>JBAMCF010000538.1:0-600000 GCA_037075285.1 Drosophila lutescens | reverse complement strand
CAAACAATAGCACGTGCCACCTTCAAGGGGGAGGGGGAGGAGGAGGGGATTCCGGCCAGGTCACATCTTCTACTCCATTCACATCAGTCAAATCCTTCACGTTCGCCTTCGTTCTTTTTCATTTTTCACGTTTCGTGGATAGACGACGACGCAATCAACGTTTGACGGCGTTTGACTTTCGATCTTGCCTGGCTGCCTCCTTGTGGCCCTGCCTTTGTATCTGTATCCGTTCTAATGCGCAGCAATTTAAAATGTGATTTTCCTTGATTTATAAAAGACACATTGCACTCACAGTCGTATCTCACTGGATTTCACAGCACACTTTCGAAAAACGGGGGGCATTCTTGCGCTCCACTCTTCGGCACTTCACTTTATCGGGCGGCGGGGGCGGACACGCCCACATCCTGGTTGGCACACATTCGCGCAAACAAAGACCGGTCGCCGATGAATCAGAATCCGAACATGAATCAGAACCGAATCTGAATCTGAATCTGGAGCTGCCAAGTGCATTCACTTTCGAAGCATCCAAACAAGCGCCCGCGAAATAATTCAAACTTATGATGCCTTCTTTTTCAGGTTTTCGAAATAACGCTCCCTTTTCCCGCTCGTCGTCCGCCACTGTGCCATGCAAATTTCAAACTGAGTGTGGAGCATTTCGCGATTCGCAGTGTGCCTATGCCAAATGGTCCATTTCAATTCACACGATTATACCCCTTCTGTTCCGCGACGTTCCGTCTTTCGCGTTTTGTTCGTTTCATCCCTCGGTGTTGCGATTCCTTGTGTTTCCACTTTCCCCTACAAATCAGTTCCAAACTGTCCCCTGTAGTCCTTCCTTAGATTCGTTTCAGTTCGCCAGAACATCCCCTTCGTGTTCCGCATTTCGTTCCGTTTCGTTTCCCCGTTTTTGGATGGGGGAGGCTCACGAAGGACAATGTGAATATTGGAACAGAGGTCTCGCCTCGCTGTTCTCAGTCTGCTGGTAAAGGACTCTGTTAACCGATTCGATTCAACAGGCAGTTAAAACCAGTATTTACTGGATTATTATGTCAATGTGCTAAATATCAAGCCTGTGAATACAAATATTAAAAAACACTGTAAAAACAATAATAAAATGAAAAAAATAAATATCTGCATAAGGAATTCCAAGCTTCGTACTACATATTTGAATTAAATACAATTACGTAACTAATACTGCCTAATTTTTAATATTTTATACGATTTTAGTCATATTTACTTTAAGTATTTTATTTCATAAAATATGTCATATTACATCAAACAAATCAAAGGATATTTAAGTTGAATATTTTATATGTAATATATTGTTATAAGGTGACGTTATTTAATTTAGTTCAATAATGTAATAAGAAATTTATATGTTCAATATGCAGATATTTATTTTTCTTGATTTTTTCAATGAACCTTTAGTTCTTAGAATCGCAACTATTTGGAAAGTAATAAGTAAAGCAGCGTCCCATATAAGTTTCAGTGGAAGCGAATGACTTAGAAAATAATTGCATTTCACATGGGATTCCCCAATATGGGTTGCATAGTCTGTGACCTTTCGAAATTTATTTGATCATATAATTTAGTTTCGTTTTTCAAAGCTAGATTATATTCCTCCTAAGTTTGGGAAAAGTATTTTAATACGCATTGACCACTTTAATTAACAACTATTATTGCATTTATTCATAAATTCAACTATATTTCACGCCGAAATCAAATTGTTGTTTTCTGTTGATGTAACAAGAATTTAATTGATAAAATAAACAAAGCTTTTAAATAAATGTAGGCATTTACATTGATACAAATGTATTGGGTTTTGCTCCTTTCATATTCGGCATTTAAGACTTTTTAAAAAGAGTAGATGAAATGTGTTTTGATAACAACCCGAAAAATAAATAAATTCTTGACCAGCAGCAATAGATTTGCACAAGTGCAATACTCAAAAAACATAAGATTTTATAGTACGGAGAGACAAATGCATCCTAGATATTACAAACATATATTCGATTTTTCACACGAAATCTATGTTGTTTTGAAATAACCTTTCACTTCGCTTATCCATCGTTTTGCCGAGCAATCTTCAACTGATATCCTTTGAGCAATCTTCATTCGATTCCTTTGCATATTAAATTCGCATTTATTTCCGTCATTCCGCAACTCAATTGTATTGTCGGTTTGAACAAACAAAGCCTTCTCCGCTCATTCCTCAGTTGCAGCAGTTATTATGTTTCGTAGTGTCGGTGGGCAAAAGGTAATAAGAAACAAGTAACGACCAAATAATTGAGTGCACGCTGCACAAAGGATCCTCGCGTTGCGATGGGAAGGATGTTTTTGTGATACGAATGCCTGCCCCTCGGTTTCCACCTTTCGCCATTGTTTGCCAACGGTTGGGCTGAAAGTGAAATGCATGTTTTATTGGCATCACAAAACAAAGGCAAAATGGCAGACGGAGAAACTTAAGCCAACAAAGAGATTTTGCATACCCTTACAGAGGGTATCGCCAATCAAGTAAGTTTGTCTATGGGCCTTGAGAACACAACAAAATACGTTCACGAATATAGGTCCTTTATATGTTCCCTTCGCTAAGAAATATTCATAATATATGCAACTTTAATGAGAACTGTTTTTTTTTAATTTATAAGATTTTACAGAATTAATGCTGATGACAATGATTTGTTTTACATTTGAGGTCCTGTTTTGTCCTGACATGAATATCTTTAATAATGTGTAGGGATAATCCTTTTCTATATAACAACTCTCTTACAACTGAATTTTGCCGTTAATTATAAATGGAATTTTTTTCCCCAAACCGATCCACACAGTAATAGCTCCTGGAAAACGGAAAGGGCATCAAGTGCGGGTCGCAATCAAGAAGTTTTGCCAAAGCGATTTTCATATTACAAGGTAGATACAATGACTCAATGGATGCTTAACCAAGGCACTAGCAGAAGCCATTAAAAAATAAAGCCCCCAAGAGGCAGTAAATCGAGAGGAGCAACTGTTCAGCTACAATTGCAACGCCACCAGTCTGCCACCACCGGGAGATATATGCACTATATGTCTGGATCATGTTCTGTTTGATTGTCGTCTGCTTACCCTCAGCCAGTGACTCACTTCTCAACGACCTGTGCCGTCATTAAAAGCAGTTTAAATAGGACGCGTTGCACGCTGCGTATACGCAATGTTCTGAGCCATTGCCTTTTATGATGAGCCATATGAGCGAGTCGATTCCCCCACCCAGTTGCGTCTGTCGCACCTGGACATTTAAGCCGGCCAAATGGCAGTACATTCCCATTTAATTTAAACAATTGGGGCCGTGCAATTGCCATAACTTTTGATGAGACTGCTGCAAAAATTTTGTATGCAAATTTAATTAAAACTCCTGACTTTGCTCGTAGTTTATCATCAGCAGCAAGGCCGAAGCTCACAGAAAGTTTCGTAAATTCCATATTTACTTGAAAGTGCGTATCGATTGATTGCTTGACACAACAAAGGATGCGCATTCCGATTGCTGTTCTTGACCCCAAAGGATTGTTGGCAAAACAATTATACGAAATACCTTTCTGGCAAAAAAGACTCGCAAATACCTCTCGAAAAGAGCAGAACCTGTGCCTCTAGCCAGCCCAAAGTTCGGGTTAATTGGGAATTTCTTATTCTTTTATCAGTGCGGGCCCAAAATATAGGATATTCCGACTGTTGCATTTATTCCGATTTTGTGGCTGGCCTTCAGCTTGCAAACAAATCTCGAGTGTCGGAAAGTATTTCTCTTCGTTCCATTCTGATTCTTCTCGTCCCCAGCAGTTGATAGAAACTTTTTGGTCTATGATTTGGTTTTGTTTTTCTATTCGTTGCTGTTTTTATGTGCATTTTATTTGATTTACTCGCAAAGCACGAGCTCTGATTGAACTTTGTTTTCATTTTTCACCAGGCAGACATGCGTTGAAATATATGTGGATGGTGGTGACAGTGCGTGTCAAAATGTTATTAAAAGCAATCCTAAAACAAGAAAGGAAGCTAGCTTCGGCCAGCCGAAGCTTATATACCCTTGCAGATCATTCCTATTAATTTACAAATTGCAAAAATGTTAAATCTCCTATTATTTCTCTTATTTCTGATCGTAGCTATATGATAGAGTAGTTCGATTTTGATAAAATTAAAATCGAAATTCGGAAATATTTAAAAGGAGTCATATCCCAGAGTAGAAGAGAATACAATAAAAACCAACGAAGCTATAATTTATTTCCTATTATATTCCCATTAATTTTCCGATCGTTCCTATGGCAGCTATATGATATAGTCGTTTGATTTTGATAAAATTTTATTCGAAATTCAGAAATAATTAAAAACTAACATTCCCAAGATTAGAAGGTAATACTATAAAAAACACCGAAGCTAGAATTTTTTTAACGTTTTTTTTCCGATCCTTCCTATGGGAGCTATAGGATATAGTTGTCCGATCCGGTCGGTTCCGACTTATATACTACCTGCAATAGTAAGAAGGCTTTTGGGAAAGTTTCATCCCGATAGCTTAAAAACTGAGAGACTAGTTTGCGTAGAAACAGACGGACAGACGGACAGACGGACAGACGGACAGACGGACCGACGGACAGACGGACAGACGGACAGACGGACAGACGGACATGGCTAGATCGACTCGTCTAGTGATGCTGATCAAGAATATATATACTTTATGGGGTCGGAAACGTCTCCTTCACTGCGTTGCAAACTTCTGACTGAAATCATAATACCCTCTGCAAGGGTATAAAAACATGTGTCCCTTTTTACAAACGGAGATGTGTCTATTTAATGAACTGTAAACTTAAATTACAAAGCCAAATTGGGGATTAGCGGTAGTTAAAGTTACTCAAATAGTTTTGAATTTTATATCAACAATTTAAACACATTAAATATATTTGGATAATCTCCTATTAAAAAGGTGGGTTTTCTTATCCGATAACTATGGAGTTGCCATTTATTTTTACCAAGTTTCCATTAACCTAAACCCATTTTGTAACGCTCCTTATGTGAAGCAGACGCCGTTAAATGTTTGCTCCAAGCAACGCCTTTGCATTTCAAATTTTCATGGCATTTTGCTCTATTTAGGGTTGGCTGGCTGGTTGCAGTGCAAAATGCCGATGCCGCGGCGCTTGCTGAAATGTTGTGCAAACACAATCAAGTGGTAAAATGAGTAGACAATGGCTGGCGAAAGACGGCACAAGGAGCTGCCAGGAGCAGGGGAGGAGGGATCCCCGAACGACTCGGGACTACTTTGGAGCTGTCGATACAGCCGGGGCTCTCGAAACTGTATCCCGAATCCAGCATCCTTTCTTGGTGCTCGAGCTTGTGCTGCGGGCATATAAATTGAATTGTGTGAAAATTTATATTTGTTTTGGCATTTTATGACACACTCCAGAGTGTGGTGGCCAGATTTCCGATACCCGTTACCCGTTCCCTTTTTGGCCGGTCTCCTGTTTCGGTTTCTGCTGCCGACTGTATCTGATTTCGAGTGTGCTTTGCTTTGAGCAGCCTCTCGGAATGGGCCTCGAAAATTGATTAAAGGTGCGATGCTCGATGCGGAATTTAAAATAGCATACCCCTCCATCCTCTCCTTTGTTACTTACGGCACTCAAAAGAAAAATAGTAAGCCACCTAAAAGTTATTTTAGTTAACATTGCATCCAACATTTAATTTGTTTTAAATTCGATCGTTTGTAAAGGCTTGGAAAACTTAATAAATGTTAGATCTTTCCAGACTTTTCTTTTAAAAATGAAAAATACACCTTTTTTCAGAAAAATAAATTGATCATATTTTAACAAATTTGTTTATTTCCCTGGTCTAATTAATTCACTAGTCTTTTTAATCGCTGTAGATTTCTATACCCCTTACTATCTAAGCGCCCGAATTTTTAAGGATTTTGTAAAAGTGGAAATGACGGTTTGTTTCGTTCATCAGTACCGTCAATACTCATCCAAAATTGTTTAAATCGGACCATTCATTAACAAGTTATGTTTTATACCCCATATCCTTCCTTTAGCTGAGAATCGGGTATCTAATAGTTGGGGCACCAGACTATAGCGTTCTCTCTTGTTTTATATAAACTAAATGTACGCCAAATTAGAATAAGAAATCCCCTTGATTTAAAATAAATATTTGTCTTAATACATTTTGTGGTTTTAAAGTATGAAGTTTTATACCTAGTTTTTCTGTGAGTGCAAACGCCAATCAAATGTTGCGGAAATTGTGGCCAACTCTTAAAGTCTGCTGATTGGGTTGGTCTGTGTCAGGTTTGTTTCAACACAAAAGCCCTCCGAGCCTTGGCTTGGGCTGACTTTGGGATGGTGCCGCAATAAATTCGCCTGAGCCACCTCTGGCAACCCATCCCCATCTGCTCCTGCCTGGTGATGCTTGAATATTATGGCCATTTGTGGCAGGGCCAGGCACTAAGTGAGTTGTGGCCAAGTGGCGAGTGTCGAGCTGCTAAATCATACATACCGCAGATGAACGAACAGTCAGTTACATGTAACATGTGTGGCAAGTAGGTGAAACCATGGCGTATATAATATGTATTAGGCCGTGTTGTTTGGGCTGTGTTTAAAGCTTTGGTTTGGCCCCCGTTTACAGGGGCTTTAATATTAATGAGCTGATTATCTATGGCAGCCCCCGCCAGAGCCTCGATTGCCGTGGACTCCCGGCGTTGGCATGCGTATGAAATCCCCAAATTCATGGAAATCTGCTCAATGCTCCACAGGGAATGGGCCATTCAAAGGGCTTTCAATGCGCCTGTTTGCATGTCCCACTCGAATAGTTCGTACTAATTATATCCGCGCCATTGGAGTCTGCGGAGGAATCCCCGCCTTGTCAAAGCAAAATGGTTAATTGCCCAGCTTGGGGCTCAAAGCTGCAATTAGAGAGCGAGTGAAGCCCCGAAAATGGCATTTTAATGCCGGAGTTCGCGCACGTGTAAATTAATATTAATAAATTCTTTATTTGGTACGCTGCAATATACGTGGATTAAATAAATAAATTACAAATCGGGTCAATTGCAATTAATTATATTTGAAAATTGCTTTAGTTTTGATTTCGCTGGCAATAACTATTTACACAGCGCCCCCCCAGGCCCCTCCTCCCCGCCTCCCCGGCTTTCCAGCTGCACTGCGGTGGCTTGTCCAGCTGAAAATTTGCATAAATAAATTATAAACAACAACATGAGAATTGTCCATTATAAATAACGCGAATTGTCCAAACGAGTGCGCAGAGGGCCAAAGGCGAGCCATGACAATTTGCATATATGTTTTTATAAACACTGGGGCTACATGTGTATGTTAAATATGTTTACCTACTTTGGATCCAATGGGTTCGTGGCACCCGATGCCCGATGCTCTCCGCTGTTTGCCCGCCGCATAAATAGCGAGCAAATTTGTCGTTATGTCAGTGTCTTTTTTTCGGCAGCTCCCCAAATGATATATTGGCGTAAAGGACAAATAGGCAGCACAAACAGCAGCAGCGCATTTAAAATAAAATATTACACTGCTCAGCATAAGTACATAAAGTGGGAAAATAAAACTACTTTTGTTTGAATTGCCACTTTGTGGCCGCAGATCTGAAATAAAGTGTTTGAACTATTTTAGGTTTTATTTAAATGTATACCAAAAGTATCCATTTATTTGTATTCTTATTACAAACATACTAATCAGGTTTATTTTTTGAAATTATTTATTCGCGAGGCGTACTAAAGATGCCAGCGAGTTTCCACCTCATTTAAATGTAAATCGGTTTTCTCGTACCGAACCTTGTTTTCAGGTGCTGATGTGTTTGGTTTTCGTATATTTTTTAAAGCTTCTACTGGCTGCATATTGCGGATATCGAACATTTTGGCAGGATAATTCAAATTAGCAGCAAAAAAGGAATATAATTTTCTATTAATTTTAATTGCTGTGTTAAATTTGTGTATGCAAATGCTTTGTCAAATTTCGAATTTTTATGATGAGTCTAACGATTTTTTCTACATCATCTTTTATTTTTTCTTTATTAATTTTAACAAGAAGTGATTAATATTCTTGAAGATTTAATTAATTAAATTATAAAGTATATTTAAGGCTGAAACAGCTTCAAAGCTTCAGTTTATTACAAAAATGGGAAATCCTTTACATATGCCTGGAAATCAGTTGGCCTGCCCACCTGTCTGCCTTTCAAGCCAAACGGCGACTGAGGGTCGAAACCTCTCAACTTCGTGTACAATTAGCAGTTCACTTAATTACTGAAAATGCCCCTGGGTTAATAGGGGGTGTCCACTTTACCTGATAAGTCGTTCGGCGAACCGCCCCATTATCTTTTATTTTTTATGGAAAGTGAGTCCTGAAACTCATTCGCATTACGCGCAATTTTCCCTCTGTACCGCTTCGATATCCGTGATTTTGGGTCAACAAGGGGCACGATAAAAACGAGAGGAATGTGCTGAAATTAAAAGAAAATTAAACAATTAAGTAAAGGAGGCGGAGAAATCATTATAATTGCATACCGAATGGTTGAGTTCGCTGGAAAATACTGATTAAATATTGTATGGAGAAAGGATTAAAACTGCGAGAGTGCGGGACAGAAAATGCAAGGAGCTGCAATAAGTGCTCCGATATGGCATTAATACGAATCATAATTTATTGATTGCGTAATGAAAGTATCGCATTAATGAGACTCCGGCGAGACGCCAAAAAGCAAGCAGCTATCAAAAGAGAATATACAATAAAACTCCGCGGAGGGGTGTGACGGTTAATTAAAATCACATTGGATGTGTTAAAAAATATATTAAATGCTGTTTATCTTTAATGATGCACAAATGTTTCAGGAAAAAGAGGGACTTCATGGCGTTTTCTTGCCTGCATCTTAATCCAAAAGTGGGTTTAAAATTATAATTTCTATTCGTTTTCAAAGTTTCAAACCTGGATTTAGTTTAACATTAGTACGAGAAAACGATCCTTTAAGATTCAAATTTATTTGGTCTAAATAACGATTGCAAGTTATCGGATATTTGCATAAATTTTTTTATTTTTCATTTTCTGAAAGCTTTTTAAAGTAAAAGGATATAGAAATCCCAGGTGATTATTGGAAAACGGAATTTATTTTTGAACTAATGCCAACAAATTTGTATTTCTTCTTTAACATTTCACAGTTATTTTCTGTTGTCCCTAATAAAGGTTCGT
The DNA here is from genome assembly GCA_037075285.1 of Drosophila lutescens. Classification (NCBI taxonomy): domain Eukaryota; kingdom Metazoa; phylum Arthropoda; class Insecta; order Diptera; family Drosophilidae; genus Drosophila; species Drosophila lutescens. The sequence continues at coordinate 590,803 of JBAMCF010000538.1, read as the reverse complement.
AATAAAATTTAAAGTACTTCCGTCTGCGTTGCATATTGAATAGAATTTAAAAATGTTGTAATAGAATATTTGGTGTGTATGGCAAACCTACGCCAACGTTGCTTTCCTTCCTCCCACTTTCCGGGTGTCCGTACTCAGCGAACTCATTATCATTCTCTCCGGTCGCAGGAATCTCATTGTTTATGCCCAACCAATTTTCTTCGCCCATTAAGAATTTTCCCATTACTCATACGCATCGTGCGCACATCGCCCGTTTCTGGTTGGTGTATTCTTCTGCGTGCCGCAGCTCTTCCGGCGGGGGAAAATCAATGGGACTCGTTAGTGCAGCAGCTCTGCGCCTGCAGTTTTCCGCTCTCCACGGCTGCCTGACAGCCGCATGTCATCGCCGTCAGCCGTCAACGAACTCGCGAATTGCAAAAATGTTTTAATGCGCTTATTGACAGCCGCTGATGATGGCGAACAACTTTAAACACTTCAGTTTGAAGTCGCAGCCGAAGACGCGTCCTTGGCGAGGCGCTGTCTCCGTGAAGAGGCCAAGCCTCTGTCCTCGGAGTTCAATCAGTCGTCCCCTGCACTTTGCACCTGTCCGCCCTCGCCCAGTGGCCCTCGAGAAGAAGGGGCCCTCGTCGGTGTTTGCTCTCACCTGGTTTGTTGGTCTGCTCGGTTTGTTCGGTTTGTTCGGGCCTCAAGCGGACGTGACGACAGTTACTTAAGGGCGATGATGATGTTTGCCCTGCCGGAAACCGAAGGGATTAATCATTTAAGAGGAACTCGATTTAAGTAACTATGCGTTTAATGGGTGCCTCGGGGGACAGCCCTTGACCGTGGTAAGTAGTTATGACGGCATAAGGGTTCCGTATGGACGGGTAGGCTTTCTTTTCGAATAGGGAAATGGAGGCTTTTCAGCGGGTATTGAACCAATACCGGGAAGTATAATCATTCTACTAAAGCATGACTTCCTTACATATTTAGTTAAATTTACCCTGAACATGACCATAATGACATGTTGTTTATGGGGTTATTTGACAACCTTTTTTTGTTGGCAAAGCAAACCGCAACTATGCACTTCAAAGTCTGCGAAAAGCCACAACAAATAACATCACATGTTACAACCGCACAGAAAAATCACTCGCTTTTGTGACTGGCTTTTCACCGAAACATAACGAGGTGAAAGAATGACAACCCGGGGAATTATTTCTATTGAAGAAGCAGTGTCTTCTCAGCGAATTTAAGCTTTGAAGAAGTCATTTCTGTAACCGGTATAATGGAGAATCAAATAAGTAATTTGGTGTGCTGTATAGAGCGACATTGTGCACTATTAATGAAATTGGTTGGCATGGAATTAAGTTAAGTGGGCATTTACGTTGACGCACTTTTAAAATGTATGGTGCTATGACTGTAAACAAAAGGTTGGAAGTCTAAGCTCTAATTTCTGTTTCTGTACAATTCCTTACACATCTGATTTTCCAATGATATGTGCAATCTTATTTGAGCTCAGAACACCTGGGTACCTATAGCTTGCCTCTTTTCAAAGACGATTTATATTAGAGAGTATTTTTAGGTCGGGTCTCTTGACTTATTTGATGTGCTCGGGATTGTGCTAGTCGGCAAGTCGCACCACACTTGACATGACCAGCGTCTGACTCCATGTGACAGTGGTTTTCATGTCGTGTATCTTTATGTCTGTTTACTTGTACTTGTCCCCCGCGTACAAGTATCTTTGTGTCTCCTCGTGCGGGTTGCTACATTACGGTTACGGTTCACAGTTTACTGCCGCTTCTGCTGCTTGACCCACTAAGGCCAGATTACGTGATTTGTCCCCTGCACGCCGGAAGCAGATCCGTGGAAGCGAACTCCGAGGCGGAGATCCAGATGGGGCAGAGATGGCAGCCTCCACGCGACGATAAGCGGGCGACGAAAATTTCAAAGGGCATACAAATTTAAATCACGTCACTTAGGGCGAGCGATAGGAAGAGGCAAACGATGCCGGCGACAACACAAAAGACGCAGCTACAAGTCCGGACATAATGGGTGCCATGTAAATAGTTGGCCCAGACGGAGGCGCACGGTTTTGGGTCCCGGTCCGCTACCATGTCCGGACTCGGATTCGAGGCACGGACACTGCACTGAGGAAAAACTTTAGATTAGTTGTACAATCATCCAAATATTTAAAAAGTGTTCCAGGAAAATGTATAATTATAGTTTAAAATGCGCTTAAGTTTAAATGACGCTTGAAATAAACGTAGCTAATTGTGTCGTAGGGATAATAAGTCCTAAAATTGTTGTTTATGTTAGTCCCCTTACATATTAATCTATGCATCAAATACCTATATGCTAGAAACTTTGAATTGTTAAGCATGGTTATTATTAAATGTATTATTATTATTAATAAACAAAATAATACATCATAAGGATTAATTAATTTACCTATGAAATGAAATGAAATGTTTTTAAAATTCTTAAATGAATTTAAGTCCTTGGTTCACTTTTACAGATGAAACAAGAAAGGAATCAAGCTTCGGTTAGCCGAAGCTTATATGCCCTTGCAGATCATTCCCATTAATTTACAAATCGCTAAAAAGTTAAATTTCGTATTCAAAATCTATCAATCCTATAGCAGCTATATAATATAGTCGTCCGATTTTTGTTAAATTTAATTTGAAATTCGGAAATACTAAAAAACAGTCATAGCCTAGAGTAGAAGAGAATACAATAAAAACCAAAGAAGCTATCATTTAATTCCTATTATTTTCCTATTAATTTTCCGATCGTTCCTATGGCAGCTATATAATATAGTCGCCCGATTTTTTTTAATTTATCCGAAATTCCGAAATATATAAAAAATAATAATTCTACGAGAAGAAGGTAAAATCTCAAAATATATATATATAATTTTTTTTCCATTATATTTAAGATTATTCCTATGGGAGCTATAGGATATAGTTGTCCGATCCGGCTGGCTCCGACTTATATACTACCTGCATTAGAAAGAAGACTTTTGGGAAAGTTTTAACCCGATAGCTTTAAAACTGAGAGACTAGTTTGCGTAGAAACGGACAGACAGACGGACGGACAGACGGACAGACGGACAGACGGACATGGTTAGATCGACTCGTTTAGTAATGCTGATCAATAATATATCTACTTTATGGGGTCGGAAACGTCTCCTTCACTGCGTTGCAAACTTCTGACTGAAATCATAATACCCTCTGCAAGGGTATACAAATGTCAATATTATTATGAAAATGTCAACATTCGAGAAAGAAAAATTTCTACAACTTAAAGCGAAATGAGCTTCTAGGACTGCAGTTCCTCCTTCGAGTGTATGCTGTTTTGTGGCTACATGTGGGTCCGTGTGTGTTTGTTAAGCCGCTTTTGAGGCAGGCACTCAGGCACAGGCCCGACCACACACACAGGAGCTTCCCGTAGTCCCATAGTCCATGGCCCATAGTCGCAGGACGAATTCACGTGTGCGTTTGTCTCCGCTCCTTTGTGAGCGTGAGAGCGAGCGTGCGAGAGTGTGTGAGTGTGTGAGCCAGGACGACGGCCATGTTGCTGAGGCGCGGCCAAATGCTTGTTACGCTTTTGAGCCACCGCCTGCGGTTGACAGAGCACGTTGAACCACCCATCCCGTTCGGGTTCGAGCCGTGCAACTAGCCACCCAACCACCCAACGGCCCACCGAGAAACATCCAAACAGGCAGCCGCTCTGCGGCCTGATGCACATTAAAACGCAATTAAAGTTGCAGGCGTTAATTGTGCCGCCTCCGTTGCCTTTTTTGCACTTTTTCCTGCTCCCTTCGCCGTTTTGAGTTAGCTGCCGAAAATTAATTACTTTTGCCCTGTCAAAGTTGCCAAAGTCATTGGAAAAGAGCGAGCGCAGATATTGCTCGAGGAAAATGAAACACTCGACAAATACAATCAGGTGTGTTCTGAAAAATGGTTCCTACAAATGATTTAGGTCTTAATAAAGGTAGATGTTGCACTATAATATTATTAGATCATTTATTTAATCAGACCCTTTTTTAAAAATAGTCAAGACTAGACAACTCTTAACCTTACGATATGAAAATTCATTAATATTAATTATAGCTTCATAACGTCTTTTGTTTGGCTTAGTACCACATTGCTGAAGCTTTTGTGGATGTTTTAATGAAATAATATAAATGAAAAAAACTATAATTATATCCCGACCTGAATCAATACGTTTTCAGAAGTATTCTTTCGAAACTGGCAACATATTTCAAAGGGGAGCTCTGCTGCGAGTAAATGGGAATGCTCGCATGTGAATGTCTACTAATGAATCAAGTCCATGAATAAAGCCGCAAGTGAGACTCTTTTTTTCGACTTTTGGCCGGGCATAGTGTAGCGCTATGCGAGGAGGCGGAAAGTAAGTGGGCGTGGCTGGAGTCGGCTGGTGCTAATGGGGTCACACACACACAGATATGGAGTCGTCGCTTGGTTTTTCTCGAACTGTTTCTTTCGCCAGTTGCGCAGTTAAATCCTTTTGCTAGGCAACTTTATCTTTCAGCACAGATTCTCAATAGCAGCTGTTGTTCACTTTTTTGCCCCACTGACGTTGCACGCTGCAAGCGTTGTTTATATCGCAGCTTTTCTTATTCGTTTTCTATTTTTCTATTTTCCGTCTGTTTTACGCTTCTGCAGCTGTCGGCAGGCTTGGCTTAAGCGCCAGTCGCTGGCGACGTGCCGTTGAAATAATTAAGTTGCCAATTCCGGCTAGCAGAATATCAACAGCGATTCAGAGACAGCCAGCGATAGAGATAGAAATGGAAATGGGAAAGGGATGGGGAAGGGGAAGGGGGAGCGGTAGTGGCTTACACTTAGTGGCATAGTTTTTCAATTAGCCTGTCAGGATGCGCAGCAGGCGCTGTTTTTACAGTACTCGCCTGCTTTTCGTTGTAGCTAGTTCGGAAACTCCGTTTTCTTCCATCTCAGAAGTCAATGATTAGAGGTAAGCACTAAGCAAAACTCGAATCCACTTTGTTTCCAGCAATCATCATCATTGCAATCCCCGCTAAGCTAGGCCGACTTAAAAATTGGGCTTTCCTTTCGCCGTGGCAACATGTCGTTTGCGTAATATCCAGGAATAGCCCCAAGTGCCAGTGCCGCAAATAGAAAACAAACATTGAAGCCCACACACACACACACACGCACACTACCCAGCAAATAGACAGCTTGTCGAACATTTCGGTTAGATGGAAATGCGAGACATTTCTCGAATATTACGCATACGCACGGCTGGCAGCCACAACACCGCAACTGAGGCGTTCTCTGAGCATTAGATGTCGCCTCCGTTGGCCTGCTTTGCAGTCTGGTGAGCCGAGCAAAAGGAAAGTGAAAACTGCTGCAATTTCCACCAGAATGCCCGCCCAGTTGACATTCTTTTGACAAAAGCCGTTGGCCTTGTCTCGAGATGAGATGGCTCGATCATTAGCATCGCAGTCATGGCGGAGTTGCAGCAAATTGCTTTGCCATGCAGAGCACACTGTGCCAAATCAGCGATATTTGTAACTCTAACAAATTGTAAGCCGGATCTTTAGTGTTTACCTACTTAACCTGAATTCGATCACTCGATTTTAAGGGTTTTCCCTTACGAAACAATGTCGAAATCTATTACGATTTTCTAACGGGCAAACTTTTAGTCTGTTTCCTGAAACTCCCTCAATTTTCCCTGTGTGCTGTGTGCTTCCAATTCACGAATCAGACAGAGCTGCGTTTGTTCCGAAAAAGAACCCAAAACGCAACTGGGTCGACCGGATGCAGTGCAATTTGGACAAAGGAAACAGAGGCACTAAGTTGCGGCGACATGTAGCGTTTAAAGTTGTGGCAAGCGAGCGAAACCCAATGAATACCAAATCAATCGATAGTGCGAAATCGAACTCGCTGGCAGCGTCAGCAGGGCAGACATTTTTCTGCTTGGCTGACCCAGAGAGCGGAAAAGCAATTTCGGTCTGGGCCACCTCAAGTAGCTGGAGCATCAGCCCCATTTCCCGCTTTTCCACCAGGCCAACCGATTTGCAAATTTTACCAACGCATCACTGAGTATTGCTCACAACCAATCGAGGGCATTAGCTGGGGAAAAAAATATAGAACGTCTTAACCAAATACGGAGAAAATGTTAAATTTTTTAGTCAATCAACTAGAAAAAAGTTGCACTCACACGCCGGGTTTCCAAAATGGGTTTCCAAAATGAAATGTTGGATACTGGGCCCAAAGTTTTTACAGCACGGAATTAAGCGATTAGATGGAAGTTTGCCACCCAGTTGGCACGCATAAATTATTCCAAGTTTCCGCTTCTGTCGCCAGCAGATCGGCACAGTGGAAAAAAAGAGATTACAATTAAAGCAAGCTACTTCATTCTTATAGTTTTCAGAACTTGAAATTTTAACAGTTTAATTATAATTTTCATCTGGAAGTCCAGAAATATTTATATTTATCTAGGTCTGAATCATTGGTAATTCCTCACATTTATTATAACTATTGTAGTTATAGTTAATAGTTAACTATAGTCTGTAGACGTCGGATTATATCTGAATACATACTTTCTTGTAACGGACTAAACACAATTTTGTTTTATGTAAAATGTTGAATTCAAGCATATTTATTAAATATTATTTAACATATTTTAGTAAAATAATTTTACTCATTCTCCACTTATATGTATGTTTTGACATAATTTCCGACATATTAACCAAGTGGACATCTTATTTTAGATCAGCGGTCGGCAGCGACCTATTAAGTGCTGCCTCGCATACACTGTAGAATAGCGGTTTGCTCACACACATCGAAGAGCTGCCCCCTGAAAATTGCTCACACAAATATAAAACAAAATATCATTGTATTGTGTTTCCGACCCTATAAACTTTATAGTATAAAGTGTATCTATTCTTAATCAGGATCATACCGTCTGTATGCATTAACAATACATATTCTTGGGCTTTCTACGCAGCGCAAGTTTGTTTCATCCGAGCGCCACTCCCACTCTAACGCTCACAATCTGCTTAAAGGACTTTAAATTGTGACTGGCGCTCACAACCTTGAAGATTAAGAAAAATTATAAATTATATTTTGTTGTTTTTAAAAATACCTATCAAAATGTAGGACCATTAAAAACTTCAACAGCCGCTAGATGGCGCCAGTGGCTTTGCTGACTGCATATCTCCATCTCCCTCGCCTCTTTAGAGCTGATTAACGGGTATCTGATAGTCGAAGTTCTCGACTATAGCGTTCTCTCTTGTTTTTTGTTAGAACTTTTTTAAACCAATTATTTCAACGAAACTCAAATTTTTACAGATAAGAGATTTCTTTGGTATAAATTGTAACGCTCATACGTGTCGTATAAGTAATTATTAGGGAAACTTAAAGAACATATTGCAACGCCTTAGTCCTAAGATAAAATTTTGTAGTTTTCACACCAAAATGTAGGGTGGGAATAAAATCACATTTTTTGGACCACCGTAATGAACACATGTATGTAATTATATGAGAATGCACTTACTTAGTTAATTCCCTGTTTTTGTTCCCTGTGTACCAGCTTAACTCGCAGCCGTTGCACAATGAATGCGCATTCAACAGCCGTTGCCATCATAGATATGGAACTGGATTTCGACGAGGATGTGGATGGGCACGGAGACGTCGATTCGGCGGAGGTGGGTCGGAGTGGGGATGTGCGGGCGATGGTGCGGCGCCTACAGGCGGATCACGTGGGGATTCGGCAGCAGCTGACGCTCCTTCAGCGCCGCCTGGTGACTCTGCAGTTGGACAGACAAAGACGCCTCTACGAGTGCAGGGAGCGGGTGCAGCGACTACTGCTAGATTTGCAGGCGAGATACGGACGCAATTGGGGCCTGTAGCTGGGAATTCGGGTACCAACACCTCAAGATACGGAGTTGATGTGACGAACGGCCCCAAATACAAACGTCGTGTCAGGGTGGTGACGGAATTGCTTACACAATTTGAGCATGTTGTGAGAAGTTAAATATACAAAGCTGATGAATTGAATTTTGTATGATGTTCTGAAATTCGTTTGGGTTAACCTGACGCATCCTGTATTGCGCTGAATAATTTATCGATGAATATTTGTACGACGTGAATGTAATTGAATTTTTAAAATGTGCACAGAGAAAAAAAACCAAGAACATTGCACTCAAATTAAGAACATTCGTTCTTAAAAACCGGGTAAGCACAAATGTTCTCATTTCGAGTCGAATGTTCTCAACATCAGAACGAAATGGTGTTAGCTAAAAGCCGACGTTAAGTTCATTTCGTTCTATTTTCAAGTTGATTTTGTCCTTAATTCAAGAACATTTTTAAATCAAATGGATACAAAAATAAGTTAATTTGTTCTATTTTCAGAACATTTTGCTCTCAATTCTATAGCATTTTGAGTTTGACTTTAGCTAAAGATAAGAGTCTTTTAAGATCAAAAGTAATTTATAAGTAATATTAAAGAGGTAGTTGTCCAATTACCTTTTCCAAAAGTGACTTCATCCTACACCTTATAAAGGAGAGGGTTGCACTTGACTTCCAGTTAGTGCGGAAGTTTATTAAAGACTTAAGCCAGAAAAAAAGTCTTAAAGTCTCAGAATCTGACTTGGCCTTGGTTCATGACGGGCTAGAACCAGTTGGGAATTATATATAAGACGAAAAGGGCAAATCTAATGGTAAGGTCGTATTGGAGCAAAGGACAATGGTCTAATGCGTGCTAGATGTCAAACGAAAACATCCTAACGCGTTCTAGGAAATCCACAAAAATTAGAGAATAGAGTTTTGAATCATTTTAAGTTGAAATGCAACTTAATTTTTGTTCTTTCTTTAGTCCTTTTCGTTCTCAAACTAAGAACATTTTGAGATATTGTGGTTTTTGAGAACAAATTCGATTTGATTTAAGAACCATGTGCTAAAATAATAACGATTCGTTCTTATTTCAATAACATTTTAAGCTCAACTAGATTTTAAGAACCAATTCAACTTAAATCAAGCACATTTAGAACATTTTGAACTTGAAAAAGGCGTTTCTATGTTTAAGAACATTTTAAACTCAGATGAGAACGTCAGAATTCTCTCTGTGTGGCATTAAGAAATTTAAACGGATTGAAGTGTCGGCTTTTTCCTTCAACGCATAAAAAACCTATTTATTTATTTTCCGTTCAAGAAGATTGAATCTTTAGAAAACCACAAACTTGACATTGAATGCTCGTCAGGTTAAGTTGTTAAGTTATTGGATCAGTTAGTCGTGGTGAATTGTGTGAATTGCACACTACTTCAGCACTAAGCTATCCTGATTATTAGTATCTTACTGCCAGTGAGGAAATCCGCCATCAATTAATCTAACCAGCTTAATAACACTACCAGTCAAACCTCCGTGGACAGTTCAGTGGCCATAATTGTTAAATAGACTTGTGCATCATCGATGTTAACCAAATGCCCATTAGACACGCAGGGAATGCCTAAGTGCGTCCATAAGTCATGCGCTTAATTCACACCACATGGCACACATCAAATAAACCCAAGCCTCTGGTCCCTCGAAGTTCGCCTTGAACAGTTATGCGCTATGCGTAACTCAATTAATCAGACACCAGTTGATGTCGAGTGCATCACTTAACTCGAGATTAACCCTTGACTGGCCCTGTCCTCCCTCTTGCCACTGGCATCCAATCATTGTGCGGCGCCTGGGTATGAGGATGCAGCCTTTGGGGCACACTCTCATCAGCCACTTACACGGGCCCATTGCTGTTTAGCAACTATTTATGGAGACAAGTAGTTGCCGCTTGCCACTGCCACCTACAACCTGAAAAGTGCACAGCGAAAAACTTGGCTCTTTAGAAGGATATCCTGCATAGCCCCTTTCCGTTGTCAGCTGAAGCGACCAAATCTTTTCTAACTTTAAAAGAAATTAAAGCTAAAATGCCTCTACCGCGGCTGCTAAGGCTCTGCGACTGCGTTGTTCACACACACAGAATAGAATCAGAAAAGCACTTACGCAATAAGATTCCATCAAGTCATTTTAGGTGATTAATAAGAGCAGGGGATCTCGAAATTTCTAGCCATTTAAACCGACTTTTTCTCTCCATGTAGCCAAGTCATGAACAACCGAACTGCACAAGCCGGCATTGTAATGATAGGCCTTCCGGGCTGCGTCGTCTGCTGTTTCTGTTCTGTTCAGTTATGTCCTGGCCTCAAGAGCACTTGCCTGCGGATGACACCTAGCGTGTTATCATTAAACACTTGGAAAGTGCACCGCGAGGGCGGATCGAAAGGGGGACCCGGCCAACTGACATCACTTGAGTGGACCATAAACGGCAACAAATGCAAATGCAAATGAAATTATTGCCGCCGCAGCTCCATTTCTCTGAATGACCAACGACCCCGACTCCTCGCTGGAAAACTGTTTGCATATGCAGGGACACTCCCACAGATAGGCCACGCCCCCCGCCCACCGGGACCGCCCATCGAACCGGCGAGCTGCGACCCATAAAGCCATTGGCGACCGACTGCATTTCAGCGATATAAATATTTATATAAGTTAATCGGTTTATGGTGCACGAGTAATTGAATTTCGCGACGGCGCCAGGTGAATGCAACCAGGTAGCATGTAACATGTACTCCCGTTTTCCCTCCGTATTTGGATGTCACGCGGTCAGACCGATGTTGCAGAACGGGAGCGGGACGCTTTAAACTTGATTTCTTACTCTGCGCATCCGTTTCCGCCCAGGCCCATTGGTGTATTTCTGGTCTCGGGTATACGGGAATACTGGGATCTCCTGCGCTTCGATTAGTAGATCATTATAAGATTTAAACATTTAAATGTAACCATTTTCTTTTTTGAAAAATAAGTTCTTGTAACAAATGTGGTGAAATATTTTAATTTTATTTAGCATTTAACCCGAACACAAGATGTGTTTTAACATGATTAGCTTAAACATGATTAATTTGGGTACTTTAAAATAGCTTACATAATGACAAATAGCTCAAATAGCTCGTATTACATTTTTCATACATGACTAACTTAGACGAGCTTTCAGTCAACTAAGTAGTTTCGTTAGCCCATTTGAGCGCTGAGTAAGTTAGCATGCATAACGCTGATGATCACAGTTAGCTATCAGATAAAACAGGCATTAAGTTTATTTTATCTTATCCCCTCGAAATCTTCAGCCAAAGGCAGTCTTCTCTTTCAAATAAGTACAAAAGATCGTGCTTGGAGAAATAGAAAAATGATTCAAAGCACACGTGCTGAAAAACCCACGCCAAACTTTTGGGGGCTAACCCAATTAGTTTAATCTCTGGGGCTAAAACGAGTAGAGCATTCTAGCTTACATTTTCGAGTTACCACGAATATCGGGTTAACCCCCTCGGGCCCCTCTGCCGCCTCAGCCCCCACCATGTTCGACGGGGAGCATGCTCCAACATGGCGCCAACCGGAAAAGCCAGCCCGTTCAGCAATGGACGCGTTGCCCCGTTTCTATGGCACTTCCGCTTTACTGCACATTAATTGCAATTAAATTTGGCATTACTTCCCTGCTTAAAACCCCTTTGCATTTCGTTTTTTTCACTATTTTGCCCGCAGCCCGCGCTAATTTAATGATGGCTGCAATTTTTGTACGCTGCATTTTCCTATTCTTTGCATAATTTAAAGTTGTTTGCTTTGGCTGCCGCCGTTGCATTATGGCCAGGGGGGAGGGAAGTGGCATTTGATGTTGCCGCTGCTTCTGCTGCACTGCCTCTGATATTGTTGTTTTCAATTAACTGCGCGTCTAGCTAAATGGCAAGTAAATTAATGTTTATAGTGCATAAATATGCAATTTATACAAGCCCCGCCCCCTCCCTTCTGGGTGGGCGTGTGTGGTGACGTCATTGCTTTCAGACTTTGATGGCGCCATGTATTGGTTGAATTGAGCGTAAATTTTAATAAGTTATTTGAGTTAGGACCGCAACCCGTGATGTCTAATGAAGTTTCTACATTTTGGGGTGCTCCCTTTCCAGACCCTTGTGTCGTAAATTAATCAAATTTAATTGCGGATCCGCTATCGCCAGATCTTGGTATATTTTCAGGCTAACATTTATGACCAGAGATGCGTCAACCGGCGGAACAGAAGCCAAGGATCTCAGAGTCACCATCCTGCGGTGGCATTTTACCATCTACTCAACACAGGACAAAATGGAAATAATTTTTCTAATTGTTACAAACTAAAGAACATTTTATAATATTTATTTTTAAAATCTACTATTGTATTTGCAATGAAATAGTAGGTATTTATTATAATAGCCAAATACATTTAGCCTTGGCAAACAGATGTTCCAAAGTTTCGTGGTTTATTTTAAACACAAAATATTATTCATCTCCTAATTCTGTGAAATCTGCTTATAATCGGAAAAACAAAAATGTTTTGGTCTGTGCACATCTTGTTTTTTTTCTGTTGTGTCGGTGCCAAAACTTTAATTGCCTTTCGGGCCGAAAACTTTAGCAGAATCTGTGCTGCTATGCATTTTGTTAACATTTCCGGTGACTTCTCGCTGGTGACGTCCTGGTTCGACCCCCTCCCCTCACTTACCCCTTCACCCCCATTCACCGCCTTCCACCCAGCGACTGTTGTTGTCCCCGGTTTGTATGCCCTTTTAATTGCCCATTGAAAGTTGTTCACTTGTTAAAGCGAACTTTCGCCTGCCAAGTTGTTCGGCTGTGAAGTGAAGTGTAAGCAAGAAGCGTGAAACTATGTGTTATGCAATTAAAAGTGCAGGCGGAGGCGTCTAAACCCAATCGATGCGGGTATTCAATTGGCCGACGGCAAGCCAATTTTCCGCAACTTATTTAAGGATCAAGTGCTCGGCCGGGAAGCTTTGGAGGGAAAATTGGATGAAAAACTCGGGTGACCGCAGCTGCAGCTGCTCGTAATGAGTTTTCCATGCATGCGGGACTGCCGAGACAGATCCTTCAAGTTAACATTATGTGACAGCTGCAGACAGAAATCATTCCGAGCTCCTCTTATATAAACAGTATCCCATCCGTCCCAATGAGGAGAGCAGCCAGAACGAAAGTTATTATCATGCATATGGTTATGGGTTGGCCAGGGACCCGAAGTCTACACTAAGCAAACTATGTAATCGCGTTTCCACGATTTAGGATATCTCATAGCGTCTTCAAAATCATTGTGCCTGCCACAGAAGAAATTATTATTATAATAAAAGGAGGTTTATGTTTTATATTTTTGTTAAACCATCTTTTTTCCGATTCTTACCGACTTTTTTTCAGGTGTGTTTTTAGTATTTGGGGCGTCCTTCTCCTCACATTGGGCTGCTTTGTTTTCCCTACTGCGATGTCTACTGCTCCCGACTGCCGAGGCAGTCACAATATATTTTTCTGATTTTCCACTTGCATTATCACGTCTAAAAACTGTCTACCATTGAAACATGTGTATTGTGTGCATTGTCTGGACTAAAGGGCATTTTCAGTTTGCCTAGCCGGAGGAGCGACGGGGAAAAGTGCAGGAGATTCAGGCAATATATAAGCATAATTTAAGAGCGAAACCAGGAGAGGAAAACACCACTAGTTGCCATGGAAAGGCACATAAATTATGAGTGCTGGGTCGCCTCACATGACATGCCCGAAGATATGTGGCAAGTTTGCCAAATCTAGTTACGCAGGGCAAGGAATGAAATTTGGTAAACAAATACAAATTTCGAGTCAATTTCTGTTGGCCGAGAACGTGTTATTAGGGGCGCCGGAGCCTGAAACACCCTGGTAGATGCACAAGTAATGTATGTAACAAGTGCTGCTAAGTGCCTCATTTTGATTTACTATCTGTGACCTCAAAATTGCAATTTTTGGGCAGAACTAAAGGGATTTTGTGCTCTCATCAATATGGTATTTATATTTGGCCAAAAGTCCAGCATTTAGATCGGAATCACCTTCTGTTGTTGTCGGTTTATTTAAAGCGTAATATTTGTGTGTGTGCCTAAAATGTTCCTGCAGAAGTAATTTTCTCAAAGAACAAAAGAAATTTGTCGGGGCTACGAAAACATAATTGGAAGAAATGCATTTCCCTTTCTCGACAACTTCGGATAAAGAAAACAATTAAATAAACAAATTTGGTACTTACAGTTCAGAAATATGCCCATTTTAAGCTCATTTTATCTTTGCAGAAAGAAACTGGACTGAGTAGCCCAAATATAAATCTATGACAATTTATATAATTAAAGTCGGCAGACGACTCCTATACAACTAGTCTATCTGAATCCCTAAATACAGTGCAAGCAAGGATTCACGAACACTACAAAACACAAGCCAGTAAAAGTTGGTCGGAAAAGCAGGGTCTCAGGAGATCAAAGCTCTGCTGGCCAACCGTCAATAGCAAGAGAACTCGAGAGCTAATAACCAAAAGTAAAAGCGATATTAGTACGATCACGGCACTCATCACAGGGCTATCGGCACGCAAGCCATGAAGATGGGGCTTCCGTACAACGCTAATTGCAGAAGCTGCAAAGAAACAGACACACAGGAGACATCTGAGCACATGATGTGTCATTGCCCAGCACTAAACCACATCAGGGCGAGATACTTCGGGGCGTATCAGCTGGAATCATTGGGAGAAATAGGAAAGCAGAGGATAACTGCAATCCTAGGATTTCTAAATGACGCAGGCTGGTACTGAAGAGAACGCGGACACAACAATTTACGAGGGTGTGGATCAAATCGGAGCTCAGCTCTACTTGGAGGTCCTCTATAGAGAGGACCTCACCACTTCTACCTACCTACCATATAATTAAAACCACGTTAATTGGGACAAAATTGAAAACTGTGAAAATATGTTAAATTATTTTTCTCTCTTTGGGAAGTTTTAACATGTTGAACAACCACATTTAAGGGGGAAAATATGCATACATATAGAACAGCAGACAATTTTTAGATTTTGTTAGTGAATACTTGTAACCAATAAGGGATTGTGCTAGGATTTCGTGACTTCGAAACTTTTATGACACATTATAGTTATTCTTCTAAACAAAGAAAAAATCGATAATGTTTTTTTATATGTAACTACCCTCTAAAGATATTCAAAAACCCAACAAATAGGTTCTAAAAATCCTCCCTGTAATCAACCGCAACCAATAAATTAGGCCAGCCCCAAGATTTCATCTTGACGTGCATCTATCTGCTCGCTCCTCTTCCGCCGCCTTGTTTCCTGACCTTTCTCATTGACTTGTCCCATTAATTAAGTTTGCGTCCCTGTGCGTTCAGATAAGATGCAGTTGCAGCTGCCGCCCCTCCCACGTGCCACTCCCCCTACGCCCCTGGCCCTGGCTCGTGCAATTGACTTAATAATTGCCCCAAACATTTTAATGAGCGGCATCTTGTCAGCGTCACGTTTTCCGGAACGGAGCCGGAGAGTCAACGCAAAATATTTGCAAGAAATGGCATTGGCATAATTAAGATTATGTTGGCATACGGGCTGCAGCCAGGGGTATAACATCGGATGTGGTGTCGGCTGAGTGAAGCGGAAATTTGAATGCCAAGGCGCTGCTAATGTTAATATGATATGCAGCAGGATATATCCACCCGACTGGGCTCCATTAAATTCCCATGCACAAACATTGCGCATACGACATGTGTGTCGGTGTGGCCTGCCAGGTGACAGGTGCACCCGCGCCCCTCCCTCACCGCTCGAGGACCTGCGGGCGTGTATTAACACCCAAGTGGGAATGACATCTCCCAGGAGCTCCGCTCCAGGCACGTCTGGCGGCCTTTCACACGCCTGTCAAACGCTCCTCCGTCTTGCATGTCCTTAAGCCCCCAACTCAGTCCCCTTCTGCTGTTCGGTGCACCTAACAAAAATATCACCTTAAAATTAGAAAATGTCTTCTGATTTTGACACGACCACTCTTAATATTTGAAAAAGACGCTTTTACTATAATTTGTATAATGCGATCGGACGACGTTTTCATGAATTAAGAAATGGTACATTTGTTGTCCCAGACTTTTCGTCAGAATAAAACTCTTGTAGGTTAGATTTCCAAGTTTAATCGTTTAATTACCTGATGAAAAAATGCAATTGATCTTGGGTGATTTCAAAAGTGGTCCCAAATTAAATTTAGATCGCATCAAAAACATCTTTTTAAAACTTCTCAGGTAAATATCCTTCTTCTTTTAGAAAATAAAGTTTTATTGACTTCGAAATGCACGCTTAATTTTGTCTTTCAAATTAATATTTTCCCAATTTCCGAAGCATTTTCTTTTAGTGAGTTGCTTTTGTGCATCTGCGGCACGTAATGACATGCGGCTGCCAATGTTGTGGACGCGCATTGAGCGCCTCGCCATCGCCATCCCGGCGCAGAGCATCTCCATCTCGAGGGCCTTGCATAATTTATATAACCACGAGAGCCGCCAAAAAACCGCAAATCTCGCAGCGCCTCGTTGCACACACAAGGCGACATCGGTGGCAGCAGCAACAGCAACATCGCAGCACGGCTGCAATGTCAAAGAATGCCTCAGCAATGTGGCTGCTTCGGGGACCGCTTATAGTAGCCGGTGGTTGCATGTCGACGTATTGATGGTTTTCCCATTTATAACCCGAAACATTTGATAATGGATGGCTGCGGGTTGTCAGCAATTTTGGTCCACTGCCTCGCTTTCAACCGATGCAAGGAAAATGTATGTGCAGTTTGGTATAAAGCTTTTTGAAATTATATTATTTTGTATATATTGCCCAAACTCAGGAACAGGCAAACCATAATATGTAACTTAGGGAGGTGAAGAATCTAAATTCTTCAATTTTAAGTTCAAGTCGACTTTTAACCTAAAAATCACTACAAAATTAAAAGTAACTCAGTTGATTGTTCGATATTATACTCCTTTTTATTCATAAAGCGTACTTTACAATATGTATATACAAATCGTAGCTGTTATAGAGAAGAATATATTTATAAATAGGAATACTTGCTATATTGAATTAATGGATTGGCTATATCCTTTCAAATGGTTGTAAAAAGGCCCAGTATGCACCACAAGGAAATTAGTTCAGCCATTAAAACCCGGTTCTAAGGAATCATCATTTCCCAATTAGCTATTCTTGTCTACGAATCTTGTTTCCCCTTTAAGTCCCCAAAGGTTTTAGGCACTGAATCCCCCAATTTCTCCCTGAGATTGGTGGACAATTTCAACTCATCGGCAATAACAAAGTATTGTCTATAAGGCAGCGAAGCCAGCACTACGTCCTCATTCAATGTAAATTTACTGGGAAATCCTGGAGCTTGTGGCCACTTTGCCAGCTCAGACTCCAAGGACCACCTAGCAGCCAGGTCCTTGTAATATCCCTCCCTCAAGGCATCTACCTTCTCCAGCTTGGCCAAATGAGCCAAACTCTTTTCGTGATTGCCTGAAACCTCGATGGCACGCATTAGGAGGGCACTTGTTAGTAGAGTCCACTTGCTGTCTGGTTCAAATTCCAGAAGATCTAGGCAGGATTGAAGCTGCGTTTGCAGCTCCGCCAACAGTTCCTTGCTACAACTGGCGGCGGCATGAGGTGGCTCAAAGTAAAACGCTCCGTCTTCTGTGCCAGGTAGAGGTAGAAGATTCACCTCCTGTTCGGAAAGTTTGAGAGAGTAGGTTGAGTTTCTTTGGTAATCGAAGGTCTGTTCGCACTTCCAACTGGTTCCACTACTGTCCATCGGCAGCCAGGATTGCAACGGGACAGTCTGCCCTCCGCCGAGCAACTCGGTCTTCAGTTGATTTAGATCTGGGTAGGGCTTATCTAGGGCGAGCACTGCACCATGGGGCTCCAGTCGAATGGCAGCTATCCTGGGAGCCCGATCTAGATGGGCGCCACTACCCAGCAGCCATCGCTGGTAGAACCAGGCACTGCTGTCGTTGGGATCCGTAAAAGCGGCCGTCAGCACCATCTCGAGTTCCAGCTGCAGCTTTTCCTCGCTCATGGGCCGATCCCTCCGCTCGTTGGGGTAGAGTTCCGGGAGCAGCAGACTGCGATGGTGCCAGCTGGAATAGTTGGAGAAGTTCACCTTTATCTTCTCGGTGCAAAAGTCCAGTTCCTGGGCGGCGGGCACAGCGGCCTTTGCAGTCACAAAGCGCCTATAGTCCCAGGTGTGGAAGTTGCGCTCGTCGAACTTGAGGTACTTGTTGCACAGCTGCAGCTCCCGCTGCCAGTCCGCCCGGGGATCCTGCTCCAGGGTCCAGCAGCGGTGGTGCCAGGCGTTGTAGGACTTGGGATTGACCATCAGGCACTGCTCGGTGAGGTCCAGTTCGCAGGTGAATATGGATTGGTCCTTGTCCGCGGCGAGGGACTCCTTCACTGGGGGCGTGTCACCCTGGGTCTCTTCTTGAGGGCGTTTCTCCTCCATGTCCTCCTCCGCCGCCTTCAGCTTGGACAGTTTATCCAGGACACACTCGCGGCGAATGTTCCACAGGGTGCTCACATCAGGATTTCGCTGCAGGATCTGAACCGTCAGCGTGAGCATTTCGTTGTCCAGCTCCCCGGCCTCCCGTTTCTTTTGAATCCTCCCCATGGCGGCCCGATAGGCCCGGACTTTCAGAGCCTGCTCCTTCTTCTTCCGCTCGCGCTCCTCCTCCGTGGTCCTCACTTTCACACGTCCATGCATGGCCTTTAAATTTAATTGAAATTTGTTTAGATGTTTAGATAAACGAAATTATGAGTCAGCAGTGTGACCGCGGAGTTAGCGATTTATTATACCGTCCGGCTCTCAAAAATATACTTTTCAAACATACCAATTATTTTCGTCGAACGGTCGTGCTAAAAAAATTAGTTGATGTATTC
This sequence comes from Drosophila lutescens, assembly GCA_037075285.1. Taxonomy (NCBI): domain Eukaryota; kingdom Metazoa; phylum Arthropoda; class Insecta; order Diptera; family Drosophilidae; genus Drosophila; species Drosophila lutescens. The sequence goes on along the minus strand of JBAMCF010000538.1, from coordinate 572,004 downwards.
GCTATGGAAGGAGCGTGTATCGGCTATGACAGGGTGATGTATTCGCTATGTCAGACATTGCGAGCACTGACAAAAAAAATGTTAATTTGGGTATTTTCAGCTTATAAATCTCTTCCATAGAAATTCAGTTTTCAGATAATTTAGCAATTCAACAAGTTCCCAAAGATTTATAAATGGAAAAAGCTTAATTAAGACCGAAACCGTAAGTGTTGGAGCAGCCAAATGTGTACACAACCGCCCACTTAGATCCGACATGTCCCCACAGTGGCCCCAAATAGCTCCAAAAACAATATTTTCGATGAAAAATAAGCACTATTTGATGAGCTTAAAGTCTAGTACTCAGTACGACGAAAACTGCTAGCTAAGCATAGGAGTAAGCGAGAGGCAAATAGGTAGCTAAAGCCTTTAGGTGGGACTTTTTCCCACCTCGGTACTCAGTTGAGCTAAGGAAATGGTAAGGAAATACCAAAAAAAAACCAGATTTAGCGAATGAATTCCGATGAACGCCTTTAGCCGCGGCCCGAAAAATAGAAAATTTGATCTTTGGCTGTGTTTGTGCAGAAGCGGTGTGCCAATAACACATTATTAATGAAAGGAAAACACCAAAAACCACTGAAAAACACCTGCAGGAGTTTCGGCAATACATATTGCCATGCCAACAGCAAATTTAAAGCTTGCGACATTTTGAAATATTTTAAAATTGGCGCCAGTTGATGTTTGCTGTTTGTGAACAAACCCAGTAAGACCATGCTACATGCATTGCGCATGAACTCCGAAAACTTCGGCCACACTAAAAGATTAATAATTTTCGACTAGTAAAACTCTTAGCCGAACTGAGTACTAGGCTTTACTCATAAAGTGGTTGAAATTTTGGATTTTTTTAATCTAGATTTCGACCAAATAAAAATTTACTAGGCTTACATACTTAAAAAAATGCTAGTAATTTGAAAAATAAGCAAAAAATCATCTTGTTCGAAGCAGAGGAATAGATTTTTTTTAATCCATAAGTTAATTTTAAATGCAGACTTGGAAATCTCAGATCAGCTAAGAGATTTTTTTCAATACAGCCTTTTCCGTACCCTTGCAATCAAAATGTAACGAAAGTCGTTTTTTCAGTATTTATTGGGTTTATCCTTCCATTTATAATTTGTTAGTGGCACACCGCTTCTGCACAATCACAGCAAAAGATCAAATTTTCTATTCTTTGGGCCGCGGCTAAAGCCTAGTACTCAGTTTGGCTAAAGGCATTTTTCCACTTTGCGGTTTTTTCGGTATTTTCGATCGGCAACGCGATAGGCGGACGTGAGGTGTTTCCATTGGCAAACGCGTCTGAAAACAGCTGTTCTGCTGTTGTCATTTGCGAGCTGAAGTAAACAATGGATTTAAATAATTAGTTATATGTGGAAACATTGCTGCAATGATGAAAGCAGTTACCACATCCCACGTTATGCTGCTTGAGAACCTGTTGCCAGCAGTTGGTGTAGCTCCAAATAAAGATTGGGTAGCGGCAAACAAATGCGTCAGAAACTGAACCCGGGAGTCCAGACGGCAGAAAGCAAAAGGATCTGCTGCAGAAGGCGTTCATATATATCGATCTGAAAAGGCATTTAAATAATTCTCTGACACAACCCGCGACAGCAGTAGCTGCAGCTTCTGCGGCGCCACGTCAGTGAACAGAATCCGAGCCGAGGCTGCAACGCCTACGAGGACATTGTGCCCTTTTCCAGCAGTCGCCTCTCAACGTGTGTCACTTGAATACGGAATGGCCATCTATTGTCAAAGCAGGTTTTGTACCTGCGCTCAAATGCGACCAGGAGGTCGTCTTGATGGACTAATAGCGGGCGAGCGTGATCAAAAAGCAAACGTCAAGATCATGGAGCGGGGGAAGAAGGCGCAAGTGCCTGCGCTGCAACGACCAACGTCCCATTCCATTGGATAAACGTACTGCTACTATCCTTTATGCGCTTATATCATCCTCGAAATACTGAACTATTGCCAGATCATTTGGCATATCAAAAACCAAAATTACACGAAATAAAGTTCAGTAAAAATCTGTAAATAATTCAATATCAACAATAAATGTTTTTCATTTACCCGCTTCTTATCAGCTTCTTATCAGTTTTGGGTACAGAAAAATTATCATGCCAGGTTAATACTGCTGAAAAATACCACAAATTTGACTTCGCAGCCCTGTAACGCGAAGGAATAACTGCCGAACACATAGCGGAAGATTTTCATTACGTGTTAGAGGCTGCTAAGCATTTTCATGTATTTGGAAATGCGGTGGCACTGATTAAGCCTAGTACTCAGTTCGGCTAAGAGTTTTACTAGTCGAAAAATATTAATCTTTTAGTGTGGCCGAAGTTTTCGGAGTTCATCCGCAATGCATGTAGCATGGTCTTACTCTCAAGCAGCGGGTTTGTTGAAGCATCAACTGGCGCCAATTTTAAAATCTTACAAAATGTTCAGCCGACCTGGATCGCAAGCTTTAAACTTGCTGTTGGCATGGCAATATGTATTGCCGAAACTCCTGCAGGTGTTTTTCAGTGGTTTTTGGTGTTTTCCTTTCATTTATTATTTGTTATTTGCACACCGCTTCTGCACAAACACAGCCAAAGATCAAATTTTCTATTCTTTGGGCCGCGGCTAAAGGCGTTCATCGGAATTCATCCGCTAAATCTGGTATTTTTTTGGTATTTCTTTACTATTTCCTTAGCTCAACTGAGTACCGAGGTGGGAAAAAGTCCCAGCTAAAGGCGTTAGCTACCTATTTGCCTCTCGCTTACTCCTATGCTTAGCTAGCAGTTTTCGTCGTACTGAGTACTAGGCTTTAGTGACAATATTAGGTCAAACCTATTATTCCGTCAAATTAATCCGCTTCCCCACATCCTGGACCCGAAGCACTTCCAAACGAAATTTGGAGCAAGGGATAATTTTAAACATAAATGAAACGATTAGTGGATTGACTAATATTGATTTCGTAGTTGCCCATGGCTCTGTAAAGCCCCTTCTTAAAGCTTATTGTCGCCCGGCCGAAATCACAGCTCATCGAAATATGGCCCCAAACTTTCGATATGCAAATACTGAAAAATTGGAGGAACTACTTAAGAAGTGAGAAACGGACTTGCAATTTCGGATGATAAATCTTAATCGTTTTAATCCAGACATTTTTCAAAATGAAGATAATTTTAAAAAAATCATAATTCGATCATATTGCATTATACTTAGAATTAATGGAGTCATTGGTAAGTGACCATCTTTAATCTTGATCATAAATACCCTTTTAATGTCTTCTTTTATTATTTATTTTATTTTTCAGAACCATAATTAATCATCAACTAACTTAGTTCGTAATCATAGATATTAGTTGTATTTTTATACCCTTGCAGAGGGTATTTGATTTCAGTCAGAAGTTTGCAACGCAGTGAAGGAGACGTTTCCGACCCCATAAAGTATATATATTCTTGATCAGCATCACTAGACGAGTCGATCTAGCCATGTCCGTCTGTCCGTCTGTTTCTACGCAAACTAGTCTCTCAGTTTTAAAGCTATCGGGCTAAAACTTTCCCAAAAGTCTTATATCTATTGCAGGTAGTATATAAGTCGGAACGAGCCGGATCGGACAACTATATCCTATAGCTCCCATAGGAAGGATCGGAAAAAAAACGTTAAAAAAATTCTAGCTTCGGTGTTTTTTTAAGTATTACCTTCTAATCTTGGGAATATTATTTTTTATATATTTCTGAATTTCGAATTAAATATTTAAAAAATCGGATCACTATATCATATAGCTGCCATAGGAACGGTCGAAAAATTAAATGGAAATTAATAGGAAAAAAATTATATCTTTGTTGATTTTTATTACATTCTCTTCTTTTCTGGGATATGGCTTTTCTTTAATATTTCAAAATTTCGAATAAAATTTAACAAAATTCGGACGGCTATATTATATAGCTGCCATAGGAAGGATCAAAAAATTAATGCCAAAGTAATACGAAAGCAGCTAAAAGTTGGATTATTGTAACATATACGCAAGTTAATTTAAATTTAATGTTTTTGTAAATGAATAGGAATGATCTGCAATTCCTATTAGATATTTTTAAAAAAATCTGAAGTTTGCTATCAACAAAACAATATCAGAGTCATTTTTGGAAATTACTTGGATAGTATTTTAAAAATGAGTATTGCCATTTCTCAAATTCAGTACTAAAAAATATATCTGTTAATTGTTTCATAATTATGTGAATAATTAACTGTTATCAATAAAAACAAACTTACTTTTTGTTCAACCGCGTATAAGATTTAAATTGTAATGCTTGCAATTAATTGGATTTCAAACATTAAATGGAATTGGGCTGATTATACCATAATAAAAGTATTAAAAAAACGCAGAATAACATATTTGATGGCAATGTGCAAGGACTTTTCGTAGGCCTTTTTCTTGCAGTGCATCAATTTATATAGTAAATAAAAAAAATATGTAGAAGTGCGATCGTCACTCGTTTAACTCACCTGGGGCAGATGCAGCTCGTCGACGAGGACGACGAAGGGCTTTGAGAAATCCCACTTCTTTTCAAGGGTGTTGAACAGGGGAAGTGCCCCATTGTCGTCCTTGACATCCTTCGCGTATTGAAGGAGCTTCGGCCCGGTCACCTCCAGGGAAACGCCCTCCGGAAACCTGAAAAACTCAAAATACGGAATATTTCTTAGAACCTGCATCCTATCAATATCGGGAACGACTTCGTCACCTGATCTTGGTCCTGGTCCTGGCGCTCTTCCAAGGACCATCTCGGCGTCCTCCATCTCCATCTCGTTGTAGTAGTCGTTGTCCATGGCTCGGATAATTTAAGACTGAAATTAAAAGCATGATGGCCGCAGATAAGCTAGATAAACAGGGTTGCAAATATCGAAAATCGATAACACTTGTAAGCATAAACAATAAAAGTACGTCGAAAAAGATTTGATTTGAAATGGATAAGTTTAGTTTTAACAGTGCCGATATTAGCTTTGAAATTAGTTCTCCTTACATGTCTAATTTAATAAACAACACCAATGTTGTTGAACTTGTAAAGGAGTTAAATGAACTGACAAAAACAACGGTGGAAACAAAATTAAAACGACGTGGCGGAGAGTTCGTGAGCGACGGATTTCCTTCTAAAAAAAAAAAAATTAGATCCCGATCTCGTGGCCAAGACTCCCGTGGCCAAGGCTCCCGTGGCTAGGATCCCGGAGGGCATGAAACAAGACCATCTCGTGGCCAAGACTCCCGTGGCCAGGATCCCGGAGGGCATGAAACCAGACCATCTCGTGGCCAAGACTCCCGTGGCTAGGATCCCGGAGGGCATGAAACAAGACCATCTCGTGGCCAAGACTCCCGTGGCCAGGATCCCGGACTTGGAAATCTCAGATCAGCTAAGAGATTTTTTTCAATACAGCCTTTTCCGTACCCTTGCAATCAAAACGTAACGAAAGTCGTTTTATCAGTGTTTATTGGGTTTACAAACACAGCCAAAGATAAAATTTTCTATTCTTTGGGACGCGGCTAAAGGTGTTCATAGGAATTTATCCGCCAAATCTGGTATTTGTTGGTATTTCCTTACCATTTCCTTAGCTCAACTGAGTAACGCGGTGGGAAAAAGTCCCAGCTAAAGCCTAGTTCTCAGTTCGGCTAAGAGTTTTACTAAGAGTTACAAAATTGTTTGACGTTTTTATACCCTTGCAGAGGGTATTATGATTTCAGTCAGAAGTTTGCAACGCAGTGAAGGAGACGTTTCCGACCCCATAAAGTATATATTCTTGATCAGCATCACTAGACGAGTCGATCTAGCCATGTCCGTCTGTCCGTCTGTCTGTTTCTACGCAAACTAGTCTCTCAGTTTTTAAGCTATCGGGATGAAACTTTCCCAAAAGTCTTCTTACTATTGCAGGTAGTATATGAGTCGGAACCGACCGGATCGGACAACTATATCCTATAGCTCCCATAGGAAGGATCGGAAAAAAAACTTTAAAAAAATTCTAGCTTCGGTGTTTTTTTAAGTATTACCTTCTAATCTTGGGAATATTATTTTTTATATATTTCTGAATTTCGAATTAAATATTTAAAAAATCGGATCACTATATCATATAGCTGCCATAGGAACGGTCGAAAAATTAAATGGAAATTAATAGGAAAAAAATTATATCTTTGTTGATTTTTATTACATTCTCTTCTTTTCTGGGATATGGCTTTTCTTTAATATTTCAAAATTTCGAATAAAATTTAACAAAATTCGGACGGCTATATTATATAGCTGCCATAGGAAGGATCAAAAAATTAATGCCAAAGTAATACGAAAGCAGCTAAAAGTTGGATTATTGTAACATATACGCAAGTTAATTTAAATTTAATGTTTTTGTAAATGAATAGGAATGATCTGCAATTCCTATTAGATATTTTTAAAAAAATCTGAAGTTTGCTATCAACAAAACAATATCAGAGTCATTTTTGGAAATTACTTGGATAGTATTTTAAAAATGAGTATTGCCATTTCTCAAATTCAGTACTAAAAAATATATCTGTTAATTGTTTCATAATTATGTGAATAATTAACTGTTATCAATAAAAACAAACTTACTTTTTGTTCAACCGCGTATAAGATTTAAATTGTAATGCTTGCAATTAATTGGATTTCAAACATTAAATGGAATTGGGCTGATTATACCATAATAAAAGTATTAAAAAAACGCAGAATAACATATTTGATGGCAATGTGCAAGGACTTTTCGTAGGCCTTTTTCTTGCAGTGCATCAATTTATATAGTAAATAAAAAAAATATGTAGAAGTGCGATCGTCACTCGTTTAACTCACCTGGGGCAGATGCAGCTCGTCGACGAGGACGACGAAGGGCTTTGAGAAATCCCACTTCTTTTCAAGGGTGTTGAACAGGTGAAGTGCCCCATTGTCGTCCTTGACATCCTTCGCGTATTGAAGGAGCTTCGGCCCGGTCACCTCCAGGGAAACGCCCTCCGGAAACCTGAAAAACTCAAAATACGGAATATTTCTTAGAACCTGCATCCTATCAATATCGGGAACGACTTCGTCACCTGATCTTGGTCCTGGTCCTGGCGCTCTTCCAAGGACCATCTCGGCGTCCTCCATCTCCATCTCGTTGTAGTAGTCGTTGTCCATGGCTCGGATAATTTAAGACTGAAATTAAAAGCATGATGGCCGCAGATAAGCTAGATAAACAGGGTTGCAAATATCGAAAATCGATAACACTTGTAAGCATAAACAATAAAAGTACGTCGAAAAAGATTTGATTTGAAATGGATAAGTTTAGTTTTAACAGTGCCGATATTAGCTTTGAAATTAGTTCTCCTTACATGTCTAATTTAATAAACAACACCAATGTTGTTGAACTTGTAAAGGAGTTAAATGAACTGACAAAAACAACGGTGGAAACAAAATTAAAACGACGTGGCGGAGAGTTCGTGAGCGACGGATTTCCTTCTAAAAAAAAAAATTAGATCCCGATCTCGTGGCCAAGACTCCCGTGGCTAGGATCCCGGAGGGCATGAAACAAGACCATCTCGTGGCCAAGACTCCCGTGGCCAGGATCCCGGAGGGCATGAAACAAGACCATCTCGTGGCCAAGACTCCCGTGGCCAAGACTCCCGTGGCCAGGATCCCGGACTTGGAATTCTCAGATCAGCTAAGAGATTTTTTTCAATACAGCCTTTTCCGTACCCTTGCAATCAAAACGTAACGAAAGTCGTTTTATCAGTGTTTATTGGGTTTACAAACACAGCCAAAGATAAAATTTTCTATTCTTTGGGACGCGGCTAAAGGTGTTCATAGGAATTTATCCGCCAAATCTGGTATTTGTTGGTATTTCCTTACCATTTCCTTAGCTCAACTGAGTAACGCGGTGGGAAAAAGTCCCAGCTAAAGCCTAGTACTCAGTTCGGCTAAGAGTTTTACTAAGAGTTACAAAATTGTTTGACGTTTTTATACCCTTGCAGAGGGTATTATGATTTCAGTCAGAAGTTTGCAACGCAGTGAAGGAGACGTTTCCGACCCCATAAAGTATATATTCTTGATCAGCATCACTAGACGAGTCGATCTAGCCATGTCCGTCTGTCCGTCTGTCTGTTTCTACGCAAACTAGTCTCTCAGTTTTTAAGCTATCGGGATGAAACTTTCCCAAAAGTCTTCTTACTATTGCAGGTAGTATATGAGTCGGAACCGACCGGATCGGACAACTATATCCTATAGCTCCCATAGGAAGGATCGGAAAAAAAACGGTAAAAAAAATTCTAGCTTCGGTTTTTGAAGTATTACCTTCTAATCTTGGGAATATTAGTTTTTAATTATTTCTGTATTTCGAATAAAATTTTATTCGTTAACAGCACTCTGTAATTGTTTCTCGATCAGATAAATTAAAGGAGTCGAGAAAGCCGATTTGCTTTTATTAACAGAACATAAATATTACAAAATGTTGAGCCGACCTGGGTCGCACGATTTAAATTCGCTGTTGGCATTGCGATATGTATTGTTGCAACTCTTACAGGCAGTATTCATTTGGTTTTTGGGGTTTTCCTTCCATTTAAATAAGAAGTTAGAAAAACATTTTAAAAATATATACCTAGTACCTACCAGAGAGCTGCAACGAATCAATCATTTTCGGATACACCCGATCATTTACTCGTATCCGTTTTGATTAATCGCTTCGGCTGAGTGAAACGAAATGACCGGTGAGCCGGTTTGCCATCGTCCCAAATGCCAAATGATCGTTTGTGATCGTTCGGCTTGAAGATTTTACCCGTTTGAGATCGAATAATATGTACAATCGGTTGGTGTGATCGTGCGCTAATCAGTGTGACCGTGCAGCTGGATTTTATCGTGCATTCGTCAGCTGTCCTGCCGCGGCTATGTTATCTAGTTAGTAGGCACATATACAGTGATGAACATAATTCTTCGCACACTTGGCATCTTGGACTTTAAGTTCCATTTTCTCCTACTAATATATGTATAAAAAAATTAAACAAAATTTGTTTATATAAATGCCTCATTTTACTGTTAAAATAACTTGGTTTCATACTTATATCTCTTAGGACATATTTTTTAAAACTCAAAAACGAAAAAATGAGCTGATTCTGCCCGAACAAAATTCTTGGCACACTTGTGTTGTATTTAACTATTACGTTAAAATTTAACCGATTCGACTAATTTTTTTTGCTAGATCAGCTTTGCCTTTGTTATCTAGATGAAATAATGCTAAATTTGAATCCTTAAATCGTTTAAATAACTTAATTTTAACTAAAAACGGTTATTTAAAAAAATGTAAAATGCCAATACCCACATCTCTGCGAAAAGTAATATTTTAATGGCAGGATCAGGGTCAATCATATGCTAATACTAGGAAATATTTGCCCAGAAGTTGTTTTTACCTTTTACGGCGTTTTAAAGGACTTTCACTGTGCCAAAATGCAAGGCAAATAGCCCGACCCATGGGCTTAAGAGGCCAAGGAAGCAAAAGGATCAAGGAAAAGGATAATGTCAACCCTTAGATCTTATCAGCACAGCACACTTATTTTGCAAGGATATTCACCCAACAGCCTTTCAAAAACCCTGCAATGTGCCAACTACATTTTTTTGCAGATTTCCCACACATATTCTTGGGCTTCCTACGCAGCGCAAGTTTATTTCAGTCTAGCGCCACGCCCCTTCAAGCGCCCACAATCGCCAACTAACGATTTTAAAATGTGTCTGGCGCCCACACCTTTAAAGATTTCCGAGAAGTATACATGCAATTTTGTTGTGTATATTTATACCTATCGAAATGTAGAAGACATTTTTCAAATCGGACCATTCATTAAAAAGTTATTCGCAATCAAAAAAATGTTATATATCCATCTCCCTCGCACTCCCTTTAGCTGAGTGACGGGTATTAGATAGTCGGGACACCAACCCGACTATAGCGTTCTCTCTTGTTTTGCTTCCGATTCGTCTTCAAAAGCGTATTCTATTGCAGCGAGAAAATAGTGAAAACAGCATTAGGGTGTTAAAAAATTGGGCCTGGGGTGAGAGACGTTAAGGCGGTGTAAAGGAAAGGTAAGTTATGGTTAGGGGCTATGGTAACATATTAGGTGGGCTTTACTGTGGGATTTCAGAATTCTAATTAATATCCGAGTAAAATCCCGAAATATAATAAATTCAGGTTACTATCTCCAGCATGAAATGCCTTGCTAATAGTAGCGGACAACGTCGCTTCGGGTATGCTAGTTTAATATAATTTAATATATAATTTTTGTCTTCTTTTCAGATTCAACCAGGAGGAAAACGCCACCTGCTCATTTGCCATGACGAAAACTGCTAGCTAAGCATAGGAGTGAGCGAGAGGCAAATAGGTAGCTAACGCCTTTAGCTGGGACTTTTTCCCACCTCGGTACTCAGTTGAGCTAAGCTAATGGTAAGGAAATACAAAAAAAATACCTTTAGCAGCGGCCCAAAGAATAGCGGGCAAAATGCCAAAACGCTATTGGTGTAAAAAATCGGTTGGCAGCTCCCCATTTTGAATTTCAAATGAGTAACGGTAACTGAGTACTTTTCTTTCAAGCTGTAAAATTATAAATTATAAATATAATAGTTTTAATTATTATATATAGTCGCAAATCAATCGCAAGAATATTGCGTTTTGCTGCTGCTAAAATTAAAATTAAATTAAATTAAAAATTGTTCTTCTTTTACATACATGTTTTCAACATTTGTCTTCTTCATTCCCGGCTTCTTATCCGACAAAAAATTAGTATATTTTTCACGACAGTAACTACAACTTCTTTTATAATGAAATTTTTGCCAGAAATGGGTTTTGTTTTTTTTACGAAAATTCTACGTACCGTTTTATAAACAATTCGTTAACTCAACAAGTTCGAGCAGGTTGGTACCACTGTCACGTTGGACGGTTCGCAGACGGTTTTGTTTTTTTCGTGACAGATATTTTGTATTTCATTGAGGGGATTCTCTAAACTGTTGAATTGCTGAATTGTTGAAATTTCAACAGAAAATTTCAGCAATTAAGGGAACGACCCAAAATGGTTCTTGTTGAATTTTCAAACAGCTGTTATTTGTTGAAAAGTTTCACGGAACTTAAAACATATAAAATTCGATTTTTTATAGTTTCTTACTGACTAAAATTGTTAGCTAGGTAAGAAAAACTATTTATAGAGTTGCTTATTTGATTTTAAAGTAAATAATGCGAACTTATAATAGTAAAATGTTGCAGAGTTGCCATGACTTTCAGTAAAATAAGGTGACAACTCTGGCTTTCAACGATTCAACAAAATTTTCAACAGCCTCGAGGCTGTTGAATTGCTGAAATTTCTGAAAGTTGACTTTGTATGGAACAGCATATTAACAGCTGACCAAAATTTAACAATTCAGCAATTCAACAGTTTAGGGAATCCCCTCGTTATTTAAATGAAATATTTATTCGCGGGAAAAGTGTGACCCTAAGTTGGTATTATCAAATATATGATGCACGGTCACGTCAGTTTCAATTTCGTGGAAAATTGAAATAAAAAAGTGAAAATAGTTAATTTTAATCTAAAAAAAAAAGGTCACTGATAAAATAAATGTTGTCGTTTAATAATCTTAATTTCAGCGTTACAGAGGTTAGTACCACAGATATTTTCGCCATTAATAAATATAAGCCTCCAGATGGTATCTTTAACACAAATCTGCATTTCAGTTTTCAGTGTCACTTGAAATGTTTTTAATCTTCACCAGGGGTAAATGGTGTGCGGTGTCCATTAAATGGTTGTACAAATGTAAAAATGGTAATTACTCTTATTATTATTCCTGGTCTTCCATTCATATCTTAATTATTTTTGATATTTTCAGAAGACAGGCTTACTAGACATGGATACCTAAGAGCTGCATTCGGCCAAGCAAAAACCGGGAGTGCTTCAGGCATTAACAATTTTTAATTCCAATGCTTCGATTGTAAATATTATTAATAAATACACATGCAAATATTACATGAAAAAAAGTTATTTTTTATTGTGGGAAATCAGATACTGCAAAGTATTGGAAAACCAAAACTGGGAGGGTGTGGAAAAGCAGATATTGCAAATAGAGGAAAACCATAACTGAGCACGTGTGGAAAATCTATAATGCGGGAAGTCGAAAAACCAGTGGATTTTGGCCTGCATTCTTCTGCCAGAGATCCAGATAGAAACCTCATTTCCCCCTTACTTTTTGTGTCACCCCGTGTATTTTGAAACCAGAGATGGACGAAATGTAAGGGGTGAATGAGGTTTAGTCCCTTCCGCTTATATGGAGAAACCTGATGAAAATATGTTATTTTCCCGGTGGGGAATCCCTAGATATGTGCGTGTGTGTGTGCATTGCAGCTGACTAAGGAAGTGAGATTTGCTTAAATTCAAATTCATGATAATACTGATATCCTTTTCCTAAAAGAATATTTCATTTACATTTCCACAACAGACTTAAAACATTTTGTTACAGATTTTTGTGTTTTAAAATTTAAATCGCATTAAAAATATTGAAAAAAAAACTAAATATTAAAATCAATTGATTCTCTTGCTCTTCCTTACACGTGCCTCATATGGAAATAAAACATAAACAAATGGAAATGTTTAAACAATTTGATTCACGGCATCCCCTTCCACCTGCCTTCCTTATTATTAATATTATTCTAATCAAGGTTGTTCACGCCAAAAGGGCGTTTAATTTCTGGAGGCAGTGTCGAGCGGCAGTTTTCTCCAGATGTCCACATCATGGTGGAACTATATAGTTCCACCATGGTCCACATCTTGCTCGCTCGCACTGCCCTTCGCTCTCCCTCTCCAACTCTCCCCCAAGTCTACGCTCCGCTCAGGAGCCTCTAAGCTAAGATTATTGTACAAGTGTCCAAATAAACACACGCACGCCGCGTAATAACCCGAAGGTTTTCCACAGTGTTTTTCGTTACCACTTCTGCGCGGTTTTCACCCGTTTTTTCCTGGGACTCATCATCTCCTACAATCAAGCCACCCCCGCACCAACAAAGGTGAAAAATTAATGAAAACAAAATAAATGAAACAAAATATCAATGGTAAAATGCAATAATATCGAATTGATTTTCTTTATGCCTTTTCTTAAATTAGTCAAATATATAAAGCGAAACATTACTTCGCATAAATATTGGTTTCCCCTTTAAGAGTTGTCTACTGTGGATACCTTCAAAAAACCCCCATTTAGCTAAATCTCCAAGAGTATTTGGTTTTTATTTACCTTTTCTTTAATTTCTTAAATCTTAACCAAAATTATCATATTGGTTTTTGGAGAGCTATCTTTTAGCAATTTTTTGTTCTATTTTTTTTAAGAAAACCAGTTTATTTTCTAGATTTGCACGCTAATCGATTTGGAATTTAATTACATGCTCAACCCTGTATGACATTCTATATTTAAACAATATGTTTTGGACAAAGTACTAATGTTGTGAAGAAAATATTAACTTAATATAAATAAAATGGTAAGAGAATAAACTGGTAAACTGGCCGTATCGATACCCACACAAAACATCGATTGCCTCTTAAACAATTGCGGGAAAGCAAAGCAAAACCAACACCAAACCAAAACAAAAGCAAAGTGGATTTAAACCTTCTGGAATTGTTCGAGAGAACCACCAGTCATTCCACGCACCTGCAACTGGCCATGTATACTAACTAGCACCAGATGCGCTTCAACGCCGCGGGAGTCATCAGGTACTTCCAGGACCTGGACTGGATTGGTTAGTCAGTCATGGTTTCCAGCTTTAACGCCTTTAACGCCTGTCCACCCGCAGTCCGACAAGGCCCACAACATAAACCAGCTCACTGAGGACCTGGAGCTGGTGCTGGACTTCGTCGACGACCATTCCTGTTGGGCCTGGTGTGCGACGCCTGTCCAACCAGCTACGCGCTCAGATCGCTGCGCCTGCCACGCTCATGCACGTGGAAAGCAGTCTAGAGGAGGCCTCCTTTCGCGGCGCCATCCAGGGGTACTTGACGCGCACCGAGCTCGATTAGACGGTGACCGCCGAAATTAAAGGCCTGCTCGCGAGATTTTGGAGGCCAAGTTCGCGCTGAGCCCCTCGTCCATCTCCTTCACCTGGGCGAACAGCGACCACCTGGAGCTGCTCGGCGTGTCCTGGGCCCAGCAGTGCCAGTCCATGAGGAGCGCTCTCTTCCAGCTCCAGACCGCGCTACTCCAGCCGGAGCAAAAGGATAAACTGCGGCTGGTGAAGATCAAGGTAGTGTTGATGCTGGGCTACCTGCTCAACAAATCGTAATTTGTAATGGTATGGTAATTTGTATGGTTTTTAAGGTAAGCATAGCGAATTGTTCTGCCCATCCTCTGCCAGGTCACGTACAAACGTCAGGCCGGCTCTGCAAATCATGAAAACGAGGAAGAGGCGTATTTAAAAATAATCGCTCTTAATGATATAAAACAACAATGTTCAAACGTTAATGGCCTACTAAAAGCAGAAAATGCCCTCAGTTGCATTCGATCGTATCGTACACTGATAAAAAAAACGTAGTAAATCCAAAGATTTCATATTCAATCCAAATATTTTTCGCTTTGATTTTCATCCATTGCGGTTTTTATTAGATTTAAATTTGTTCATATTAACTTTTTTCAATATTAAATTTAAATATGAAAATATTTACTTTAAAGAAGAAAATTAGATTTGCTTGAATGCTCACGAAGGAAAATAATATTGGCGTGGCTCAGGGGCCAAGTGTGCTTGCTCTGCTACTATTTTGTGCTCGGGGGTATGAGGTTCAAATCCCGCTCACGTTATAACATTTTTTTTTTTAGTAGTTGTGTTAAACAACTTTTGTAATACAGTATTGTTTTTTAAATTGTTATAGAAGTGTTCAAGATACATCATAAAAACTTTTTACTCACTCTGCCTTAGTTGGGTTTTGAACCCGGGTCCTCCCGCATTAGAGCCAGATTGCGCCATCGCACCATGTTACGCGGGAGTCCATAAGTTCAACTTAAATGTGAAGTTAACATGTTCGCTAACATTTAAAACTTTCTACAACTTAAAATATAACGTTTTCCATGTGCTAATTGTATTTAAAATAATTTAATTTAAATCTTTTTGTTAATATTTTAAATAGGTAAAATTAATATGAAACATTTTTAATTTCAAAACGGTTTTATTTTAATTCTGAAAATATTAACAATAAATATAAAACTTTTTCAAATAAATAAATCCTTCATGGATTTAAATATTATAATATTAAACTAAGCGTTTTAATATGTTTCGTATTTAATACCATGTTTTTTGTATTAAATTTAAATACCAAATATAAGATTTTGATTTCAATAGGAGGATATTTAAATTTACTATTCCATTTTTTTATCAGTGTATTACCTGCGAAAGGCATTTATTGTTATTGTGCTTATGCAACTTCATAAAATAATAATTATTTTGTAGGTTCCCAGAAGATACAAAAAACATTGATTTGGCAAAATTCGACGCGTCTTACAATATATCGTCAGTCAAACCTTTCTTACTTCGCCTCAACTTCCTGTGTAAGTTATTTTAAACATCTGTGGACTTCCTTTGGTCTAACCAAGGATATTTTAAATCCACTGCCATTCCTTACGGCTTGTATTTTCGAGGAGGACAAACAAGCTTTTTGTATATTATCCTCTTTGAAAATATATCATAAAATATCCAGAAACGTTAGAATGGTTTTATATGACATGCCTGTGCAAAATTTTGACATTGAATAATTATGATTTGTAATCTTACAGACTATTTGCTTTTTATAAGTATAGAGTGTTATAGAAGTTAAGAGTGTTATGACACACGCCAAGACTTAAGAAATTTTTTAATTTTACATTTTTAAAGTATTTATCTTTTCCTCTTAGGTATTTCTCTATTGCAGAAAACTTGTTGAAAATACTATGCAAGTCTTTATTAAAGTTCAAATAAATTTGGGGTGTTATTTAATTTTTTTAATTGGGGACTTATATTTCATATGAAATACCTCCATACATTTTTGGGGCCTTATTTCATTTTTATTTTGGTGACTTGTTTCTTGGAGACTTATTTCCAACACAGGGCCTTAGGCCGGACTTAGCAAATACACAAACTCAAGCAGTGGGTACAGCCACCTAGGACAGCGAAGACACCCTCCTATTTGCACCCAAATATATTTTTATGTTGACGGTGTCACAGAAATCCTGACGGTTCTGACACCTGGTTTTACTGAATATTAAATATTTTTCGGTTCCAAGTTTTAACGTTACCTCGCTGCCTTTGGTGTTAAAACAAAGGTGATCAAGAGAAAATGCTATAGTCGATGTCTCGACCTCCAAACACCCGTTACTCAGCTTACAAAGCAGGCATTGTCTGGAAGTGGCGCAATCTAACGGAAAATGTTTTATTTGCTCATAATTTTTTAACGAATGGTAAGATTTATAAAATTTGTTCTACACCCAAAAAAAAATGACCATAGAAACTAAACTATTTGTACATTAAAAGTAAACTATTGAGTGTCAAAAATTTCTCGATACTCTGAGTATTAACCTAATGACTTCGAAAGTGTTAAAATGAAACTTTTGGAAGTTGTCAAGATTAAACTAACGAGTATACACTTTATACTCACTCAGTGTACTGAAAATTAGGCTGGTAGTTTATTTTGTATACTATTTAGTGTACACGCTATGCTATGTGGTCTCAGTTGTATACTATTTTGTGTACATATTATACTAAGTTCGTGTGCTGTAGTATACTTATTAAACTATTTATCAAGATTGTTAGTGTACATTTGAAACTATTTCGTACAATACCTAAACGATTTCCCCGCTACCTGTAGTATACAATTTATACTATTTAGTTTTTTGTGGTATACAATTTAATCCCAATAAAATCCCAATAAAATCTCGTTGTATAATGTTTTTCTTTTATTATTATTCAATATATTATTTTATTATTATTTGATAAATATTCATAAATTAAAATAATTTTAATATTACATAGGTTACAGTATTCTTATTATAACATTTAACAGGGGGACCTTGAAAAACACTAATATTATTAATTTGTTTGTATATATGTTTGTATTGCGCAAAGCACTTGTTTCCATGAAAATACATACATTTACGCACAATGCTTCTAAGTGTAGATAAACACAGCGCACTTTTCCCATTTCAACCCCTGTTTCCATGGAAACAAGTATTTTGCGCAACACATACATACATATATGTTTGGAACTCCTTCGCGTGCGCAAATCACTTGTTTCCATGGAAGCAGAAGTGGGTTTTTTTACACTACCTCTATGTTTATACAAACATTTTAATTTGAGCAATGGAATTGATTTTACACAGAGCAATCAAAATTTGCCAATAAGGAAAATGAAATATTGCACTTATTTTAAAATAAATATTTTACTTACATCTTGACTCGGCACGAATTTCACAGGAATGCAGGACCAAACTCCAACAGATAAATCATCATAATAATCACAAACGCGTCAAAAAACGCAAAATCTGGTATCACTTTTTGTGTTCCTGTACTCGCTTTTGTCCTGGTTTTACACCAAGGTATATGTACAAATAATCGCTATCGTCCTAGTTTCACACCATAAAAAATAATTTTTCGGTCAGTATAAAATGTATGATACAGATTGTCACTCTTATAATAATTAGTGTAACCTTAAAACTATAAAGTGTAGGCATGAAACTATTTTGTAGTACGTTGAAACTATATTTTCTTTATACTACAAAGGTTTTTTTTGAAACTACAAGTGTAAATAATAAACTAAGTAGTCGAATATAATTAGTTTACAAATTACACTAGAGGTTTACGCCTTATACTCTTTGGTGTAGCACTTACACTACACAGTTTACAGTTTAATCTAATTAGTGTTAATTTAATACTTACACTTTCATACTACCATCAGTATACTTTTAATACAACGCTCATTAAATGTAAACTTTTGGTTTTTTTTTTGGGTGTATATTTTGGTAGGTATTACTAAACTACACCTTTGTGTAAAACCCTTTTTAGAAGATCCTTCAGGAGCGAGAATCAGAAGGCTACTGGCAGAGCTATATAATAAATGAATTTGATCTATGTAAAAGTATTGAATTTGTATACATTCTATCAGTTACAATACTATCAATGCAATTTTAATTTGCGTACAAATGTACACTTGTTTGTAAATTGTTTCAAATTTGTTGTTTTGAATGAAACGAAAACATTTGTACACACACGAAAAGATTGGCATCTCATACAAAAATAGCTAAGTAACTTATTATTTTCCGATTCCACATTTGATTGATAATTATTAATTTTAAGCTCGACAAATTTTGCATTGGCTGAAAGGAAATTAATGATTTTATTTGTATTTAAGCACATTATCTACTTTCAAGTAAAAACATACACACAAATTGTGTATATGCATGTATTGTACATGTATTGTAAATATAAGCAAATCAAAACATATCCAAATATACAAATGTACATACGTATTTGATCAAAAGTTCGAATCTTAAGATTAATAATTAACTTGGAAACATTTTGTCTTTGCTTACAGAATTTGTACACTTTTACAAATATATCCCCCCGTAGATCCGCGCATTTTCAAGATAGAGTTTACTACAGCTGCAGGATGTTGAAAATGGATATTAAAAGTTGTCATCTTAAGGGAGGAGATACATATAGAATAAAAAAAAAATCTTTTTTTTATTTTTTAAATTGGTAGAATAACTTTTTAAGAATGTGTCGTGAAAGTTTCACAAAGAAATTTGAACTATTTTGGAACTTATACCAGGATGACGGCACCCACCTTCCTTGTGCAGTAGTTTCATTACTTTGAATGCGTTTTTCTCGAAACCATGTTTTCCTCAGCTGCGGATCATGTATCTCAAAAAGTAAAGCTTTGATCATCATGCTGCTTTTAGAGAAATGTCTGTAATAAAATTCCCGACTGTCTGAACCTACTTAATGTAGAAATTTGTACGTTTAGGTATTTTTTGTTAAGCAAAAACACCACAAAAAATATGACAAAAATTGATTCTTGACTTTGAAAGAGTGCCACAACCAGAGTTTTTGAGATATTCTATGTAAGTTAGGTTCAGACAGTTTCTACATTATTTCCTAACAAAATAAACTTGATTTCATAAAAATCGGATCTACACAGCGACCTGTGCTCGATCCGCAGCTGGCCTACTTTTTTTTAATATAGCCTGACAAAAAAATTCCCACGGCCGCCATTTTGAAAGATACAAAAAAAATAAAAACTGATTCAAATTATATAAGAACAATGTAATCAGCATGCCAAGTTGCGAAATCCCAGCATAATCCCTTATTGGTTTAAAAAAATCACGAAAAACATGATTAAATTGTAGTTCTATATGTATCTCCCCCCTTAATAAATCCTCAGAAAAGTTTGTCGTATCAATTACACACAGTACACAGCCAAAAATTTCCACGAACCATTTCTAGTTTTCCATGATAATTGGGTGCTCCTGAGTAAAAGTCCCATACAAACTTATGTCCCATCACCTACAGGTTCCGCGGTATAGCTAAGAATACAAAAAACCGATGTTTGCCGACATTTCGAATTAATTATTATCGCTGAAATCTACTCTTAATACATAATGGCATTCCTAAAAAATAGTCCCCACTGTGAACCATTGCCCATGTCTTTGGAACTCGACGCCAAAGTTGAAAATCCCAAAATGTTCAAGATTTCTCTGATGAAAAAACAAATCTGAGAATTAAATCTTAAATGGACCTAATTTTAATTATTCCTTGAATCTTTAGTTCATTGTATCCTTTAATTTCGGTTTAAAGCGTTTTCATGAGGACATTTCCGAGATACACTAATTTGAAGTTTGACAACCTTTCATGGATGACCAACATGTGTATTTATACCCGTTACTCGTAGAGTAAAAGGGTATATTGTATTCGTGCAAAAGTATGTAACAGGGAGAAGGAAGCGTTTCCGACCCCATAAAGTATATATATTCTTGATCAGGATCACTAGCCGAGTCGATCTAGCCATGTCCGTCTGTCCGTCTGTCCGTCTGTCTGTCTGTCTGTCTGTCCGTATGAACGCTGAAAAAGCTAGAAGATTGGCGTTTTGCATGCAGATTCTAGGAGTTCCTACGCACCGCAAGTTTGTTTCAAAAGGGTGCCACGCCCCCTCTAACGCCCACAATCGCTTATATACGATTTTAAAAATTTCAATATTTCGGAAAAGTAAAAATGCTGTTTTATTGTGTTTATCAATACCTATCGAAATGTAGAAGAAATTTTCCAAATCGGACCATTCGTTAAAAAGTTATGCGTGTTCAAAGTTTCTATCTCCATCTCCCTCGCACTCCCTTTACCTGAGTAACGGGTATCTGATTGTCGGGGCACCCGACTATAGCGTTCTCTCTTGTTTTATTATGATAAGATGAAGAAATCGCGGTCCAAGGAGGATTATATATTTTAACCTTTATTTGGTAATACTTTATATTAGCGGACTCACGCCTTAAAATCGCGAAAAAATTATCCTCGATGGACCGCGATTTCTTAAGAATTTACGTGCCAAAAGAACTTGGCGGTCGGCCATGGTTCTCTTGTAATTGAATTTTAAAGTTCCCGGTTTTGCTATAAAAACAAGTATACTTTTCTAACGTTTGCTATAAAAATCATATCTGTATATATGTACACTTTTCCTTTTTTGTCAAAATATAACTAATTTAAAATTCCAAAAATCGGAGTAATTTGGTATTATAGGGAACTAGTCCCCACAACCGCGTATAAATGGTCCTCGATGGACAGCGATTTCTTAAGAACTCTCAAAACCGTGGATGACCGCATGTGTATTTTTATTATGATAATCAGAAGAAATCGCGGTCCAAAGAGGATTATACATTTTAATCTTTCTTTAAGTCTTTTCCACCCAAAACCAAACATCAAGATTGAATTTGTTTTTCTCAGCGACACAACAATCCTTATTCAGCAAAAAGTACTTATTTTATACTGACCAAAAAATACTGCGCCGCAGCCAAAAAAATTTAAAAAAAATCGCGCGATTTTTAAAATTTTTTTTTGCCTGCGGCCCTTTTTTTTACTTTCTGTTTTAAATTGCACTACTTCCAAATACTTCCTACTCGGGAACACTTCAGCAGAAAGACTTCTAGTCCATAATAGGTTATTAAACTTGAAACTTTACCTAAATGGTGGTGCGGAAAAGTGTTCATTAAAACTATTTAAATAAAAAACAAGAGAGAACGTTATAGCACCCGACTATAACTTGACTATCAGATACCCGTTACTCAGGTAAAGGGAGTGCAAGGGAGATGGAGATAGAAACTTTGATCACGCATAACTTTTTAACGAATGGTCCGATCTGAAAAATTTCTTCTACATTTCGATAGGTATTGATAAACACAATAAAACTGCATTTTTACTTTTCCGAAATATTTAAATTTTTAAAATCGTATATAAGCGATTGTGGGCGTTAGAGGGGGCGTGGCACTTTTTTAAAACAAACTTGCGGTGCGTAGGAACTCCTAGAATCTGCATGCAAAACGCCAATCTTCTAGCTTTTATAGTTTCCGAAATCTCAGCGTTCATACAGACAGACGGACAGACAGACGGACATGACTACACAGAGAGAATTCTGACGTTCTCATCTGAGTTTAAAATGTTCTTAAACATAGAAACGCCTTTTTCAAGTTCAAAATGTTCTAAATGTGCTTGAATTAAGTTGAATTGGTTCTTAAAATCTAGTTGAGCTTAAAATGTTCTTGAAATAAGAACGAATCGTTATTATTTTAGCACATGGTTCTTAAATCAAATCGAATTTGTTCTCAAAAACCACAATATCTCAAAATGTTCTTAGTTTGAGAACGAAAAGGACTAAAGAAAGAACAAAAATTAAGTTGCATTTCAACTTAAAATGATTCAAAACTCTATTCTCTAATTTTTGTGGATTTCCTAGAACGCGTTAGGATGTTTTCGTTTGACATCTAGCACGCATTAGACCATTGTCCTTTGCTCCAATACGACCTTACCATTAGATTTGCCCTTTTCGTCTTATATATAATTCCCAACTGGGTCTAGCCCGTCATGAACCAAGGCCAAGTCAGATTCTGAGACTTTAAGACTTTTTTTCTGGCTTAAGTCTTTAATAAACTTCCACACTAACTGGAAGTCAAGTGCAACCCTCTCCTTTATAAGGTGTAGGATGAAGTCACTTTTGGAAAAGGTAATTGGACAACTACCTCTTTAATATTACTTATAAATTACTTTTGATCTTAAAAGACTCTTATCTTTAGCTAAAGTCAAACTCAAAATGCTATAGAATTGAGAGCAAAATGTTCTGAAAATAGAACAAATTAACTTATTTTTGTATCCATTTGATTTAAAAATGTTCTTGAATTAAGGACAAAATCAACTTGAAAATAGAACGAAATGAACTTAACGTCGGCTTTTAGCTAACACCATTTCGTTCTGATGTTGAGAACATTCGACTCGAAATGAGAACATTTGTGCTTACCCGGTTTTTAAGAACGAATGTTCTTAATTTGAGTGCAATGTTCTTGGTTTTTTTTCTCTGTGTAGATCGACTCGGCTAGTGATCCTGATCAAGAATATATGTATATACTTTATGGGGTCGGAAACGCTTCCTTCTAGCTGTTACATACTTTTGCACGAATACAATATACCCTTTTACTCTACGAGTAACGGGTATAAAAATGTACAAAATTCTACATTTTTTTATAGGAACTCATTTAAACAATTAAATAATTTTATAGGAACTCATTTAAACAATTGATTAATTTGACAGGAACTCATTAAAACGTAATTACTTTGATTGAAAATATTAGAAAAGCACCCTTTGAAACTTTGAAATTCAATTACAAGAGAACCATGGTCGACCGCCAAGTTCTTTGGGCACGTAAATTCTTAAGAAATCGCGGTCCATCGAGGATAATTTTTTCGCGAATTTTGGGGGTGAGTCCGCTAATATAAAGTATTACCCCTCCGCATATTTTTGTGTGTTGTCTGGGTAACACTCACAAATGATGCGGTGTTTTAACTCATCAACTGCATAGTAGGCGGTGTTATTAGCACCGGCACCGCTTTTTGGGCGTGTACACTAGAAGGTTCAAAATCAGGCACCGGTGCCGTTCTATGGTCCGTATGAACCCTGAGATCTCGGAAACAATAAAAGCTAGACAGGGATCTCCCATATATCTATATTCTTGGGCTTTCTACGCAGCGCAAGTTTGTTTCAGCCGAGCGCCACTCCCCTCTAACGCCGACCATCGCCTTAAACGGTTTTAGTCATGTGTCTGGTGCCCACATCTTTAAAGATTTCTTAACTAATTTATCTTGTTGTTCTTACTAACACCCAAAGAAATGTTGAAGAAAGTTTTCAAATCGCACTATTCATTAAAAATTTATGAGCAAATAGTCTCTTTACTGCATGCATGTTTCCATTTCTCTCGCACTTCCTGTGGCTGAGTAACGGGTATCTGATAGTCGAGGTATTCGACTAAACCGTTCTCCCTTGCTTTTATTCTATTATGATGCTGATCCAGAATATTTATTTTATATTATATTTCAGCGTGTTACATACATATGTTTTTATAAATTCCAGCTGATCCATTATTTTTTTTGCGAGTCGCTTTCGGTATCTTTTGTCTGCGAAACTGACACCGGTCTGGTTGTTCTGGGCAGTGCTTTGGGTGTCACACACGAGATGAAACCAATCAACCCTGGCTGATCAGACCTCCGTCCTTCGCTTTAAATTGCCGCTTTTGTTTGGCGTTGTCATAAAAATAGAAATCTCGCTTCATTGCTGGTCCTTTGTGATTCTCGCTGCTACTTTAATTTACTTAGGGAGTCCTTTGAGTGATGTTCTGAGGGTACTGCGAGTATTTCCACCTAAGCTGCTCGGTCTGCAGACAGTCCCTGTGTACCGCACATCATGACCTGTTGGCCAGATTAGGACCCAACCCGAACCCGTAGCCGAATCCGATCGGTCCCCACACAAAAGCGGCATTTGAGACGCGCAAAATCAGTCATAATATTTCAAATTTCATAAATTGATGCGTATCACATTAGAAGCGACAGCAGGGGCCGCAGTCTAACGGTAACGATGCCAGGACCACCTACGCCCCGCCCTCCTTCGCAATCCTTGGCTGTGAATCCACCCTCGGGAACTGACTTTGATAAACGCGTTTTTGGCGGGGGGCGACACGCCCACATTTCAACGCGCTGCGCAAATTTGCTGTTAAATAAAAAACAATCTCTGAGAGTAAAGGAAAATATAAACGAATATTTTTTTCATGCACGGTGGAAATATGATGACAAACTCTAAAAAGATTCCCTTGAAAATAGTTTTATATGGTCTTCTGAATGAACCCGGGTGAAAAATGAAAGGAATTTTGGTATTCAAAAAGTATGCAACAAAAAAACTGATGAACTCAATTTTTAAAGTGTTAAGATTTAAGTTTCAGGAACAGTAAGAGGTAGATTTATTTTTAGCCGATAGGTCTCTTAAGTTTTCTTTGCACTGATAAACATAAGTGAATCCGTAATTAAAAAAAATTTTTTTAAGTTATAATATACAAATTTGTATAAATAAAACGATCCAAATTTTGTGGAGCAGTGCATTTCTCTAGATTGGTGGGCGGCCATGTACATTTCTTTGATTTTGCTGCACGATTGATTTTCCCGCTCCAAGAAATCGCCGTCGCCTTATCCTTAGCAGACCTTTTCATTCGCACCTGCTGCCGCCTAAATTGTTCCCCGACGAGTTGGCCCGACTCCTGTCTATCCCTGGAACTCAATTCATAGGATATCCCTCCAGCCGTCGCTCACTTTATTTTATTCCCTTTGCAAGGCCATAAAACAATAAAGGAGATTTTTGTATTTGTATTCCTACTTCGAGTCACTCTCGCTGGAGAAATGCTTTTCTAATTAAATTTTATGACTTGCCCGATGAAGTTTCTGCTGGCTCTTCGTGATTGGGATTGAACTATTGATTGGTCACGAATGGGAGATTGCCACGGGGCGTCTGGATAGGGCTTCTTGCTGGGGATGATCCTTTGAAGGAGATAGGAAGGAAGGTCTCTAATGACGGCTGCACTTAAAATTACTCTTTATCAGTGGACATTCAAATCTGAGACGAAGATATAATAGACTTTCATGTTGAAATTAAATTTGTTCGCATTCATATCGGATCAGTTGATTGTGCACTACGGGAAACAGTTTAAAATAAGAATGCCCTGCACATTTTGGGGATGAAAGGCATAATTTCCTTTTATAAACTTTCTGGGTATAAATTTAAAAAAAGCCCATTGTAAAAAGTGTACAGAAATTTATTTAGATTTTTTAGTTTAGGTAATAAAAGGTGTTTGTCTTTATCTCAGGGAATTTAATAAAAACATCTTTGGTACTAAGTAAAGAAACAATGTGAATTTTTATATAAGCTATATAAGTTGTTTTTTAGTTTAGCTTCACTTTGTTAAAACTAACAAACCTATTTTTAAGAATTTTTGTTCTAAAAAACTGATTAAGTCAATCGTGGCTGAACTTTTGAACTTTGTAACAAAGTAGCAAAATAAAATACGAATTAAATTGAATTGAAATCTCACCCATATCCAAGTAAAAGTAATTTTCTTTACTAACATTCCTGTAACTGCTCATTAAGCTAGTAATAATATCTAAAAGTAATCAACTGTGAAACATAATATTTAAGAGAATAGAAAGTCTATATTAAATTCTCTCAAATTAATTTGCTCAGCATGAAATGCCATTAACTTTTACACTTTCATTTCCACGTGCTGCCGAACTTCAAGTGTTACCATCAAATTGGTAATCCAAGTAGACCCCAGTGAAATTCAGTGGTTTCTCCGTGGCCAACCTCTCTGCCCATCCCCTTTATTTTCATTCATTCCATTGAGTTGGCTGCCAGGCAAATTTCAGCGATTTCCCGAGCACTTCGCTGCAACGCTGAAAATTGACACCTAATGCCCACGCAGGAGGAAAACTCTCGCATTCAGTGGCCCATCCTCTTGATGGGCTTCCACTCCCACCCTCTTCCCCCTTATCCCTTATCCACGTAGCCTCGTACACCAAGAAAAACATAACAAATTATATTTTACAGTTTTTTGCAACCACTGCATTTAAAATATTTAAAAAAGCTTAATCTATGGAACCAAACGTAGACCTCTCTGACTTAAAATCCTTACATGTATTAAAGTCTTTGGAAAAAGGACAAAGTTCGTCGATTTAAATGTTCTGATTGTGTATAAATGCCAAATTATAGCTGAGTGTATCTGAGTAAGGGCTAAGCGAATGCGCAAGCAATTGACGTAAATAAGAAGCAGCCTGGGTAACGTCAGCGCCATGATGACGACGCCTGTAACCGGAGATGGCCGAAGGATGAGGACCGTGGTGCGGCTTTTACATATAGATATACGTATAAATATATAGCATACGTATGCCTTGGCCACAGCTTGAGCTTTGAAATTGGAAAAAGTTATGCAAATCTGCTGACGACAGGACGGGAAACGAGCTCACTGCGAAGCACAAGAAGTGAATTAGTTTTTATTTTCAGACTCCCTTTTCTTTTTCCCGTTTTTGCGTGCAATTTACGTGCGACAGTGAGTGTGTGTGGGCAGGACTCTGGCAGGATCCTGTCCAACTGTCGATGCTATGTGTGCGCAATTATAATAATTGCAATAATAATAACAGCAGCCTCTACGCAACTTTGTTGTCATGCAACGTGACAGGGGCAGTTCCTTGAAAAAGGACCAGTGCACTGAGAAAAGGGAATTACAATTGACAAGTAACAGTTTGCTTTTAGGATATCAAGACTCAAAATTTATTAATTTCTTTACAAGTAATTACCTATACTAGTTGCGATAGGCAATTCAGAAAATAAGCAATCCTGGCGCCTAATATTCCTAGTAATAATTTCCTAAATTTCTCAGAAGTGTAATTTATTTATACACACATTTTTCAATCCCTAGATTTCGCTCAGTGCAGTGGGATGGCTGAGTTCCGAGCAGCAGTTGTGTGCGTAAATCGCTCCGTTGTTTACCGAGGGCATTAAAGGCTTTCCTGCCGCACGGCTCAGGCTCAAGGCTCTGGACTCAGGGCTCACACAACGTGCCTAAATAAATAACCAGGATACGGCTGTGCCGCCCGAAAGAATAGCAGCCCGACTGTGGCTCAGACTCAGTCACAAGGATTTAAATTCCCCGTTCGGCGTTGTCCTAATTACAATTGCCAACGCTTGGCTGGCTCTGACAGCACTTACCACCCCACAGGATCGGGGATTCCCCGCTCGCCTTAACGTGCTTAATGCCAATTAAGCGTTGGCCAAACACCCTTCCCATTCCCATTCCCCTTCCACTCCACGACCCCTTTGTCAATGTCACCCTCTGCTATTTACATTCCGCTTTTGATATTTCGCTTTCCATTGATTTTATTTTTAATATTTTTGATTCTTGCTGGATTTCTGTTTGCCCAAGTTCTCCGATGTCCCATAATCTGCAGCCTGTGTCTATCTCTAAGCGCCTCGAATTTCCGTTGGCAATGTGAATAGTTCTAGTTAATTGGATTTCTGCCAAGGTGTGGGTCAGTGGTATTTTTGTACCGTGTACTTGTAAAATGAGAGGGTATATTGGGCCTAAGAGCATACGAAATATTAAATTTATTCAATACGGGAAAATCTGATGCAAGCAGATCCACTCTGTTTTACAGTTTCCGCCTTCCGAGCCCCAATCAATCTGAACACTGAATATTTTGAAGGACAGATATTTTAGACCCTGAGCCTCCGACCCAAGTATAACATTCCTTTAAAAATAAACAAAAACAAATATTTTTTGAAATGAATCCCGGGTATTATATCGTCGAACACTTGACAACAGAATTATTACTTGTTTTGTTTGATGAGGGACTTAGTTGCCTTGGCGATCGTTTTCTAGGTTTCCAATTTATTTTGTCAAAATATGCCAGTAATTGAAATGCGATAATGAGGTATAAAACGCATGAGAAACTTTTGGGATGACATCGCAGTATTAAATTCATTACATCGAGTGGTAGTTGTTTTCTTTTTTCTTGAATCGAGTTGCTGAAGAGTTACTGTTTGACGAAAATCAAATACGAGTATAGGTGGGACAAACAAGAAATTGTTTAATAAATATAAAATGGAACTAAGGATTCTTGAGGTATTTTATCTTAAGTTTTTATATTGAAAGTGTGGGAAAGAAAGCTATTAATATATAAAAGTAGAGTAAAAAACGTCAAAGTTTGTCACCATGGATGTTTTCTATTCTTCAAGGCGAAAATATTGATTAAATTTCATTTTCAAGTTACTTAAATTGTTTTAGTTTATAAATAGTAACATGTCAACAGTCTAAAATTGTATCATTTGGAAAGCTTTACAAAAAGTTTTTCAGCTTTTTGTTCATAGTTTTGGCTCGAGTTAACAAAACATAACAAGTTACAAAGATTTATTATATTTGCGATAAAAAAGCGAGACAAATTTGATGACGATTTTTACGTAATCTAGCTTATCAAAAAAATAAGAGTTTTGTTTTACTAATAAATAAAAAAAAACTGTTCTCTTTGTTTCTCAACTTTACCGATTAGCATGTAACTAACTAAGCCAATGGGCAATTATTAAAAAAAAATCGTAATCAAAGTATATCTTGATTTAAAATCTATTAAATTCGCTACTATTTCAGTTTGCAGAAAAACGAACATGTCCAACCAACTTTACACATTGTTACATCAATTAGTTTTCGAGCCCAAGAACAAAGGCTTTTCGCATCCAATCAACATTAAAGTACCTTGGGAACGGGTAACATTTGCTGCCTTCCTGCTACCAAAACAGTGGATCGAACGTTTCTTTAACGTTCTGCTAATTGATCTGGGCCCAGAATTATTCGCAGTCTGGAGCCACTGCTACATAATCCCCCACTTAATCTCGCTCCCCTGGTGCATCCATTGACTGATTAAACTGCCGTGCGTTGCCCTGCCATCTGCAACAACTGGACAGCATATGCTGGAAACCCGAGACAAAAGCCCAGTCAAGTCAGCAGGTTATGAAAAAATATGAAAACAAAAAATTGTACATAAGCAAAAATGAGGTAAAAAGAAGAGATGCCATGCCGCCAGCCAAAGATCAAATGGCGCAAATCTTGCAGATACAAAGATACTTTTCAACTGCGGTTTTGCGGATTGGGCTGGGCCTCGGATTCGGCTTCAGTTGGATGGGATGCTCGAATGGTTTGTGCCGGGTAACTAACCGCAGCAAGGGGTCGGACCAGCGTTTCAGCCAAGTTCAAATTTTTAACCGCACTATGGCAACGGTATACGGCACATAATTTGAACTTAAAAGCTGCCTAACAACTGGTTAGAGGGATGGACAGAGAGGGGGACAGCCGGGGTTGCCTTTCGTAAAGAATAATAATAGTATGAAATTATAAATGGTTTGCTCTGGGTCGGGTATTCTGATCCCCAGTCTTTTGGGCATGTTCTCGAAACTGTCCCTGGTTACTTGTCAGCTCTCTGTCTCTCCGGCTTCTTTCTTCCCTTTCTTTGCTTCATGATACGGCTTTTCTAGCTACACGTTCGTGTTTTTACCAAGTTTGCACTCGGAAAAATGTTAGGTATTGAGGCATTGCGAGCTTGCCTCGAAAGAACGCAGAAAGGATCTCATGGAAACAACGATTTCTTAGTAACAAAACTAGTAATTCTAATTTTAAAGTCCTATAAATGGGTAACCTCAGGGAACTTGATAACTGATCTTTTCAGTAGTGGGCAGGGCTATGGAAATCTTTGAAAGTTTGCTTTGTGTTCATGTTGGCTTGTTTAAGTAAACCAAAAATATTGTACATTTTCGATAAGCGACTATATTTTTCTAATCATTTTTTTGATCTTTGAATATTAAAGTACTTTAGATCTGTTGATCTTTTTATATTTCTTCAATGACCTTCAAGATGATTAGCTTCAAAAATTCCGTTTTTACGCATTTTATTAAAACTAGTCGAAAAAGTAATCCGTAAATAAGAAATTAACTTACTTATTTTCAAAGAACTTTTATTGTTTTGAAATCGTAAAGTCAAGACCCATTTCTATCTGATTCGCCGATATTTTCTCCCGGTGAAATTCAGATGGGTAAGTTCCTTGTCCCTGTCCACGCAACTCGACGTCCTCTCCTTGAGCATGTCGATGATTATTATGTATGCTTAAATTCTATGCACGTACCGGCAGTGAAGCTTATCTGTATCGAATATGATTAAGTGCGCTGCGCTGCTCTCCCCCTCTAAATTCGACTGGAGTCGCAGGCCTCGAACTCGTCTAGGCAGGGACCAGAACCAGAAAAAATCAAAAACCCAGAGCTGGCCCAGTCGGAGGCATAAACCCGGGCCAAGGCCCCGTCAGACCTGAACGTGCAACATTGAAAAGGGCACAAAGGAGCGCAGCGCTTAAGTAAACACAAACAATTGCAGGCAGCATCGGCACCAGTATTCAGTATTCAACGTTCAACATTCGGTATTCAACTCCAGCACATAGCCTCGGATTCTGAATCCGCCTGGCAGGCATCCAGCCTCACCCGGCAAATCCTCGCAGTCATCTTCCATTTCAGCCTCAGACGGCGGCGGTCCATTTGGCATTTGCATTTTCTGGATAATTCATTAAATGCAGAGCTGCTTCTTGGCTGCCTCCTTTTTTACTTTTCAAATTGAATAACACACAAAGCGAAATTTGCATTTCTTTTGAATCAAATGGAAGCGAGGCTTCCTAGCATTGTAAATACTTCTGGGGAATTTCAACAATTGCTTTCATTCATGGATATAAAAGGCAGTTGCTCGCTGCGCACCTATGTGTTTGCATTTGAATATTCAAATTATGTTTATCGATTTTCATCTTCGGTGAAATGTCACAAATGGGTCTGCGCATGAGACAGTTTTTAATTGAATTAGGTCCGATTGAAATTCTGCATATCAGAATTGGTTTTAATACATTTAAATGTTTTAATAGCAAATCCGATAAAGCTCGGTTAGGTGTCGTTTTGTCGGAAGGGTTAAGATAAACCTTATTAAGGGTTTAGTGAGTCATAAAATAGCTAGAAAACTTAAAGTGAATTATTTATTCTTTTTTTTAAGGAACTAATAGAGTTAAATCTTATTTAGCAATTACCATCTTTACCATCTTAACAGTCACTTACGCACAGTTATTTTTAACTGGCCGAAAGCTCAAAATATTTGTATTAAGAATTGGAAAGTGGGTAACCCCAAAACATTTTTTAGTTTAACCCCAAAGTTAAAACTTCTGAAAATGTAAAAATATTATAATTTCGCAAATATTGTAAGGTTTCAGGTCCGAATATTTGTCTGAACCTAAATCTAGAACTATGTTAAAAGCATCATAGATCACGTCCCTCAGTAATTATCGTATTCTGTTTAGCCACAAAATCTTTATTCATTACAAAACTCATTTGGCGACAGCAGCAGGCGCAAGTCGAAATTAGCATTTTGCGAGATGCTTTGAAACGTTTTACGACAATTTGTAATCGAACTAATTAGTATGCAGGTATCGCAAATGCGGACCATAAATCTGAGTGGTCGAGGCTGGCAGATAAATAAGAACGAAACATGTTTGCTAATCCCCCCATTTGAGTGGCGCAATATTCCGTTTAATTATATTGATGTGATCTCTGAATTTATGCGATCCGCTGTGTGCTGCACTCGATTGGAAATGTGTTTTAATTCGGCTTTCGAGCGGGTTCAAAAGCCAGCTGATACCAGACCTGGCTGAGTGGAGTTCTCTGTGATCTTGGGTCTCGAGTAGTCTCGAAGTCATTCCCAGCATGTGCAAATACGCTCCACTCTTATGGCTAAGCTTCCCATGATTTATTTGATTTATAGCAATTGCTTTTTATATTGCTTGTTGTTCTGCTCAGCATTTTTCAATTCAGATTCCGATTCCGATTCCTTGGGCACTTGAGCTTCTTTTCTTCTTTTTCATTTTTATTTTTTGTGTGCGCCTCTTGAGAAGGCCGCATTAAAATTCAACTCGTACTCAAGTCGTGAAATGCTTAATACTTGAGATACTTTTGTACCCGTTGTATTTGCATTTACATTTTGGAGACACTCGACTATGAGCAATTTTCTAAAGGGTTTCCCTCGGTTGCGCTGCCCTTCCATTAGGGGTTGTTCCTCCGGACGCGAAGTGCATATATTAAATTGCTTTCGTATGGCGCATTAATGAATCCAGGGGAAGGTCGGGTCTGTCAACCTGTCATTAAGCAACCAGATACCTTCTACCCTGCACCAGATACACACTCACAGAGATACATCCATCCATACCATCCGCTTATCCTAACTGTGAAAAGGTGCAAACATCCTGAACTCTCGGCTGAATGCAAAAAATTGCAAATAAACGGGGAACCCTCTTCTCGGGATCCTAAGAAATTCACACGATGCCGTAGTCCTTGTGGACGAACAATGGCCGGGGCAACAAAACGGTAAATGTGTGTCGGGCCAGATAAAAACCAGATCCCTGCGAAACTCGGCTGCTGTGCAAACAATTAAAGTGACGACGATGACTGAGGGGCGGACATTATTGCAAGGTGCAGCTTGCATCTCCTCGTCGCCGTGGCACTTCCGCTGAAATGTACGGGGAGATACAGACTGAGTTACACGGGAAACAATATCTCAAGTGATTTCTTACGCTTGGATCCTGAAAAGTAGATTTTATAAAGCCGCTGTCGCTTCGAAGAAACTAATTCAACCACTTGGATTAAGACGTGGTGGTGGTTTCTACATTTATTTATTAACACTTTTTATAAAATCTTTGTTTTTACATAGAATATTTAAAAAGACAACTTCCTACTTTATTGTTTTTTAACATTTTTGGAAACTACCTAACTGCTTAATGGGTGATTGGGTCTTAGGAATTCTTTTTGGCAGTGTACATCTACAGCAGTAGAAGATACATATGCGGACGTTCAAGTGCCGAAAATAAAACGCAGACCGAGATTCCTCCTTTGATGTGTGTGCACTGGAATATTATTATGATTGATGGGCGCGAAAGGAAAACGAAACCAGAACAGCAGGCGCACAAAAAGCGGAGCAGAATAAACCCATATAGAATGGTCTGGCATCACATGTTATAAATTATGTTTACTCGAAATGAGGCATCGGAATTAGTGGGGATTGTTCCTTCTACAAGGACTGCGACTGGGTTCTGAAAAACTCTTTCTCGCCCATTGTGCATTGTTCACTCCGCTCCTTTTCCGCATATTCCTCCACTTTTTCGTTCCGAGCGTCATGCGTATAGAATTTCATTTGATTGAGCGCTTAATCAAGCAAACATTAATGTGCACTTATTAATAATAAGTGTTCGGGCACCATTTTCGTTTATCGTTTATCTGCTCAGTCGTGGCTGAATGAAGCCCGCGGATGGTCGGACTCCCGGATTGCTGGTCACGATGATAATGACTGGGCAAAGGATCGATCGGTGGTTGTAAATTAAAAAAATAAAACTCCATAGTCCAGATATATTTTGGTGTGGGCGGTTGGAAAAAGGTCTTAGCTTCTATTCTTTTTTATAGGTAGAAAATAGTATTGTTATACCACAATCAATCGTTGTACGAACCATTTATAAGCCAAAACCCCTCGGAATGAGTTAACAAAAATGAATCTTTTGAAATTGAACTGGTAAATCGTCTGGTCTCTTTGATAATTTATTTAATCTAACCAAGATATGCTTAATCATAATAATATATGAATGTATGAAGATTCATTATTCTAGTGTGTTATAGGGGATTGGTACAGAGATTATTATTCAACATAAAGTAACAAGTAACTAACTACTTTATTGTTAAATGCGAATAAAAATATTATAGGGCCCTATCGACTAAAAGTTATACCAAGGACTTTAATTCATTTGCCACCATATCTTGGGGTCTTAACTTAACATTTTCGTAAAAATAGTTAAGATGTTTTTAATCTGGTGTACCATTAGCCGACTAATCGCTCTCAAGTTGCAAAACATTGCCTCCGATATTCTCCGATTCTTAAACAATGGCGCCCTTGGCAGCCCCTAACTCTGTGCGGCTGACTAGCCTCTGACTATATGCACCATGCAACCATCCCATCCATCTATTCAGACATTCATCCCGGGAACACGACCACCCATTGATATCGCCTTATAATCATGGACCAGTTTAGGCTTACACACCGCTGCGGATAATCCGCGTCGAAGCTGAGTTATGTCATGCTCTACCAGAACCAACAATGGGGCATTCCTGTATGAGTACACATACACATAACCCCATCGCAAAACGAAAGAAGAGATTCCCGCTTTTTTCTAAAACCTCCATTGTGCGGCCCAAAGTTGATTGTTTCATTTGCATTGTTGTTGCTGCATGGCAGCTTTTTTATTACTCGCATTATTATTTTGCGTATTATTAAAGCGCATACATTCTTTATCAATATATGTGAATGTAGCCGACTGATTTTTGTTGTTCTTCCTGCTGGAGTCTAAAAACAGTCGGCGGATGTCGAACGAGGGGACGGGGCTTTAAGCTCCTTTCCGTCTGACTGAATTGAGCGGCCTTTTGCATTGCTGAACCGCTTTTTCTGCAGGCCTACAAAAGACGCAGAACCCCTCAGACATTGCCCATAGAATTTGTATGAAATTTAAATACCTATTCAGCATTCGAAATGCGAGGCGACAGCGCAGAGACCTAAATACTTAAGTAGTTTCCGAGGGCTGACAAAGACACACAGAGGAGGGCGACACAAGGCGGCGCTTTCATATGCAGACACACGTATTCCTTGGCGGAGGAGGCCCCAGATACAGATACAGATTCGGATTCGGATGCAGATGCCAGCAGAGAGATAGAGGTACTCACATACGGAGCAGACAAAGCAAGCTGGATTATGCCTCCAAACTACGAGCACTTCAAAGTGTGTGCCTCTCGTGAGATTTAATCTCTATTGATTTATTTTGTTAGATTTTAATTTATGACACCGGAGTAGGCAATCATTTTTTTCTCTTCATCTTCCTCCTTCACCGGCTGCACAAACTCAAAAGGGGGGTGGTGCAGTGGATCTGGTGGCTTACAACATACCCAGCTGCGCCATATTTCAATAGATAGGATGGCAGTGCAATTTGCATTGTAGGCGTATTAATTAATCAAGACATTGTAGTCGAAAAGCAGCAAGTCAGTTATGGGTTTATTCGAGATTTTCTTAATACACTAATATTCGGAGTTTGCAACATATAGTTTTACCTATCTGAACGCGGCCTTAATGAATGCGAAAATACTTGATTTCATTTATATTTAAATCGAAATATATATTTTTTTATTTTTATTGAGAAACTTAAATAAATAAACTAAATATTTTAGGCGAGGTTTTTTATTTAAGTAAGTTCTTCAAACACCTGTCCCAATTTGGAATCCCAAGAAAGCGCCTTTTTTTAGTTTCCTCGCAATGACATCAACGAGTGGCAAACTTTCCAACTTGATTTCCTTCCCCACTTAACTCCTGAATCTCCGGCTTGGGTTACAGCCCCTGGCAACTTCTCTGCCCCCTGTTCTTATGGCTGACAACCCTCACAGGTAACCTTTCATTTAACATTAACCACCAAATCCCAGCAGCCAACTATTCATTGCCCACCCTTCTTTTAAGCTCCCTCCACGAAACTTCAGACGGTGCAAAAGGAAAATGTAACGCACTGAAATGCTCGTGTAATTTGCTTTCCAGTTAAGTTAAAAGTTTTCGCCGGAGCAGAAACCGTTAATCAAAATTAATTACACATAGCCCGCGCCAGTCGACCCCCTTCGCCCCTCGGAAAAGTACGTGCCACGCCCTCATGCGACATGCAAACGAAGACAAGAAAAACGCCGAAACAGCAATTGTAATTTACTTTAATGAGCAACATTTAGCCAGCCCACGAGTCCAGATAGTCAGGGGCGATGGAGGAATCGGCGGGGGAGGAACACACCATGATTGGATCAAGGGATGGACAAAATATCGATATATCTTTATGATTTTATTTCCAATGTTCGTTATCTTAGAGTGAGATACCTTTGAAGAAATAATTAGTTTTGTATATAAATTTCTACGCAACATTTTTCACCATTTAAAGTTGAGGTATTCTAATTTTATTTTAAGGAATTAGACCGGAAAGCAATTTATTTCGGTAAAATGTAAATAGAAAGTATGTTGTCGATATATCGCTTCGCCTTTTTTTCCAATGATTGCAATCTCTAACCCGATCGGCTTGGAGACAGATAACCACGCATAGTGGACATGCTATAGCTGTTGTCGTTAGCTGGTCATTGCGCAGTTGTGTAATTAATGTTCGCATGACCGGCAATTGGGTTTTGAATTTGAAATGGGCCGGTGGAGGCGCAGCGCAACCCCTCAATTCCGCTAAGACATCGACCCATCAACCTCCCCCACCCGTATTTACTCACAGGCTGCAGGCTTATTGTTCTCTCGTCCAAGTCCCGCTGTCCCTGTCTCATGTTCTTGGCATTTAATGAGTGTCTCGCACTCGGAAAAAGTAATGTCAAGTATTGATTTTCTAACCGTATTTGGTCAATTTATTAAGCTGCCTAATTGTATTGCACTTTCTTGATTTTAATTGGTGTCCGTTTATATAAGTTAGAAAAGATAATTAACCATCGTATAAAAATGTTTCGAATTATCATGTAACAGAACTATTGTTAAGGCCACGATTTGCTTAAGTCCTTTCGAAATCACTAGTTACTTCCTGTTATTAAACAACCCAAATTATATACAATGAAACCCTTACTCTTATTTTTGTTTGAGAATTTTATTTTCCTTTTCCTATTCCAAGGATTATTTTTGCCTAGAAAACGTCTGTTCACCGACTATTTTTCTTCAGTGCATTTCCCCATTTCTTTGCTCCCAAAGTCGCTTATTCTCGGTCTATTGATGTGCGGCTTCTGTCTAAGCCGGTGTCTGTGTCCGCGTCTGATTCTCCGCATGCTTCTAAGTTTGCGTCTCGGCCGATTGCCATTTTCGTATGCACGGCATGTTTTTAAGTAGGCTGCTGGTAAGTGGACATTAGGGGCATTCTGCGGATGCTATGTAGGCATATGTGAGACCTTATATAGAGCAGCGATTGACAGCCACTTGCCATTCTCCTCGAGTGGCCATCGAAGAGAAATCGTCGAGAATTCTATGCTGAAAATAGCTATAGACGGATGTGTGTTTGGTCTCTGCAAATGTACATAAAACGTTTGTTGTAAACTTCATAAATATATCATTGATCTACACTTATAACTCGTCCAATTTTGTGGTATTAACTCTCTTTCTAACAAAATGTTTTATTATTAATTAATTTTTATTTAAATCTATTTTGAATCTCAGAGTAACTGAGAATTTTTAAAAATCGTTAGGCTGACCGACGATATCCGTTGTTCATGGATTTTTTATGGATTTCAGAAATATTGTATTTCACCAGTCGAAACAAGGTCGCTTTCATGAAGTTGTCGCCAGAAGAGTTTTCTTTACCAATTATTGTTGGGAATTTATGAAATTCTTTGAATTTTTCCACTATAATTTAAATTCAATTTCATTTTAAGTTAAGTAGTATTGGAAAATCGAAATGCTTTCGAGTGGTATTCTCTATGGTAATATTCAAATGACACCCCAGTGGGCTTCGGAGTGTCCATATGCTTTATGTGGAATTACATCTGGAGCAAGGGTCTTCACCTTCCTCTGCATCTGCATCCGCATCCGCAGCAGAATCATCATCATCATCTATTTACATTTTACAAGTATTTGCTGCTGCTACAATTTTCAAACAATTTTTTTTAACGACTTGCGGTTTATGGCGGGTCGGTTTGGTTGGGCTTGGATCGGGAATGGGCATGGGTATGGGTCTACAGTTTCGTGTGGTATGCCACACATGGAAACCCCTCCTCCGATCCCTGCTGCTGCTGATGCATTCATGTGGAAATGAGTGTAGCCAGCACACAAAGTTGCATATACAGTGAG
This sequence comes from Drosophila lutescens, assembly GCA_037075285.1. Classification (NCBI taxonomy): domain Eukaryota; kingdom Metazoa; phylum Arthropoda; class Insecta; order Diptera; family Drosophilidae; genus Drosophila; species Drosophila lutescens. The sequence goes on along the minus strand of JBAMCF010000538.1, from coordinate 533,938 downwards.
AAGAAATCCATAGCACCTTCAGTAAAATGTCGAAAAAAATACTGAAATCTAAGAAAAAGCTAAAATATTTGGATGAACTTTAAATGATATCGTGGTTCATTATTAAAGCAATTGATGGTGACGATATGGGTTGACTACCTCTTGAATCTATTATATTTCCAATAGATATCTCTTTAAACGAATTCCATTTAAGACTCCAAATAAATTGTCACTTTTTTGCAGGATAAATAAAAAATGTAAAGCAATGTAAGTGATTTTTTTTCGAGTGTGAGGATGCGAGGAAAGCGAAATAAAAAAGGAGAAAAAAGCAAACAAAACCAAGCCTCGCAGTGGGAAAACAATGCCAGTTTGTGCTGCCTCTGCTGGCGATGGCGACTACATAAGTGGTAATAATAATTCCGCTCAAGAGGCGTCGCCCGGCGTTTCATTTCAGTGACACACAAACCAACAACGACGACTGCTGCTGCTGATGACGACGACGATGAGGTCGAGGGTAAGGGGTTTCAATGGGTGGCTGGATGGCTGAATGGAATGGCTGAGGGGAGCGAGAGGGGAGGGTTTGGAGACGACAATGATGAGGCTGCCGCCTGATGATGCCGCTGACGTGAATGGTAAAATACTAAATGCTAGGTGCAGCAGCAGCTAAATCCGTGTTTTTGTCATCGGACGACCCGCATCGTCTAAGCCGCACATTGTACATATGATCCGATATGAGCCGCATTCGGAGGAGATAACCCGACAAAGGGCTAGGTACAGGACCATACAACGAATACCGGATGCTCTGTGGGTTTATTTTATAAAAAAAATGGTTGAAGATATAATATAACAATAATAATATATAATTATTTAAAATTGATTTCCTATATGATTTACTTTGGTTTTTAATATAATACAGATGCTTCAAAAATACATTAAATGCCTGAAATTCTGACCGCGCTGCAATTCATTAGGAGTGTGTTCATCATCAAGGGCAAGATCCATCTACCCCTCTGCCAGCTCCGCCTCTATTGTTTTGCGATGGCTTAATACTGCATATGCACGACTCGTCATTCACTCATTGCCCCAAACGACTGTCTATCGGAGGGGCACCACCACGGCTCGCCTCCCCTGAAAACCCAACGTCTGCTGGTGGCTCCTTTGATGGCATTGTCTCGTCATGGTCTCGAGTTCGAGTGGTTCCTGGCATCGCTTTTTTACCCAGCCATTTCTTTTTATAGTTCTTAGCAGCCCCTTCAATCCATACTTAAAGCCTCTGCCCTTGGTTCAGGCGCGGATTTTTGGGACAATTTTTAGAGGGCTAAGCTTCTACGAATTTCATATGAATTCATATATGAATATTTCGACAACAAGGACAAGAATAATATATGAATTCTAGCTGTTCTTAATCTTATCTTTTATCAACATAGAATTCAATGAAGTAATTTAACATTTTTTAGGGAAACGTTGTGGCCTTCTAATATTAAAATATAATATTAAGAACCCCCTTTAATTATTCTCTATATCCGCCCCTGGCCCTATTTCAACGTTTTTTCTGCTCCCGCTCACTTGACATACAATTATGTTGATGACATTGTTGTTTATATGCTTCTTTTTTCGTTGCTGGTGCTGGTGTTGTTGTTTTTGTTTCTGTTTCCTTCAACTGCAGTAGCAACAACAATGCGGACAATTTTTATGGGCATTCTGGGGCTGCGGTATATGTAGGTACAAGCCCATATATCTTCCGCTCTCTCTCCGCGTATCTGGCATATCTGTCTTTTTCCATAGCTAAATTTCTTGCACCGAGTGTAGTTTAAGGCAAAGCCTATGTTTCGAACCAATAAACTTATAAATTGTTTATTAGCTTACCTATTGAGGCACTAGCCTCAGACCGGATATTTGTACCGAGAATGTAATAGTCGGAGAACTTGACTATATTGCTATTTGCAGCATCTTAAGTTGGGATTCCAGTCAAGCACTCCCCCGTTTCACGGCCTTAATTAAAGATCCGTTGGGTGTCAAATGATGTAGATGTTGTTTCTGTTGCTCTAGGGTTTCCCTTTTGACCGAGCACCGCTCAAGTGCAATTGTCTCGACTTCTCCGAATGCAGTATATACTCGCATGTATGTATCTTCTCGATTCAAGGTCTCTGGGCCTGTCATCGCATCCACAGTCTCATTTTATCCATTCCGAGAAGCAACCGCATAAATTATTTGCTTTGATATGGGACGGGACTTGTAAGGATTCCATTCCAGCGAGATGATCAAACGTTTTTGATTGAACAAATGTCGAGGACGGAGTGGGGTGGCTAGGCAGCAATTAACTGGCTCTTTCTGGTCCCCAAAGATGACCCGTAGAAACCCCAGATTACGTCTAATGAAGAAAAATGAATTGCACCGATGATTCGACGGATTCAAGTTTCCGTTGGGGAAAGTTTTTCCGCTCGCCTCCGGGGAAGAAGCTTTATCTAATAAATTTCCACCCAGCACGTAACACAAAATATGCGTGTAAATTTCATTTATTGATTTATGGTGGGGCACGTATGCATGTGCATGTGTGAGGGAAAGCATTTGTATAAATACGCAAAATAATGGCATCTCCAATGTGCGAACTTCCCCTGACCATAAATCAAGATGAGCCCGGCAAACAAAACGATTTTCATGCCTCCTCTTCGCTCTTCCTCGCGGAAATACGTATATTTCAGCTGGCCCAGCCTTTGCGAGAAAAGTTCTATTTGATTTCGTATTAGGAGCGAAACTGCTGAGCTCACATAAATTCCGCTTTTAAACGAAAATTAGTGGGGGCGGGTGGAGCCGAGTGGAACGGAATCAGCCCGAGAGATTAAAGTTGGCAACGTGCCGGAGTACGTGGCCGGGAAATCATTTTCTGGCGCAACATTTTCTGCCATCTCAGCTCGACTTTCGAGCAGGAACGTGGAAAGTTTTTTGAACCGAAAATTACTTGGGCAAATATTGCTTTGTTCAATCGCCGCCGCAGCTTGGAAATTATGAGGGAAAACTTGCAGGCGGAGCAATTAGAAAACTTTTCCCTGGACAACTGTCTCAGATGGCTCGAGCAAACTTCTCTACTGCACAAAGAAAATACTCGTTCTGTAATAGGGATGTTCCATGGAGCATTGGGTTTTCTCAAAAGCTTATGACAGAATATAAAAGAAATAGGTACTAGGCTTTTTATCGTTTCTTATAAAATAAGTAAAATATAGTTAAACTTTATTTTCAACAAAAGAAAAAAAATTGTTTCGTAGAGAGGACAATTGTAGTTTGAGTGCCCCAAAACTTAATTTATAAAATATAATTACTTAGCAATATCTTCTGCAATTGGCGTCATTGAATTAACCAACTTGTACACGACAAGACTGATTTAAGATGGCATTTTCCTCGGAGTAGCGAAAATTGAATAATCAATAAGGCGCTCGGATGCACAGACACAGCCTTATGACCAACGAAATAAAATTGATTTTCTCCTGAAGACAACCCTTCTCTCGGAGTCCGTAGATCCGAGAGTTCCTCTATTGACTTTACTGCTTTAATGGGATTCGCTGTCAAGGCTGAGCGCATGCCCAACGCCCTTCCCGAAATCGTTTAATTGCTCACGCGGCTCGTGAAAGGGCCCGGGACCTCGGACCATATATGTGTATATCCACGGACTACCTGCCCTTTGCCTGTCAAATTCCCATCCCAAACATATGGCGTTCGAACGCATAGAGGCCCAGCGAGTGGCTCGTAAAAAATTATCTCTGCCATTGTTCCGTAGCACGGTCGGGGTGCCCATAAAATCCCAGTTCCAGGTTCCAGTCCCGAGCGGCGAACACCAGACCAGACCAAAACCAACCCAGCTAACAGCCCAGAACCAACCCAAGCGAGCCGGCGACGTCGGCATAAATCACTAGGAACTTGTTAATTGTGCGCCTATTTATTAGATGCATTTGGTTTTTCGGGAAAATTGAGGTGGTAAGTGATAGGCAGACACATGCCGCTAAAAGGGGAAAACAGACATCAAACAGGTGACTGTGTGTGCCAGACTTCGATAAGATAGAATGGAAGACAGGTAGGGGGCTCGAAACCAAAGTCGTGAAATCAAAGAGGCCGTTCACAGAATTCACTTCAATCGGTCTTCAATAAACACAAGAGTCTGCTCCACCACTCAACACTTTCAGGCTGTCAAAATAATTAATAAGACATGTTTTAAAGTATAAAAAGAATCTCTTATTCAGAGTTCCAGTACAAACGTAAAAATATTGATCTGGGATATATTAAATGTAGTCACTTCCAAAACTTGTCATTTTTTCCTCTCCTACTTATAAGTTATCTGCTCACTGTCAATGGTTAGTTATTTAAATAAATATTTTTGTAAAAAACAATAAATCAATAAAAATATGATCTTTAATGTTAGATTGATGATGACTAAATTTAAAACGTATTATTAAAGGTTACTAAAATAAAGTTGCATGCATGAGAAGCTTGCGATCGCCAGTGTAATTAAAGAATCGAGTCACCTATCTTGTTCTAATGTGGTTCTACCACTTTTATCTGAAATTATTTTTGTTTCGCTTCTAAACTTGTTTCAAGCAGATTCATTGTCGAATAATCCGAGTTTTTGGGCACTTCTTGGCTAGTTGCAATTTGGTAGCAGATACTACAACATCATGTCTTCCAGAAAAATATCTGTGAGTCCATAAAAAAGCGTGATTCTTTCAACTATAAAGTGGCAATTCCCAGTGGATTCTCGTCCTGTGCCTTGGCCTCTTTGAATTAACACCAGCTATCGGTGGAGGATACCAGCTCGAGATCAATCATCCAGATGGATCGGCTTTTCGACGGGAATCGGTGATCGAGGATGCTGAGGGAAATTCACAGGTCGAAGGCGAGGTCCGACAAATGTTCCCTGCTCCTTATGAAGGATCGTTAGTTCTCTTCTATAAAACCGGATCAGAGGGATATAGAATACGTTATTCCTATAAGGCAGGCAGTGAGAATTATTTAATGCCGATTGTAGCAAGAAACGAAACATTCTCTATAAAAAGAATCGGAGTAAACGCTTTGAAGTCGACAGCAGGTTGATTAATAACAAAAGTAACTTAACGCTGGAGTAAATAAAACATATAAATGCGAGTGCTGTAAATAGTTGGACAAATTATACGGGAGGGGGATCATTACGGGGTTTATATGTACTAAGTTCATTTGCATGTTTAAATGTTTTAAGCAGGGACCAAAAATAATGATTTTTTTTTTGGGTAGACTTGGGTAGATATACTCGTCTAGTGGTGCTGATCAAGAATATATATACCTTATAAGGTCGGAAACGTCTCCTCCACTGCGTTGCAAACTTCTGACTGAAATCAAAATACCTCTGCAAGGGTATAAAAAGCTTATATAAAAGTCTTTTGGAATTTCTCATGCAGATTCATGGGGTTCCTGCGCAGCGCAAGCTAGTTTCATAACAACTCCTCGCTTACCACATGATTTAAGATTTAATAAAATTTTAATTGCGATTGTTTTTTGTTTATCAATACCGAACGAACTGAACAAAACTATTTGAAATAGGACCATACATAAAAAACATATGAGCAAATAATGATATTGCCGCTAGATGGCGTCACCTCTCTCGCACTCGGGTATGTGATAGGGTTGTTAAACCTCGATAGTGGACACTATCGATAGTATCGGAAATTAAAGAAAATAAAAAACAAATTGCAAAAATAAAAGAAAACAAGAGAGAACGCTATAGTCGGGTGCCCCGACAATCAGATACCCGTTACTCAGGTAAAGGGAGTGCGAGGGAGATCGAGATAGAAACTTTGAACACGCATAACTTTTTAACGAATGGTCCGATTTGAAAAATTTCTTCTACATTTCGATAGGTATTGATAAACACAATAAAACTGCATTTTTACTTTTCCGAAATATTGAAATTTTTAAAATCGTATATAAGCGATTGTGGGCGTTAGAGGGGGCGTGGCACCTTTTTGAAACAAACTTGCGCTGCGTAGGAACTCCTAGAATCTGTATGCAAAATGCCAATCTTCTAGCTTTTATAGTTTCCGAGATCTCAGCGTTCATACGGACAGACGGACAGACAGACGGGAAACACCAAGGGGGAAATGGGTTCAATTGTTACTAACTATGAGGATTTTTTCAAAGTTTGTACTCATAATCTGTACAACCTCAAATTAAGTATACAAATACTATAATTGAGAACGTCATTTTACTTGATTGATTTTCTCTGTGTATATATTTTAGAACACGACGGTATTTAATCGCAGTAAAATTTAAATCGTTTGTTTTCCCATCAGTTTTATGATACATCTATCTATATCTACCTGATCTAATACCTACCTCCCTCGCACTCCTTTTAGCTGAGTAACGGGTATATGATAGTCGGGGCACCCGACTATAGCGTTCTCTCTTGTTATACCCGTTACTCGTAGAGTAAAAGGGTATATTGTATTCGTGCAAAAGTATGTAACAGGGAGAAGGAAGCGTTTCCGACCCCATAAAGTATATATATTCTTGATCAGGATCACTAGCCGAGTCGATCTAGCCATGTCCGTCTGTCCGTCTGTCCGTCTGTCTGTCCGTCTGTCTGTCTGTATGAACGCTGAGATCTCGGAAACTATAAAAGCTAGAAGGTTGAGATTTCACACACATATTCTTGGGCTTCCTACGCAGCGCAAGTTTGTTTCATCGAGGTGCCACGCCCCCCTAACGCCCACAATCGCCATAAACGATTTTCAAATGTGTCTGGAGGCCACATCTTTTAAGATTTTAAAAATATATAAACGCCATTTTATAGTGTTTATTAATACCTATCGAAATGTAGAAGACATTTTTCAAATAGGACCATACATAAAAAACATATGAGCAAATAATGATATTGCCGCTAGATGGCGTCACCTCTCTCGCACTCGGGTATGTGATAGGGTTGTTAAACCTCGATAGTGGACACTATCGATAGTATCGGAAATTAAAGAAAATAAAAAACAAATTGCAAAAATAAAAGAAAACAAGAGAGAACGCTATAGTCGGGTGCCCCGACAATCAGATACCCGTTACTCAGGTAAAGGGAGTGCGAGGGAGATCGAGATAGAAACTTTGAACACGCATAACTTTTTAACGAATGGTCCGATTTGAAAAATTTCTTCTACATTTCGATAGGTATTGATAAACACAATAAAACTGCATTTTTACTTTTCCGAAATATTGAAATTTTTAAAATCGTATATAAGCGATTGTGGGCGTTAGAGGGGGCGTGGCACCTTTTTGAAACAAACTTGCGCTGCGTAGGAACTCCTAGAATCTGTATGCAAAATGCCAATCTTCTAGCTTTTATAGTTTCCGAGATCTCAGCGTTCATACGGACAGACGGACAGACAGACAGACAGACGGACAGACGGACAGACGGACATGGCTAGATCGACTCGGCTAGTGATCCTGATCAAGAATATATATACTTTATGGGGTCGGAAACGCTTCCTTCTAGCTGTTACAGACTTTTGCATACTCTACGAGTAACGGGTATAATTATGAACAAAAACTTAATTAAAAACAAGAGAGAACGCTATAGTCGGGTGCCCCGACAATCAGATACCCGTTACTCAGGTAAAGGGAGTGCGAGGGAGATGGAGATAGAAACTTTGAACACGCATAACTTTTTAACGAATGGTCCGATTTGAAAAATTTCTTCTACATTTCGATAGGTATTGATAAACACAATAAAACTGCATTTTTACTTTTCCGAAATATTGAAATTTTTAAAATCGTATATAAGCGATTGTGGGCGTTAGAGGAGGCGTGGCACCCTTTTGAAACAAACTTGCGCTGCGTAGGAACTCCAAGAATCTTCATGCCAAATACCAATCTTCTAGCTTTTATAGTTTCCGAGATCTCAGCGTTCATACGGACAGACGGACAGACAGACAGACAGACAGACAGACAGACAGACAGACAGACAGACAGACGGACAGACGGACAGACGGACATGGCTAGATCGACTCGGCTAGTGATCCTGATCAAGAATATATATACTTTATGGGGTCGGAAACGCTTCCTTCTCCCTGTTACATACTTTTGCACGAATACAATATACCCTTTTACTCTACGAGTAACGGGTATAACAAGAGAGAACGCTATAGTCGGGTTGGTGTCCCGACTATCTAATACCCGTCACTCAGCTAAAGGGAGTGCGAGGGAGGTAGGTATTAGATCAGGTAGATATAGATAGATGTATCATAAAACTGATGGGAAAACAAACGATTTAAATTTTACTGCGATTAAATACCGTCGTGTTCTAAAATATATACACAGAGAAAATTAATCAAGTAAAATGACGTTCTCAATTATAGTATTTGTATACTTTATTTGAGGTTGTACAGATTATGAGTACAAACTTTGAAAAAATCCTCATAGTGAGTAACAATTGAACCCATTTCCCCCTTGGTGTTTCCCACTTATTTGTTCCCCTCTTTGGAGAACAAATGATCTATAAATACTTAATTTCACCATATATTTTTTTGAAAATTTGTACTGAAAGTGAGTATTTTGCACTCAAAGTGAATATTTATGAACTTGGTTATATTTTGAGTACAAAAATTCTCAGTTTGAGTCAAATGTTCATGCTTAATTCTCTCTGTGTACCTTTAAAAACTTGTTTGTTCTTAAAATGTACCAAAAATCACATGTAAAATTAAATATTTATTTTCAGCGATAGTATCGATTGTTTCTTAAATTTCAAAACCATCGATAGTATCGATAGTGCTATCGATTTTTTACGATTTTTTATAGCGTTCTCTCTTGCTTTAATTAAAATAATAAAATCATGTTCTTATACATGTTATTGGCAAAAGTAAGAGCAGGTATGATATCGAATCCAACTCCGGTACACTCTACCAGTCTCACCCCCACCGAACCTTCTATCAGGCAGTGATCCGAACCATTTGAATCAATATAAGCGGTAACAAATATTTATGGCCAATGGAGCGAATGTTTCTATTTCGAAGCGCTTATTTATTTGTGAAACAACTTTTCAGGCAAATACAGACCCACACGATAAATAGTACGACTGCGTGTGTCCACAAACACACAAAATTCTGAACACAGTTTTGTGTATTTCGTGTGTACATTTCTGCCATGCCAGCTAACATTTAATGTTTTTATTTGGTTTCATTAATGACAATGCTTTGTTGCCAATATTGACATGTTCTCTATCTGTCTCTGTCTCAGTGGGTGTGTGTGAGGGTTCGGGGGAGGTCGAAACAGGGCAAACTAAGTCAATAGCGTAAAATTCTATAGTTGCTGACGATCAGAATACGAGGGACCTCATTTATGGTCCATTTAAATTTAAATTACATTACATTTTAAAATAGATTAATTCAATAGATTCAAAAAGATTTTCTTTAACAGAAATGCTTAAGTTACCCTTTCCCGAATTTTAAAGAGTGCTGCACAAATGTTTGATTTTTGTGACCTATCTACTTATTGACGAGATTTTGAGCTAACTCGAGTTCAAGAATCGGCTTCGGTTTGAAAAATATCAAGCGAAGACGCTACCTTATTTACAACAAAGGAGCAAAGCAGCTTCTGCACAATTTAAAATGGCATTTAAAAAAACACCAAAACACTTAGGACAAAATATTATCAAAGCTAGAATTTCCCAGTCGTTATATCTATAAAGTCTCATCAAGAATTTCCCAAGAAAACCCCAGGGTATTGTGAGCTTCGGCAACTTAGTTGGCCTTTCTTGGCCCTTGTTTGTGTTTGCTCAGTTGGTTGACGATGATGATTGCCAACTGTCGACAAGGGCCGCTGTTGCTGTCTATTTATAAGAATTATATCTGCACTCGGGCCCTGCTGTGCTCATTTGTGTTTTCAGCCGGCAAACATACGAACATACATAGGTGGAAGCTTCGTCGGGGGCCATCCACACACATGCGATGTGGCGTTCAATTACTTTCATAAATTATCGATAATTGCCTAATGCGGTTATCAGCAACAAAGGCGCTGAACTGTCTCCCAAGGAATACCACCCGAGTTCCCTGATACAGTCAGGTGCACTGAGTGGGCAAACATCCATCTGAAATTCATAAGCTCATTAAATTTTCAGCAACCAGCCCGGCAATCAGTAGTCGACAGTCAGCAATTTCCCAGGCTGGGCAAATACAATTAAAATGCCATAAACCAAATTAGCCAAGACAAACTTTTCATATTTAGCCGCGAGCTGTGCAAATTAGATGCGACAAGATGGGCGGCTGGTTGAGGGGTCTGCAGGGAGGGAGCTTCGCTTTCCAGGGGGCAGAGCGACACTAAAACACATCCTGCGCCTTTCGTAATTGCCAGGCGGAGCACTCGTGGCTGGCAACTTCAGCAAATTGTTGGCAATTATGTGGCACAAAGTAAAGTAAAACACACTGCGACAGCCTCGGAATGCGACGATGAAACTCTGAGAAAAATCAGCATCCAAAAAGTTGATAAATACGTTTAGAATGTGTCTTTGCATATAATCCGATCTCTTCTGATCAGCTAAGACTTCCAAATTTAAATCTTAATTTCATAAATAATAATTAAATTATTATACTAATAGTCAATAAGCGAAAGGCAATTTTTTTCTGTTTAAATGTAATTGTTTTAATAGTTTAAATTATTAAAATATTATTAAATCAATATTATGAAAAAAACGGATATCATAGTGAATTCAAAACGTTACGGCTGGCTTCGTTTTTCGTTGTTAGTTATAGCTATTTACGTTCATTCAAGTCATTTTTTATTTTACCTCTATAATACTGAGATTGCAATCGTAAAATAGGGGTATTCGGGAAAAATGCAATCTTAATATCTCAACTAACCCTCCCGGTTCCCCTCCTCTCCTGGTAGATATCCCCCCTGGTTCGACTACCTGCTGGCAAGTGTATTAAATTATAATTATTTGTGCATGACAAAGGGTCATGAAACATGCCTAATGACACATTTGCCACAGTCTGGAACAAAACGCGGGCCGCCACCACAGCAACAACACTGCGAGGGGGGTGGATGGCAGGGATTCCAGAGGTATGGGAAGGGGGAGGGGAAAGGGCGGTAGGTCGCGACTCGCACGCCTAGGGGGCAGACTTCACGTGTCTCCCTCTTGTCAGGATAGGGACTCTGGCCTTATGTATATAGCTACAATTAACCACGCTCGTTATGTTCGAGGCGTGCGGCAGCCGAAAAGAAATTAAACTAAATTGCTGCAAAACTGAAAATTTCCACTTGTAATGCAACACTACGAACACAGCGGTTACGTTGAGGGAGAAAGGCTTTTCTCTGTTTGCCACGCCCTTAAATACCCTTCAAGTTGGAAGAGGAAATTTGGAAGCGACATTTGGTATTAATTTTTTTCGTCATGCTGAAAAAGTCATGCATGATGGAACCATTTTAGCGAGTAGAGTGATGAATATTACAAAAAATAAACGAAAAAATAGCAAACGATGTAAAAATATTCATTTAAACCATTAGGCACCTCTGTACATTATCATATTCATATTCACTTATTCGCCAGATACGATCGATTTGTAAACTGGCGTTTAACAGCATTTTATTTAGATAATCTTCTTATGAAATATGTTCGGATATGCTATTCCTGTTTGAAATCGAAGCATTTTCTGAGTAAGAATACAAGGAAGAGTATAAAAGCAATGTTGAAAACCAGACCCACCTAAGCAATCAGATTTTTTCACTAATGTCTATTAGGCATTTGCTTTGCTGGAAGTTTTCCGACCTCCTTCCCCGGCTTTTCCGCCCCTTTCAACCCCGAAAACTTTTCATTTGCTGCACAGTGGAATGGCCAAAGTTGTGGAGCCAAGGAGCGCGATAAGAGCACTCGGGAATGTTTCATGTTTTTGCTAAGGGCCTGCAGATAAGATCCGTAATGGGGCTCGCCACATTTCGTTGGCTGCACAGTTTTGGCTTAGTTTAGTGACCATTAAAGAATGTTTCTGGCCAATGCGAGTTTCTGACCTTAAATATAAGCAATTTTCGTTGTATTAAAATAAACAGGAAAATATTTAGAAACTACAATGTTAGTATATAAATAAATAATTGTACTAATGGTTTTTGTGAAAACGCTTTTAGGATAAATATCGATAAATATCCACATCGCGGGTGGTACATGAATAACTTCCAACCAAATTCCCACCATTTAAATAGGAATTAAGAAGGCGATTATAAGCAAGCAAAAAGTAGGCTTTGAAAAGAATGTTAAAAATATAGGCCTTCGAAGTTGGAAAAATGTGAATTAGTTTCCCTCAAGAAAACTTATAGTAATAATAGACCTGTAAATTTAGCATTTCACAACCTGCTTATCAGCACGCAGCTGTCCCATCGACCCACTCACTTTCCAATTCAGACCTCGCTTCAAGCTGCAATCAAACACCCAGACATACATATGTCATCCCCTTTCGTAATACTAATACCATAACGTTTCTAATATTTCGTTCCCTTTTAGCTCGAATCAACGAATCTCGAACCACGGTGATTGTCTAAGGAAATTTGAGTCGTGGTCATGTCGCATTTCTTTTTTTTCAGCCCAGCTTGACGTCTTCCTCCTCGGCTCTTCTTCTTTTAGCCCTACGTGTTGCAGGCAAAGAAAACTCGGGAATGAAGCCCAAAAACAACATAAGCGCGGCACATAAACTAGACAAACATCGATAAGAGCAAACGAAGTCCATTCAAGTGGGTTGGAAAACAGGGGAGGGGACAGAGGGCTACGTAGATACTTTCGTAGGAAAACAGAATTTACTAAGCAAATACTACGTGCGTATGGAAATGCTGCGGATGAACTCGGGTAGGTAAAATGGTCGATAGACCACTCGCTCCCTGACCCTTCCCACATTTATTATGATTCCTGAGCGAATTTTCTAATTAAACGGAAGCGCTTCGAAATTAGGCAAAAAGCGGAAATGACACAATGCGAGAGCTCAAAGTTTGAAGGGTTCTGTGAGAAGCGCCCCGTTGATGATGATTCCCTCGGGGTATTTATTTATTTAACCAACAACGCATATGGCAGCTTCCCGTTACCATTAACCACTTTCATTCGCCAAAGGACAGTGAACACAAAAATAGTAAAATCAAAATATATTCGAAATTATTGCGATACTCAATGTATTTCAGTTTAATTTGCCCAAAACTATGTATCTTACTTCTTAGAGAGTGTCCTTAACATTGTCTAAATTTTATTTGAAAACCAGTTTTAATGGCTGCACATGGTAAAAGTCATCTGATGTTACGACTGTAAATTTTAATGTTTTTCTAGATTTTTGTTTTATAACATTACTCCGGGAGGTAAGTACCTTTGGACCTAATTAGCTTCCCCTTTCGAGGGCTCACTGTCTGGGATGATGGCCGATCCATATGCGTCAGGTTGTCGCTCCGCCGGCAATTGCTGCCAGCTGTGTTCATAATTTGATATGCGCCGAATTTGATTCGAGTTTTGCTCTCGGGCCGCTCAGACGTCGCTTTAATTAGCTACAGTTGCTGACTTTTTAATGGACAGCCCGGGGAAGAGGGATGGTCCAAGCGGCCAAACAGCCAAACATCCAAACAGCAGGGCTGGAACGGGGCTCTTGTCTTCGTTTTATTCGCTTTATGAAGGCCCGATCTGGGATTCAGGTCCGCACTCCGGTCGCTTATCAATTGCGCTTAAATCGCGCACATCAATTACACGTCTGGCACGCTGCCCCGGCAGGCCTATCAATAAAATGTGCCGCGTTTCAGGTTTCGTTTATTTTTCGCTTTTTCGAAGCGATTTAATTGAAATACAAGCCATCGCATCGCCAGCGGACAGGCTAAGCAGGCGGAGGAGTGGAAAATCGAAGGGACAGGTCGACGCGTTCGCTTTGAGCCTAAGCCGTAAAACTAGACGGCGACCACATGGAAATTAATACGACGACTTCGATGCTCTTTCGCAGGGGACCTAAGTCGCCTCATCTTTCCCGATCCCCCGTGAGTAAGTGGATCTGAAGCTGATGGGAGTGGGCAGATTCGGATTTCGATGGGGAAAGGGCCGCTTTGTGGCAGTCTCTTTTGTGCGGGTTTCGATTTACACCACACAACTGGATTCCTACTTTGTGGCAATCATCTGTGAGTTTTTAAAGCTTGTTTCGAAGAAAAATAACGATTTATAATATGGCGGATAAGAAGATACAAAACTTAAAAGTTGAGACTTTTGAAAAATCTTATTCAACGAGTTATTCGAGTTCAACGTATAACAAAACAACGCTTTGTTTTGATTGTCTATCGTACAATTTTTTGTATAATAATAATAAAATCAGAAAAAGGTATTGTCAAGCCTGTTTTATTTTTAAGAAAAATGTAAGTAAACACGTAAGATTTCATATTTTCTTGTACTGGGTTTTTCAGATATAACCGAGGAAAAAATGAAATAGATTCATTTCTTAGAATTCTTTCTCATGCTTCAAGTTGAAAACTTTATTTTTATTGCGGTAGTTAACCAGGATTATTTTATTACCTCAGTCACTTCGGTACCGCACTTATTATCTTTTAAAAGTTTTCATTGCGATTTTTATTATCATCCTTCATGAGTCTCCTTATAAGATCATAACATAATATTTAGCTAAGGCTAAACCAATTTCCAAGAAACCTAATAATAATCTCATTCGCCAAAAACGTGATACTCAGTGTTGCTGTTGCAGGCACGATTTTCCCTGTGCTCATTACCCTCATTCCCTTTTTCTCGCCTTTTAGCCCAACCTTTGCCCTTGTTTTCCCCACTATTCCATCTCCCTCGCCTTCATTCAACCCCCAATCAATCGCTCTCACTCATTATTCGATTCGTTATCGGCGCAGGAACGACGTGAAAGATTTACGCTTCAATTGGTTTTATTTAAGCGAAAAATGCAGGCCTCCGGAATGAACTAGGGAAAACCATCTCCTCAGAGTACCGAGAGGGAGATGGGGTGAGTGTGGAGTAAAGGGCGGTTCGGCTGTGGAAATGATTTTGGGAAGCGATGCGCGCCAGTTGCATTGATTTACATGACAATTGCGAGGGCGAGGGCCTGAGAAAATGCACACGAGACTCTTGAAAACAGCGGTAGCGGGGAGATTCCTTATCGCCACTGCCAACCCCTTTGCATGATTTATAAGACGGGTCTCCACGGAGCACAGGAAACAGACCCGATATCGCTATCTTGAGGGCTGCTAAAAGCAAATCATAAGCGACTACATACGGAAGTCGAAGTTGTTCAGCCCTTTTTCCACAACTTTCCCTTTACACGTGAAAAGTTGGCCCGAAAAGTTGGGAGTTGGGAGCAACCCTTCGGACGGCAACGGAACTTCTGCTTGGCTGCCGGAATTTCCGCCTCCATTCGAGTAAATAATTTCCAGACTCAGCCCTCGTCCCCTGAAAATATATAAAAAAGAAAAGTAAGTTGTAATAATTTGCATTTGGCTGCCAAATGAATTTAGCCACTCAGGCGAACGGAGGGTGGTGCGCTGCCAGACAGATAACTTTTAACTTCAATTCCGGATAACTTCGGCCCGGGGGAAAACTCTCCAGTCAGTCAGCTCGTCAGCCGTCACCCAGCCACCTGCTGTCAGCTCAGGCGGATTTTTCCATTTATTTTCCTGCCCGGGGTTGGTTTATTTCTGCACGATCTTTGAGGGTTTCTGAAGAGCAGCATTTCTTGGCAATTCTGCATAAAATTACAGCTAGCTGAAGTGAGTTCACTTAATTAGAGGCAGAGTTTCCGGGCGGAATTTCGCACATGCATGAAAGATCTAAGGAGAATGCTGCGAAATTACGTTTAATTAAATTTGCAGCGAAAGCAGGAAGTCGACACATTTCTTAATGCATTATACAGCTGAAAAATGGTCCAACTTCAGATTATAACAATTTATAATCGAAATAAAATGAATTCTCTGAATTTGTTGCTTTCGTATTAGGAATATTTCCTCTTAGAGCCTCGCATGAGTAAGCGGTTTTGTTTACCCAGTTCAGTTAAATGAATTTCAGGGAAAATTGTATCCCAACTCAAAAGCAATAAAACGAAACCTCTCAAGTACTGGCCTACTTCCCAGGGAAATTTACTTATATTTAATTATTTTTCAGTTGTTTACTTCCCCTAACAATTCTTCAACTTTATGTGAAAGGGTGAAAATGACACCGAGTAGCTCTTGCCCTTACACATAGTTTAATACAGAGCACCACTAGTGAAACAACCGACGCGTCGCGACGCAATTAGGGAAATATTGTTATTTTTCATTTGGTAACAACCAATCGCTTTGTTAAATGTATTTTTTGCACATTCCTTTCTTGTTAGGCTCGTCGAGTTTTAAATATAAATATCATTTAATGGCATTTATATTGTTTACTTGTCTTATCATAACACTTTCTTTAGCAACCTTTCCAGAAACATTAACATCTAATTAATTTACTTTGCCATAAAAAGCATACACACAAAACAAGTTGATATGTAAAATGTACCTATTTTGACTGATATTTTGTTTTTGCTTTGGTTACTGCTTAATACTAAAACAACTGTAAAATAGTAAGGTGTATTTTTTGTTGCTGTGAGAGTAACTATTTGATTTACATTGGTTAATTTCATCAATAGTATTTTTGTGTGTGGCAAGTTTTTCAAGGATACAATAGTTTGCAGAAAAAATTGGAATAAATAAAAAATTTTAAATGTCTTATCGCCTTGCAAAATGAGTACCTGCGGAATTTATTTATCAGTTAGTGACAATAATATCATGCAATAGTTTTTATAACCTTAGCCCCAAAATCCCCAAAATATTTATTTGGATCTGGTCATGTTGGATTGATAAAGTAAATGAAATGCCAAATTCATTTTCATTTAAAGAAATTCTTGGTAGCTAAGCATTGATATTTAGGGTAAAACCAGCCTGCAGAAAGGTCACAACCCCTCCCTCTCAATAGTCCTGCAAATAAGCCACCGCTCGTGCATTTAGCAGTTTATGTGGATCGCTTTTTTGGCAACTCAAATGCCTGGCACTCCCAAACTCAAACTCTGGAAACATGGCCAACTAGGAGTCGAAGGTATGGCTGAAAGGAAAAGGTAAAAGGCTGCTGCCACACGTAAATATTCTATAAATTTTTATGTGCTTGCCTGTCTGGGCCGTAGTTCCCATAGCGTTAGTTGTTGCCGAGTGTGTTGCACCTGCCCCCCGCCGCTTCCTGTCCCTCCGGGAGTCCTGTCCGTGAGCGTCCGCTTGTCCGTATGTTCCATGTTGTCCGGGCCATGTTCAATTGTCTGCCGTCTGTTCAAATATTTTAAACGCCTGCCAATGGCTGGCCTCGGCAGGAGCGGAGTGGTGGGACTTTAGCCAACTTTCGTTCACGTAATTGCCATTCTCATTCGGTTTCAGTTGCGATTGTAGTTTCGGAGGAGTTCTGGGCGAGCGGGGGGCTGAGGGGCATTCATGCGGTGTAAACACCTTGTCTGAGCCTTGCCTTGGGGCAAACATTTCGTAATTCGGCTCTTCTTGGCTCCCGTTGCCGTGCCTGAAAAGTATAGATCCCGATGCTCAGGCTGCGCCCAGAATGCCATGGCAATTAGGCACGAGAGCACTGAGCACGGCAGCATGATAGCACAATATTGCACGGACAGAAATAATTATGATAGTATAAATAAATTAATAATTTGAAATTAAATTGATTCCCCTTTTAGGTCTTTTAGTCAAGAAAGTCCATCAAAATGTACTAAATCCCCTAATTTTATTTTAATGGGCGTCTTCCTGATCACGAATTCATAGCATACTATACTATGGTATACGGTAATCGGTTTCCCTATTAATTTTAGTTAATACTGCATTATGCATCAGTGGCTGATTTTAATCTAGTTTTTCTCAGTGCACGCTAGCACGATGGCATATGGGCATGGCCAAGTCGCACTGCTGTTCTTGCCAAACGGCCAGGAGATGAAAGGCAACACGATTCGGGGCGAGACTCAGGCAGAGTTTTCTTAGGTGCGTCTAATGAAAGATTCAAACAAATCGCGATGAATGGGCTGGGGTGAGATTTGGGGAAGGGCGGAGTGAAAAGGGAGAAGAAGGCGCCGCGGGTGCAGCCCCAGATCAAAGACCTATCGATTGAAATTCTTGTAGGGAATTTTCGAAAATCAAATATTTTCAATTTCCTGTCCGTGCCGGCAGTAGGGCGATGCCCAAGCCTAATTCACTTTGATCGGGGAGGCAAGATTCTCAACTCTAAGCATTAATGTCGAATGAAATTCGTAGGCAGTTTTTAATTAAATCTGGATACCTTAAGGCTTATGGCTAAATCGAATAATCATAAAGAAATTTTAAATTGTGCTATACCATGCGATGTATGCTGTGTTTATGGATTTATCATTTATTTCCATACTTCATTGCTGCGCGCCAAAAAAATATAAAATGCACAAGGTATTAGGTCAATAACAACATTTGTGTGTTTAATTGCGCTTGTTTTGTCAATTACTAAGAGCAAGAAGTATCTACCTATTTAATCAAATTTTTCATTAAATCGTACCCACTCAAAAGGAGTTGACTGAAATCCCCGTTGATCTTTTATTCCGTAATTATAAATGCCCGTTGCCAAAAAACCGCTTTGAACTTAGCGCCATTATTGCCCCAAAAGTCCCCGTTCTTCTTGCGAGGTTTGGCTTCCGTTTTATGTAAGTCCCGAAATTGCAGCGATGGAAATGCATATTGCCAATGGCAACAGAAAGGCAAAGCCAGAAATTTAATTACTTTTTATTACCAAGAGGCGGAGGCAGAGCCAACAAACCCAGCGAACCGACCAACCAGCCGAAGGGGATGGAGGCAGGCTGTCAGGCCATTCAGGCTCACTTTCCTGCCCTGCCCTCCCCCTGCTCCGCTCACTAAAAACTTTTGATTTGGCTTCGTGCATATTTAATAAGACGTCAGGACGCCATGTCAAAGTTTCGTTTGCCGCTGCTGCCGTGTAATATAATAATACACACTCCAAATTAATATTAATTTTTCAGAGGGCGGTTGACGGTCTGAGGGGCGGCAAAGCTCGCAGGGGAGGCGCTGGGGGTTGGTTTCTAGCCACAAAACTAAGACAGCAATTTATTGTAAGATAACGCCAAAGCCCGCTTGGATACGGGATACAGTTCTGGGCATGCTCCATTTACACCCGAATTTATGGCACGTGCCAGTTGCCACCCAAAAACGCCCAAAGGGGCGTTGGCCAGGACTTTAATGAACAACCAGCACTGGGTCGAGGTAATGGGTGGGCGGGGAATGGTTTTTCCCAGTGCTACCGCAGGTTTTCTATCAGATCATTTATGTGTAAAAATATATATACGGTGTCTTTATCACTTGATCGACTAAATAAGACCAATCCAAGTCCATTGCGTTTTGCACTAAAATTCCCGTACATTTCCTCAACTTTTACTGGGGTAAGATAAATATAAAAAACGCAAGCATGTCAGAAGAAAGTGGAAATGGGGGCACTGTTGGATGTTTTTAATTTAGTTGCACCCAGCAACTTTGTACTTTTGTTTGTAGTCTCGGCTCTTGCAGCCTTTATTTATCTGAGATGCATCTCTTTGTGCTCCCTTTCTAGCAGACGTCGCCGTTTGCCTGTGACATTCTTCGCAATTTCTTAGGCTTCCGTTGCTGCGGCTCTTTATTCTCTATATATTACAACTGCCCCTTCTTTTTGCCCCTGGCACTGTCCATTCTGTCACATTCACACAAGCACAAAGGGGCCAAGAAAGTGGGACAGGGATGCCAGGATGCACTTAGACAAAAATGCATAAATAAAGGCAAGTACGAGAGTTTTGTCATATTACTTATCATATTATTGTATATTTTTTATGAACGCTTACTATTTTCTCAATGTAAAAAAGATACATTCGAAAAACAATATTTAAAATCTTTCTTTCAAAACTCTTAGATTTTTAAGAATTTTTTAAGAATCTTTTATTTTTATGTCGATATTTCAGGTCGCGTTTGTTTTGTGTGTAGCGAAGGATGGAGAGAGGGGAGGACCACATGTGACCCAGGCGGCGCACAATAGAACTTAAGTAGTGACGGGATCGAATAGATATGGTAATACAATACACGAGAGCAATAACAATAAAAGCAGCAACACGAACAATAGGCAAACGCAGTTTGCGGAATGGTGGGAAAAGACAACAATACACTCGTACAGTGGATATTGGTACGGGGAAAACAAGGTGATAAACGTGGAATAATGGATGGTTCGATAGTTGTACAGATAGCTCCTTATGGACTCTCGCAGATATTTACTTTGCAACATGACAACTTCGAAGCTTGGAAAATAACTTGAAAGGGCAGGAATTAAAAACAAAGATGGTTCACGAAATAGGGAGATACATTTTATCCGCTCTTAAGACTGTTATTTAAATTTTTATGGTGGGAATAAACATAACTCTTATATTTAAATACGAGGTAGAAAAACTTTGTTATTGTAATTTGGAAATAAAAATAATAAAAGGATATAAGTGAACAATTGGAGAATATTTTGACTCTTCCTTTGATCAGTAGTTAGTTAGTTAAATAATACTACTTTTTTTTAATAACAAACTTTTTAATATGTTATTCCGAATTGTTTTCCATATACACATTTACGAACTCGTATATCTATCGGTAGAACTGCAACGCAAGTTTTTGGTGAAACCCTTTTCATTTCTAGGCACATTTTTTGGCACTTTCCGTTACCAAGTTTTGCGTGTTATCAAACGATTTACAGCCCACAAGTGAGACTGCATAAATTATCAATAAAAAAGGAGAATCGGGGAAAAAACATGCATATAATAAAAGCCAACCGCCAGCAAAAAATGCTAATGAGTCTTGCAACTCCCCTCGCCGCCCGGGGCAACTGTGTGAACACCCCTCGCGTCCGTTCCCTTCCCCTTCCCCCAAATCTGCCCTTTGCCGATGGTCTGCGGTCTGCAGTCGGAGATATAGAAATCGGGTGAGGGGTGGGACGACTGTCCCGGCCAAGTCATTTCGTTTCGCTTGATTTTCAACAACTTCCTGGCAACAATATTTAACCTGCCCCTCCCCTGCCGCCCTCTAACCCGCAGACATGGCTCCGCAGTCCTCCGTCGGGCAATTAGCGACAGTTGCAGCGGCAGTGCTTCGGTGAGACAGCTGCGGCCAAGATAATAGCAATTTAGGGCTCACACTTAATGCACTTCCTTGCAGAATGTTCGGATTTCGGATAATAACAATCATTATTTGCAAAATAATAACTTTAAACTAAAATAATAATTGCTTACATTTTTCAGGTTCGGTAATGGTTTCTTTGGTTTTGTTTGTTTATGCATACCTACTAATTTCTAATTTCTATTTATATTATTAATTTTTATTTTTAGGTGCTACAACGCCTTCTTTATAAATTAATGTAAAATCACAAATACAAAGATACACAAATACAAATACAAAATACACAAGATCCCTACTTAACTTAATATAATACAATAACTATAATTTTATAATGATTGTTCAAAAATAATATTACAAAAAAAAAAATATTAAAACTCGTCAAAAGTAGTTACCTAGAAACAAATATGATAATTAGTAATTTAATTTATCCAGAACTAACTACCCTTAAAACCTAAAAACTTATTAACTTAGTAATTTAAAATATTATTCCTCAAACTATATCGTTGTTAAATAATAGTCAAAGAATTGGAACCATTAATTTAAAATAAAATAAGTGCAAGAGTTTTTAGATCTACTATGTTAATAACAGGTGTGGCCCTTATGTTTGTATCGTTTCGACGTCGTCCTTTTCGTATCTTTGCCGTTGTTTTTCTGATCTCGCTTCGCTGCTTTCGTCCCGTCCATCTTCAACTGGTTCTGTTTCAATTTCTTTTTACGACAATTTGTGTTTGATAGTTTGTCGTTTCCCGTTGCCCTGGCGTTTGTCATTGCATCGGTTAATTTGAAAACTGTCGACTTTCATTTATTCACTTCCGGTCCGGCCCGTCCTTCCCCTCCCCCATCCCCCTCTAATGGAGCGTGTCAGCTGGCCAGAATTTCTGAGATAGTTTCGGGAACCGCCCAGAAATTATCCATGGAGAGCGCATAATCAAGCGGTAAACCAGCCCGAATGGATCGGGTCTGCATGTCCTGGGAGTATCCTTTGGGAACGCAGCAATAAAAATAATACCCAAACCACCCCGGGCATATCCGTTCGATTCGATTTCTGCTTTTTATGCTGAAAAAGCGTAATTAATGCGTTTTTCCCTTTCAACAATTCCCGTTTTGTTTTGCGCTCCTTATTTTCTTTGTTGTTCATTCCTGTTTTTTCGCTGAGCGTGCAAAAACGCAAAAACCCTCGCCCCGAGGGCGGCGGGGCAAGGGGCGTGGCAGTAATGAACAATGCCAAACACACACTCGAAAGCGAGCAGGGGTTGGAAAGGGGGTCAAACTTTATCATTAAACATCCAAGAGTTACTTTTATGTTTTATTTCCGCTCGCAAAATGAAAAGCTTAAGGCTTCCCTGCTTTCGCACTTGAGCCGCAATATCGCACTCAAGGGCTTAATACATAAATGGCAAGAAAAAAGGAGATATATGTTCGCAAATAGGGGGGAATCGGACCTGGGAAAGGGTAGCAAGATAAATAGATGCGGCTCAGCGGCAGCAGCTGCGTGTGGAAATTATCGCCGCCATCGATTTGTTATTGGATCAGAACAGGAAGTAAGGGAGAGTCGGGGGTGCACATGCAAAATAGAATTAAATTCTTTGTTACACTGTAAGTTTCACCATCGGTCCCCATGATGCAAGAGGATCTAAAGAGGAATATCCTTATTTAATATTGAAATATATTTTTAAGCTAAACAACCAGTGATTGAAAAGAATTTAATTCTAAAAATCTAAAATTGACTAAAATTGAAAACTAAACTGTTAAATATAGTCAAAACAACCAATATTTTGTACATGCGCGGATCCACGGGGGGATATAACACCCTCCACTCAGGTGAAAAATGAAAGGAATTTTGGGATTCAAAAACTATGCAACAATAAAATTGTTCTGATTTTGTATATTCCTGATATTAAAGATATTGTTCTTTGGAGTGGAAAGAATGATTTATTCGCAAAAGCTAAAACAAACTAGATATATTTGATAAAATCATTTGATAGATAACACTGGACGAACAATAGTGGTATTTATCTCAAAAATTCGGGTAAAGACTCCTCTAGGTGGCTGTACAATATGTTGAGGCACATATTTTTCCTTGCATTTTTTATGCCTGTTCACTTAAATGGCCCATAAGCTTTGATTGACTCAAATTATGATGGAACCTTAAATGCCATTATGTAGAAGGGCATCTAAGCAATTTTTTGGCATAGGTTTCAATACAATTGAGCACAGACCCTCGAAGATATCTTAAATCAAAACATTAAATGTTTCTATTTTTTCAAACCGCGATTGCACAAGTTCCACCCGTTAAACGCGAAAACTAAGTATGCAGATATGCTTATATACGTCTATATTAACACAATTTAATGCCCATAGGGCTGCACCAAAAACACTGTCGGCCTGTGTAATCGTATGCACTTCGAATACTTATCAAAAGCTTCGCTAAGAAAGCTGTTGCTTTTTTGATCATATTTCTCCCAGTGTACTATATCAAAGCAGCGCAGTCGACCGACAGCCGTCAAAGGCGTTTCAAGGCGTCTCAAGTGGCCGTGCAATGAGTTTTATTCCCATTTTCATTCGATTTCCATTCGTTTCGTTTCCACTCGATGCGATTCGATTCGATTTGGTTCACTTGGGATTGGGGTCTCTGTAAGCGGAGATCTCAGCCCCTCGTCCCGCCTCCTTTTTTACCCCTTTGCCGCTTGAATGTGCAGCGGGAATGCGAATGAAGCGGACTGATTGAGCGCCAAATTATGGGTGATACGTTGGCTATGCTTAAAAAATGATAAAAGAAATCCACTTTGACGCCGTTAACACGTTTGGGGTGCTGCAAAAAATATACCTTGTATACTTGTAAATACTTCTTTATTCTAGAAAGATACATACATTTAAAGCAAATAGCTTTTAGACAAATGTTTAATACAAATTAAATCCGAAATCAGAAGGAAAAAATAAGAACGTAAAGTATTTAAAACCCAATCTTTAGTGATGAGACTCGACAAACCAAAACTTATTCTGGGCAAGCAACAATCCAATCTGAGATTCCATTTTCCCTCACAAAGGCCCAAAGACCTGATGCTCAATCCCTTAACCAGGCCAGAAAACCCTAAAGAAGTGCCTGACCATCCAGAGAGCTGCCACTAAAAATCCTATTGGCCGCATGATTAATGGGAGAAAATTCGTTTCCGCAGGATACACCAAGCGGAGGGTGTGGAAGATGTGTACTTCTATTCCAAGATTCGTGAATTTGGTATCTCGAACGCAAAACGCGGATGCGGGGCCGTATCTGTTGTATCTGGCGCACACTTCCTGGAAAACGGCCGCAAACAAAATGTATCTGCAGGTAGCGGCTGAGAACTAACATGTGAGTGGCGGTGAGTGTGTGCCGGCAATTCTCCGGGCGCGCCATAAGCTGGAAATTACTGTAAATCAGCAAATCAGGTCATTAGATACATTAATCTCGACAGCATGGACAATTTATGCTAAATTATAGCGTGCCAGGCAAATCGCAAGCGCTGCGAGATACATTTCATCCACAGCCTTAATCCCTTGGATACTTTGGCCAAACGAGCGCACCATCTGCAAAAAGCACTCAGTACGTTTGTTTTGGAGCGTACACGCACAGAAATTTTGAATCAAGCAAAAACATATTGCATAAATAAAACAAATATTATTTGGTGTAAGCCAATAAAAAACTGGAAATTTCAAAAACAAAAAGTTTATAAACATCCTGATATTGAAGAAAAAACAAATTATATTTAAAACGTATACCCATTGACATATTTTTTCCAGAGTGCTTTTATTCAGCAGGTGCTACCCTTATAACGAGATCCCACCAAAATAAGAACGAAAACAATTTGTTTAAATATATTGCGCCCGCATCAGCAGCAACTAAATATGGATGTGTAACACGAGTGCAAGGGCGGCCGAACAACCCCCATATGTCAACTGGAGTGACAGAGTTACCTGCCTCCTCCACCCTCTTTTTAGCCCCTCCCCGTTTCCGCTCACCAGTTGTTAATAACTGGAATTTGAAACTGCAATCAAATTGGTTAAATGCAGCTCAACCGGGAAACTTTGAGAAGTATTAAGTGTCTCGAAAATGTGTCGCCCAAGTGGAAGAAAAGGCAATGCGAAAATCGGGAAAAGAGGAAGTAGAAAAAACGGAAATTTAATAATATAAAATACCATGCTTAATCGCTGAACTTTTTCATATCCTTAAGGTCTGAGTTTGGGGGTTTATTGAGGCCTCATTTGTTCAATATATCGGGAAAATGTCTTTGAATTTATTGAACCGTTTTGCAGGTAGTATATATATAGTAGGAAGTCCTATAGCTCCAATAAAAATAATAATTTCTAACCACATATATTATACATATTCTTGATCAACTCTCAGTTTTAAAGCTATCGGGGTGTATATAAGTCCCATAGGAAGGATCGGCCACATCTTTTAAAATTTTAAAAATGTACAAATGCAATTTTTTAGTGTTTATTAATACCTATCGAAATGTACAAGACATTTTTCAAATGGGACCATTCATTAAAAAGTTATGCGCAATCAAAATTGTATATCTCCATCTCCCTCGCACTGCTAGCTGAGTGACGGGTATCAGATAGTCGGGACACCCGACTATACACTCATAAAAATTAATTTCTAAATTTTAGAAATCTCGCCATTAAATCGGCCTACCTTTGAAAATAGAAAAAAAATTTCTTGTTTTTAGAAAATTTGCCTTTGAATATAGAAAACCTTTCTAGATGAAGAAAATTCAAGAAAGAATTTTTCTTGAAATTAGAAAAATTTAAATCTCATATGTTTTCTACGTATTTAATGGCAAAATCGCCATTGAATATATGCAAGAAATGACCCTAGAATTTAGAAAAGTAGCCATTGAATTCCTTCGGCTACCGAATGTTAACGACAAGAAAAACGAAGTAGGACGAAGGGCCTACTCGGCCCGATTACTACCCGGCTTCCGACTTCTCTGATCACCCGAGCGTCAGTTGTGAAAAAAATTCGTAAGTGATGGACGTGATTCTTAAGCGGATAAGAGGTGAAGCCTTTTTCCAAATATTCAAAGGTAAGTACATATATAATTTTTTGTATAGCGCGCGTACAATTGTGTGTATGTAATTAAAGGAAAAACTCGAAATCTCTTAACCAAGTTTATACCAATTTACTCGCATTATATTTATTTTTCAGAATGAAAAATTACAGATGAATCGCCAAAATACCTTCAGTTGCATCAGCCAAATAATTTGTTTGGCGAAGCTGTAATTTTGCTTTAAAACCTTCTAAGGTAAGAGTATATCAAAAAGAAAAATATGTTGTATTTGTTTGACATACCTAGGCATCTAAATATGTATGCATGTACGCGGCTCACCCGATCTGAAACCCGATTTTCAACCCTTTCATATTCTGCTCCTGTCTCTCGCTCTCTCGACCGAAGCGTCGCGACTTTTCTCCTTCTTCTTCTTCAAATTGTACCATGATCTGACCTGCTTACATTCGGGCTCCCTTCGCTCAAAGGCCTGTTTGTAAATATGAATGTAGTACGTGTCTCTCCCGGTTCTCTCTCTCTGAAATTCGATTTTCAACCCTTCCATCCCTGTGTTCTACCTGTCTTGCTCATCTCTCTGTCTTTTGACCAACGTGATTGTATTTTGGCTATTATTGTTTAAAAAAATGTTGTTTATCTTAAACCAAATATTTGATATCCCAATAATTCTATATTTTCCAGATGTGGGAAGGCGAAGAAAATGGTTTTTGATACCTGCAACTACATACTGAGTTTTGAAATCACCTTATGTCATATGAAGTTCAACAGACCTTGTGTTATACAATATTAATATAAGTGAATTAAATTAACCACCAATAATAACTCGTATGCTTAAAAATAAATGTTTTCTTAAGTCAAAAGTGTGTTATTTAAAAATGTTTAAATGTTAAGTGTTAAATGTTTGAAATGTAATAAAATATAATATAAAAAAAACTAAGTTACATTTTACTTTGAGGGTTTGTAAAACATCCTTTCAAGAAATATTATTTCTTAAATCAAGAATTGCTTTTCTTGTTTTAAGAAATATTTTTTCTTGTTTAAAAGGTGCCTTTCTAAAAAACCATTTCTTGTTTTAAGAAATTTAATTTCTTGTTTCAAGAAATATTTTTTCTTGATTTAATGGTGGCTTTCTAAAAAACCATTTCTTGTTTTAAGAAATTTAATTTCTTGTTTCAAGAAATATTTTTTCTTGTTTTAATGGTGGCTTTCTAAAAAACCATTTCTTGTTTTAAGAAATTTAATTTCTTGTTTCAAGAAATATTTTTTCTTGTTTTAATGGTGCCTTTCAAAAAAACCATTTCTTGAAACAAAGGTGAGGTCGCCTTTGGCAAAAATTCAAGAAAGATTTTTCTAGATTTTAAGGAAATTCTTCAATTTTTTTTTATGAGTGTAGCGTTCTCTCTTGTTTTATTATTATACCCTTGCAGAGGGTATTATGATTTCAGTCAGAAGTTTGCAACGCAGTGAAGGAGTCGTTTCCGACCCCATAAAGTATATATTCTTGATCAGCATCACCAGACGAGTCGATCTAGCCATGTCCGTCTGTCTGTCCGTTTCT
This sequence comes from Drosophila lutescens, assembly GCA_037075285.1. Lineage (NCBI taxonomy): Eukaryota > Metazoa > Arthropoda > Insecta > Diptera > Drosophilidae > Drosophila > Drosophila lutescens. Next base: position 506,191 of record JBAMCF010000538.1, on the reverse strand, counting down.
ACGCAAACTAGTCTCTCAGTTTTAAAAAAAGGAAAAAGGAAAAGAGGATAGAAAAATTAATTTTAACATAATTTGTAATTTAATAGGAATGAACTGTAAGGGCATATATGCTTCGGCTAGCTTTCTTTCTTGCTTACGAATGCAATATACCATTTTACTCTACGAGTAACGGGTATAATTACCTTGGAAAAAATTAGAACTTTGTTGTTTTTGATCGTATTCTCTTTAACTCTGAGCTATAGCAAAATTTTTTTTAATATTTTAGAATCACATCCTTGAACATTTATGGAAGTAAACATCGCCTTGCCGAACTTAGTTTCCCTTCTTGTAATTCGTAAAGTCTGAGTTGATATTAAAATTTCTTCTTGCCGAAGATCTCAAAAATATGTTTTATGCTCTTTAGTTATATGAAAAATGTATAAATAAACGTTAAAGAACACGTTGAAAATACAGTACTAATGACATGTACTTCCCAAAGCCATACCCATTAGATAGTTCATCCAGATAAGGTCTCTCTTACCCTTTTTTCCATCCAGAGAAAAAACAAAGCCCAAAGTCATTCCCTCGCCTCAAACAAAGTGCATATAAATTGTTTACTAATTGGATCCGTGGACTGCCTTTATATGGCAAGACTTGATATACACTTTTGATGGGTTTTTTTCGCCATTTACTGCCGCCGGCATTTCCAAATCGACGTTTTCCCTCTTTTTTTGTATAGCTTCGTCGTAAAGAATATCGTAATTGTTGTAAAATGCTGGCAAGATTATGTGAGTACTGCCAACTGACTGGGGAGCCTTTCGAGGGGATCTGTTATTATTTGGAAATTATTTTTAATATATGCGCTGCAAGTGGCCCTAACTCACAGGGGAGCGGCGCTTTGGGCTCTGAGTTTGCGAGCTTGCTTTTCGTTTTGCATTTTTGAGTGTTTTGGGAACGACTAGGAGAATCTGACTTTGCAGTCTTATTACTAGACATCGGATTATATGCAAAATCATAGTTTTAACGGCTTGTCAAAATCAAATTTCGATTGGACTGAAATTTGTTTCGCGTTTTTGATTATTCGACATATCTTGCATATCAATAACATATCCAACATATTTTACAACATATTATCAAAGCAGGCTTTTGTCAGAACGCTTAAATATATAAAGTATTTTACAAGAGCGTTTGTTTTGAGTACAAATGCTAAGAAAAGACGAAAACGCATACAGAAATCAATACTACAATTATGTATAGTTTCCCCATTCCCTATTGTAAACACCCCAAAACACTAAATTTGGGGCACGTTCAGAAATAGGTTTTTGTTTCATACTTTTTAATTAAACATATTTAAATTGAGTGAAATCTTTTGATATATTTTTAAAACCACACCATAAGTGAATCCACAGAAAGAGATCCGCTCCTGTGAATTCACTTATGGTGTGGCAGTAATATAAATAATATATTTGTTGGTCCTACTCATTAAGACATAGAATCAAGCAGCAGTTCAGTAAAAAATGTAAACTATTGTTTTCGTGACCCATTTCTTTAAGATATAGTGGCCCGATTGTTGCTATTTTTTTTATAGTAGTTCCTTGTGAACTGCAGAAAGACATTTACCACATTTTAACAACATAGCTCGAAATCTTAGTGCCTATAAGGCATAAAACATATACGACATATTTTGTATATTGTCGACATACTTTGCATATTATCGACATATTTTGGATATTCCTTTGCATAAAAAAATGCATATTTTCGATATGTCGTTTCCGTTCGAATACAAATTTAATATAGTGACTAAATCAAAAATTTGGCGACATTTGGAGCATAAATGCAGAAAAACATATAATCTACTTATTACGATTGCCCTTATGTCACTCTTTTTTCCGTTTAATGGTAATGGCAATCAATCCCAAATGCAAGGCAATTTGAAAGAAATGCCGAAATTAGATGGATAATCAACATCAAACATCTATATAATTTTATCATATTTTATTCAAATTCTCTTCAGATTTATACAGATAAAAATGTATAGCGAACCCCTTACCAACCGCTCCCTAAAAAAGTTAAAAAGTTTTTCAACTGAAACCCATCATCGAAACCGTTAAAAAGCACTCATTTTTGCTCAGGCTTGTGATTACGATCTACAATTATAGCCCGCCGACAAATTTGAGGATCGAATATATGGTATTTATATTCGAAATTCCAGAAATGCCCAGAGACATAACTATAATAGCTTGCCAAAGTGGTTGCTATAGTTTTTTGTTTCGCAGTATTTCGCAGTATTTCGATTTCTTTTTGTGAGCCCAAACATGAACGACATTCCGGGATCCAGTTCGTCAAAAGTATTTTCAGTGGAATCCGTTTAATAGCATTTCCAATAAAAAACATAACATGAGAAATAAACGGTAGAACCAGAGGAGTAGAGGAACCATCCTCGCTTTCGAGAAGAAGAAAAATATAATAAAATTCCGAGTCGTATAACTGCAATTTCTCCACCCCTCAGCCAACCCCCTTCCCGTCTGTTTTCCTGGCCATCCCTTCTGGCGAACGAAGGTCAAGTTAATTATGCATTTGCCAGCTGACAGACAACTGGATATGAGGAAGGAGAACGAGCGCATCTTTTTGGGAGTCAAATGCTCCGCATTCCCGGCAATTAGTTGCATAATTTCGAACGGCGGAAAAGGAGACGAGAAAAATAATTGAAATTGTTTATAACTCGATGGGCAATCGAAATTGGACGGCAGCGAGACAATGGAAATGAATAATTCCCGAAGGGCTATTAAAAACATGCCAAAGGAGCAACTACCAAAAGCGGCCACAGCTCCATGATGAATCACAGGAATGAGGAGGCCAGTTCGCTTTCAGGGAAAATCAAAATGTATACAATACATTATGAAGCAACTATGGATCGCTTCTGCGAAAGCCGGCGATACGAAGATACATTTTTAAAATGTTAAATTGAAGCTCCGCAGCAGGGGCAGCGGTACAGTGCGACTGCCAGCCACCATAAAAAGGTATTTAGCAATTTAGATTCACTCGACGTGCACGCCGTCGCCATCGCCATCGCCGTCCGAAGTCCATGGGCAACGTGCCTGCACCTCAAGACGCTCCTGATGTTGCTGCGTGTCTGTTGCTGCGGTAGATGTTGCTGTGTTCGATGTTGCTGCTGCTGCCGTTGTTCCTGGCGGAGTATCGCACGCCCGATCAAGCCGCTGATTGCAGCTGGAGGGGATCCCATCAGTGATGCCCACTGTGATCTATGAAAATGTGCTATAAATCAGGCATTCAAAAAAAGGGAGTTGCGGACGTAAAGATCTAGCTATGGGGCACTTATTTTTGAACAACAAAACTTAAGTTTTAATTAAGTCTAAGGCGAAACCATTTTAATACTGATTACCAAAATTTTCATAAATAAATGCATACTTAATTTTGATTCCTTCAACTTTGAAATATATTCTATCCATCTGAAGATAGACTGCCTATATTACAGTTGTCGAGTTAATTATAACTTTTTTGAATGTTCATATATAAGTTATATTCGATATTTCCCATTACAGAAATTAAAACCAGAAAATAATGATAATGATAAATAATGATAAGAACTAAAATACGTGCAAGAAATATTTTATGCGAAGTCTGTAAAAATCCCTTATGATCTATTATATTATACTTACTTTACTAACCCTTTACATAATGCATACAACACAATGAATTCTTATGGTTGTCTTCCACCATAAAAAACGAATAAGAAATTTACATAAAATCGAAAATGGAAGATTTTGAGTAGGTGATTGTTGGACGTTAATCCTATTGACAAAAGTTTGCATAAAAGAAAAGTATTATAGCTCTATAAAACAGCCAGATTTGACGGGAAAGTGGCTGGGTAACCACCCCTGAACGGACTGGATTGGACTGAGGCAGCGTGGAGGGGAGGGGGCAGCCAGGACTGCTCGGCTGGAAAAAAATGAATTGCTTAGCGCTTGCCCAAAATGGTCCATGGCATAAATTCCGAATGGGAAACGCATCAATCAACGGCCAGGCTCTCGCACCGAGGAGCTGGCGAGCCGATGAGCCGGGTATCCAGCGTTCGTGATGATATTGCCGGGGAGATTAGACGGCGGCAGCACAGCAACTCCGGCAATGGCAGCCAAAAATTAAATAAGAAGAGATAACAACTAGGCACGGCCCGAGAATTCGAGAGTACGAGAATACGTGGAACCGCAAACAGAACGGACGGCGGGAGGGGCGGGGAGGAAGGAGATCCGGGCCGAGAACAAATAGTCATCGTTGTCATGCCCAAGCGGATTAGCCTACCTTGCCTGCCTGCCTCGTCTTACCTGCGAAACTGGACGTGGAACCGCCGCTCCCCTGAGCCGGGCTAAAAATTTACGATTTTAGCACAGATTGTAAAGTAAATTTTCCTGTTTTTATTTCGAATTAACAAGCGGACCAGACAAACAGACAAGCCAACTGCAACAGCAACGGCACAAGGGGGACACACAAAAAAGGCCTGCACGATCGCTCCGCTCGATCTTCAGATACCCTGCATTCAGATGCCCTAAGACTGCGACTTTGTTACGGTGACAGTATTACTTGGCTGCCTAAAAAATAATCAATCAAAAGTAAGTTCGATTTTTAATCATTAATTGCAATTACAACTGAGTTGTTAGACGGTGCTTAAGACACCTGGTGAAGTTCATTTATATATTAGATAATATAAGATTTAAGTACTGAGACGAAGTTGAGGTATTAGCTACCATGAAAAGGATGGTTCGATATTTATAAGTAAGTTTCTAGGCAAAATAGGGGCTCTGAAATACCTCAGCAGGGTATGCTCGAATACCCATCGAGTGCCGGGTATAAAAAACGAAAGTTTCGTGCGGACATCGGGGAATAGAAGCGACGGCAGAATAACCATCTTCTTAGGAAGAAGCCATGCAGCGCAACCGGTCGCACTCGGACACAGTCCCCGGCATAGCGGTTACTCAATAATGCAAACAGGTTTCCGGCGGGCTTCACTGTACCAGGCGACCAAGGCGGACCAGGGAGCACAGATCGGGAGGACTGTGACTTCAACAAGAGAAAGGCAGTTGAGTTATGAATTCGATATGCCAGAAGGGAAGAAAAGGAACGAAACGAAAGAAGCCGAGGAGCGGAGCGATAGTACAAAGGAAAAATAAAAAAGAGACGATGACAGAGATTAGAGGAACAGGAAATGTGGGCTGGACCGATTTAATGAGTGAATGCCAGAAATCCGAAAACTGCAGATCCAAAGAATGACCCTGGGGAGAAAACAGGCAGAGCTGAATGTTATCATAGAGCTGCATTTAAATGGAAGTTGTACAAAATTATATATTTCACTCGGTCCGAAATGCGATACTCGATCGCAACCATCCCTACAAAGAACTACATTTTACACCCAGCCACAATATGATATTTCACAATCATGAATCGTAACTCATTTAAATATATTTGAATTTAAAGTACAAACTTTTGAGTGCTGAAACCATTTAATTCGGCGATGTAATAATCCCAAACTATAGTTTGCATTTAACGTTATTTTAATCCTCTGATGTTTTAGCAATTTAGAATTTTGGCAGAGGATTCTAGTTCTCATTAGGTAACGGAAAACTGTCTGAACGAAAGTAATTTTATAAACTAAAATCCGTATTTAGATACCTTCAAATGCCTCTTTTATTCTGCAATTTAACCAACGCCACTTGAGTAAACCATTATCTGTCTAGAATTTCTAATTTCGTAAAATTTTCAAGATAATTTCTAGCTTTGTTGCTGTTGTTGCCAGTCTTGGCCAATTTCCTGTTGCCGGTTTTTGTTCTTCTTTGAGCCATGGGTTGAGCCATGGGCTGAGTCGCAGAGCGACCGTTCCTCTAATTCGAGCAGTTTGGTAATTTCCAAATTGGCGGCCCGTAATCAAACTGTAATGCGGCCGACTCGTCATTAGGCACGCAAGCAGCAACATCACGGCAGCAACATCAAGCCCACGAGCAACAGCAACAACACGCCAGCAGCAGAAGGCAGAAGACACAAGAGCAACAATAACCACTCGCAGGGAGGCACAAGTGCAACATACTAACACAAACTACAAATCCAAGAGTAATACCCATAAAACAGGGGAAACAGCAGCCATTATACCAAAAGTAAAACTAACGAAAAAGAGTAATGCGTCACAACTAACAAAAATAACACTTCCAGAATCATGTAGAATAGTTCATTAGCATAATATCTTGAGTCGTCCTTTGATTTGATTTGACTCCTCTATTAAAAATAAGAGTTTTATATTAGTTTGAGATTTCTGTGAAAAATATCAAATCACTATACGAGTTTTCTCTCCCTGCTCATAAAGCAACAACAGCAACCAAGAGCAATATGACGGCAGCAACTTACAGACCCACAGCAACAACAACTACCAGAGCAATTTCCAACAAACATATGCTTGGAAAAAAACAAAAAGAAAACAATATAAAAGAGAGGCAGCCAGACAGTCGTCACTCACCCACACACTCGCGCACGGACACACCTCCCCAAATAGCAGAACAGCTGATTCGTTATCAGCAGTTGCTGAATGAGCCCCAAAAGAGAGGGAGAGCGGCCATGGCTCTCCGGCAGCAACAACAATAGGTGGGGGAAAAAAACGACGCCAACGGCTGCTGCTATGGCAACGACCTTCCTTATTTATTACAATGTGTGTAATTCCGTCTGCCTCTGCCGCTCTCGCTCTCTCTCTCGCTCGCGCTCTCGGAATGTGTGTGCGAGAGAGAGACAGTGCCCTTTCCCGACTTAAATTGCCCACTTTTTAGTGCAGAAATGTTTAATTTCGCTGTCTGTTTGAGTTTTGTAATTCTTTTTTGGCTGCAGAAAAGTAGAAAAGTCTCTCAGTGCGCAGTTTAGGTTTTCGTATTCAAAAACCGGGGAGGTTCTCGGGCTTTTTCGTTATATTTAGAAACTACATAGGTGTGTTCAAAGATACATTTCAGAGGACTTGGGGCTTTTACTTAAAAGTTGACATTTTCAGTCTTTCCGTTTGCTTATTGAAACTTTAAGTGTCAGGCATTCATCTGGTCTTACGGAAAAGAACCCCACCTAATCATGTTCCACTGATAGATTTATTTTATACCCCGTTTTTAGTGCGACTCAATTAGCTCTCAACTCGCTGTTAACCCCTTTAGGCCCCATCTGCTTTTACGAGCCCATAAAGCTGCTCCCAAAAAGCGTTTGCAGTAAAAAATTAAAGCAGGGCAGCACTTAAACGGCAAAAAAAAAGTCGTATTACAAAATAATGCGCGCTCTCGCTCCCGCTCTCTCCTCGCTCGCGCTCGCCTTCGCTCTCGCTCTCGCACAAACAGTTGTAAAGATGGCCGCCGAGTAGTAACATGGCTGAATGTGTACCACACACACACGGGCGCGGAAAGAGAGCGGCCATATGCTGCCATTGAATGCAATTGGCTCTCAGCAGGAAAGCAACAATAACAAGGCCTCTTGCGCTCGCGGCCTGCGCGTGTGTGCGTGCTGAATACGTCACGGAACATCAGCTGTGCCGAACAGCAGGTAGGCGTCGGCAGAGCAGCGACTGCGGGACTTAGAGGCCAAGTCGTCTCTGCAGTTCAGCCGCATTCGCTTCAAAGAGTTCGAGTCGTGCGGACAAGATACAGATACAAGATACAGAGTGCTCTGTGCCAGAAGTGTTCTAGAGAGTCGGGAAGACCTAGTGTCGCGTTGCGAGTGATCGGACCAGGCTGGTTCAGAAAACCAAAAACAAGGCCAACTGTGGCCAATTGTGATACGAAAAGTGAGCGAATCTTCGCCCAGACAAGCAACAAAAACAAAGCCCAAGCACAGGCGTCTGGCCAACAGCTGTTTTCCGTGCGCGCTCTCCCGTTATTAACTCGGCCCACTCCGCATTCAGCAGACTCGCCCTCTCCGAGACGCGCTCACAAACGCCAGCAGCGACCGGGCAGAGAAGCGAGCAGCCATATACTCGGTTTCTCGTTCGCGTTTCTTATTCTCCGACGCTCCGCTCTCGCTCTCACTCTTACGTTTTATTGCGCTTACGTTGTGTACGTTATGCCGATACTGAAACTGAGCAACTGAGCCAGCCATTCGTTTTTCACCTCTCGGGCCGGCAGCGTTTTTCATCGGAGTGGTCGAGACGTTCGTTCGGCAGTTCTACAGCTCATAGAACTAACAAATTTTCCTACTCCGCGAACTCACTCCGCGAGAAAAGAACAGAACCAAGGAGTAGCTGAGGAACCAACGGTTAAGCCAGCGAAAAACGGGCTAAAAGACTGAAAAACACACGTGGATTGTTCACTCACACCCCAAAACTCACCCACACTCACCCAGCAGCTCCAACTGTTCGCTGCATTTATGTAAAACCAAACAAAGACTGATTAAAACGCTAAATAAATATACAATAAACGTAACGAAACAAAGTTAAACACGCGAACAGCAGCTAAATATTATACGATTATACGGGTTAAAGCGAATTCCAAAGCAAAGCAAACACATATGGATTAAGGTTCCTCCTATCTCAAAAGCAAAAACAAAAATCGCAAACGAAGCAGATAAAGAAAAAGAAACAACCAACACACACTCACACACTCACGGATTACCTGCAGCGGCAATTTACCGTTAGCCGCTCTTTTTGGATTACCAGTGCCAATAAAACCACAAAAGTGAATTTTTTCGAAAGTGAAGAAAGCGAAAATACGCCCGCAAAATGCTAAAAATCTGAATCGAAAAGTAAAAAAGCAACCAAAAGCGAATTCTGTGTTACCGAAACGAGAGCAAAAGCTAAAGGAGCCCCTGAAAAACCAGCAATGACGATGGCCGCCTGTTATGCCAACTACGACATGTCGTCCCTGTCGCACGGCATGTCGGCCCTGTCCGCGCTGCAGCAGCAGCAGCAACAGCAGCAGCAGCAACAGCAGCAGCAGCACAGCCAGTCGCAGCAGCAACATGGCCAGGCGCAGCAGCAACATCACCACCAGCAGCAGCAACAACACATGTACCACGCCGCGGTGGCTGCTCACCAGCAACAGCTGTTGCAACAGCAACAGCAGCAACATCACCGCCAGCAACAGCTCCATCAGCCCGCCAACAACAACAGCGCCAGCAACTCGCAGCGCCACAGCCACGCGGCGGCGACCCAAACGCAGGTCGCCGCCGCCGTTGCCAACAGCAGACAACAACAACAACAACAGCAGACCGCCGCGAGCAGCAACAACACGAGCAACAGCAACACGGCGCCCGCCCCGTCGCCCCAAAAGGACTACAGCATCCCGTTGCACGTGGACTGCAGTGTGGAGTACGAGCTGCCCAACCAGCCGAAGCCTCCGGCGGGCCAGAGGGTGGAGCCCCTGCTGATGATCCACCCCTGCTACTTCCGCAAGATGGAGTCCCAACGGCGCAGTCCGTTCGTGAACAACATGCATGCCACAGCTCGGGCTGTGAGCAGCAGTTCGCTGAGCAGCGGCGCCGCCTTGGGTGGGGGTGGGAGCGGATCGGCTGTGGCCTCGGCACCGAGCAGTAGTGCAGTGGTTCGAAGAGGAGCTCGCACTAGCGCCCAACAACAGCAACAGCAGCAGGCTCAGCAGCAGCAGCAACAACAGCAGCAGCAACGCTACCAACAACAGCAACAGCAGTTGCGACAACAACATCAGCAAATGTCGCAAATGTCACAGCAGGCTCACTATCCTCAACAACAGTCTAGTCTGGATGTCCGCCGACAACAACAGCAGCAACAACAGCAACGTGCCAGCAGCAACCAAAGCCAACGTCAAAGCCAAAGTCAGAGCCATGCTGCCGCGGCAGCTGCGGCCGTCCAAGCACAGTCCATAGCCGCTGCAGCTGCCGGGCAGTGGGATCAGCTTGCTGCCGCCCTGGCCGCACGTACCGCCCTCACGCCCCACCACATGCTGCACCCCCACAACCACTACGCGGCCAAGGGGGGAAGTGGGGGCGGCAAGCGGGACGCCATGATCTCCGGCAGCAACTACGGACAGACGGCGGTCGCCTCGGGGAAGCTGCAGCAGTCCCAGGTGCAGCAACAACAGCAGCAACAACAGCAGCAACAGCAACACTGCCTGCCTCCTCCGCCCTGGGACGCGACGTCCATGCTGATGGACCGGTCGCCGATGGCCACAGTTCCTAGCAATTATCAGGCCGGCCCTGACACCAATCCCATGCGCCTCTACTCGGCCACGCCCACCTCTGGAGCGGCCTCGGGTGGTTCGGCGTCGGTGGGCGTAGGCGGGGGTGGGGCTGTGAGCGGTGCAGGGGCGACGGGAGCGGTGAACACGGCCACGGACAAGTTGAGCGGAAAGTACCGCCAGTATCTGCGGTCCCAACGGATGCATCCTTATGCTGCGGCCGCTTCGCTCAACATGGCTGCCGCCGCTGCCGCTGGACAAACCTCCTTCGTGCCGTTCAGTTCGGCGGCCACGGCGGTGTCGGCCACGCCCACATTCCAGCACCTGCCCCAGATCTCCTGCTACAACGTGTGATGCGGCAGAGGCAGCAACAAGGACAACGGCAACATCAGGAGCAGGAGCAGAAGCAGCAACAGGAGCAACAGGCAACTTGCAACACATGAGACAGGCGCCTACCAAGTACGCGTCGATGAAATAGCCGCCTCAAGGAATAACCAATAGATCCTCCCCTAAACAGTACTATATATACACACCCCCTCAAAGCTTTTAGAATCAAAAGTAATTAACTCTAAAAATATTAAGAGATGAAATTCAATTCTGTTTAGCTGCTATGAGAAATTGTTGTCCGACGGTGAGAAAAGAGGAAACGAGCGATCTTTTTTTCTTTTTAGTAATGGTAGTAATTGATAAACGATACAAAAACAAACAACAACAAAATGCAAACTATTGTAGTGATATTTGTTATAAAATAATTTTAGTAATTAATTTAATTTAAATTAAACAACCAACAAGAAACAACAACACACAACAACCGCTCTGTGTAAACCAACAACATCAACAATAACAACAACAACGGCAACGGCAACAAGATCCAACCAAACAACAATTGCTAAAAATTACACATACGCATATTTAATTAAAAATCAACAAAATGTTATAACAAACCATTTACTGAAAGAATATAAAAGTATGAAAAGCAAAACTGATTACCGAACGAAGAAGAGAAGGAGGGTAAAGCAGAAAGAAGCAACACAAAAAATACGAATAAAAATTATTCAAAATTATGCAACGTAATTTGAAGCGAGATATGCAAAAATTAAGTAAAATGTGTTTTCAATTAAAGTTAGCGAGCGAGTAGAGAAAAGAGTAGTTCAAGTGATTTGGCTGCGGCGAGGAAAAGTTCCTCTTGCCGTCGGCTTTTGTGGCCAACTTTTCACACTTCCACTTCCCATCTGCGGCTCCTCTCTTTGTTCGCCTTAATTTGATTTTCAGCCTCGCCTTGCCCCTCATTTGGCTCCGCCTCTTGGTTTTTTCATCTGCGGCGAGCCGTGATTGATTATTGTCATTGATGGAAGACATGGCTCCGGGCTGAGGCAACTGGCAACGTCTGCGCACAGAGGCCCCTCGCTAATCGGAAACCTTTGAACTGAATCGAATTCCGAAAAATTGCTGGGCTCCGATTTTTATGACTAGTCACAAAGGGAAGTCAGAGAAACGCCTTTGAAATACCAGCCTAGATTACGGACTCTACCGAAAGTAGTTGGCTTACCTACAGTCATACTTGTTTTCCATTTCAAATTCGACTCTTTTCAATTTGTGAGTGTTTGGTTCGAAGACACAAGAATTGCAATTAACTCTCAGTTTTATTATTTGTAATATATTTCTTGATTGTTAATTTTATTAAAACCAGAAATCTTATATCAGGAGAATTTCCAATCCTACTGTACTCATTTTCCAGCGCCTACTATACCCCAAGTATAATCCATTCGCTTTTGTCTATGGCGATTCTCTCATTTTCCCCCACAAACCAATGTTTACGACCCACATTATGCCGTCGTTGGGAGGCGAGTACACAGAGAAATTTAATGGTTTAGAGCTGGAAGTTTGAGCTGGCAGGAAATGCGAGATGTTATCGGCTGAAATTGTTTTAGCTCGGCCCCAAGGTCCCTCGGGAAAATGTGTATTTTTCATTATTGATTGCACGCCGAAGAGATTGGTGGCGGTTCCATGGGAGTAGCTTGGTTCCAGGAAGTAAATAACTGATTAATTTATGCATAGGCAAGGGAAACCCGTTGAGGATTCAGTGCGGCAATCAACGAATTAATTAAACCAAAAAAGAGTTTTTAACTGGAAGCGAAACGAACGACATCCGCCGCCCGGCGACCAAAACTGACTCATCCGACACGAACCTAACCGCTTTAGGCTGCCCTAAATCCAAACAAGTCCGAGTCTACGTCCAAGTGGACTGGAATCCACTTATGAATCCACAAGGAAAGACGACAGGCCCAATTGGAGCACGACGGAACCAAAGCAGGAATTGGTCGGGCCAGTGCTGGCGTCTGGGAAATGTCTGAAAAAAGTCAAGCTGATCTACAAAATGATAGACTTAAAAGGCATAAAAGAAAGCCTTTTTACTTGGCATCTAAAACTGTTTATTTTCTTAAAACTATTTTAAACACTTTTAAATTTTTAAAATGTAATTTAATAGTCCTTTTACCACTACAAACAGTAATCTAATACTCCTTGATTTGTTTCTCGGAACTGGAAAAAGTGATTTCGGTTTTAGGCACCAGCAATTTGTTATATCCGTTTCACAATTTCTTATCGTCTTGGTCTACACAATATCAACATTTTTATTTCTACATCCCCCAACTTCTTGGAAGCCCACGTAACATTTTCTACCGCAAGAAACCCTAGAAATCTCTCTCAGCTGGGCATTAAGCCAATCTATCGACACTTGCCGTAGAAAGCAATCTCTTTTGGACGCCAAATCTAAACAAGGCACCGCTCGTTTCCTGAATGGTGCCGAACTCTCCCCGGGATTCACCCCTCCCCCGTTCCGTGCTCCAAGATACGATTGCCATCTATTCATTTATTCAATTCATATTAAATTGGTCGTAGATTAGAGACGGAAAAATATTTCAATTGCCGCCGGCGGCATTCACACAAGTGTAATTAAAATATACTAGAGATCGCTTCTCCAGCTGACAGCGTCGGTTGTTTGTTTTCATTTCGTTTGAGCAATCAACTATCAGCTGCTGGGGCCATTTGCATGCGGCTGGGTGAGTGATGGCCCCTCAGAGCCGCCCCCACCGCCCCCTTTCGAATGCGAGGTCATCGCCATTGTCGTCACTCATACGCCCCGTTGCCGCGCTGGGCAGGTGCCGCTCGTCTCGTCTCGTCTCGTCTGGCATTACTAAGCTGCACTTGGGACTCGCACTCGCATTCACATCTGATTTGATTGCCGTTCCATGTGTGGGCTTCGCAGATAATGTCCAGTCGCTCGAGTGCTTTTGCTTACTCGACATTTTTCGCCCGATCTGAAATGAGCTCAGTGATCAAGTGGTTAGTTCGAGGGCTGTTTTTTTTTTTTGGATTTACTCACTTAGCAGAAAAGATCTGTAGTGATTGTAAATAGCCGTTTGTCGCTTAGTTTCCTAGTCTACGATTTCATTCAAGTCGGGTGAGGTTTTGGAACTCACTCATTTTAGGTTTTTAATTGGTTAGGAAAATTGAACACGCAATCTCCCTTTAATCAAACTGTTTTTAAGTGCCATTTCCGATGAATATTATTTAAAAGTATTTGAAATAGTTATCACTCGACTCTTTAACTGGAAAATGTTTTCCTTATCAGTAATTCTTTTTTATTAATTCCAAAACCAATCGCATGAAATCGAGTAAAAAGTTAAAGTAACAGGTCGCTATGACTCAATTGATTCGTCGCTGTCGACTGCGAGTTCCAATGTCCATATTCGACTAATCGCTAGTCCGAGCTGAATGCAGGCCTTATAGAGCGGGATAGGTCAACCAAAAGGTTTTCTCTTCTAATTGACTTTATTTAGACGTTGTTTTTCGCCGTCGGGTGGAGAACAGCTGCCATTTAAAAGTCATCAGCAGATAAATAAACCCAATAATGGCCGGCAAGGCAAACAGAAAGCCAAGTGAAACAAAAACCGAAACGGCAGGGGAAAACATGCAAATAAGCGGCATAAAAACAGAGACACCCAGATGCAAGAGTTGGTTATTTTTAAATTCCAGTCGGGAGTGCTCACACAAGAGTACCGAAAACTGTTCAAAATGAAATGACGCAAAGCGCATTAAGCACAGTCCATGCTGGGGATAAAAAGAGTAACACAAAACCAAGTGGAAGCGGCGTCGGCAGTTGTCAAGCGCCAAAAAATAAATATAAAATAAATGCGGGACAGAGAGACACGGCGTCGGAAGCTGTCCAACCAAACATTGTCTGTGGGGGCGGCCGGTGGGCGTGGCAGGGGCTAAGTGGCAGCCACAAAAGAAAAAACAGCGGAGGACACTCGCATTGAGGCTGGTCATAAAGCTGATGTTTACGAGGCGGAGGAGCCTCCACTCCCAGACTTCAGACACCAGATACTTCGGAGACCCCGGTCTCCGATTTCAGACCTAGGCAACCGGTTTTGTCGTCATCGCGTTTTTTCTGCCTCTGCGTTTTGCTCGTTTTTTTGGGTCAACTTCAATCTGCTGCCAAGCGAGCTACATCATTTCTGACATAATTAAAACATTTTTAGCGGGCAAAAAAGAGCGTAAAGTGGGGAGAAAAAATACAGAAAATTCATTTAAATATTTTCTAGGCTTTCGGTCATTATTATGCCAGTTTCCCAGCTCGGTGATTGCTAAGGTCATAAATTAAGTATAAAAGTAAATATATATTTGCGCCAGATGATAAGACGCAGGGAGAGAGGTTCGCGAGCGACAGTTTTAATAAGCTTTAATTAAAAAATATAACAGATCAGATAAAAGCGAATGCAAATATATGTATTAAATTGTCAGGCGGTAGCTGTAACTAATTAGCATAATTTATATGCATGAATGCGCGCCGCGGAGGGGGATAGACAGCGGGATTTAAGCAGCGGCTTTAAATAAATTAAAAAATAAATTATTAATTAAAAAGGCAAATTAATGGCACTTAATTGACCTCACTCTCTCCACTTCTCCCTGTGTGCGGATGAGTATAAGCCAAAAAATAAAATTATACGCATTGCTGTGCGCGGAAATATGCAAATGCCAAGCCCAAAAACAGCTTACCAAACTATAAATAATTAAGCTCACCAAATGGGAATTTCGTATTTATTTTTTTGTCGTCCGCGCTTGGTTAGTAGATTTTAACTGAATTGCGCTGAGTCAGCGGCCGAGATGATGTCAAAATCGATTTGTCATTGATTTCTAATTTCTAATTATAGTGGGAATTCGCCTGGGCGTTTAAAACTCGAAAAATCCCGCTTTAAGTCCCCCGGCCCTTGCGTAATTGTGAAAACTTTTGGCTGGCCCAGAAGTGTTTAACAAAGTCATTGCTGAGCCAAAGTCAAATCACTTAAGCCGCCTTTCAATTGGGCAAGAGAGTAGAAGGAGACAGCCGGCATTAGAGAGGGAAGGTCACAGAGCTTTCAAAAGGCCTACGAAACACATAAAAAATCAACTTGAACTACAAACTTTAGACTTGGCCAAGCAGCAAACAAACATGACAACGTGTAAAACTAGTTAGCTAGCGCAAAATATCTAAAAATAAACAACAGAAAAGCACTTACACACAAAACAATTAAAAAGCATTAACGCTTACAGCTGCCTAAGTGCAGCGCCACTTCGGTACAGTGCGTTTCAGGGCTGTAGGGAAGCTTAACCAAACTTCCGTTCAATTGCTTTTCAATTCTGTTTTCTAGCGGAATCTCAAAAGTATTTCATATTTTCACCCTTTTGTTCGCTTACAAGAAATAAAACTAAACATTTTTCCAGTTCCCACAAACTATGCGAAACGCACTGTATTCGCCTTCATTTCCATGATTCGATTCGAGAAAGGTACGAGGCATGAAAAGAAAAGCATTAAAAACCACTATTAGGTAAATCCAACTCGAAAACAATGTAACAAGTTAAAATTATATGTAAGATGGCAAGCCAAATGTTTTAGGGGAAGACGTGTACATATAGAAGCCGATGTAGTTCGGAGGAAGACGCCATTCAGACATGTCTGGGTAATTAAACTCGAAACTGGGTCTCAGCCGAAGACACGAACAGACCCAAATGGATGGTAAATCATACACACACGAGTACGAGCTCGAATACAAATACAAATATATATACCTATATTTAATTACACTAAGTACATAAACTTGCATTAGCCAACCGTATTGTGACTTACAACAAACAAAATCAGCCAGCGAAGTAAAGCAAAAATTAGCCAGCTAAACAAATTGATGTGGACGATCTATATAGCATACCTACCAACTACGCCTGAGCCGCAGCGTAACCACTATCTAGGCCATCAGCAAATTAAATATGTACCGAAATAAATATGCAATCCATCCGATATTTGGCGGGGGGATTGGTTAGCCGTAGCTGCATATGAATAAAAAATCGGATTACCTAAGAATGTGAAACGAATACAGTTTTCAGCAATTGAACGCTGATTTAACAGAACTTATCGAGCGTGAAAAAGCTAACCAGATTAAAATCTATATATGCGCGAGGCAAAGAGTTATCATTAATTCAGCTGTGAACACATTTAACGGTTATATATTTCTTAATTCACTGGAAATCCTTCCTTTCCGCTCAGCATTTCCGTTGCTTTTAAATCGCCGCTAAGTATGGTTAGAATAGGATATAATCTGCCCAAACTGCCAAGACAACGATATATGTTCGTTCCAACGACCTCAGAAAGTCAGGCAAATCAGACCCACTGAAGTGCTGTCGGGAATTTGTTAAATTAGAGAACAATTTCACGGCATTATTATCGGACCTAAATTGTTTCAATTTTCGCTTTGCGTGTGTAGATATTTAATGAGCAATTATTATTGTTTCCCGGGCATGTATCATACATATGTGTATTTCAATGTGATAGTAGTTTTATTCATAATTATATTGCATCGTACTTTGAATAATGTATGAAAATCAAACTACATACATAGGAGACTAACACGTTTTTTTTGCACACTACGCTAGCTGAACATTTGCATTAATTATGCTATTTTTTATAGGCCCACAAGCAACTCTAATGGATATTAACATTTCAGTTCCGATTGAAGCCAAACGACTTTCATGTAAATTATTTAGAGCCCCTAACAAATGGAAAACCCAAAAAAACAACACATAAATATAATTATTTCGAATATATAACGATGTAAAGCGGTAGAAACGGAATAAATTTGTAGCATATTATGGATATAAAGGAATTATAAATACTACTGGGTTGCATGCGTAAGAAAAAACCCAAAGAACAACTGAACCGAACACAATAAAAATGCAAATTAATTGAATATTAATTTGAGCAACTTGAATAAAGTCGCATGCGTTTTGCTGGCAAAGGGGGTTTGGAATTGCGATCAGGGGACTGCGCCCAGGTATTCCCCTCCATGGAGATTGTCTCTGTCAGTTGGCTGAAATATCAGCTCACGTATTTGTCATTGTTCCGCAGCCTTCGGCCCGACTTTTCCACGCCCTCCGGGTATTTGTGCCACACTATCAGCACTCACGGGGCTCATGTTTCAAATGTGGATTTCCAGGGCTCATAGTTCAAGCGAAGCGGACCGAACTCAACACTAGAGTGAAGTGCTTTTCACAATCATCCGGGCCCAGATGAGGGGGCAAGTTGCGGCCCCCCGAAAATCATACCCACCCCACAAAGCAGACGTCAATTGGTCTCTGGCGAGGCAATTAAAATCGCTTTAAAAAATAATTCGAAATAACCTGCTACGCCCACGAAACCGCATATATGTATGAGTGGAAAATAATTAAAATATTTCAAATAGTTGTGCGTGGCGCGTCTTTTAATGAGCCAGCCAACTGAAAATGTTTTTCCTTGAATTTTTCATTGAATTTCCGCCGAATAAAATGAGTCCGACGAAAGCAAAGCAAGAACACAAAAATAATAAACAAATGAATCCCATTCGAATTGGAAACGAGCATTGAGAATTAAACGAAACAAAGTGCAAAAGTTAAATAAATTATAATTTATGTTTATTGAGCGATGTGTCAGTCGATTTCTGTGTCTTTTTATGGCCTCCCCAACAACAAAAGTATCTGTATCTGTTTCTGTTGCTGTAACTGTGTCCATGAGGTTGAGGCATTTATGACTTGTCATATACATATTTGCTTTTTTTGGGGCCACACTGTGTCTGTGTAGGAAGCCATAAATTGTGGCATATACTTAGAGATACTTTCTCACATATGTGTAGTTTGTAGTCCGTCGCTGGTAGTTTGCATCTGTATCTGCTGGCTGTGCCATATCCGTATCTTTGGCTGTATCTGCCATCCACTATCTGCCCCCCGCTAGCTGCATTTGTGTGCCGGCCTGTTCATTGTTTTACCATTGACAATAGTCGAATGCGAGGAAACCCTAGAGCCTCAGCTTCAGATGAGTAATGATTGCTGGCTAGGCATTCCACTTAATGGCCGGCCCCTCTCCCTTTTCCGACTGCCTGCGTGCAGCTTAGAGACCTGGAAACCAGCAGATCCCAACTGAGACGAACCGATCCACTCCGCATCCCAAAAACTCCGGCCCATCCCCAGAGTTGAGTCGCCTGTTGTGCGAAGGGTACACGGGAAAAACAGTCTAGGTAAGAGCTCATCAAAATGATTAAAAACATGGATATTTGTATTGAGTTTACAGTTTACAGTTACCCTCTCTGCCAATCTATGCCTTGGTAAGTTTTTAATTTTAAGGTTAAAATAACGTTTTTATAAATAGGTTTTACTATCACAGTTTTAAAGTACCAACATACCAATTTGTCAAAATCTCTCCCGTTTTTGTCCATGTAAAAAACAAAAAGTGCATCCAGCGCCCATGCAATCGGTTGTATCTACCAGATACGATTTTCCGTGCGTTGGCCAGGCTCACTCACACCAAATTATACACATCGAGAGATTTATTACACGGCGACTGAATGGGCGACCCGTCAAATGAGTTTTTCAGCGTAATTACCGCGCGTCACAAAAATGTTTATATGGCCAAATTCGAATAGTAAAAAAATGGGAAAACGAAATAAAATTAAGCGCACTCGCACAGACAGCGGACCATGTGGGCACAAGTATTATTATTGTTATTATGTGGCTTTAATGGCCGCATGAAGTCTCAGTTTTTGTTGCGTTGTTTTCGACTATCATGCCGATAAGGCGGCCGAGGGGCAATGGTGAATGGTAAAAGTATCTGTGGGGTCCGGGTGCAGACCTCTTCTTCCTCGTGACTCTGCCCTTGTTTGCAATGTTAATTGCACTTTGGCAACGTTAATCATTTATGAATGGTTTCCCGACCAACGAAAATCGTAATAACGACGGCGGCTGAAGAAATAAGCCACCTTAATGACTAAAAAAGGCGAGGAGAGACAGACAGAAGTTAGATAGATGGCCAGCAAACAGAACATAATGAGATACGCGTTAATTGTTTATTCGTTAATTAAGATTTCCTTCATGCGGATGGGGCTGACGAATTCGAATGCGTAACGCTTCGCAGCGCCGGATTTCGGTAATTAAGGAACGAGGGAGCACTGAATTGATTGCTGATTGACCGGACAAAAGCCTCCAGATGGTGCCCAGGTATGGACGGTGTGTTTCTAACCCAAATAAATGAACCAGATATCTGGGACTCATATCGGATGCCCGGAGACCCGCGTTCTCGCGCTCCGTTTCCAAAAACTTTCCCATCTGAAGAATTTATTGAAGACAGCTATTATAGCATGATTTATACGTATTTTCGATAGCCGCGCATAAATTCAGATCCAAGAAATTTCATGTCAACAATTTTTATGGCAACTCTCAGTCATTGACTGCTGCTTTTTATAGCCGAGGTATCTATGCGAGAATTCCCAGTATGTGTTCTTTATTAGTGGAAAAATATCGTATAGCATTTATGTCTTAATAAGAGTTCACAGAAACTATGTGTCACAATGGATATGGCTGCTGATATGGTATTGTCGAATGGAAAGTATAATCAGTTAAGCCTTTTATATTTTAAAATTCTTACAAAGTAGCTACGAATGTTGATCTCAATATGCTTAATTTCCCAACTGATTGAATGGGTACACTAGACTCCGCCATATATAATTCCAGCTAATCATCACCTATTCTATAACTCGATATTCCAGTTGAAAGATCTATCCCGGCTCGATTTCTGCCGATGCAAGCGGAGCGATGGAAAAATAAGAAACGTTAATCAAATCAAGTTCGTTTGGCGTCAACAATTACAACACGATCCGGAGAGCGATTCCGATTGCTATCGGATTAGCATCATCTTGTCACGATTCCCGGACTGCGGCTCGTTTCGCTTCGCTCGAATGCAAAACTCACACTTCCAAGTTGGACCCCAGTCCCCAGTTCCCAGTCCCCAGTTCCAGTTCGGAGCTGAAGCCAATTTCGTGTCAAATCTGGCCATGTGTCATTATTCGAGTGTGCTGGCGTTGGCTTTAATGGAACGTGTTTTTCTTGTAATCGTTAATCTGGCATTTGCACTTAATTAAAAACATTTTAGCTATTATTAACGGCGTTTGTTTTGTATTATTTCTCCGCCTCGCTGGAATTCGAATTCGTATTCGCATTTGCTTATGGCTATGGACCTGCGTGACTTGGCTCCCTCCAGGCTCTGTTTTCGATATCCCGTCCCGTCTCGTGATTTTCCAGTTTAGCGTATCCATAAAGCGGCTGCAATTCGCCCGGGTTTTTTATTTGAGTTGTTATTTCGAGAACTCGTTAATATCAATTTGCCCGAAATCGATAATTGATTTTGCAATGAACAAATATTACGCCATTCGCCAGACCATTGAGTTCGATATTTTTCGCATCGCCTTAGTTCGCTTTCTGATGGAATTTCTGTAGAGGTATGCAAATATTTCTCGTTTCATTTTGGGCCAATTAATACGCTTGCTTAATTATTTACAACGTTGCTCGGCAAGATTTTATCGCCCCTTGCTGACTTTCACGAAATCAGCGAAATGGCTCACGTCTCTGGATCAGTTGGGATCGCTTAAGTGCGTTAATAAAATCGCGTGACGTTCAATCAGCACTCCCGAGATATTGGAGCCCAGTCTAATGAGTTTGACCAACACTCGGCAGCCCGAAAAACTAATAAATAACTTGGCATTAGCACACACGTCACACGGCTCCGTGCGCGAAAAATGTGCGGAGTGGATGAATTTATAAACAAATATTTGCCTGCACTGCAAGAAAGCTCAGCGCAGCTGGATTTAGCTTATCTGGCCGATAGCCAGGGGCACGTGAATTATTATCGACATTACTGTGGTCATTGACGTGACTTGATGGGTGCGATGGAGCTGCCGACCACATGCAAAGATGGGGTGCGAAAGAATTCCGCGATAGGAAAGCCTTGTGACACGATTGCAGAGCGATTTGTTCTCCGAAACACCAGATACAGATACACTATCTTCTCCCAGTCACGTATTGCCATTCAAATTCGCGTGATGGGTGGGAGGTGATCATTCCACATGGCGTTTTGATGTAATCGGAATTCGCCTATCTCAAGTTGCTATCATACATTATAAAATATAAAAATCCCGAAAGAAATTAAAAACTTACTTTTCTATTAGAAATTGTTTCTATAGTTCAGGTTGAGAAATTGTATAAATTAAATGGGCTCACTATAAAAAAACAACGATTTAAGAGCCAATTAAAAATGATCCCCGCTGTGCCCCTGAATATATATAGTCGAAAAAAGCTACACTAAGTGAACCTTGTTTAATCACGGCTATCGATCTAGGCATATGTAGGTGTTTTAATTGATAGGAGATTTTTATTACAGCTAATTGCACTTAATGGTAGTATTAAGTCGACAAGGTAGGTGTAGTCAAGCCTTTGATACTCAATATAGCGATTTTAACATCACAACCAGCCTATTGTTCCGACTAACCTGGCTTAAAAAGCTGCTCAGTCGTAAAAAGAATGCTGACTCCATACAGTCATTGTTTCACCTCGCACAGACGCAAGTTTCTTTGGCTCGGATATGAATTCCATTTGAAACTTATTACATCAAATTAAAACTGCTATTTTCTAAAGAATTAGCCCCTTTGTGCCTGCGCCTGTGTCTGTGGGGTCTATATAATTAAATTATGAATGCTTTATGTGGCAAGTTTATTGTTCGCCTTTATAGCACGCCCGGCACTAAAAAAGGGGCTTTGTTTTGTTTGTGTTTGTGTTTGTGTTCTTGAACGGATCCGATTCCCCTTCCCATCCCGCGGCACCTTCAACTCGTTTGGGCAACTGCGAAAACACACAAATTTTAGACTTAATTCCGAAATGAATGAATCCAATCTATACCCGAACGCACACACAACAATCAAGCTCTAATGAATGCCAATGAACAACAAAATAAAATATTTTTAGGCATTGCATTATCTCGGGAGGGCGAAAAACGATATAATATAATTATACAAATGATACGTTGAACTGAGGCCAGGCCGGCAAATGAATCGAGTACATAAATAATTTATTAAATTACGAAAACGTTTTCTGAATTACTCGGCGCGGTCCAGGCCCAGTCGGATTTCGGCCATTATGCCTTAAATTATGGCCTCATTGTTTGCCTCCAGTTGTACAAACGCCCGATTACATTTATATGTGCCGAAGCTCATATTTTTGTATGAGCGGGCGATAATCGGCGCATAGGTTGCGTCGCATTTCGCTTGCTAATCTAATTTATGGCATTTTTCTAACGACTAATTGCAATTTCCGCCCAGCCTCAAAAGGGAGCCACTGCCGCTGCAATCAAATTACGCATGCCGAGCGTAAATAAATCTATATGTAATGCAAATCCCAGGAACCAGAACGGCGTAAAAATATCAAGAGTCCGAGCCACCTTTCCCGACTGAGCAGAGCTGAGCTGAGCTGACTGAGTGGATGACTTGACTGACTTGGGTCTTTTGATATGCTAATTTGACCCGCAAACGTTTGTTTTAATTAAGTTTTCCAGCTGTCGCCGGCGTGCCCAGGCATACAAAGAAATCCACTCAGGCCCAGACTCAGAGGCGAACTCCAAGTCCCTCGGCTGCGCTTCGATTTGAATTTCAAAAATAAGTTTTCGTCATTTATTCCGGTATTGTTTTCGACGCTGGCTCCACTGCCTCTTGGACTAATCATTATGCGCGCGCCAGTTTCCCATTGTGGGCCAATGGGCCGCCTTTTGGGCCTGGGTCCAAAGCAACTCACTGCCAGAGGGCCTAATGTATGCAAAATCATAATCATTAATAAAAACCATTTAATGTGGTCTTCTGTGAAGTCGGGACTTTTTGGTTTGCCCACTTGAGTTGGCAATAATGACTGCGTAATGGAGTTGGCTTCGAGGATGGCGCTTTACTCAGTTTGTTTTAAGGGCGGCATTTCTTACCTTGGCCCACCGTTGTGGCATTAATTTGGTTTTTCTTGAGAAACCTTTTCTCATAACTTAATTATAAACGACGCTTCTTATGGTTGGGATTCAACAGGCTTGTAAAGGATTCTTTATGCTACTATTATTGTCGAGTTTAGTTAAATATCATCTTCAGCTTATTTTAAAGAATTTTTTTTAGAATGAATCATATTTTCTCATGAAGTTTTACTGATGAAAACTAACATTGTGATTCCGTCAGCATTTCAAAATTATTATATATTTATAAACTAATCTTGGTGCCGTATATTTTCAATGAATCAATGCATAAAAATTCTTTGATTTTTGCTCATTGTCCTAAATCTAAGGAATAATGTTCAAGTCCCTGTAGCAATTTTTCAAGGTCAAACAAAAATAAACTTTAAAAAGTAAATTGTTTTCATTTTAAGAAAAATATATATTTTTTTCAGTTTTATCAGAAGCCAATACAATTCTTGATCGATTAGTGAAAATATCATAAAGATATATTTTACCGTGCCGAAATTATACAATAAAGAGTGAGTGCACCTTATTTAAATATTTCAATATTTTTCAAAGCTGGTCAAATGAAGTTGTTTATTTTTTTCCTGTGAACAGAAAAAGCTAATAAGTTACATGAAAATCGGACCTTCATAACAGGGGTGGTCCATTTGGAAGATTTTGACTCATTTGAAATCAAGGATTAATACTTTCATTATCAGATCATTGTTAACCAAATACATAAAAAGGATAATGTAATCAATTTTGTATTGTATATATTTTTTTAAGAGCCACGTAACCTTAATTAATTTTCGATTGCGTTAGTCAGCTCAAATCATAAAAACGTAGAGCCCAAAAGGCCAACGTTAAAAAAACCTCTAAAGAATATAGTTATGTTAATGCTTTATGATCCGCCATTTCATTATCAGCTGCTTTCAGGTATTTTGCATTCAAACGAGTTCCCATGGTGTTAAATGGGTTTTCGCTCCCATTCTGGAGGTCTAAACTTTAAAAACCTGACATTGAGGGTCGCCCGACCACCTGACCACCTGACCACCTTGCGCTATTGCCGGGGACTTGAGATATTCCTGGAATGGGGTTCCACTTGTCGACCAGCATGGTCATGCCCACGAAGCGTTGTTATTGCGATCGTTTGTTGCTGCTCTTTAATTGATTTGCCACCCAATGAGCGGCTCGCAATTAACCCACGGCGGCCCCAAAGGCCACTTCAAAGGTCCACCGTCCGCTGGGTGATTAAGCACAAAGACTGGCCCCGTCCTCGTCCCCGTCCCGTGCCCGTGCCCGTTCCCGTTCCCGTTCCCGTTCCCGTTCCCGTCCGATTTTCCGATTTGGGTACGGACCAAGGGGCCCCGAGCGCTGGGATCAATGGCGATATCATCGACGTGATCGCAACTTGGCTGCAGGCGACTTTGTTGCAGCCGGACAGATTAAGATCTCGCTTTGCTAGCGATTATATTTATTCCTGACTAATTAAAAGCAATGGAGAAATATGGAGTCCATAAATTAGGCGAGCCATTCTTGGTGCCCCAGCACCGGACTCTTTCCGATAAGAGACATATAGCTGGCCATAGCACTGCCCACACGGGGCTAGTTCACAATCTGATCATGAGCTGTCCCATAAATCTAGGCATTACCAGACTGAGCAGACCGAGCAGCAAAGTGAAACAGTAAAAAACCCAAATCCATCTGACGCGGGACAAGCAAACACAATTAAGTCGGCCCCGTCAGCTCGTAAATCTGATACGCCCCCGACCGACCACGCCCCTGTATTCGCCACCCTCTCAGCTTCCCGCCCGTCTAACGTAATTTTCAAAATCGCCTCGCCTGCCTGTCGAAATTATCAAATGAAAAGTATCTTAATTAATTACTGATTACAGGGGGAAATATAAATGAGAATCATGATTGAAAGCTAGTTTTCGGTTTCGACAAGTGAAATACCCCTAAGGATTGTAATAGGGATTATTTCCATTGCATTTTAAGGAATTCCATTTGAACTTTGCCTCAAAAAAGTTAATAAATTTAGATTTGTTTATATGCTACTCGAGGTCAATTTACAGGTCAGTCACGACTTCACCTTAGAATTCTTAAAGCAGTTAAAAAATCAACGATTTTTTGATGCTAATATTTAGTTTAATGTAAAGTATACAAAAATTTTGAATGCCTCGACTTCTTACTGACTTGTTGAATAAAATAAATCATACCCTACGTCGAGCTTCACTAGGAAATTATCAGATTACCAATATTTGTTGATATTTTCAATACCAAATCATTCCTCTTTAAATATCTCAAACTCTTTTACACGTGCAAAATTGAGCTTTAAAGGGTTTGTACCTTTCTTGTAAGAGGTACAAAACTAAGGCAGAAAAACAACTGAAAGATAAAATCAGCACTTTGATTAGTTTATAGTGCCGAAACACCCTAAAACGTATCGAGGGTATGGAAACTGCTACTATCTCGACCTGCTGACGCAGCAGTCTAGGTGAATGGCGACTTAGTTGAGTGGTTCGTAATATCGGTCAAAAGCCGCAATTGCGCTTAAGTGTGATTAAGCAGAGGAACTCGTTCCGCCCCCATCTCCGCCCCCCAGTTCATTTATTGTGGGGCCTGGTAAAAGCTAAGTATTCCTGTCGCTTATCGCTATTTTTCGTTTTGTGGGCTTTTTAACTCATTTATTTTACTTACGAGCGACAGCATTTCGGTTTCGATTTGGTCGCGTTCGTTTGCGGCATTTCAATTTCAAGTGGATTGTTTAGGGATTTATGGCGCTGATAACTGGTCAAGTGTTCCCTCTTTCATTCCCTTGGTTGTCTGCTAGCTGGAACCTTAACTTTAAACTTAATTTTTACTCGGCTGCGGCACGTCATTGTTCGGATTGATTGGAAGACGTGGGCCGAGAAAACGTTGGCCATTAAAGGTGGGGCAATCCGCCGAACAATGTAACACCGCCTTATGGTCTTCTCCGTGTCTTTTACCATAGCAGCTGAATTCCCACACGTTTTCCAGAAATAACACAATAAAAAGTTTCAAATTGTTCTACCATAAATGTTTATCAAAAGGAGCCCGTGATGCCTTAAATTTATCTTAGGATCAACGTCGTCTTATGAGAAGAGATAAAAGGTACACTCATTATTTATTTCTTTGGAATTTTGTATTTTTTTAAATTTTATTTTAGAGCTCTTTTAATTAACTAATTAAACCAAAAAAGTTCTGAAGGAAATTATGTATATGTATCAAATTATGTATCTATCAATTAATAAAATCGATACTATCGGTTTCTTTAAAATTTAGAATACATCGATGGTTCTGTCCTTATATAAATAGTATTTTGGTTGACACGAAGACCCGAAAATATTTTGATTTCTTCTAATTAAGATGCAACTTTTATCAAACTTTAAAAATCACTCATTACGACAATGGGCATTCAAGCACTTTTATTATTGTATGTAAAATTAAGTAAATATGAGAGGTAAGGAAATTCTAAACCAAGGTACATACAATTTTTTTATTAATATATTTTATTACGATTTTCAACTATTTTCGCGCACTAAGAGCAGAGAAATGAGTTGTAAAACAAAACTTATTACTTTCTTAGTTAACTACCTCTGTTAAAGTACCATCTATTTTAAAAATGAGTACAATGTTAATAGTTTAACTTTTTTGATAACATTGTTATTTTTAACAAGCCAAGAAATCTCGTAAGTTGAGTTCCACGGAGTGGACCGCAGTCAAAGTTTAAAAAATCAAAATAAATTGCGTCGGTTTTTTTCTTGGCGAGAACACTTAATCTAGAGTGCTACTCGACTTGGAGAGCTCTACGAACTTTTGGCACTTCCCCGGGGAACTGCCCAACAACCGCCTAATTCAGAATTCCGAAAGCCCATATATGGACGAGGGGAAACAAATGTGCGGCCCCAATAAAATGATTCGGGAGAAGTTTTGACACTCCGCAGTCTCATGGCCATAATCGTAATTGTTTACTGCCCAACAGATGCCAGTTGGACCTGATTATTCGCCAGCTGCCATAATTTATGGAAAAGCAGGCACACGGAGCCGAAGGAACCGGCTGAAATGGAGCCCTATCCCGATGATTACGCATCGCGTTTGGGAAATCTATAAATGCTTTTTCGTCTGTCATATTTTGCCCCATGACTGATGATTGTACCAGACACTTGAGCGGTTATAATTGTACGTGTTTTTTTTACCACTTGAACACTTTTGTCAATATCATTTAGTGGGCATCGTAAAGATTGCAAAAGTCCACTTCAGACCGTGGAGAGCCATTGTGCCCTCATCTTGAGGTTTTCGTATTTCTTTTTACTTTTAAGGCCCGTTTTTTTGGCTTATTTCTGTGTTGCTGCCAGTCAAGTAGTCAATTTGTTTTGTGTTGAGTGTTTTATTAATTAAAGTGCTTAACTCACTATGGCTATGGCTCTGGGCTGCAGTTGTTGTTTTGCGTTGGGTGCCTTCATAAATCATGGTTTCCGTCGCTGGCTGCTAATTAAAAAATAAAACAAGCAAGTAACTTTGGCGCGACATTTAAGCCCTTTTAATGAAAATTAATGCGGCTTAGTTTCAGGCCCCTGCACTCTGTGTTTAACCCCCCCGCGCCCCTGTCCCTGTCTCCTCCGCCGAAGGTCGTCGGTCCATAAATAAAAGTTTCTGGCCCGGCGGCAGCTTCGGTTTGGGTCACGAAATGGAGGCCTAATGATTTATGCAGGAGC
The DNA here is from genome assembly GCA_037075285.1 of Drosophila lutescens. Classification (NCBI taxonomy): domain Eukaryota; kingdom Metazoa; phylum Arthropoda; class Insecta; order Diptera; family Drosophilidae; genus Drosophila; species Drosophila lutescens. The sequence continues at coordinate 477,944 of JBAMCF010000538.1, read as the reverse complement.
ACAGCTCCCAGCACACCACCCGCCTCCGCCCCCTCTCCACTGACCACTTGAGCTATTTGCATTAAAATTTCATTTGAACTGCGCCTCGCTGCTGGCGCTTATCAGGCAGCGTTAAGAGTTAAGTCGCCGGTTTTATATTTTTTGCTTTTATGACACATTTTCCCAAGGGGCTGATAAGGGGTTTATAGTTGCCCACCGGGGGAGTCGGATATTTGGCAATGTTTATTTAAAGTCATAAAGCGAAAGCCCGACTGCGAGCCTTTAAATATTTTAATTACTTTTAATTTATGGCAGAACGTTCCCGTTTGCCGCTTGCCGCTTGCCGTTCCCTCGCCGCTCGAGTGACTCAATGGGCACACCTCTCACCTCGGTTTCACCCGGTTTTCTCGACTCTCGACTCTACCCTATACTTTTCCTTTGTTTCCTGGCCTGAAAGCCATTAAGGCACCCGACTGGAAATTGGCATCGAATCTCCTGGAAGTCCGACTTCTTTCGCTGCCGGCTCTTTTTAATTTTATTTTTTAATCAATAGTTTGTCGGTCGCAGCGAGCATGAATATTTATTAGGCTTCCTCTCTTATTTTTTCGGGGCGTTGTTCATTTTTATAAATCAAAGAAATTGGAATTTATGAGTTGCTCTAAAAATCACTGGGGACTCGCCATCCTCCCCTCTCCTCCTCAATCCACTTCGATGCGCCTGGGATGAGGCCAGGAAATGATTGTTAGCAGGTAAAATTGAATGTCAATTGGAATTACAGAGCAGGCAGTCGAGGCCTGGAGTAAGGAATTGCTAGGGGAACAACCGGGTCTCAAATACCGCGATTGTAAATTCCGTTCCAGAGGCATATTGTTAAAATGAATTGAATGCCCGTCTAAAAATGTAAGATATTGCTGAAATTGCTTTAAGGGCAGCTGTTTGATATTGAAAGGATAGGATAGGATAGATCAATTGTTTTGATAAGTCTAAGGTGCCATTATAAATATTTCAGCTTACCTTATAGGAATTAAATCATTGAATATATTAGTTTTTAATCGGAATTCGGTACATTTTCGTTTATAAAAAAATCCATAAAAACCCGAATGCAATATTGTTTTAAATTGTAATACTTTTTCCAGTGTATAATGAGCTCTCATTCGAGCGGACCGCTGCTCATTAAGAAGATGAGATGGGCCAAGTTTTCGTTTGCTCAAGGGTTGCTGGAATCTCAAACTTAGTCGGTTTAAGGTTTCGTTAAATGCAAAATAGTGTGACACATGCGGGCAGGCAAAGTTTTAAGTTTTCAGTTTCCAGTTGCCAGGGGGCGGGGTCGGGGGCAGATGGCAAACAATGTGACCGCATTTTAGTCACAGTCACACTCGGGCAGACAGACGTTACATTTAATTCAGAGATTTCCGACCCGCGTGCTTCCACGTGAAGTGCAAGATGAGACCGAAGTGGGAAGGGGTGACTGCTCTGTAGTTGGATGCTGAATGTCGGTTGTTGGATGTTGGCTGTGTGCACTCCACCGGGCATAATTGAGTTTGTTTCAAATGCTTTTTACGAAGCACGACCATCAAGCAGCAACAAAAGCAAATACACACTGGAAACATAATTCAGTGAAATAAGCATAACAAACATTGATTTGAAATTTCGACTATAGTTAAAAGAAATCTTACCAGCATTGCCAAGAGAATGTTGTTATCCTCATTTTTTAATTCGTTTATTCTTGTTTTTGGAATTATTTTAAAATTTAAATAATAAAATAAATAAATCTATCTATCTATTTATTTATAATACGAATACTAACTAACATTTAAAATATTTATTTCCAGTGTACTTATTGTCGCTGCTGATATTGCCGCTGCTGTTGTTGGTGTTGCTGTTGCTGCTGGCATCTCTGGTCTTGTGGGTCGTTTGGTTGCCGCTTGTTGGCTCTGCTCTTGGCACTTTTCGACATCAGCAACGTTGCCGTTGTCGTTGTCGTTGCTGTTGTTGCCAGTCGCTGGTTGGCATCGGCAACGGAATCTTAATGAATTTTACGAATTTAACATGCTGTGCACTTCAAAAGGAACACACACACACTCCAACATCCGCTCACTGGGGGAAGGGGGTGAAGTGAGTCGAGGGGAGGGAAACACGCATGTCGCCGATAAGTGTGTTTGTCGTGCCATATATAAAATTATTACTTTCGACATGCAACTGCAACAAAAAGAACGTCTTGGGCCCCGATTTTCCACCTCACGTCGCACATCTCGCATTTCTGGACAGGAAGAACAGCTTTGCATCCGATTCATGCCGCCTGGTTGGATGACAAATCTTCGCATCATTTTCAGGGGCCACACAGATTAGATATCATGGAATGGTTTGCATGCAGAAAATGATTTTAATTCGTACGTTTTTTTCAAAAAATAACGCCACTCTCTGTTTTCAAATGGTAAAAACCCAAAAAGAACCCACGTTTTAATAAATAATAATGAATGAATGACAAATTCATTCGTAAAATTTTTGTATAAAAAGAAGGAATTCAAAACTGAGTGATTTTTAAACATTTTTAATTTTAAAACAAAACCGGAATAATAACTTGCTTAGAGAGAGAAATCTAATTTCAATTGTGCCATTTCATTGAAATTTAAAATGTTCTTTAGAAACTGTACACAGTTTCTCATTTATTTATTGAATCGATAAGACAGAGTTTCTAAATTTATGTTGTCAACTGAAACTATGGCCAATTTACTCTCAAAATATGTTTTTCAGAATCCAAAGCCTTTTCTTATTAAAGAAATGTATAACCATTTCAAAAGAATACTGTATAGAGGTGTTTTAAATTATAAGAAGATTTTCTCGGAAAAAATGGCACTCTTTTAAGTCTAACATTTTCAATGGAAACAGAGTTTTGCTAATTTGTTCTCGATAGTAATAGTGATTCAGTAATTATAAATTATCTTTCCTGCCAATAGTGTAGAACCATCTTATATTGATAGGACTTTTATATAAGCACTAGTATCTCCAAGAAATCAAAGTCAATTATTAAATTGTAATCTTAAAAGTCCGGGCATAAATCAATCAATGCGAAATACACTTGTGCCTCTGTTGCTTTTCATTTTCAGCTCAGTGCCCAAGGTTGAAGTCGATTGCGATTCCCTGACCGAAATCACCCCGCAGATGATTGAAATAGAAAGGTCTAGCTAGCATTCACATTCACCCAAAATGTTGCTCAATATGCATTTGACAGTTGATTGATTCTAATTGAAAGCAGCAATTGAAGGCGACCGAAGGTTGCCCGACTGCTCGGCAGCTCTTGTCAGTTTGTGCTATCGAAAGGCCTTTTTATGGCGCACAAAATCCACGAAATGGAAAGTAGCTCACTCTGATTTCGCCTTTTTCGAGTGATGATTTCAGTGGTGTTGACACAATTCGATTTTTTTGGTCTGTGACTAATGCGGGCACCTTGGTTGGCTCTCCACTTGAAATTCTGGACACTTGGACCGGGGTCTTTGGGCAGTCAACTCGGTTTTGGACAGCCGTACTTATCAATCATGCCATATACACTGCGGGCATAACAATCGCATTAGTCGCTGGCCGACCTTAGGCCGCAGGAAATACAATGCCGCATTACTAATAAAATAAACAGCAAATAAAGTTAATAGCATTAAAGAAAACCCGCTAATGAGCAAAGCCAATTAACGCTTGAATACAAATTTCAAAATCAACACACAAACACAAATACCTGTGCGGAAAAAATACTTTTGCCAGAGATATATATCGGAGAGGTCCACTTCCAATGGCCCCAACCATTTTTAGCTCGGAGTCCGAGTTTTCTTTATCCGTAGCTGACCGCAAACATGAGTGACGCTTAAGTTAAACACTATTTTGATTGTCGTGCACATTGATTAACTATTAATTCAAAATTTTGTATTAAAGAGCATCAATCCATAAATATCCCGCTAAAAAATTAGTTTTATAATTTCTATTTTGTATAACTTTAGTTTTTTATCAAGGTTTTTTAGTCTGAAAAATAGCTTTAGAATAATTGGGGATGTTTATTCGTAAAATTATAACACACTTCGCTGACTAAAAGCAAAGTTGTCCTTTTCTATTTTTAAAACTTTTATGTCCGTTTTCTTTTTTGTAAATTGTTTGAGCATGACGAAGGTAATTGCGGCGGAAAACTAATGAAACGAACTCGTCTGAACTGAAATCATTATTTTTTGCCTGCTGTGTTTCATTAATTTTCAGACTTGTGTGACATTTTGCAGGGGGAAGAGAAGGAAGTGGAATCCCGGTCATAATTCGTTGCGCATGCATTTGTACCGGGGCTTTTATTATTTTCATTTATACTTACTTTTAATGCGCGCTAAATGAAATTAACAACTGTGCTGCACTTTGTTGATAATTTTTATTAGCTTCGCGGCACAAAGACCTTCTTAATTATACGCTGAAAATGTTTTATAATTGAGCTGAACAAAATAAAAACGAAACCGAAACAGAAACAGAAAAAAAAACGCAAAACCGCTGAGAAGGCAAATTATTTAATTTTATGCCGAGCATAAATTTTCTGCAACGTCGCTTAATATGATTTTTGGTTCGTATATTTTCTGCTAATTGCTTGGCGCTTTTGTTTTTTCCTTCGGTTTCTTTCTTGATAATCATAAAATATTTAATTATAAATCATTTGCGTTCGATTTTTGCCTTGCCGCAGTTTTGGAAGGTCTCGCACGCATGCCGAAGGTGAAACCCAATTCCGAACCCGATCCCAAACCCCAATTCGGCCCAGTCCGAACTGAAGCCCAATCAAAAGCTTACATTTCATTAAAAGCTGGCTTAAGCGCATTTAAATGTAAAATTATACAATTTTTGTTTTACGATATGTATGCATAAATGCAAATATTTTGAAAGTATTTTGTAAAGCCACCTGACCAAAGCTTAATTCAAGAGAGAAGAGGGGCTGCGGCCGGATTGCTTTGGCTTTTCAGCACTTATTGATTTTGAATAGTGCGCATTAAATGCGTTTCACTTGATTTCCATGGACAGACAATTTGAGCAATTTTTTTGATCGAAAATCGGATTGCACATGACATTGCAATGTTAATTGATTAAAGACATTTAAAACGTTTGAATGTTAAATTTAGTTTGTGTTTGTAACAGTCAATTGCCACTTGAGTGCTTCAATTTGTGGAATGTATTTGTTGCAACATTGATATTTTAATTTCATTCGTATTTACTCTCAAATGAATATGCCAAATTAATCATTGATTAAATTGCTCATCAAAAAGGGGAATCTTTTTTGGATTCATCTAAATATATACATATATAGGCACGCTTTTACTTATTTTTCGTCAGCTGAAATAGGAAATACTTCTTCGAAAAACATTAAAAACTGATTTCGTGTGAATTCCGAGGAAATCTACAAAGCCCTCGAAATCCGCTTACAAAATCGAACAAATCGAAAAGCATTGTACACTTTTTACATTGTACACTTTTTTACATGTCCTCCGATTCCTTGCAGGGGATACTCTTTACCCGCTAGAAGATTGCGTGCGCCTTGCAGCCTTTGCCGTTCTAACGCTCTCTGGGGGGTTTTGGCCCGGCTTTCTGTTTTCCGCTGGTCGTGCTTTGTTTTTGTCTCTGTTTCTGTCTTTTGGCACTTGAAAATGATTTGTGGCGGCGGCGAATGGCGAATGGTGCTGTGCTGTGCTGCCTGTCCGAAATGTTGCGACTGCCGGGGGCCAAAGAGCCAAAAGCCGGACAAAGAAAGCGGGCAGTGTGTGGGCGGTGCGGACTATGGTACGGCTATCTGTAGTATCTGGCCAGGCTGAAAGCGACGGCCCACACGGGCAGATCTCGTTTGTAGTTTAGCACAATTTCATTTCATCTTCGCTGCTGATAACCAAGCAGCCGCGTATCCGACGAGACAAGAACGTGGGCCGCGGTTGTCCGTCCGTCTGTCCGTTTGTCCGTCTGTTCTTGGGAGCCCCATATGCGACAAATGCGTGCGAAAATAAATTCTGCTAAAGAATCGCCTTGTAGACGACGCGGACACACCCAGTCTTAGTCGCAGATGCAGAAAAACACTGGGGGAAAAAGTAGGAAAATGCTTTGCAAATCCCCAAACTTAGATTAAGGCTACTGTTGTTTAAGTTCTAAATATATATTTAACCCCTCGTTTTATAACCCTATTTTTCAGTAGGTACACAATTAACTATTAGTTATCCGGTCCACGTTGTTAGAACATATTTTTCTCTCTGCACAAACGCAGATACAGATACATCTCCTGAAGACAGTCAGCGGCAGGGTTAGTGGCTGCTTTCTTGGGCTCCGACTGTTTTAATTGCACTGCGCTTAATTTGTCATTAGCCTTTGACTTGGCCTCGGACTCCAAGGGGCACAAAGTGGGGGAAAGCAGCGCCAGAGAGCTGGAGTCATTCATCTTTTGTCATTTATGTTTCCGCTGGTCTGCTGGCTCTTCTATTGTATCTGGCAGGCACTTTGTCCGGCGGCGTTTTTGCAGCTATTCCTTTCAGCATCCCGGCATTGTTCGATTTTAGCAGGGCAATTAGTCACGCCAAGTAAATGATTTGGCCTGGCGAAGTTATCCATTTCGGGTCCGCAGCTCCTGGCAACTTATTGCAACCCCCCGCCAGTCGGCGTTGCTTAATTCTCAGTGTGTATCTGGCAGATACTTACGGGTAATGCGGATGTATTTATCACACGTCTGCGTGCCGTACGAACGGGTATCTGCGAGATACTTTAATCGCTCGCCGCCACTGGCTCGCCATGAAAAACAATTTCAAACATTTTCGACAGTTGTTTTATTCCTTCTGCTCGTCGTGGCCGTGTGTGTTTTGGTCAAAAGTTTTTCATGAGTAATTTTCAAAAGCCATAAAAATGCCGCAGACAAAGTCATCCAAAAAAGTCACGGCGAGAGACGAAAACAGCAGTCGCGGCAGATTTACCACAAAGGTATCCGAGGCAGAAAAACATGTACACACTATACATATAAAATGCCAGGCATCGTTTCGGTTTCGGAATCGGTTTCGTTTTTACTTCCAGCTGCTTTGGCAGCTACCTGGCGGAGACACAGGTGATTGATAATGCAGCCTAAGCTCGAGACAAAGCCGCTATCGCATCTGCGTATCTATATATCTCTGCATCCGACAGATACGCGCGACACACTCTCTCTTCTCGCTACCTGGGCTGCTGCAGAAAGTACGCTTCGTGTGAAAACTACCTGATTTTCCGGCTCACTTGAGCACCCGGAGCACCACAGTACCGCAGCACTCGCATTCAATCAGCCGTGACCCATCCGCAGACTTCCCCGGCGATTCCTCAACAATTGCGGCCATTGTGCAAGGGTCCTTGTCAGCAATTGCAGTTGTCCAAAGCTGCGGCCCCTTTGTGCTGCCATCATATTTAAATTACTTTATTTCCACTTGGCATACCCGAACCCTCCACTCCTCACTTTCAACCTCAACCTCAGCCATTCCCAGGCCCGTCTTTCTGCTCGGTCTGGTCTGGCCTTCTCTGGTCCATAAGCTCCGGGCTCAAAATCAGGCCCAGCACATTCGTTATGCGCACACAATGAAGATATTTAAAACATAAAGCAGCTGATATACACGATCTCGGTATCTGCATCTCTGGCTGCCTGCATGTCACATTTTAGTTACACGCATAATTTTCTTAAATTCACATTTATTATAATAGCCGCATATCCGACGAGTTGTCTGGTATTGTCTGAGAAACAGTCGTCCGCACTCGAATAAATTGCGAGGAATTGTGAAAGTAGCTCTGACAAAAGTGTCGATGTAGAATGGAAATACATTAGTGCCCAGGGAATACCACAGCTACTTATTGCCATAAAATGGTTTTTATTGTATTTAAATTAAACTTAGTTATAAAGGCAAGCGAAAATAGACAAACACTTATTGAGTCTATTAAATGAGAAGAAAAAACATGCGTGGCCTAAAAGATTTTATATATTCCTGTATTACTGCATGACTTTTACTCGTCTAACGATAAGCCAAATTTTATGTACATCAGTCTTAAAATTTTCAACCGAATCATTATTATTTATTTTTAATGAGATGCAGTTTTAAAAACCCATTTCTCAATTTCAGGATGAGTGGCAACTCTATTCTGGTGGACGATGCTGTCCCCACATTTTTACAAATATGTGTATGGAAATTTGTACCATCGCCCCAGTGTACGATGAGCTTTTCGCACGAACCATTAAATTCTGGGTGATTTCTGTTCTTCCTTGGTTTCGTTTTTTCTTTTTCTCATTTTGCTGTATTTTTTCTCCTCATTTTCATTTGGCCGCGCAGTGCTGATGAATGACAAGCCATTGAGGGTCCCCCCGCGACCCCTGGCCCGATATTATGGCATATTTAATGTGCGAAATTAAGTGTTGTTATATCTATAGGAATTATTTCATCAAAATTAAGTAGCACATAAATTATTTGTGCATGGCGGTGCTTAGCGAGTATCTCGGTGTGTGTGGGCTGCCAAGGCCAAAGTGTGGCAACAATTGGCCGGAGGAGATCTGGGGGCGGAGGTCATCTCGGCATCGCGTCTTAAAGCCTCCAACGAGTGAAAATTAAACCGCCAAGCCGGAGGAATCCGAGTCACGTGTTCGTGCTGGCCCCGACCGGCATAATTGATGGCCTCAAGATGCTCCGGAGCTTGGTGTCGGTCCACTGAAAAATGGCCCAAAACGGTAAGGAAATTTACACCTTGAGTCTGTGGACAGAACACGAACAGATTCCAATCGTTGGGTGTCTGTGTGATATGAGACCGACATGCAGATGGAAAAATATCTTCACGTATAAGTCCTGCCAAGGGGAAACCAGCTCAAGTGACACGGAATATAAGGAATTAGTAAGATAAGGAGCATGAAAGTAAACTATCCTCAGAGTTTAGCCTTAAATTAAAATATTTCAACCAAAGGTTTAAAATACTCGAGATATTCTATGAAATCCAATCATGTGATTTAATCCCAATAATCACAAAGACACTAGGCGGTTTTTAGAACATCTTCAATTATTAAAATGATCTCCATTTCAACTTTCGGATTCTTTAGCATTGGTTTGTCAACAGATCCGGTATGAAGATACTGCACCAAAACCCGGTACTAAGTCGAACCATCTAAACCAATGTCCGTTCATTGGGTCCTGAAAATAGCCTCCCCCTCTCCCTTAATCATGGGTTAATAGCAGAGACCGCAGATTGCATGTTCCGAACCCATAATCCTCTTCACGTGGAAATATATGACGTGAGCGATAAGAACGAGGCATTTCGAGTGTTTTGTTGCTAAATCTATCAGAGAACGCCTAGGGCAGCGGCCATAAACTATAAATAAACAACTAAGCAACGCCGAGGAGGAGGAGGAGGAGCCGATGGAAGGGGTTTGTTCTGGGCGGCGAGCCCATTTTCTTTATCTGCACCGGCACAGAAACGTACAGGAATTATCAATTAAATGTGGCAGCCAAAGCCAAGCGCCGAGAGCAATGTCAATACGCGTAATCGCTCGGAAATAAAAGTAAATAAAAAGGAAGGAGATAGGAGGGGCCATTGAGGATGAGGAAAGCACTCGAGGAATTCTGAGAGCTGGGTGCGGACTAATTGCCGTACAAAACACTTAATTGACCTTTGGCTCGGAAGATGGCGATGCAGCCGGAGCTGTGCAGCCCGAGCAGCAAAGTAAATTAATTATGCAGCAGGAGATGCACAGACTGCAGTCGTTCCTAATGGATTTCACTTGGTCATTGCGTGTTTTTAATGCCCCGTTTTTATTATGATTATTTTCTTAGGGCTTGCGGGCTCGGGGAGCACTGAAGTGCGGATAGGAGAGTGTCATAAAGAAATTGCTAACGTGGGCTGCGGCAACTGGAGCAATGTCGTGACAGATAAGAAACCGCAAGCCACAACTGAAGTGTCGTCTCTCCACTGCCCTCCAGCTCCCCCGAAAAAGCCCCCTTAACCCCTTGCTGCCAGCCATGTGGATAACGTGACCAACATGTGCGTGCCAAAGAAGCGAAGAGCTCCAGTCGCAGACGGCCGGCAAATAAAGTGACTGCATTTGTGTCTATCCATGTATGTTGCAGGCCATGACTATGGATGCACTGGGGGAAATTGGGATGTACTTTCTTCATTTAAATGAAAGATCGAAAAATGTAAAAAACAAGAAAGGAAGCTAGCTTCGGCCAGAAGCAGATAAAAGAAATACATTTTTAAGTTGTCAGAAATCAAAACGCCTACTTCCTGTAAAGTTATATATATTATTATTATATTTGTTTGATTATTCGTATGGGAGCCTTAAGATATAGTGGTCCGATCCGGCTCGCTCCGACATATGTACTACCTGCAATAGAAAGAAGACTTTGAGAAAGTTTCATTGCAATAGCTTTAAAACTGAGAGACTAGTTCGCATAGAAACGGACAGACAGACAGACGGACAGACGGACATGGCTAGATGGACTCGGCTATTGGTGCTGATCAAGAATATATATACTTTATGTGGTCGGAAACGTCTCCTTCACTGCGTTACAATATCTGACTGAAATTATAAAACCCTCTGCAAGGGTATAAAAATGGTTATTAAAAATGGAAAAACACCTGATATTATAATAACAATTTTTTTCTTACTGATTATACATTTAGTAGTCGCTTACGCCAATCGTCATTCGGAGTCACCAATTTAATTTGCCAGTGTACCTTTCCCTCCCAAGTGTTTGGTCGTGGCCATACATATGACTATGGCTGCATCTATGGTATGGATATGGCATTCGTGCCCGATTCGAACTCAGAGGCAGACTCCAACTCCAACTCAGACTCAACGCAGACTCAGACTCCTCGGCTGGCTGAATTGACGGCTGCTGCACGCTCTTGTGTAACCTTTTAATCCGTTTTGTAAGCAGAACGTAACGCACGTTCGCATAAAATGCAACAGCAACAAAAAAGCAACAGCAATTGCGGGACAGGCAGCGGAAACAAGCTGCACACAATGCATCCAAACCCGAACTCAAACCCGAACCCATACCCAATCCCATATCCATTCCCATGCACAAGGCAATCCGCGTTCGAGATGCTAAAGGCGGATAGGAAAAGTAGCTTAACGATAAAAGTTCAGCTACAAAGCTATATTCGCTTTTTTAAATTTGCATTATCATTTCTAAAACGTGAGATATTTCCAATAAAATCTTATTAAAATTAGTGCAAATAAACCTTTAATAAATTCATTAACCTTTAAACCTCCTTTAATTGAACTTATTTTGAAGACAGACAGAATATCAGAAAAGTTGAACTGCATTTGCTTGATATTATAATTTTTTAAATATTCATGTATTCCGATACTTTTAAACCTGACTACAAAATAGCCAAGTGGGTGGCACTACCAGCCGCATCCACAACCAGAGGCAGACAGAGGCGGTTTACGAACCAAGCCCAGATCAGACTCTGTCCATTGTTGCCGCCGCCGCTTCTTTTTTGCAAACTGTTTGCGGATAAATGGGCGAAATTGGTATAAATGATGGAATTACATTGTTTGGGGTCGCCACATCGGACCGAAAGCAATAAGAGCCACATGCAGTTGAATTCTCGCCCGAAAATTGCTTTCAGTGCCCGGGCTCTGGGCTCTGGCTAATTAATGTAACCCAGTTGAATCGCTTAGCCGGCCAGCTCATAACTGCTCTGTAAGCAGCTCAATCTGCCGGCTTCTTTTTTACCGATTCTCTTCAGTTATTTGCTCCAGTTCTTTGCGGTGAAAAAGAGCGATAGAAACTAGACCAAAACGATGGAAAATCGGAGACAATCCAGAGCTGCCGCTAAGTTGAGCTCTGCCCGTTAGGCCAGCGTAATCCCATAAAAATATATGTAGGGCTTCTTGGGAGCAGCGGAAATTAATGGAGCGAACAATGGATTGATTTAGGGGCAGGCTGTTTAAAAAACGAGTCTTGCAGTTGGAGGAACAAATTGTTAAGACTGCAGACAACAAAAGATCAATTGATGATGGCTCTATCAGTGGAAGCTCTTGGTTATGTCCAATTACTAATTAAGGTTGCATTGTTTATTGAATAAAATCGAAGTTATTTCAGTGATTTTTAATTTGGAAGTATAAGTATTGATTTTTCAGTGTTTGGGATCCATATAACATATATCGCAGATTTTTTTGTATTCTTTTATTAAATAATGACGATTTAAAGCGAAATCTGTGACAGTGGAACAATGCTCCTTCTATTCCCCACCAGACAGCATCTATATTTAATTTATGCCGCCAATATTAATCAATTAGTGTGTGGACAGCAAACAGCACTTATGGTCGTCTGATTGGCATCGAGTTGAGGGGTGGAAGCTGAACGGGGGCGGGGGAATCCACCCCCAATGACGGGCTTCAACGCGCACTAAAGACCAAAGGGTCTGGCCCAATGGGTCCTGACCAAATGTCGCCCTCCGTCGCTCCGTCCCATCGTTGTGGCACAAAGGCAACAAGCAAATCCAATAATACAATTTATTATCAATGCCAGACCTCGGAGCCACCCCGAATGCCAAGGAAACCGGGGTGGAGGCATCATAAATAACGCCACAAAAAGCCCGGCCAGGATCGCTGTTACACAACATATTTTCGTACGGAGCGGGCGGAATGTCTTTGCCACATGCAACGCAGTACAATTAAAACCTAATTAGGTTTTAATTAAGGCTTATTAATTAAATTATAACGCCAGGCGTAAATAATATGCAATTCGTTTTAATTAAAATGTGGGGAAAGCGGGAAAAGGGAGGCAGAAACGCCGCCGAATTGTGTCTTGGATTAGTGGCAGTCAGCTGCATCTGACGGATGCAGATACTCGCACTCGCACTCGCTGTTGTGCAAGCACCAAAAAAAAACTGGCACAAATGTCACGCAGTCAGATACGGATACAGATACACAGATACAGCTACAATGATACAGATACAGATACGGATACCGAAGCAAATACAAATAACGCAACTTATGGGCCGACTTCTGGGCCATATCTGTAGCTAGAGAAGATTACGTTAGCGCAGTTGCCAGTTGCGGTTTTGCTCTGGCTTTTGGCGCAATGCAAACAGAAATAAAATCCGACACGAGAAGGAAAGGCAAATAAAAAAATAAATATCTTGTGCTAAAAAACAAACACAGATACTGTTACGGTTGCGGTGCGCCGTGTTGGCCGTGTAAAAGTATCTGTAGCCGTACTTGTACCTGTATCTGTATCCGAGAGATACGCATAAGGCCGGCCGGCCAGCTATTAAGGGGCGTTTCATTTTATGTTTCATTTGCGCCGACGTCGCTGATGACGACAAAATGATAATGACTCCAACAAAAGCAACGATGACGGAGACGGAGACGGAGACTGCGACTGTGGCTACCTGTATGAATGAGCGCTCGATTTGTGGGGCCATCCCGGGGGGAATCGCCGGGGTTCACATATATTTATAGTGTGGACTGGCTGCAATGAATGGCCGGTCTGGTCTGCTCCCCGCCGCTCTCCTCTTGGCCGCCGATTGGGCCAAGTTAGGCGCATGACTAACACCGCTGGCTCTACAACAACCAGCTCGGCAACAACTATAAAAACAGCTAAAACTACGACATCGTCAGCGCAGCTTGTCGTGTCATCGTCGACGTTGTTGTCGTGCAACCGTAAGCAAAAAAGATACAAGGCAAAAAAAACGGCAAGTCACGACAGCGAACTTGGAATACCCTGGCGCATACTTCAAAAATGCTTTATGAAATGAGTTGGATTAAATTAAGAGTGTAGTTAGTAGTGCTACCTTTTTGAGTGGAGTCTGCAGAGGCATATGCTTTATTTATAATCGAAAATACCTTATTTTATTATACATCAATTTTAGGAAAGTCTAAGCTTATTTCTATTGTACCTATTTAAGTATATCTGAAGTAAAAAAAACCAATAACATCTGGTGTAATATAGCAATCACTCTTGATCATTTCGGCTATTATAATATCTTTACTGCTTCGCTTTGGGTTCACTCCCCAGACGAAAGAGTATCCGAATGAAGCTAGATCTGAATGTGGGTATATAATCTGATAAGACAAACGAGTTTGACGCTTCAAATAAATGTTTGCCAGCTCTTCGGTACCCTCACCTCCCCTCCTCCTTTACCCCGGCACAGTAACCTTTTTATGTGTGCTCATGTTCGGATCCATCTCTATTTATGGTGCGACGCTTGAGGCTTCTGCTTCCCATGTTGAGCGGCAATTTAATCTAGCCGCTGGCATCTTGCGGATGCGAAAGAGTATCTGAGGTTGGCAAGTGGGATTCGGTCAGCAGCTTGCGGCCGTGGGGAGCTTTCGCATTTATTTGCAATTAATTTTATCTGAGCGTCGACAAAAAGTATCCCCGGACCAGGACGCCTCCACATTGACACGTGCTGCGGATGCCAATACGCCGGCCGATGATGATGGCAAACTGTTTCGGATGGATCGCCGACTCGGGCAGGGCCATAAAACCAATGAGATCCGACATCCCTTGGCAACCGCAAACGAAAAGTCGTGGGGCAACGGGCTGATGGCCTTGTCTATGCAACGAGGATGCAGCTAATTTCATTTGACAATCGCTCAGCTTCGTCGCGGGGAGACATTCTTGTGTGTAAGTGCAAAAACATGTTCCCAAGAACTTCAGCCGGAGTCGAGTCGAGGGGCAAACACTACAGTGCGGTGGCGATGATGTCGTTCTGTGGCCCTGATTATACCAGTCTGATAATCAAGCGAGTGCATTGAATGGTCTCGCAGTTGGAGGTCGTTCTACCCCAAAAGCGCCGCCCCGTCCAACTTTTCCCTCTCGAACATTAATGGACAGCAGGCGGGTAAACGCCCAACGGGGACTGAAGACTCGGGACTGGGGTCGACTGACATGTAGTAGAGAAGGGCGGAGTCGGCAGAGTGAGTTTTTGAATTGATAAAACTGGGGCGGAGAGCCAGGGAGGGTGGGGCTATGGCCTATGGCCTGTGTTCAGGATTGACATTAGAGGAAAACGTCAAAGATATTTAGAGGAAAATATGAAGATAGAAAATATAAAATACCCATTAGATCGAGACTGACTATTGCGTCAGAAACTTCTTTAAAATTAAGTTAGATGAAATTAGAAATCAAAACTCAACAGGCTTCGCCATCAATAAAAGTCTGTTCTAATGACGAATGAATACCTTCATGGAAAGGAAACCTGAACAGCACGATATTAAATGCTCAACCGAACCACTTTCAAAACCCATCTAAAAATAGAATACGCAATAGTTCAAACAAAGAAAACCAGAAATACTCTATGGCCACGTTAATATTAAATTTTATCGTGTTTATTTCTTTGTATTCGTTGTGGCATTTCAGATGCGAGAAATCTCGAAATTACAAGCTGAGCAATTAACAAACACAACATATACGTGTTTCCTCAATTTCAGAAACAGAAAAAATAACTTCGGCGAAAAGGCCTGCCATAAACAAACGAAATTATGTATTGTGTTGGGCAGAGTTGAGATACAAATGGCAAGCCAGAACTAAATGAGGCTCGACTTGCGGCGAATGACTTGATATTTGAGGCAGAAAAAAATCAACATAAGCTTAAACAAAAAGAAAAACAAAGAAGTTGCCATAATAATGGCATAAATAAGGCTCAGAGCTAATGGTTGTTATAAAGCGATAAGGCCGAAACGTGGAAAAGCCAAGGAGCGAGGCAGAGGAAAAAGCCAAAAACCAGGGGCCACAAAAAAAGCATGGAAAAACTTTGACTACCGGTGGGCGGGTGTGGGTGTGGGGAGTGGGGTAGCGAAATGTCATGCCTCCCTCCGAATCACTAGAAATGGCCAACGGTGCTGCAGCCCAGTCGTTGGCCCCGCAGCTTTGATTAATGAACTTCAATTAAATGCCAAAAATACGCTGATGGAGGCCCTTCATTCTCCATACTCACGACTCCGGGGCGCGGGAGTGGGCGGCTGGTCGAGTGGGCTCCTCGGTTAGATATGACTGGGTCCCGCTCTGTAAATGTTTGTTTAATTATGCCCATAAATAATCACGCTTGAGTATGTGCACGGGCATTAATTGGGACTGAGTCTGTCCCCGTCCCTTCTCTACCTCTGCCCGCCCCAGTTTGAACCCCCGAGCACTACGTACACTTATAATAATCCGATTTTGTCGAGTCGGTGGAGTGCAAGTCATTAAAATAGGTTGGAAATCGTCGGTTTTATTCCAATATATGATACCGTACAGAAAAATGGGAGTCGCTGAAGTTTTTGGGGAGTGTCTAACGTTTGGTAAAATTGTAAAAATCAATTGAATTAAACTATTACAACATACATTTTTTCATATTTGCCTGACCAAAAACATTTGATGTTAATAGCCTTGTAGTGTACCCCCTATTCGTTCACACTCGACCACAAAACATTTCTTGAACCATTGCTAATGCAATTTGCGACAACATATGACGCCTCTAATTATACGAATTTGGCGCCTTATCTGAAAGCAAACACGACAAATGGGCGGCAATGTGACGCGATTGTACCATGAACAACATGCCATATAAACGGGCCGCAAATGCTCTCCGCCAACCAGACAATTTTCACCTCAACTTCACGACCAAATCGAGAGACAATTATCCCAAAGACGCTTTTGGCATGGCCAACACACAATTTGAAGCGTCAGTTTCCTTACAGTGCGCCTTGTAATGGCCAACATACAAATAGCCGAATCCAAAAGCCCGTACAATGAAAACTATAAAAACGAAATAAAATTGTAGCCAACGACCAATTAAGAGAGCTTGTATCACAGCCAAATTTGAAGTTTGCTTAGCCGGATTTTGGACGGGGGCGGATCATTATAAAACTGCAATTGGCGCCTGTGTCTATATAACGATAACGCAGGTTTCCAAGCAGACCCAAAGATACATACCGAAAAAAAGTATGAACTAAAATATATTCATTTAATAATTTTGATTAATTAGAGTTTTAAATAAAGTTTTAAAAGAATCTTGTTTTTTACTTACTGTCTTATTAAGATCTTAAACAATTATTTTTGTTTTTAAGTACTTACTTATGTACCTATTTGTTAAATTAGGTTACTGCAAATTAATTCCTAAAAATGTACCGAATAGAGGTTATCTGATTTTATGAAAAGTTTTCCTGAATTCATTACTCACGTTACTCAAATTAATTTGTAGGCCTATTTCTCAATCTTCGATTCGTATTGCCAAATTTCTATTAACAAAATTGTACACCTTCAGGGCTTTTGTGTTTTCTTTTTCCTATGTGTAGTGCCAGAAGCCAGAGGGTGATAGAGACAGTCGTTGGTTTTACTGCCTTGGGCTGGGCTACCTGCAGCCAGGGGGCATTAAAGCCGTATAATATTTAATCCGTGTAATTAAGTCCAAGGAGAAAAAGTATCAAGGGAGAACAGGGCAATTGGGCATGTGTTCGTTCGGCTGTGTGAGTCCCGCCCCGGCTTTAGTCTTGGCGCATAAAAATGAAATTACAGGTTGACTGTGCCGGCTGTTACTGTTGTTGTTGTCTTTAATTACCACCACGAACACACTGGGCCACAGGTACTGCCACTTGCATTTGCCACAAACGCACACATGCTGAGCTGCCATTACTATTTGTCGTTGGCCGTCCGTCCGGCTTTGTCCGTCCGGCTTTGTCCGTTCGAGCTGTCCGTCCGCGTTTTCTGGGTCTGGCTGGTGACAAACATTTTGAGGTCACAGAGTGGCATTGTCATGGAAATAAGAAATGGAAATGGGAAACGTCCGAGCAGGGAAACAAATAAAACGAAATAAGCCCGTGGAAATCCAGGTACCAGCGGCTCTTTGAAGGGGCCTCTTCGCCGAGATCGAAATGCGTAGATTGCGCAGCGGAAAGTGCGACCCGAGCTCCGTGCCTAATGAGCTGATTAGGGTTTGATCTTATTGTGCCCGAAGTATGGGCTGCGAAAGGTGAGATATCCCGAGATAACCCGAGAACATCTCCGAAAACTCCTTCTGCCGCAGATCCGTACTGGAGACAATGCAACGGAATGCTGAAAACTGATAGATCTACATGTCATCCTTCTGTGAACTGCGAATTCTAGGTGTCTTTTTTTTTAGATGTCAAAGACTTCTGTGTAATATTGTGTAACATTGAAGAATTTTGTTAAGCAGTAGATTAAAAGATTGAACAAAAGGACGTTCGATTATGATCATCAGCCAAAAGAGTTTCAGAGTTTTTCCAAGTAAAAGAAAAATGACTAAGAAAAAGAATAATAAAAAAAGACACTTTTAAAGATCAAGTATACCATAATCGGGTCATTTGTTCAAATCATTATCTCTCAATTGAATTGAGACTTCATACTTTTGTTCAACGCTTTTAGTGCAAGAGCTTTTCAAAATCTCTGTTAAATTTGAAAATTCTTTAATAAATTTATTTGAAATTACGTTTCTTCTGAAAAGACATTTACCTCCAACGAGCGCATCACATGGCCAGAAACAGAAACTCAAGCCAAAACTCATCTGTATCGTCGAGGGGCTGGAAATGGAGAAATGGTTGGGGCTGCGGCAAGCTGGCAAATGGATATGACTTTGCTATTTGGTGCGTGTAAGATTACGCCTCTTCCCCTGCTGCCACCGATGGCTTGACACCACTTTCCCCCCGAATTCCCCCCTCGACGCCTCTGGCCAAGACAGAGACGTGTCACTAAGCCGCACTTGTACGTTTGTCCGCCTGTATTTCTGCCGTCTAGTTGCGGTTGCGAGCGTTGTCAGCTTTCCACTCCGTGTTTGCAGCTTAATACCCATTACACCTTAATATTTCGTGCAAATGTCATAAAAAATTCACTTTAACTCTGAGCGCTTCGTGCTACCGAGCGCGTAACCCAATCCCAAAGATGGTGGGTACACTCTGAAAAAATCCAAAGATTCTACCACTTGTCTTTGAGTAGGAGCTTTAGAAGTGGAATTTTAATTAAAGTAATATTTTTAATAACTTAATTAATTAAGTTTAAAACAAGAGAGAACGTTATAGTCGGGTGCCCCGACTATCAGATACCCGTTACTCAGGTAAAGGGAGTGCGAGGAAGATGGAGATAGAAGCTTTGATCACGCATAACTTTTTAACGAATGGTCCGATTTGAAAAATTTTTTCTACATTTCGATAGGTATTGATAAACACAATAAAACTGCATTTTTACTTTTCCGAAATATTTAAATTTTTAAAATCGTATATAAGCGATTGTGGGCGTTAGAGGGGGCGTGGCACTTTTTAAAAACAAACTTGCGCTGCGTAGGAACTCCTAGAATCTGCATGCAAAACGCCAATCTTCTAGCTTTTATAGTTTCCGAAATCTCAGCGTTCATACAGACAGACAGACGGACAGATGGACAGACAGACAGACGGACAGACAGACGGACAGACAGACGGACAGACAGACGGACAGACAGACGGACAGACAGACGGACAGACAGACGGACAGACAGACGGACAGACGGACAGACGGACATGGCTAGATCGACTCGGCTAGTGATCCTGATCAAGAATATATATACTTTATGGGGTCGGAAACGCTTCCTTCTAGCTGTTACATACTTTTGCACGAATACAATATACCCTTTTACTCTTCGAGTAACGGGTATAATTCAGTAGTATTTGGGTGGATCTATATAGGTGAAAAATGTATAGTCTATGGTTTAAAGAAGTTATCATACACAGTCATCAAATATATTTTTTTGCAATAGTGGTAGGTCTTTTAAAACTAGTACAAAACATGATGCCGTAAGATTGCACCAAATATAGAAGCTAAAAAAAATTATTATTTAAAAAATAATAAAAGATATACAAATGGTTGATCAAATAAAATCTAAATCGGGCTAAAGGCTAAATTAATTGCAAAATAAAAAAAGTCTTTGTAAATCTGGTCAATCGAGACAGTACAACTATAAAGTTTTATTGCTGTACACATAGTGCTTTATGTATTTTTTCCAACTCTAAAACTTAGAAGTACCTTGATTTCCAAATCGTAAAAACCTGTTGAAGATGTATCCGTTAAATTCTAACCGAATTTGTCTTAAACAATAAATACATGTTGCAAAATTGTCTTACCAAGACTGTGCTCAATTGACAAGGAGCAGTCTGGGAGAAAAGCTATGTACATCATATTTACATTTTTTTTGAGTGTAGGGCTGACCGCAAAGTTTTCAAAAGCAAATGGCGAAGTGCTCGGGTGATACAGAAAGTAAGGCCAAAAGCTGACATCGGCCTACCTGAGCCGGGTCCACTTGGCAGTGGTGCGGTTCGATTATTATCAGTTTCTTAAAATATTAAATTGCTTAATGACCTCGTTTGGGAATTTGTGCCCCTGGCCAAATGGACACGTAAGCGCTAATCCGGGCGATAGCCAACACCAATGGCTACCCCCAGAGCCTGGGAATCGGGACGGCTGCTGTTTTTCCTTTCGGCTCACCCTCGATTGTATGACTGGCTGATTGACGTGTCCTGGACAGAACGGCGCTTAATTACAAGCTCCTGGCGGCCCCTATAATTTTCGTGCGCCGTTAAAATAGAAACTCATTTAAGTTGTATACACGGACGACCGCGGGTATCGACGAAAGTTACTCCGAATGATGGTGCAAATTATGGCAAATACAAAAGTCAGACGGGTCGATCCGATAAATAATGCAAAAATAGCCGAGTGGGTGGTGGCGCAACGGAGGCATTGTGGGCTTATAATTGAGAGGCATCGCGGCTGTAATTACGTACATGAAGGGGCTTGGATAATAAATGGCCTGATTACCTGTGACTAAGCCACAGAACATTCTACCTTATAGTTATTTTCATTGTTCATCGTGCGGTGGGGGGAGCTCAGAGGTCGGGGTGTTATCGGTTTTAAAATGGTCAATTACGGCAGGCTACTGAGGTCAGGACTCTCTATTACAATGCTATTAAGTTCGTAATGAAAGTGGCCGTTGTTTATTTAGTACCGACCAAGTGTTTTACATATGTAGATAAATCAGGTCACTATTGAATAATATGTATGAATATGTATATTTAATTTGCTCAGTTTAAAGTGTAACATCATTGAGCATTTTAAATTAAAAGCAATGGATCAAGTTAAGTATTTATGATATATTCCTAAGCTTTTTTAAGGAACACTTTAAAAGTACTTTGCGGATTTTTATTTTCTTAACCACGTGTGACTCCATCCAGTTTTCTAATAATCCCTAGCTAGACCATCTGGAGAAGAGGCCTTTTATAAAATTAGTTGATTTCAAAACATTCTGGCTTAAGAAGTTCAGTCAACTGTGGCCATATGCTTTCTAACAAAGCCAAATTTCAGCTCGTATCGTTAAAAAAATTCCCTGTGGTCATTATGCTTATCCCGTACAATCTGTTATTCTTCCGCCTCGGTTCGCAATCAACCCCGCCAGAAGTCCCAAGAGGCAGTCATAAGTAATCCATCAACTTCGTGCATACAATTGAATGGCGAAACTCGAACAAAACGCCCGCATATGTGATTCTGTTTGCATACAATTAGATACAAATCAGAATCAGCTGCCAAGCTGTGGCACCGCCCCGAAGTCGACCCGATCGAACTTGGTTTAGAAACTCAATCCCACTTCCAATTCCAATCCCATTCGCTGGCTGTTTGTCAAATGTTCCTCCGAGTACGTTGACAAAAGACAAGAAAAGGGCTGAAACCTCTCGCTTCCACTTTGTTTGCCTCGATACCGTGAGCAAATAAAATTCCATTCTGCCCGTCTGGCATAACGGCGAAGTTAAAGCTAAAGTTCCTGTTTGCCTAACCGCACACACGCAAAAAAGTTTTAAAATTCGAATTTCTGTTTGCATTCGGCACACAGTTTGAACCCGATGCGGACCCCAACCCCAAACCGAATCCGAATCCGAATCCGCATCCGAAAACCGAAAACCGCCAACTTCATTGCGTTTTTGTATCTTTATCTGCTGGATGTGCATCCGCTTTTGGCCCACCCACCTCCGAATTATCCTGACCCCTCGACCCCTCGGCGGCATTGGCGCTTTAAAAAGCAAACACTGGTTTGTGTGGGGCAACTGGCGAATTGTTTGCTCTGCACAGTGCCGCCGTTTTGTTTAAATAATGAGAGGGGGAGGGGGAAAATGGGGAAATGGAAAAAATGCGAATGTTTTGCGCCGCCTTTAATGTAAAATTCAAATGTTTACCCAACGCGGGCTTCCTCAACGGAGCAGGGCAATCGCAGGGGCTGGGCGGCTGGGGCGGGCAAACTTATACAAGCGGGCGGCATTTGCATGGCTTTCCTTGTTGCTCGCCATAAGAAAGAAATTTAAATAAACCAAAAACATTGTTTGAGTAACGTGTTGAAAATAAACGAAGCCATTCATTGGCACCACTGAGAATTGCAAACAGAAGCGCACACACTGCACAGTCGAACCTCTTTAACGCGAACCAACCTGAATCGAATATTTAGTAATTTAAATCCAGGCCAACGGAATTCAATGGGAATCTTCTTTCAGTAGGTATAAAGTCTAGCCAAACGAATAATAATTTACATTGGGGATGTTGAATTTCTACGCTATCTGAATTTGGGGGTGATTATAATACAAATGTTAAAGTGAAAATGTAATTTCTTTCAAATAAGTAATTTTGAAGTTATTTTAGTTCATTCAAATACAGTGCATCTAACATGATTTCGACTATTTTTTGGAACCCAACTCTGTTTTTTTGGGAGTCTGATGGTAGTTCGAGTAACAGGGGTAGCCTGCGTATGCAGATATAGCACATGCATGTACTTAGATATGCCCAGGCAGTTGTGCAATTCGCAGACTAAAGGCGAGGCCCCTCAATCATGCTCAATCATGCATCGTGGCGCCTCTTTCGCCCCAAGTTGAAGTTGAAGTTGCGTTTCCTGTCGCGCAGAACTCAACTCAACCAAACCGAACTCGAGTCCCCTCCTCCATGTGCCCCACTACGCCACTGCCACTGCCACTCAACTCAGCTCAAATGAAATGAAATGAATGGCGACAAACTCCGCTCGTAAGTGGCATGCATTCATTTCTGGGCACGAAAACCGTCCAAAGTCCCATTCGATTCGCACAGGAATCGCTCGTTTCTGCGGAAATCTCTTTGCCAAATGTCTGAGGCCCCGGCACGTTTATGTTTTATTTCATTGTACTTATGCGAATATTTGCTCGGGACCAACGAAAATATTTATTGAGCACGATTTTGAAATATGAACGTTTTCCAGCCGATACGATACCCTCGCCCCGCCTCAGGTCAGGTTACGCAAGCAATTAGAAGGGACTTGTACTCATGGCAAGGGGTTGTCACTCATGGAAGTGGAAGCGAAAAAGGCCAACCGCAGTAGTCCTCCGCAGCGAGGCCTGTGCACCGAAGAGGAAGTAAGCCGGACTACTGTGGAGGGGAGCTCAAACCCCGAACCCCGATCCCCGAACCCTCGATGCTATCAATGCAATCGACTGAACAAAGGACAAGGCCTCTGGCATTGGAAGGCTGCCGGAGTCGGAGGGGCAAAAGCCTCAAAAGGGGCTAACGACCTGTGGGGAAACGTGACCCGTCTCAAAAGATGTAGGAAATTAAGCTCGCAGGCTCAACAACTTGAGTTTGCTAATGATTACTATGCCAAGTGAAAGGGATCCAGGGAGTTCAGCTCATTTCGGGCCAGGGAAGACGGAATCCTTGGGAGGAGTTTGAACGAAATGAGCATTTGCCGGGCGAAAGTCTCTAACTCGAATTACCAGCTGCCCCATGACATATGTATTCGAGTTGGGAATCTTCCACTGAGATGTTCCGACGAATTCGAAGGTAACCTTGGGATGAGTTATTTTATTATGCACATACAAAAATATTGGATACTTTCTGAAGTTTATTTTCCAGGAGAATTGTATTCAATATATAGAAACAAGAAAGGAAGCTAGCTTCGGCCAGCCGAAGCTTATATACCCTTGCAGATAAAAGAAATACCTTTTTAAGTTGTCAGAAATCAAAACGCCTACTTCCTTACAATGAATTTTCTTATATTTGTTTGATTATTCGTATGGGAGCCTTAAGATATAGTGGTCCGATCCGGCTCGCTCCGACATATGTACTACTGCAATAGAAAGAAGACTTTTGGGAAAGTTTCATTGCGATAGCTTTAAAACTGAGAGACTAGTTCGCATAGAAACGGACAGACGGACAGACGGACATCGCTAGATGGACTCGGCTATTGTTGCTGATCAAGAATATATATACTTTATGTGGTTGGAAACGTCTCCTTCACTGCGTTACAGTATCTGACTGAAATTATAATACCCTCTGCAAGGGTACAAACACAAACCGGTGTAGGTACAATATCGAAATTTCTATATAATATTGTATAATAATACTTGATTTCTCCAAGTTAATATTCGTTTAAGAGTAACGTCTTGTTCCACTAGCATTAACTAGTGGTTTATATATATAATCACTTGAATATTTACTTGTAGCATCCGAAAACCCAAAGTAATTGCTTTTAGCTAAATGCCAAGACCTTTTAATATCTTACGATTCTGGGCTGGTTGCTTTATGGCTATATCTTCCTCGGGGCTGGGACAACACCTTCACCCTCCTTTCCTCTCCTCTTCTCCTACCCCTGCCCCCACTGGGTCTTCACATGCGAACTGCACATAAAGCTCCGTCAGCGCGACTTGTCTATCTCCTACGAGTGGGGCTTAACTCGTCGCGTGCGTGTCTGGGCCCATCAGGAAAGATATATCACTAGCACACTGCGCCGACATTGTTGCATATGGATATGGGAGTACATGTGTACATGCGGCAAGAGGCATTCGGTATTCAACAACTCGAATGGGGCGCGGCCCCTCCAAATTCATTAAAAAAGACTGATAATCAACGAATTTATAGGCGTATGCCAACACATCAATGTCCGAGGGACGACGGGGGATGGGAGTTCGAGGCCCGGGGCAGGTCTCTCGTGTAATTTGCGCACGCTTATCAAATTGTAAAATCAACTTTCAGTTCGAGACAAGAGACTTGCCGCAACTCGAGACGTGAGCAATAACGAGCCGAGTGATATTTTGCGTTCTCCATAATAATTCTGATTATGGGAAATCGATAAAAATCAATTTGCAATTTGTAGACAGGGCCTGCCGATGGTCACACCCAGTCCCAAGCGACTCGAACTCAACTCAAATCGAATTGCACACGGTAAGATATTTTATGAACTTACTTTTTGGGGTATTACTTTAAGTAAAGCATGTTCTTTCAATATTATAAAATAATTAAAGAGAAACCAACGCATATTAATATATACTGAGTTAGAATTTTGTAAATATTTATCGTTTAACTTTAATTAAATAGCATTTGTATTCATAGGGCTAAATTATTCCAATCTGTAAACATCCACTTATAATTAAAATTGTTTCCCGTGCAGTGAGTCGAATCGATCAATGAAAAAGTCATTTGCTGTTGAAAAACTTTTAATTACACGCGCCTCGAATTAGATGCAATTATTTTGTAAATGAAAAATGTCCGATGATTAAGCCAATTTAACCATCCCCGAGCGGCCCGGCCCCCCTAAGACCCTCCCCAAGCCCCCACTATCCAACCTGCCAGCAAAACTAATTAGGTGGCGTGTGAACGGATACACCTGAGCTGATGTGGCTTTTGTCGATGGAGCCAGCGGCGAAAAAATCAATTTAAAAATGTCAAAGACGAACGCGCATGGGACAGCCACCCCCGGAACCCCAGAACCCCACAAACCCCTCGAACTGTGCATCAGACCGTGTGAAGTGACAAGGGCGACAAGAGGCAACGCCCTTCAGCCCCCGATAGCCCACCACCCACGCCACCCACAGCCAGCTAAAGCAATTTGTATATTTTAATAGATGAAAGTCAGTTCGCCTTTGAGGGCGGTACACCGCCGAAAGAAGCGATTCTTTTGGGTTTTCTGGCAGGCGACCAACGGAAATCGTTTGGGTTCTCGGTTCTGGTTCTGCCCGAAAGCTCTTAAAATGCTCGCCTTTAATTGAATTACGCGCTCGGTTCTTTCTGGTCTCCTGGCCTTTGTTCTTTGCCCAATTCGACTGCACTGCGGCACAACGGGCGTTCTGAAATCTCTTCGAGCTCTTACACTTTTCAATGCCGTCCATTTGTTTATTTGGCTTTTAGTTCGGGAACGTTGGGAATGGGAATACAACTTCTTGACATTCGATCGCATCGCATCGCGCATATGGGGCGCCTGCCACACAAAGTTGTCTGCGAGCTCGCTGTTTGCATTTAATTTTGTGAAAACAAACAAACGAGCTAGCACAATAAACCAAGGCTCGAAAGTTATGATGAGGGTCGCGAAGGAAATGTCTGGGTACGCGGGTAAATGGAATGGAATAAGCATAAGATACAGGCGGCAGCCAGATAGCATTCGCCCATTATGAGATACTTTCGAGTGGAATGGAGAGATGACCCATTGTGCGTTCATTTAAAATCCATAATCCCTCCGGGTCACATTCGAAATCCGTACGAAGTCTGGGGGATCTGCAAAAGAAATCTTCATAAATTAGGCTAATGAATATTTATAATACCAAATGTTTGTTGAGCTGGGCTGTGATGAGAACATTTGGCAGCCAGTTTTTAAAATCTTTTAAACAGGATTATCACCATGGATAGCTGTCTACGTAGTGACGAACGGCACCGAGAGCACGATGGTCCGATCTAAACAAATGTTGTCCCAATCGAATGGTATCGCCGAAAGTAAAATATTTGCATTCCATTAAAAAGTATTATATCTGATTAGAGATTTTTGGCTTTAGATAGCAGCAGAAAATATTTAACAAATCAAAGGAACCTTATCTGTAATTCTATTACGTACGATATCTGCCCATCTAACTCAATTCCGAAAGAAATAGTTTTATCATGAGTAAGGCCACAAAAAGTATGAAAAATTTTAAGCACACGCATGAATTTAATCTCTTCACTGACGCAATGCCCACGTTGATTCACACAGTCTTTTTGTCTGTAAGTAATCTTCTCCATCCGATACGATACCCAGCCCAGACAATGAGCTCACTAGAAACAGGCTCCGTTCTCAAACTACAAGCTTATGAATTTATTTTGAAAAGTCATACGCATTGTTTGGGCAACAATTTATCACCGCCAGAGTCTCGGATTGGATTGAGAGCCGGCTTTGTGGGCCGAATATGGCAGAAAAGCCAAAGCCAGCAGCCGCTGCCACATCAATCACCGGCTGACAAGCCACCTAAATACAATATAAATATATTGTGCTGCCAGGGAGGCCAGTCGGGGTCCGCAGTCGTTATAATCTCGGATAGGCTAACCCCGCCGACTTATCGCATATGTGCATTACATTAAGCTTAATTAGTATTTCAGAGAGCGGCCTGGCGGAGGAAACGGCAGCTTATACACAGACGAAAAAGATAATATCGTTTAATAGAGCGAGTAATTATTTTTAGTTACTGGAGAGTTATTAACTTTAGATTAAAAACTTCAAAAACATATAGGTGGATACAGAATCGCAATACAAAGCTTTCAATCACATCAGCCCACGAACTATAATCAATTTCGTTGTTAGTATCCATTTTATTGGACCTTATTGATTTCTGGAATTTATTTTCGGTGTAGCTCGTAGAGTCTTGGGACTGTGGGAAAGCTCGGACTCTGATTAATGAAGCGTTGTGTTCAACATTTTATGCATAAATTGCGGCACGTACAATAAATTACGCAAAATAATAAATTGTAAATTATGCAAAGCGAAATGAAAAGTTTTCGAGTAATCGGCGGGGAAGGTCGTCGGGGAGAACATCTATGCTGTCGTTCAAGCGAAAGAGATTTGCAAACCCGATTCACTTGAAGCCGTAGAAGCGATTGCACACAGCCTGATTCTCATTTCTCATTTCTGATTCCTTTTGCTTCATTACGGCGACAGAGACAACTGCACACGAATTAGAAATTCAAAATTCGAATGAAAATCTTATTCGCCTTTCTGAATTCTGAATGGCTTCGAGTGACCGAACGGCGAATCGGATTGTGGATGAAACGACTTTGGAGCATTTCCTTTGAATTATGGCAGCGACCTTTTCGTTTATGCTTTCTGTTTTCCTTTTTCCCATGCAATTTATCGTAATGAGTTTTATTTTTATTGCGCCAACGTGTCGAGTGTCTTTAAGAGCCAGATGAAAAGAGATCCAGAGGGTGCCAGTGGCGTGAGTCAGAGTCAGCAATTAATTTCCAAAGTGCCAGTCGCTTTGATGAGGTTGAAAGTTGTGATAACGCAGAGGAAGATGCTGGCTGCTGGCTGCTGACTGCCTCCCTGCTCGATGTGCATTTTAATTAGAAATCAGCCGAGGGCCAGGTAAACGACATTAAAAATGCATGCAGCACAATTAACAGATATTTGCAAACCATTTTGGACTCACACTTGAATCTCGCGAATCGTCAACTACGAGGTACGAGAGAATAACTCCGGGGAAAGAAGTTCTTGTACGAGTGGCAGCTAAATTGACACATAAAGTGTAATTGGGTGCAAAGATACGCGATACGAAAAAGGGACTCATGTTGGATTCTTTGAGGACATGTAAGTTCCGTAAGGAACATATTAATGCACTTGGTAAACTTATTTTATAGCCCTCAATTTCAATTTATCCTGTTGGTACTTTGAAATTTAAAGTGCATGTTTGGTCCAGAACTGAAGCGATACTATTTGTGAATTTATTTTCTTTTTTAACAATATTTAGAAAGATCAAGCCTCACCTTTCGGACGAGGAACTTGGCACACTGTAAATTATCGAACGTGGCGGGAGTTACGAGCTCAAGCACAACTGTGGCGATGAATGGCCACTCGCAATGAGTTCACAGCACCTCTAAAGGCGTAACACCCACCGTCCACACCTCCCCACCCCATTTGGCACCCACACCCACAGCCCACAATACAAGGTGTGTGTGGATTGCAGATGCATGAAACCGTTTCGTAATGCAACATCAGACGAGAATGAGTTCACAGACACTCGCCCGTACAAGTAGCAACATTTAAAGAGCTCCAATACTTTCGTACCCCAGTCACCCCGCATCCGCATGTTGTCCCTTTTCCCCCCTTCCCGTTGCCCGCCCTTTCAACAATGGCTCATTTGCAGACGCGTCGGCAACTAAAAACAATTTAACAGACACGCTAATATACATCTTATGTGCGATGTTTTATCGCGGGGGTCTGCTCCAATGTGGGGCAATACACAACCCGTCCGCCTGTCCGGACATCTGTCCGTGGGTCCGTAGGCAAGTGTGATTTACAATTTTCCCAATATACGATGGCGGCGGGATCGTAAAACCCCAAATATGTCGGCGTCGAGTCGGATCGGGGGGCATTATCTCGGGGCCTCTCCTTCGCCTCGCGGCAGAACCACTTTCGTTGGCTCGTAAAACTGTCTATAAAACGCAATGACAATAAAAACCCAGCACGGACGACTCATTTACGTATGATATGTGTGTGCTGAAGACCTCGGTTTTGCTTTTGTCTGGGCCCCTGAGTCCCCTGAGTCCCCGTCTGAGTTTTGACGCTTCGACCTGCTCCTCGTCCTTTAGAGGCACTTAGAGCTCGAGACCCGAGACCGGAGAACCGAGATTCGTGTTGTTTTTGAGACGGAGCAGCGTATTGCCTTTCACGATGCCTTTGGTAAATTGCTTTTTGAATTTCGTAAAAGCGCATACTCACACTGACAAAAAGCCGTGGGACGAGGAGATGGTAGCGGGGCAGCCTCATAAAACGGGAAAAATCTTTTTATGGTTTTCTCTTGGCTGGACCAATTTTTATTGTTGGCCCGTTTTGTTGTCACCAACTGTTCGGCGTTTCTTGCCCTCAGATCCTTTGACATTTGAATAGTTCATTAATTTCGCAAAAGAAAGAAAAATGTATATATTGTCGCGTTGGAAACTTTGAAAGTCGCTTTTCTATGCCCGGTTTTCTTTTGTCCCCGGGCAGCCTTTGTTGCTGTTCATCAATTTGAAAGGTAAGGTAAGCCGGCAGTTCTTCCAGTTCCACATCCACTTCCAAAACCCACTTTGAAGCCCAGTCCCGATCCGGGCAACAGTTTCAATTGAATTGTGCGTCGCTCCATGGAGAGCAGTACTCTCCTTCATTCATTCAGTCGGTCATTCAGGCATTCAGTCGACAGTTGGGAACACTGACAAAAATTGGTACTTATTTTATATGAGGGATTTACTATTTTGCGACCGAATATTTAAAATAATAGAAATTTTTAGAACGAAAATCAAATACAACTTATGAACACCATTTGTTAATTTTATACTTATCTAAATAGATAACCCATTCCCATAAACACGAAAAACAAATTTCTTATACTTCCTAATTTTTTTATGATCTTCGGTTTTTTAGATATCAAAATAAAATGAAGTACACTTTCTTTCAGTGCAGACACTTTAGTTACTAGTCACTCAACAATGGACTGGCAAAACAGTTTTCGTTTCGACTCGTTTGTTCGCCGCTCATTAGCATTTCTTTTTTGGACCGCTGAGCTGATTTTCTTGCCAATTTCGGGCGACAGGAACTGGCCGCTTGTCTCGTCCCGAGCTTTAGCTAATGGAATCGGATCGGATCTGTGGCCGTAATTGTGTATAGCCTCATCTGCTTCGAATCTGGATATAAATTGGTGGCCAGCTAATTGTGAGCCCTTAGCAGATGGCCGGAAATGATTAGCACACTCGCCTGAAAGAGGATTTACAATGGCTCATTATCATAAATGGAATATGTAATTATAATAAACACAATAGTTAAATCAGCTTGCGATGGGTTAATTTGGTTCGGAGGTATTTTAGACCTTTACATGCATCTTGGCTTGTGCAAAAATCACTCATCTGGGAATGTGTTGGGATTTTGAATTTCATAATACGAATTTACTTTAAAAAAAACAGTAATCAAAATTAATACCTTTAACAACTCTTCCTATTGTTTGTCTGTATTTTTATACCCGTTACTCGTAGAGTAATATTTGTTATTACTTATATACCCTTTTTTTTTAAAACTAAGAAAACTACCTGGGTCAGTTTTGAACAATTTTGGACTGTACTTCTATTCTAATTAAAGTAATGTAAAACGTACCAAAATTAATTTTGATTTCTTTGTGCTTTGGTAAAAATCTGAATTCATAGTCGTAAAAACAAAGCCATTAATAAATACACACATTCTTATTTTATCCGGCAGATGTTTGTGCCTTCTGTGAAAAAACCTGAGATCAAAGTCGATGTGAAATGTACTGCATATTCTAGGCAACTTCGACGACTTCAGATGATCCACCCCCTCCGAAATCCCGGCCTTCGTCTGTGGTGTCAGCTTGTTCCGCAACTAATTCCCAGATTAATGCATTCAAACGAAAATATTTATCGTACTCGGCAGTTTATACATATTTCGGAGAAGCGGGGCTCAACTTCTTCTAGTAAGTCAGAAGCAACCACTACAATCTGAACAAATTATACTCATTCGAGTAATCGGCCTTTCTGCACAACTAAGCAACCAGCTCGAACAAAAACAAAACCCTATGAGAGGAAACTAAAAGTAAAAGCAAAAGCCAAAAAGAAAACAAGAAAAACACACATTTTCGGGGCAGTCAGCTCGAATTTACTAACTAGGTTGGATTTCCCAGAACCCGATCCGAACGAACAACACGTACAACAAGACGACAATAGACCGCAGGCTCGGCCATGGAGAGATAGGAGCTCTCTTACTCATATCTATTACGATTTTACTGCTTCATTTTTTGCTTTTGAATGGGCGAGAACACACAGGGGGAACCCGAAACACAAAAGTCGTCCGTGGGGACCTTTGAAGGCCTCAATCTCCATGTGGCCGGTTCTCATGTTGCCGCTGCTCGACAACAAAGATGATTATGTATTAATAAATGTACAATATTTCGCCATAAGGAACGTCCGCACAAAAGGCAAAGGTTCGAGGTTCGAGGGGAGCAGCAGCATAAAAAGCCGGAATGTAGTTAAAATAACATTTTCGGGGCTGGGGGCGTGGCTGTGCGTGAGCTTAGCCCATTCCTTCCCCCAGCCCAGTATCGTACTCCTCTCGGCCCATTTCCAGCGAATCTTCTGGAGTCCCGGCCATTCTGTTTGAACACCGAACTGGGGAATGAATGAGTTTCAGTTCTGCTTTGGGTCTCGCTTCTGTTTCTGTGTTGTTTCCAGTTTCTGCAGCCAACCCATATCTCTTTGTTTCAAATATTCAGTTTTAGATGCGTTTTTGTTTAGTTCTTATTTTGTTTTGTCATGACCGAAAAACACACAAAACCGCACGGTTTTCCACACAGTTTCCACGGACTTCAAATGCCCTTTTAAAGTAGCTTGCTGTGATCTAAGTATGTGATATCTTTGGCTTTTAGTAAATTACTAAATTACTAAAGTATTATTCAAAAGAAATTTAAAATTTTTAAGTTTAATAATCGCGAGTTATCCTAATGTTACTAATGATTGTTTACATTTTGTTATTATTGATATTATGAATTTAAAATAAATATTTAGCAAAGTTCTTCACATAGGAAGGCACAATGTTTAACTTAATTATAACTTTTTTCCCTCTAGAAAAGAGACGACGATATTAACGTGCTAAGTTTATTGAAGAATACACTTTCGAATAATTAAAACCAGTCCTGAATATAAGAATAAACTATAAAGAACTACCCATAATGTCTTCTCACATTATTTCATTTTCAATGACAACGATTTCGTGACATCCTCTGAGGGTTAACAATTGGGAAATCCCTGAAGATTTCGTGCAATGAAGAATGTATAGAGCATATCCAATTCGATGACATCCTCGGGCCCGGCTATTCATCTTGTTTTCGACTTTATTGTTCTCAATGTTGACAAGAACGTACCGAGGACGAGAATGGGAATGAGGATGAGGATGAGGACAGGACGTGCTCTGGCTGCTGTTGATGTTGTTGTTCAGGGGAAAAATGTTCCAAGTTTTCTTTGAACAATCCACTTTGAAGGCATAAATTATGCCTTCAGTTTTCACTGTGCATGAGTTGTTGGCTGTCAGCTGTCGCCTCGTCCTGCCCGCCACCCCAGATAGTCCCTCCCCCTGTGCAGTCACAAAAGCTTAACTCGCCTTTTGTGCAAAAAGTTTTCGGGCCCGGGCCTGCAGAAGAAAACAATCTTCAAGGGTAGTCTGACAGACCCAGACCGGCAGACAGACTGGTCGGGTCTGTTCTGCTCTCCCTCTTTTTTGGGGCCTCGCTCTGTAATTAATTTGATATGCAACGAAGCGTTTTTGAAGTTTATATTGTTTGTCTTACTCTGGAGCTGGACTGCGGGGCCTCGGCACAGAGAATGGGTTAAAGTGCCAGGCGGTACGCAGGAATTCCTCTACTTTACTACACGGAAAGCAATGCGTTACTTCGAATGCAAAGGTCTTCACTTTATGAATACCCCTTAAAAAATCACAAGTGCATGTTTAGGTACATTTAATAAATACCTGAGTTATTAAAGTTCTGACTTACTTTTAAACCAGCGGTCGGCAGCGCCCTATTAAGTGAGCATAGGGTTTTGTTCTGCCCAGCCGCTGCTCTCTCACGTATACTGTAGAACAGCGGTCTGCACACACACTCTGATGATCTGCCCAGTGCAATTTACTCATACAAATATTAAACAAAACGTTATTGTATGTGTGTGCCGACCGCTGTTTTAAACTAATATGGACGTACAATATATCGTTAAAGAACTAACTTATGTTTCCTTTCTGTGTATAAATAGAGGCATCTGATATCCAGCTCGGAAATATCTATAGGTTTTGATTTATGCATTTTCGTGCCCTGGTCCAGACAATAGTTTTCCATCTATAATTCCAACACAGTTTTTGTGAGTTCAGCTCAGTTCGGTTGAGTTCCGATCAGTTGGGTTTCTGTCAAGTTGGTGTCCACCGGAACACTTGTGTTCTTTGTTGGGCCCCAGAGTTTGATGAGGTTCGGTGTATTGAAACTGGAACTCGTCATTGTTATGCATATTGTACAATTGTTATGTGAAATTTATATTGTACACACACAATACATTCGATTGTCTGAGCTACTTCTTAGAAACGTAGTTTATGAGTATTTTTCATGACAGCAATTTTCAATTAAGGCCCTGCGAGTGCCGGAATGGGAGGGAGAGATGTATGGAATACGTATGAATGCGGCAGAGGTAGGTCGTCCAATCGAGAGGTGTGGCTGCCATTCAGTTGATTGAGTTGGGAACTATGCTGAGTGGAGGGGCGTTTGATTGATGCGAGTTTTGATAGATGATTCGAAGTAGCTGGGAGATATAAAGGGGAGTAGTTTGCGGGAATTTTCTATTTTATTAATACGAAAACAAAAAATATCGCCAAGTTAGAAGATATACCAAACTCACTTTTGTTCAGCTTAAAATTTTTTTTTAAATATTCCTTGATTATGCAAACAATGGTTTCAGTAAAACGGAACAAAATTAATTAACTTCGATGCTTTCAAATATTTTTGCATTTACATAAAAACGAGATGTCTTGTATCGATTTTAAATATAAGTAGCAAAATTCCGCTACTTTGCAGCATTTGTAGAATTGAAAATTCAGTAAAATTTATTCAGCATTTGTTGACTTTATGTGACTTGTATAACTTAATAATCTCTGTCCTGTCAATTTGGCAGCCAGACTTCAAGAATATATAAATAACTAAAGAATAACTTTCAGACGACTAAAACGAAATCATTGCTCAGAGTTTGAGTTCTTCGCCAGTCATTTCTTTTATTTCATATTCAAGAAACCCATTAATATGCTTCAATGTCTAAATTTCGTCATGTTCCAGGCTAATGGAATTCCTCCTTAGTTTCATCATCATTTCCGTGAAATATTCATACGCCCGAGACTCCGTCACTTTGGTCGTGTCAAGAAAGGCTTTGCAAAGTTTCCTGAGTTGTGTACACACATGTGGCGATGGAAAAAGTGCCCAGAGCCAAGTAAACTTCCCGGGCCTTTGGTTCCTGCACAGCATTGTTGTCGCAAGTGTTTCATTTTTCTCGTTTTAATACTTTTATTTTTGAAGTTGTGCAAGCACAATCAGCCGTGCGGCATATACAGCATATTTTATAACAATAATAGCACCAACAGCAGTAACAACAAAGTGCAAATGTGCCTGGCACTTTTGTTAGCTTGGGCCAACACAAGCACATGTATTCTGTACGGAAACAGCCACAGATGTGTCTAAAATAATATATACTACAGTTATTAGGGAGGGAGGAAAATATGGCTGATTTCTAAAGCATATTATATTTTGAAGTATAATAAATAATAATAAAATTCGAGTCGACTCTAGGAGAACACACATTTGTAAAAATTTGAAAAAATATATAAAAAAGCATCAACGACTTTAATGCTGGTAAATATAACCATCTTGAATCTTTCAAATTATATAAATAACATATTTAAAATCAGATATCCACATCACATTTCTAAATTTATTTTGTAACTTATGTTCAATGGCTTAATTAAAGGTAAGAAAAACAATATTTTATTTGTATTATTCTTACGTTATCTTAAAGATCCTACAATCTGATAAATTTGGCTTCATAGTCAACTTAAATAAATGTGTTAGGTTTTGAAGCACACTTTTATTTTTTGCCACCAAATAAATGTGTTGTATTAGTTGGATATATTGCTGTTTAGCCCTGATTAATTTACTTTTATGATTTCGGCAGCACCAGCTACAGCTACTCTGCTCACCCCTGCTGTTGTAGGTCCTTTGTAGGATCCTGCCTCATTTGTTTGAGCAAGTGCCGGCAAACGACCTCGAGTTGCACATAGCACACTTGTGCCGAATACAGCATGGGTACATATGTACTGCCCAGACTCGCTGAGTCTTCGTCTGGCTGTAGCAGCCAGTGTCTCGGTGTTCGCAGAACGAGTCCTCGTCCTCCCATGCCATCCGTATCCGCACTATGATTCACCCCCACCCCTGCTTAGCCCACACCCGCACCCTTGCCACCCACCGATGTCGTCGGGATGGCTCGGCTTAAGTTAATTACATGCCGGTCGACGCCTCGTTGCATAAATGTGTGACCCTCTTCTGCGGGTGTCGTGCTCTCTCTCTCGCCCGCTCTAGCCCCGTCTCTTTCGCTTCGCCTGTCCAGCTGTGCGGCTTGGGCCATTTTACAACTGTTGGCAAACGACCTTCCCAAAATGCGGCGATTGTTGCTGTTGTTGCATCCGTTTTCCTTTGTTTTCCGGCTGCTCCTGTGACACGCCTTTCTACTGCGCAGGCTCTCGCAATTCAGCGGAGAGCCGGAGAACCGGAGAAAACTCGGGAGAAAGGCGAGTGAAGAGTGCGCAGAATCGCTCCTTGAAGCGAACGTTCTGTGGGTGAACGTGAACCCAAACCCAAACCCAAACCAAACCCACGGGAATCGCAGATGGCTTCCAGTGAACCTGAAACAGAAAAGCCGACTGTCTGCACTGGAAGTGAAAAGCAGGAAAATCCTGCAAGGCGTGGCGGTGGGCGGCGGGGCGGGTGCTTGTGGGTGGTTGGGGGAAACGGTCTGGTCTGGCTCATGAAGTTACTCAGACATGCATAAAAATGCCGGTTTTATTATGTCGTTAGGTTCAGTTGAGTGTCTGCATGTGTGGGTGCTGTATAAGTATCCGTGAGCTTGTATCTGTATCTGTATCTCGGGAGTTCCCACCGGGAAAATTCCTCTGGAA
Organism: Drosophila lutescens; assembly: GCA_037075285.1. Lineage (NCBI taxonomy): Eukaryota > Metazoa > Arthropoda > Insecta > Diptera > Drosophilidae > Drosophila > Drosophila lutescens. The sequence continues at coordinate 441,257 of JBAMCF010000538.1, read as the reverse complement.
AATAACATATTTTCATCAGGTTTCTCCATATAAGCGGAAGGGACTAAACCTCATTCACCCCTTACATTTCTTCCATCTCTGGTTTCAAAATACACGGGGGTGACACAAAAAGTAAGGGGGAAATGAGGTTTCTATCTGGATCTCTGGCAGAAGAATGCAGGACAAAATCCACTGGTTTTTCGACTTCCCGGGTCCTTGTAGAAGACTCCCTTAAAGGTGCGACCCAAAAATAAAAAAAGCCGGGAGGAAGAAAAGCTTATTTTTATATACCCTCCCCCTTTGGGAGGCAATTTGACTGAATTTCAGGGTGCCGGATAGACAGATAGTTGCAGCTCTGGCGAGCAGGCTGTCGTAAAATTTTCGGACCCAACCCTTTTTGGCCATAAACGAGTTTTATGTAACATTCGCCCACGGCATACATAAAATGAAATATAAAAATGTCTCTCGCCCCCCGTTTTCTATATTTTATTTGCTGGCCTGCATCCTTGGCCCCGTCGAAAGAGATAGAACGATTTATATACACAGATCGTGGATGAGCCTGTTCTGGCAAATACATATATAATTTTGAAATATGCTTGCGACTAATTTAATTTATTTGCCATTGTTGTTCGTGAATTGTGGGATTTCCTTTTGCTTTTCTAGGTTTTCATTGTTGCTCGAAATTCCTCACAGCACTTTGTGTCGCTGCTGGTTCGGGAATTGCCCTGCCATTGATTTCATTTTTCTTTCCGTCTTTTTTATTGGCCTAACGAGCTACCAAAGAGCTATGTGGGTGGTGGGTCGACGTCGGGTCTTCGCCCATAATATATTGGTATAATTTTGTCATAAAAATGAAAACTTTTACAATTAGGATTTCTGGCATTTTATTTATGAGCTCAGGCTCGCAGTTTGTGGGTGGTTGGTACGCTTGGCAATTTGTTCAATTGCCGGCCCCCACAAAATGGGGACTAAGATATATATGAACATATATAATAAGTATATAAGTGGACCTGCGAGTGAATGCGATGCGCTTGGATGAGCTGATGAGAAGGGAAGCGGTTTTTATGACGCAACGGAAATCTTGACAATTTGTCAACTTGCTAAGAAAGCCACCGAGGGCAGGTCTAAAATACTCACAAGTGAACCCCATCCATTCCCATTAAACTCCTTTATCCAATACCTATTACATAGTTATACATATGTACCGTGATATTTATTAGTAATTATTAAAACAATTTAAATTTGATTCATAACAATTTGAATAATTGTATGTGCGCTTATCACCACTATAAATCATCCTGCATTATTATAGTTCAACTACACATAAAAAAGTTGTATTGGCAAAATGAACCTATACGGATATTTACGTAACTATAAATAAAGGTATTCTACTATTAAAACAAGAGAGAACGCTATAGTCGGGTGCCCCGACAATCAGATACCCGTTACTCAGGTAAAGGGTGTGCGAGGGAGATGGAGATAGAAACTTTGAACACGCATAACTTTTTAACGAATGGTCCGATTTGAAAAATTTCTTCTACATTTCGATAGGTATTGATAAACACAATAAAACTGCATTTTTACTTTTCCGAAATATTGAAATTTTTAAAATCGTATATAAGCGATTGTGGGCGTTAGAGGGGGCGTGGCACCCTTTTGAAACAAACTTGCGCTGCGTAGGAACTCCAAGAATCTTCATGCCAAATATCAATCGTCTAGCTTTTATAGTTTCCGAGATCTCAGCGTTCATACAGACAGACAGACGGACAGACAGACGGACAGACAGACGGACAGACGGACATGGCTAGATCGACTCGGCTAGTGATCCTGATCAAGAATATATATACTTTATGGGGTCGGAAACGCTTCCTTCTAGCTGTTACATACTTTTGCACGAATACAATATACCCTTTTACTCTACGAGTAACGGGTATAAATAGTAATATTTTGTTTTTGATTTTGGTACTATTTAATAGTAAAACTACTATAAAATAGTCAGTTTTGTGTGTTTCTTTGTTGTGAGAGTAGCTATTTCACTGGTAAAATTGACAGTTTAATAATATATTGATAATAAAAAACAGAGTACGAAAGAAAAGTATAAAGGTATCGCATAACCAGAAATTTAGCCAGAGTTGACACTTCGTTTAAACATTTATAGATGGCTTTATATCAGGGCTTTTATACGTTACGCTGATTGCGACACTGCCGATGTTACATCACATGCCACAGAGAATCATGCTGCCAAAAACAGGCCACTTCATCTGCGAATGGAAATTCCAGCAAGAGCCAGCAGCGATTTCCATAAGCATTTTCCATTTATATAATTCAATTTGGTTTTATTGTCCAACGGGCATTACAAAACATTTTCAAATGGCATTTATCAATATTCCCAATCTCTGGCCTGCACAAGTGAGCGAGTGGATGTGTGTGGCAGGGTCCCATTGATTTTGGCTCTGGTGCATATCGGATTTCCCCATTTTCCCCGCCCCACACAGAAACACCCACACGACCTTCACAGCTTGTGCGGCCATAAGCGCCGAAATATATGGCCAATAATTTTGTGTGCATGCCAATGCCAAATATGCAAGCTGCAAAAAACCAGTCAAACTATACGGCAAAGTCAAATCTAATCCAAAACCCGTGGGCAAAGACCTAGCCAGCATAATAAATTCAATCGAATTGGGGAGAAAAGAAGCATTGCAATGGCCATCACAAAAAGAGAAGGAAAAGCTGAAAGCATTAAAATAAAAGTAAAAATAAAATAATAAATAAAACGCAATTTTTAATTCCGCTTTTCTGTGTCTGTTGACACAAACTAATTTATGGCATTTACACGACAACAACTACAGCAGCAGCAACATTTTTGCACATCAACAATTTCCATTGCCTGCTGTGGCAAATTAGCCAGCAACAGCAAGTAATGTTTTTTCTCTCCTTTTTTAAATTTATTTTTTGTTGCGGCAGCCGCGTGTATAAATTTTGCAACAGCAGCAAAAAGGAAAGAAACTGCAAGAGATTTGCCTGCAGTTGCTGCTGCTGCTGCATGTATCTGTCGCTTGTTTTCTGCTTAAATTATAGACATTTGACTTGGCTGCGACTACACAAACAACATTTGGCATGCAATTTTTCTTGCTAATTTGCATGACAGTCACTGGCGCATATTTTTCTCTCACAGCGCCTGGGAAGTTCTCGGGGACAACTTCCTTGCAACTTCGCAGGCTGCCTACAATATTTGTAATTAAGCAATTTATTTGCCTCCGCCTGGCGTGGATGCTGCTGCCGAGCAACATTTCCGGTTTGACTAAGCTGAAATACGTATAAAAGGGAAAAGACTGAAAACTATTTTCGATTGATTGTGAAGCAGGGCGAAGCGGAAGGGAACTGGGCAGCGGATGTGACCATTTGGCTTTGTAACATGGCAGCAATTAGTGGGGAAATCTCCACAGAAAAGAACTCGGACTGCAAAACGAAGAGCATTAACTGGCGACTAGCAAACAGGGCGTATGCGCAATGTCATAATAACCAGTTGGAGTTGTTGTCCCAAAGCTAGATAATTTCTTGTTAAAAAAGTCTTCCTAGACGGAATAAAATATTAAGTTGCGGCTTACTTTGATTTTTATCCGTTGAAAAAATTAAATTTAAATTTATTTTTTTCCACAAAGAATCAAGATATATTAATTTGAGTTTTAAGATGACTGCTATAAGCCAATTGTCACTCTCATTAGAAACACCACTGCATATGCTAGTTTTCAGACCTAAATGGTAAAAAAAAATTGCCTAAATTAATGGTAAATGTTTGGTTGCCAACTTAAACCCCTATATGGGCTGGATATATCCTCCGTCCAGCCAAGATACCAAATATTTGAGCTGCGGAACTTTTCGTCCCTGGGATGTTCGTGGCAGTTGCATTTCCATGGCTCACTCACCCGACTGCACAGGGAAAATGGCAGAATGTGTGCGTTTGTGGCAACTTCTTATGGACATTCCCATGATGACGGGTATGAGTTTGTTTGCCAAGAGCCAAGACATGGCTGTAACTTTGTCGTGGCTGCAACTTCCCTTCCGTCCTTCTGCCAGCCATGTCCTTATTGAGCTGTTCGCCTAAGTGGGCGAGTGTGTGAGTGGCAGAAATTCAGATTCTCCGGCTCCAGTCAACATTCGTGTCAATATTGATTTTTCATTGCTCTTGCCGGCGACAGCAGCAGTGGCAGCAACACCAACAACAGCAACAACAACGGCAAGAGCAATAATAATAATAAAAAGCGTAGAGCAATATAATTGGAATTTGAAATTGGAAATTGGATATTTTGCAACAAAAAAGAGAGCAGAAATGCGAAGAAGTCGCACAGCAGCAGCAGCATATTTTATTCGATTATTTATTCAATGAGCGTCGCTCTGTTTGGATTTTATTGTGGGGACGAATGGGGAATGGGAACATGTATGCCATACATGAGTGCACGAGTGTCCGCACAAAGGCCAATTCAATTTGAAGCAGAAGCCGACAAGCAGACAGACTCCATGGACGGCTGGTACACTTGGACTAATAAGCACCTTGAACTTAGATAAATCGCTAGAAAAATATATATTTTTAAGAGTCTCCTTTCCTATTGGAAGCTTTCTTTTAGAAATTCTTGTAACCAAAAAATGTTGCTACTGAAGTTTTATAATAACACTAGTAACCCAAAAAAAAAATGTCTTTTAAATATCTTTAAATAAATTTGATCTATAAAACAAAATTTTGATATCTTTTTTGTGATCATCTCTATTCTCGTTCAAATCTAAAAAATACAATTAAACCAGGGACCGAAAATGACAGTTATTTTATTATTTTTTATCGAAAAAATCATACGCCTAGGATAACACTAAAAATCTGAGAAAAAAATCATAAAGCCAATTTAATGCAGCCTATTTATATCCGCAATTCCTAAAAATGTTTAACTTTTTTAAAATTGGTCATGAAGTAACTGTTATTTCAGACTTTTAAAATAAAAGTCAGAGAACAACAGTTATTTTCTGTCAAAAAAAATAAAAGTCCTCCGTAACTTTTATTAATGACTTTTATAATAAAAGTCTAAAAATAACTGTTAACTGTTAACTGAATAAATAAAAAAAGTCTGAAATAACAGTTACTTCATGATTTATAAATAAAAGGTGTTGAATAACGATTAATCGATGACTTTTAAAGTAAAACTTATAACTGTTACGGTCCCTGAATTAAACTAAGTTTAGCGAGCTATACTATTTTCAGAAATACATTCTATTAGCTGTATTGCTTATTTTCTCGACGTGCAGATAGTCGGCCAAGAGACAGAGACCGGCTAGAACTTTGACCAGACAAAACGCAAATAACTCAATTTAATTGCACGAAAAACTAAGCTGAAACTGAAACTAGCAGCCAAGTCCCTGGCCAAGTTAGCGCTGCTCGTCGGCCAAGTAAAGCATGGAAATAAATTGGAAAAACATTTACCATCGCCTGATCGATGGCCACTGACGAGTGACTGTCTCCGCTCCTCCTGCCTTTCTGCCTTCCCGCCCTCCTCCGCCCACCTCCCACCGCCCCACTTAGCTGAGTTTACTGGAAATGGTCGAGTGACCAACTGGTTTGGTCTTTGAATGATTGCGAGTTGGACAAACATCAATAAGCGGCAGTGGCAGCAGCAGAAGCACGGGCAACGGAGTGTTTATATGGAAAATATAAATCAAATAATGGCGCAGACATTAACAAACAACGCATGTGGCTAGGCAGACATCCAGATGATTATCGGGCTCACAAAGGTTTCAATGTGTATTTAATTGCAGACACACAATGTTCGGAGCGAGGGAACGCAGCCGGAAGGTAAGTGGCTACAATTTTATATAAATTGATAATCCACTCGGATGGTTTTTTCCACAGAACTCTTTTTTAACTAGAGTGCAACGTCTTTTCAATCAAATTGGATACAAATATGGAAGTGCCTTACGTGAGATGACTAATTAGATTTAATTTGTATATATTTGACCTCAAGAAGGCCAATATTTTATTGGCCAATGGAAAAGTAGTAAAAACCTGGCAACGTTTCAGTAGAATACTGATTTAAATTTTGGTTTTCTTTTGCATTTTCATCGATTAAATTAAAAATAAAAAAATGTAAAATAACAAATAGTTAAACAATTTTTGTAATTTCTAAATTATTGAAGCTCTTGACAAGTAAAACCAATAGTAACCAAAGTAATATTTCGAGAATAATATGCTTAAGAAAATCGTCAAAAGTCAAAATTTATGCAATAGTGTTATTTCTATTTCAAGAAAAAATTACAACAAACTTATGCCGCCATGTTGATTACATAACTCATGTTGCACACATTTTAATTTAAAATTTACATCAGTTTTAGGCGCAACTTTGAAAATGCACCTGGGATGGCTATGAAAGTCTCGGATCAATTGCGGCATGAAATACCCGATAATTGGCCAATTGCATTGGGACACCGCGGCGATGGATTGTAATGCAGCGTAATGTTAATGCTTACAACGTCTGCCCACACGGGTTGCTTTATACCGATCGGCTGTGGATCGGTGGATCGGGGTTGGATTGGAGCACAGCCCACTTAACGAGGTCGGGCCCATAGCAGCACGTAGCCATTACCCATATAATGCGGCGGGGCAGCCAGCCGAACATTACAACGAAACCTCGAAAACGAGACCATAGCAAAATATCAAGTATACGGGTCTGCTCGCCCGCTTATCGGCCTGTTGTTGCGGTAATTATAATGCGCCATAGTCACGCCAGACACGCTGCATAAATATTTAAATTAAATAATAACAAATGCTAGAAATAAATAAGCCGGGCAACTGTAAAAACAATACGTAATGGCAACAAAGGCGCACACGGGCAAATATTAATATTAACCGGCGTCGAATTCCAATTGACTAATGTTGCTGTGGGGAATTTGGAAACGAGTTGCTGCCGTGTCTGGGTTTTTGAGTGGCTGTGGCTGTTGTTCCTTTGTTCTGGCCATCCTCCGCCTCCGGGCGCCACTCCCCTTTCCCCTTTCCCCATCCCCCTTTCGCCTTTTATTTTAATTTCTGTCGTGGCCCAGCTCGAGTTTCAAAAACCAATAATGCGGCTGCCATCAGCAACATCAACAACGGCAACGACATCCACAACGGCGACGACGACAGCAACATGGCGCACAACAAGCAATAAAAATGGCATAAAATTCAAAATGAAAGCTAAACGCTGCCTCCCCGACCGCCCTGCCATATATATGGGCCTCGTCCCCCCACCGATCTGCTGTGAGCTGCATAAAAATAAGTAATATCGTAAAAATTACAGGAAATAAAAATCGCAACGTAAATACGTGTAATGCGAGAGTCGGCCAACTTTCCCAGTGGCTGAAATTGGCAGAAAAATTATGACAAAAGAGGGAGAAGAATGGGGCCAGGAAAGGCGAGCGAGCGAGCGAGAGGAAAAGTGTAACAGCCTTTTTGGGCAAGTGGAAGTGGAAAACCCATTAAAGTTCAAGTTGGACATTACATGGCCATATTCTGGGCAAATGTTTTGGAAAATAAATAATTCCCAGTTGCCATAAATGTGTTTTCGGGGGTTGTTGGCATAACGAACCGGCCTCGGCCGATAAAAACAAATGAGATAACTTTTTCGAGCAACTCGAGCAGAATACGCAAGTTCAGCGAGCCGGCAAAATGGCAGATATGAAAGCATTTTCTAATCTTTCTTTCAGAATAATCCTGCAATTAGGCAACCTGTCTCAAAACCATTCAACTCAATTACAAGAATTGCAGACGCGCTTCATTAATCACGGGACTTTGTAATAAGCCAAATAGTAAGGCCCAAAAATGAAATTTGGTATTTCTTAATCTGTAAATACGTCCCGGCCAGAACGACCAGAGCTATAAGCATTAGGTCATCTATTTATTTGTTATTTATATTTTTAGAAGAAATTTCTGTAAATCAACAGGCTAAACTTAAAACTCTTAAGTGTATGATATTGTGTGGAACAGTGCTCCTGGCACCATCAGGAGTTGTTATACCCTTGCAGACGGTATTATAATTTCAGTCAAAAAATAGCAACGCAGTGAAGGAGACGTATCCGACCCTATAAAGTATAGTCGAGCTAGCCATGTCCATCCGTCCGTCTGTCCGTGCGTCCGTCTGTCCATACGCCTGTCTGTCCGTTTCTACGCAAACCAGTCTCTCAGTTTTAAAGCTATCGGACTGAAACTATCCAAAAAGTCTTTTTGATCGGAAAGAAAATTTAAAAATTTATAGGTTCGGTGATTCTTGGCATATTATCTTATACTCTTGGGAATATTTCGAATTTCATTTTATCAAAATCGGACGATTATGTATTGGTTTGAACGATTGGTTTGATTTATTCCTGTTCCTAAGATTCCTAAGATTAAACAAAAATCCTACTACTATATTATATAGCTCCCATAAAAAGGATAAAAAAATTAATGTAAAACATTTAACATTTTTGTAATTTGTAAATTAATAGGAAGGATCACCAAGGGTATATGAGCTTCTGCTGGCCAAAGGTACCTTCCTTTCTGTTTATATTTCAATACTAGGACTACTCTTTCTTCTTTTGTATTGCTTGGATTCTCGTATTGATTCAGATGGAGTGAAAATCAACGGGCGGTATTTCACTTTTCTTATGGCGTTGATTATTTTAGTAGATTTTCAAGACTCAGGAATATCAAATACTTACTAATAATACCCAAATCATCTTTCGCCATTTAAACTTTAAAACATCAGGGTGTTCGATAATAATAAATGGAATAGCGTCAGTCTGTGAATTAACAAGCTCAACAACAACTGCAACATGAACAACAGCCACATAATTCAGCTGTTGTGCATGGATATTTCCTCTGGAACAAATACATCTGCAGCATCAGCAAGTGCAATTACCGAGTGTGTGTAGCACCATAATCATTTCAAACGGCAAATTATGACAGCGAGGAGGGGTCTGCAACTACAATTGCAACTGCAGTTGCAACAACAATTGCAGCTCCGACATAAGCCAGCAGCAGGCAAATGAAATGAGCTTTTAATCAATTTCCGGTATTAAAGTCTAGCCAAACCGAGCAGCCAACCATCCGAACATTCATCCAACCATCCCACAGTTGTCTGCCTCATTGTTGATCCTGCTGGCCGTTATTGTTGTTGGATTTAATTAACAAACAATTTATATTCATAAACCTCAATCGGTCACATGCAAATGCACATGGGACTTTGGTGCGGAGAGCGCACAACGAAAATATTAAGTGGGGGAATCGCTTCGTAAAGCTAGCTGTGATATGAATGAGACAGATACTCTACGTGGAGCTCTTAAAAGTGTTTGAGAATAACTTTTAAAAATGTATTTTAATAATAAATAAAATCGTTAATAAATAATAATGCATAAACAACATGTTTAAATATTGTCCTGCAACACTAAGTGTCCGATGTAATAATTTATAAGACCTAGTCTTGTCGCAACAAATAAATAAATTAAATTAAAAATTAAACTTTCAGAATGTATTATGGTTTTTCCTCATAAATGTTAATAATAAACATATTTTTATGTTACCTTGATAAGCGGAGTTTTTGTTAAGTTATACAATATACAATAATTAAATCAATTTAATTTGAATTACTGATTTTACAAATACCTCTGCTACCTTTTGGCAGAGTATTCGATTATATTTCGTATCGTGTATGCAATAAATATGGCAAATGCGTGGTGCGGCAAAAAAAAAACATGTGCATACTGACAATCGTAAAAAAATATATATAAGCTTTGCGAATGTGTGTCTATGCTTTTCTTGGGCACTAGTGTAACTTGGCCTTTTGTGTAACGAAACGTGGCAGCGGAAAAGAGCAGTCGCCACAACAAAAGCGCCCAGTGAGCTGCAACAATGTGAGAGCTGATTGGGGCGCCCCGCTTTCGGATTTTACATTTCAGATTTGACGCTGCCACGTGTTGCCAACACAAACACACTCGAAAGCACACGCGTTTGAATTGCACATGCCGTGTATTCTGGCCGCAATCGGACATGCAGGCCAAGGGATGTGCAGATGCACAGTAAGAAACAATTTCCACTAGGCTACAGATGATTTTTGGTTTGGTTTTTAAATTTACCAGGTAAGAAAATCAAATCTCCGGGGCAAATAGTGAGAGTATACTTCAGTCTGCCCCAAATATCATTTGTACGACAATATATACACTAATTTTCTTTCTCTGTGGCCTGAATTAACCCACGTTCTGACACCCAATTAACCCCTAGCATGCACAAAAGCGAAACACAGCGCATTTGGGAGTGGTATCTAGCAGCTTAGCAAATCATTAATTAAGCCCGGCCAAATACAGAAACCAGACAAACGCACGAGAAATTATTATAATGAACACGCATGGGGAAATGGGCGCAAAAAGCTTTGCGGGAAGTCGCCCTCCGCCCCCCAACTAATTAGCATGCTGAAATGTGTTGGGCTGCAAACACCATTCGGAGGTCACAGCGAGGTCCAAGCCACTCTTGGCGTGGAAAAATGAGGCGGGGGTGAGGGTGGTCAAGAAAACAGATGATTTTTGGTTTGGTTTTTAAATTTACCAGGTAAGAAAATCAAATCTCCGGGGCAAATAGTGAGAGTATACTTCAGTCTGCCCCAAATATCATTTGTACGACAATATATACACTAATTTTCTTTCTCTGTGGCCTGAATTAACCCACGTTCTGACACCCAATTAACCCCTAGCATGCACAAAAGCGAAACACAGCGCATTTGGGAGTGGTATCTAGCAGCTTAGCAAATCATTAATTAAGCCCGGCCAAATACAGAAACCAGACAAACGCACGAGAAATTATTATAATGAACACGCATGGGGAAATGGGCGCAAAAAGCTTTGCGGGAAGTCGCCCTCCGCCCCCCAACTAATTAGCATGCTGAAATGTGTTGGGCTGCAAACACCATTCGGAGGTCACAGCGAGGTCCAAGCCACTCTTGGCGTGGAAAAATGAGGCGGGGGTGAGGGTGGTCAAGAAAACACATTAGTTGCAGCAGCAAGGGCAAGAAACACTAAGGCAAAAGGTCATGGAGGTGGGAAGAAACTATTTACAGCGAGAAAAGCCGAAGATTACGGTCTTTTACGGACGGAAACACATGGTTAGAGAACCCAGTAGATTTAATCTTGAACCACCTGAAATAAAACAAAGATCCTAAATGAAATTACAAATTTTTTCCCCCAGGTATTTGAAAACGTTGCAAATCGAATGCACAACTTCTTGTCTCACATTTACATCCCAGCTGCTATTTGTGTCAGTGGAAAATATATAAATGGTGATTATGAACGTCCGGTAACGCAAAGTACTCACCGAGTGGAAAGCAGCCAACATTGTAAGGCTGCAAATTGCACGAGAACAAATATAAATATGAGTACTTATACATCATGCTCTGCGGCAGATTCAGTCTAACCACAAACTCATTACGGTCCATTCTCTTCGGCCCCGCCCCCTCAGCTCCCCTGCCCCTGCCCACCACTCTTCCGCTTTAATGACAGACGAATATTTTGTATAATATAGACATTTTCTACGGCCCCGACTTGGCCAAGTTGAAGAACCGAAGAGGAGGCAAAACCGAGCCAGCTGAAAAGCGACCTGGCAAAACCACAAAAACTTGCCTTTGGTTATTTTGTGTCTGGCATTGTCATTGCGGCTGATGTTGCTGCCGTAGCTGTTGCTGTTGCTGCTGACGATGTTGCTGTTGCTGCTGCTGATGTTGCTGCTGTCATGGCTGTTGTGCTGGCCAAAACGTGCAATTAAATGCTGTATAGAAGCTGCCGCTGCCATAAACCGTCGTTTCTACACAGAGAATAACTATTACCGAGGCAGGCCATTAATTAGGAAAAGCTCGAAGAAATGATCACAAACCTAAATTATATTTTGGACGCAGCACTCATTGGATGAATGCTGCAAAGATTGGTATATAATTTAAATGATACGATGCAGGGCAGAAAGATGAACCAACTTTAGTAAAATTGATAGAGCTAACAGTTTTCTCAAATGGGCTATGGTAATGTCCAGATGGATTTTATACGTTCCATATTACCCCATTTTTATACCCTTGCAGAGGGTATTATGATTTTTCTGTCAGAAGTTTGCAACGCAGTGAAGGATACGTTTCCGACCCCATAAAGTATATATATTCTTGATCAGCATCACTAGACGAGTCGATCTAGCCATGTCCGTCTGTCCGTCCGTCTGTCCGTCTGTCTGTTTCTACGCAAACTAGTCTCTCAGTTTTTAAGCTATCGGGATGAAACTTTCCCAAAAGTCTTCTTTCTATTGCAGGTAGTATATAAGTCGGAACCGACCGGATCGGACAACTATATCCTATAGCTCCCATAGGAAGGATCGGAAAAAAAACGTTAAAAAAATTCTAGCTTCGGTGTTTTTTGAAGTATTACCTTCTAATATTGGGAATATTAGTTTTAAATTATTTATGAATTTCGAAAAATTTTTTTATCAAAATCGGACGACTATATCATATAGCTGCCATGGGAACGATCGGAAAATTAATGGGAATATAATAGGAAATAAATTATTGCTCCGTTGGTTTTTTTTGTATTCACTTCTACTCTGGGATATGACTCTTTTTAAATATTTCCGAATTTCGATTTTAATTTTATCAAAATCGAACTACTATATCATATAGCTGCCATAGGAACGATCGGAAATAAGAGAAATAATAGGAAATTTAACATTTTTTGATTTGTAAATTAATAGGAATGATCTGCAAGGGTATATAAGCTTCGGCTGGCCGAAGCTAGCTTCCTTTCTTGTTTTTAATTTTTACAGATTGCAAAGCACCACGCCTTCAATATTTATCCCTATACCTACTTAGGCAACATTACCACTCTTTTGCCGTATATTCACGTTAGAAAAAAAAATTCTTTATAAATTCTTTAGTACGTTTTTGTGTTACTAACTGTTCAAAAGAAGTAATAGGTAATACAAAATTTTTGCGTGTATATGCGTTGGAAAAAAGTAATAAATCAATGAAAAGAATTTCCTCAGGGGAGATCCCACTTTGCTCCAATCGGACCATTCATTAAAAAATTAGGAGCAATCAAAGTTGTTGTCGCTTTGCCGTTTTGTCGCTTCGCAGCTTGCATTTCTCCTATCTCACTCGCACTCCCTTCAGCTGAGTAACGGGTGTCTGATATTCGGGGCACTTGACTGTAGCGCTCTTTCTTGTTTAAAGCAGAATTTCTACCTCGACCTTCAACATAAAACCATTATAGGATATTTTCTGCTGCTGTTTGTTTCTCTCTCTGTAGACCGGCGGAAGCCAACTTATTGGCAGTCGCTTGCCAAATGCAATGAATGAAAATTGCACAAAAAGAGAGGCAGAGGCCAGAACACAATTACAGCCAGCGGAGGCATTCACCAGGCAAATTATTGATTGGCAACCGCAGAGATGCATTCCGCCGAGAGCCACGGAGATACAAAGATGCAGAATCGGTCGGGCACTCACTAATGATGATGACGCTGGCTACTGGCTACTGGCCACCGCTGCTCACTCTCTTTTGGCCGCCATTGACATTGAAATCTGGCAATTTGCAATCATTGCAAATTGCAATTAGTTTTTATTTCGTGGCTGAGCCAAACGCCTCGCGAATCGTCGCGGGCATTTTCGTACAAATTACAGCTAAGGATTCCGAGTGCGAGGAATTTCCGGGAAAATCATCGGGTAATGAAAAACGCTGGCTGCTTGCATAAGTGTATTGCGAATTTCCAACTGCTCCTTTCTCAGACCTCAAGAGTATGTTTCGCCATTGTGACTAGCTAATTGCCAGGCGATTATTTATAGCCGTGCATTTTTAAAGTTCAAATTTGCCATTTGTCGGAAGTAATTTGCCCATTTAGCGCGTCTATAAATAGCGCCCCGCTACTCAGGCTTCCCCAACGAGGGGCAAGGTGTTAGGGCACTACGGATTGGATTGGGGAAAAGCCCAGTCCCCCTTTATGGTATTACGGCTGTCACTCGCCCCGCAAGTGGGTCACATCGTCATCGCCGGAGAGAAGCCTTGCTCCAGTTAGCCCGCTGAATGTTCTCGCTTCCGCTAATCTCGGGGCAAACTGCGGCAAAGCGAATATACATATATATGCAGGGGAGATCGGGCTTGAATGCGGCATAAGTAGCTGGCTATCTGCTTGCGGTTGAGACCCAAGGCTGCAAGGGCTGCAGTCACAGAAAAACAGCAGACTAACTTACATTTTACCAGAATGTATTGGACATCTTTCATTGAACGTCTTAAGTGTATAGTGTCTAGTGTCCAAATTATATATGGATTACCAAATATTACTAATTTTATTGCAAGTTTGTGCGAATTTCTTTGCAGTGTAAAAGCGAGAGTAAATCTTCGTCTAAATTATTTCCATGCGGCGAGCGGTCTTTTCAGTTTTCCAGCCGAGCTCATGCAAAAGCCAACAGCACTGATAATGAACAGGTTTATGTTGATTGCTTGTCTTCCTCTTTTTCACCTTTTGCCGGCTTTTGAGAGTGTTTGGAGTGTTTGTGCGTAGGCACGGTCCCCGGCCAAGTTCCATTCCCAATCCCTGTCACATTAATCACGGCAACATTTGCCATGCAATTAAGCAAATGAAGCCTGCATTTAAGTGCTGACAATGATGATGATGATGGGGACTTGGACTTGGACTCGAACTGGGAATGGAAATGGAAATGGGACTGGGACTGTGACTGTGACTGGGAAACGCGGCGAAATCATTAGGCTAATGTGGTTAGTTGAACATCGATAAGTGAGTGTGCCCCATGGGCAAAGAGCCGGCGATGTGACTCCGCTTAATGCGCATTTAATACCCCTTTGAGTCATTAGAAATTCAATCGAGTCGCTCAAAATAATTGACCCCCTCGGTTGCGATTCGCGACAGTCGTTTCTGGCAATTCATCAAACCCGAATCACAATCGAAGTGCAATTTGCTGATGTTTGTGATGGCAAATTGAAAAAAACACACTCGCACGCGAAAAAGAATTGACGCAGGCCGCAGCTCAGTCATTCATCGTCGGCGTGGCCTTTTTCGTCGGTTTGTCTTATTGGCCAAACAAAATCCCGCCAACAGCCGGTTAACGACGAAAAGGCGAAATTGTCAAAAGCATTCCGCCATAATTAAATTATAAAATAAATATTGCACCAAGCTGTTGCTTTCTTTGCGCAACAACAAAGGTGCATTTCGGCTTTTGAGCACAAATCGCTGAAATACGAGTGTGTGGGGGCTTATGTGAGAGCAATGAAACATCGCGCATACGCCGCGTTGCACGGCCAAATAAAATTGAATTGAAAGACAACGTAAATCTGCTGAAAGCAAACGCAGAATTCACATTCGAAGGTGGAATTCTCTAAGAAGAGTTTATTTCGTAATCTTTTGAATGTTTTTTGGACTTACTCTTAAATTAAAATTTAGATTTTTTATATACATATGTATCTGTATTTGAGTCATAAAATAATTTTTTTTTAAATAATCTTTTCTTCATCTTTTACAGCTATGAACGTATTACGTATGCTCATATTAAAGTAGAGTATTTTCGAAAAGTTTTTCCGATGTGTAATTTCTCGTACTCATTTTTCCGTCGCCCCTGAAGCCCCGAATTTTCCTCCGTGACCGTTGGACCCCTAACGCACCCAAACTGCCTTTCCGTTTGGGTCGCCAATCACGTGTCACAAACATGATTTATTTCGTCAATTTATGCCAAAAGTGTAAAACGATTTTCTACCGTGTGTCAAATGAAATATTATGACGTGCACTATCATTTACATGTGTTTTACAGCCCCCAGTGAGCTTGTGTGTGCGAGGGTGGGCGTGGCACTGCGTTTAGGAATGCGACAGTTGACTGAGGCTGCCTCCCTCCCCCCTCGACACCCGTCTCGGGTGTAATTGCAATTTAGCAAAAAGGGAAATTAAATTTAAATTGAATTGTAAACCGAATAAATTGAGGGGTTTTGGGGGTTGGAATGGGGAGTTTCTGCGCATTTGAATTTGCCTGAAATTCACGATTACGATTGAACGCAAATGGAATTCCTCTCCTTCTGCGGGCTGCTGTCTGTATAATTTACCATATATTTGGAAAGTTATCAGGCGTTACGCAAGCCTTCCCGAATTCTAAACTTTGGGCGTTTTTCGAAATACTAAAATGGCTGACAGACTTTTAGTCAATTAGCTAGAGCTTTCGCAATGGAAACTTTCTGCAAGGCCATACTTACTTTAATATTTTACAATTAAGTTATTATTTTGGAATAAGCTTTTGAGAATATAATTATTGATTTCAAAATAATACTCAACACAATACTAGCCATCAAGACTTAATCAACTTCTGTGACAAAACACTTTTAGCATTAAATTTTCCTGTGGATTTAAGTTTGTGCATTGCAGATTGTATATTTATTGTGACCACATTAGTGCAGTACACAATGTATTTCGAGAGAATAAAATTAAAATTTTAATTTATTTATCAAGTGGCATATTCCACACAAAGCCGACGGAAAACCAAACACAAAATTAAACCCCTATTTGTATTGCAACATCGGTAATTTGGGCGGAATGCGGGGGACGGCGAGGGAAATAAAACATTTCTATTTAATCTTGTTGTTATTGAGCTGCGAAGTGGCTGGAATGGGGCCTTTTGGGGACCTGGAAATTGCAAATACCAAGCGGATTGCACAACCGCAAAATGCCGGCTAATTAAATTAATAGGAAACAAATGCATAATGAGTGCAGGCGACCCCAGACCAATCAGTCCGTATCTGCAGAGTCAATTAATGTTGTCCGAACTGATGGTGATTTAGAGCAATTAAAGTGCAAATTCTCAAATATTTTTCTGCTGAGACGCCGCTCCAACGCGATATGCAAATTAAGCAAATGCCAACTAAGCTATCTATGGCCAAGTACAGATACAGATACCCGTATCCACAAGACACCAGATACCGAATAGCAGATACCAGAGACCAGAGACCAGACATTGCAATAGCAATAGCCAAGCCATGGCAACAACTTTTATCGCATGTGCATTTTCTTGGCCCGCGACGCCAACGACGATAAATGCAAATCTTGACAGTTTTCTCTGAAACATTTTTATTTATTTTCGGTTGCAGTTTTTCTGCCTTTGCTTTTCTCTTCGTCAATTTTCTTGGCTTTAGTTTTCATTGTCTGCCCGTCTGGGTTTGCTTTGGTTTCGGCCATTTGGCCATTCGGAAAGCACGTTTCGTGCTCGCACATCCGCCGCCGTTTGGGTGGCTATTTCTTGGTAGCTGTTGCAGTCGCCGCACTGAAAGATACAAATGTATCTCACAGAGCGGAGGGGGTTGCATGCCGACTCCCCTTACCCTCCATCGGCAACGGACCCTGGCAAGATTGTCGCAATTTCCACGGCGACAGCACTTGCGTCGACTTTTCCCTGACACTTGAAAGAACAGCTTCGCCCGGGGGAGTTTAGTTCTCGAGATAAGGTTTGTTCCGAAACCTCAGGACGTCTACAGAAAGATGTGGAAAATAATACATTTCGTTATTATTAAGTCAGTTTGGCAACAAGAAAGCACAAATTGAAACTGAAATTGAAAACAAGGTCCCCAATTGAATATTTTTGATTTATCCTATCAAATTTTTGAAAAAATACATTTAAATTAAAGGAGCAACTAATTTACATTACGATTATAAAAAAAAGTATTATTATTATATTATTAATAATTTATTATATTATAGGGAGTATTATTTATTAAAATAGGCTAATTTCGCATTTATTGTTTGACGAAATTACATTACATATCTTCTTACATATCGTGTGCACTATGAAACGCACTGCACTGTTGCAGTATTATCCAACTTCAGTACAATGAGCTGAATTCTTCAGAGTCAGAGATCGTTCTTAATCCGCTGACTGCATTTCCTGGGAATTAGTGAGCCCATTCAAAAGTTCCCCACTGCGTTCGAATGAACGGACAAACGTAGCCCTCATCTGCATTTTAAATGGAGGCACAAATAATACTCGGAATTAATTATGGCGGAATGTTTATTAATCCATTAGATCCATTTCACGCCGGATTACAGTTTCCGTTTTCGATCCGTGTATCGTGCATGAAGGGCAGGGCAATTGGGATTTTTTCCGCCCGAGGTTGTGCAATATTCAATCGCAATCTCAATATCGATTGCTACTTACCTTCTCATACATAATTCATTGGGGCCTGGTCGGGTCGTTTAATATGAAAACCAATTAATTAAACTCTCAACGGCCAGCGTCACGACTAAAAGCTTAGAAATTACTTAATAAATTACTTTCATTAAAGCCACAAAGGAAAAGTCAGCAGGCGAGGCACCCATTTCCCCGGGCCGCCCCACCCTCCCTCGAAACTTCCCTTGGACGACACCGTCAGGCGTTGATTTATATTAATCGACCCGCTTGCACAGCTCCAGGCATTATTTATTTGAGGCAGCAGAAAAACAAAGCAGCGGCAAAAAATATGCCAAGTAATAAATTGAATGAATCTACACATCACATGGGGGTTCGCAAAGTGCACAGCAAGAAAATAGGGTCAGCCAATATTTTTAATTTTGCAAAAAATCATTTAATTCTTATCATATTTATTATGATACCAAATTTTTTACATACAGAAGGCAACGAAACATTGCACAGAAATTTCCGATTAATATCCGGTATAGTTTTTTAATTTAAGCATTAAATAGATAAGGTGTATTTTTGAGCAGTGCACATTTACGATTTAGTATGGTATTTGGGCACTTGGAAAGGAAAACGCAAAATATGCGCTAATTTTTTATTTAAATTGCGTATGCCAAACCAGCGAATCGGAACTGAGGGCAAATAAACGAAACGAAAAAAGCAAAGAGCAGACACAATGTGCCACATGATTTATTGGCCCAAGAAAAGGCCAAAGAAAATATTGGTATTTTTGCGGCTTAAGTCGGTAGAAGCTTCCCAGTGGGTCACCGGAAAACACTCCAAATCAGCTGTCCCAAAACAGCTCGGGGTTAATTCGGGAGGTGAGCTGACTGGAGTTGAGTTGGCTCAGAGAAGCGGGCCAAGAAAGTGCTGACTACGAACTGCAGTTGCCAGCCGGGCCCAGAAGAAATTGCCTCATGATTACGTCGACCGTCCAACCGTCCAACCGTACGTCCATCCGTCTGCTGGTCCGCTTGTCGGTCTGGGTCCGTCACGTCCATGTCGTCTAGCTGTCTCTTCGGGTCTCTGAGGAAACACAAAAGTTTCCAAATTTCTGCGCTATAAGCACGTGCCCGACTCTTTGCCAAAATTTCCCATCGCCCCCGGCATTTTCCCCGGACTGTCCGTGTCCGTGTCCGTCCCCCTTTCGAAATTCACTTCATGTTAATTTTCTTTTCTTTGATTTTGCGTTTGCATTTCGGCTTGCCACTCGGGGTTTAATGTAATTCTTTAGCATTTGCCTTCGAAATGAGGTTAAGCTGGCACAATGCTGAATGGCAAATGGTGAATGCTAAATGGCAGGCGCTGTACAACCGAAATGGGTCACCTCAAGCGGATACTTCGGGGTAGCGGAAAATGTGGCATGGAAAAGTATGTGCGCTCGGGAAGACATCAAAATGGATCTGTGGAAGGCGAATTTTGGGGTGGTTTAATTATTTTTCCTTTTTTTACTCAAAATCAAACCTTATAATATAAGGGTATCTCATTTTTCGCAATTGCATTTCGGCTTGCCACTCGGGGTTTAATGTAATTCTTTAGCATTTGCCTTCGAAATGAGGTTAAGCTGGCACAATGCTGAATGGCAAATGGTGAATGCTAAATGGCAGGCGCTGTACAACCGAAATGGGTCACCTCAAGCGGATACTTCGGGGTAGCGGAAGATGTGGCATGGAAAAGTATGTGCGCTCGGGAAGACATCAAAATGGATCTGTGGAAGGCGAATTTTGGGGTGGTTTAATTATTTTTCCTTTTTTTACTCAAAATCAAACCTTATAATATAAGGGTATCTCATTTTTTGCAATTTAACCAGTTCTTGACATCTAAATAAATATAATGTGTTTTCCAAATAAGGAGTTTCATTCAAATTTTAGTTAGCATCAACGAGTTTTTTTTTATTTATCTTATCGGTCTCAGATCGAGATCACTATTTTTTAATTTAGGAAAGCGGACCTAGCGATCAGACTCTAATAAATTCAATTCGAACATGCAATGCCTATAATACGATACGTTGTTTACGTAATTCACAATTCGCTTTCTAAAGCAATTAAAATTTAAAACTCTACAAAATATAATTTAAAATAACAGATAAATAGAAAATAATGGCTGAACCATCATCATTGTTGTAGGCAATCAGCTTTTGATGATTATATTTAGTTATCATTATCATTAGACCCCACAGTTTCCCCCTCGATTTTGCTCGACTCATTAGGAGCGCATTCCGAAGACTCTAAAGCTGCCTGATTGATAAGCAGTTAATAATAGTGAGCGACCCTCGACTAAATACGAAAACGCAGACCAGGAACGGAAACGGGAAAAAGGGTTCGGGAAGCGGGTAAGTGCGTCGACTGCCCGTACTTATAATTCGAGAGACCCAGCAGACAAAGTCCGGACTCTGCGCGCCATCAATGTAATTACGAACACGGCACGCAGTCGGTCAGCCACTCCCCTTCGCCCAGTTCCCCGGTAATCACTACACCTCAAATTGCACAGGGGATACAACATATAAATTTAAGCCCGGCGAGCGCCTAAGGTTTCCAGCCAGAGATCAAAACGAAACAAGGAAACGATGACGTACCGAAAAAAGACACGAAGCTGGAAAAAACAATAACCCCAAATGGGAAAAAAGAAAATCAGACAAACAACCGAATTAAAGAACGCAGCAAAAAAATCAGGGAGGGAGGAACATAATGCGAGTTTAAGTGCATGAAATTACAAACTGCCTGGAGTTTGGCTCATGGTTGGATGGTTGGTTCATTGGGACAGAGGCGTAGGTGGTGGGACTTGAATGAAAGAAACATTGGTATTTTTGTAATACTCAAAACAGGAAAAGGGATTTAAAATTGGTATTTAAATACACCAAATACCTGCAAGTTCCATAAGGGTTCGAAGTTTATAACCTGCTATTATATTACCAACTGCGGAAACCCCTCTAACGGACGCCACTGCTTGAAACCTTGCCTGCTGCGCGGGATTTGCAGGTTTCGGGCTTCGGGGTTCAAAACTGGCTGCACCCTTTCCTTCTTTGTCCAACTAAATTCGAGCGCCGCGTTAGTTTGGTGACGATCTGAAATGAGGCATAGAACGCTGCACTTAATGGGACATTGTAAATAATTGCGGAAGTGTGTAGAGGCCTCGCTCGCCTGACATTTGAATCGCAGATGTGTTCGAACTTTTTGATACTCGTAGTGAATTGGGCTCGCCGCTGGCCGTTCGCTTATCTTGTAATTGTTGATTTAGTGTGTGCTCAATTTTTATTTTTGTGCGGTTCAGGTTCGATGGCAGCTCGGTGGTGCAGTGGAAAGGTGCAGGGGCTGCGGAAGGGGGTGCCGAGGGGCTTTGGTAGGGCGGAGGGGCGGTTTGTTTGCCCGCCCGGTTCATTGTTCGCTCATTGACATCGCCCGTGGTTGTTGTCGTTCCCGGCGCGTGACAAATGACTTTGCCGTTGCATTCCACATTTTCGTATGTGCATACACTGCGAAAAACTACAAATGCACAACTGCAAAAACCAATTTCACCTGACAAATATTTTTTAATTTATTGTATACTGTAGTTCGAGGACATTTTTTTGCGTTGGCTTCTTGAGCGAAGAGCTTGACCCCCATATTTGATTCTCCAAATTCCATAAGCATAATTTAGTATCGATCTAAATTGAGTGGTAAAGGCATGTACAATTTATTTCCTTTCTTGCAATAGAAGATTTTTGTTTATTCTTTTTACAACTAGAAAAAGCTATCACAAGTGGGATTATTGTTATTGGCCATTCTTTAGATTGATTATCTAGGATTTGCTAGGAAAAAATCTGTTTGAAGTAGTATCTTTTTCTCCTGGTGTACGGACTTAGTTGTGTACCGCATATGGCTCTGTCAATGGATGTCCCTGTCCCTGTCCCTGTCCGCGTCCTACGTTGCCATCAATCGGAATCCAAACAGCCCGCCGAGCGGGCGGCGAATCAACAAATTGAACTGCTGCTGTTTATATAAAATATCTACATACTCGCATCTATCTATTGTTGCTGTTGGGACGTGGATGTATGGCCTCAGTCGGAGTCGATCCCACGAGCACTACGACCATAATTGACAGTTGTGTCGGCATTTATTTATTTTTATTTTTTTCTAGACGAAACTCACGCAAACACACACAAGCCAAGTGCACTGAACCGGGCGCTAAATTTGGGCACAGCTTTTTACTGTTTTACTGGGTTCAATGTAACCCCGCGGGGTTTCCACCTAACGTGGGCGCAGCCACTCGATCCGAGGGTCCCGATAAAACGACTGCCGTGAATTGATGGTGGTTCGTCGGATCTGCGGGGTGATTTACATTTTTTGGCGATAGGTAAAAGTGAAGGATAAGTGTGTGCCCTGAACCTGAATAGTTGAAGGCACAGATGACGTTTGGAGCGGTGTCAAAAAATCTCCAAGAGCGGTTGACAGAAGAACTGCCGGGGATGTAATCTCAAAGGAATTGGACTCATTTGCATCCTTTATCAAGGATCAATGTGGGGATAGAAGACGATAGTTTTTTGGAAATGGAAAATAAACTGTCACTTGACTTGTTGTCTCTGAATTTAGAAAATTCCTGTGTGCAAGTGTATTAGAGCCTCTTCATGTGTATAATATAAACCAGGAATTCATTATGAAATCATAATATTTTTTAAATTTTAAAATCATTTGTATATAATTTAATTATATTATGGATAATCAAGTTTGCCAAAGTTTTAGGCAACAGAACAGAAGAAGTATTACGAAGCGCTGTTATAGTCGAGTTTTCGATGTCACTTTCTTGATTTCATTGAATAACAATTTTTAAACGTATTATTTTTCGCACTTTACTGTGACACATTCCGCCCACCCTGCTCCACTTTTCTCCCTGGTGGCCGCGAACACCAAACGTCAATTTGGCACAACTGTCAGGCCAAACTGTCTAGAAAGAGACAGAGAGGGGAGCAAAGAAAGAGAGAGACAGGAACATGTAGGGGGAGCGAAACTGTAACAGAAACCGACTAAAGTGTCATACACGTTTGATGGCCAACTAATAACCGAGAGCCCCGTTGTCGTGTCAGCTGCAATTGACACTTGTGCGTCGGATGGGCAATACAAGTATTTATGAACCCGATGAACTCAAGCGTTTTCGCTGCCTCTAGTTTCCAAGGTTTCCCTGGCAATCTGTCGCCCTTTCCATCTGTTTCTCTTTGTTTCCAAATTGGAAATATATTTCTTATGTATTTCCAGGATTAAAAACTGTCCAGCCTTCAATCTCTTAAGTATAGCCAAATTGGCAGCACTGAGGTCCTGTCTCACTTTTATGGGCTTCCTCGTTATTTCAGTTGACAATCAAATTCTACGAAATTGGATTCTCTTGTTCCTCGACACGCTCTGCCGGGTTTCGAAACTCACCCTCCTGCTGCCTCAAGAAAAACAATAAAAAATTGGAAACGAGAAAATCAAGCAAATTGCCTGCAATTGCAATTGTTTTCGCTCGTTGGCCAGCATGTGTGCCGCTGTCCGTTATTGTTTTTTATGTTTTCCATTTTTTATTTGCCCGGGCCTCGCATTTTTAATGCGAAAATGATTTCATAAATTGTTCGCCGGCGTTGTTTATTTTGAAACTTTACTTACCGTTGGGCCCCGAGGGATAGCTAAAAAACAGAAAGAAAGAGAACGCACCCATTTCCATTCTATTATTTCAGCTGTCAGACATTTCGACACTTGAAATTGAGCGTGTGTGATGTTTTCATTCTTCCAAAAGGGAAGGGGTCGTAGGTGGGTTAAAAAACAAGACTGACTCAAAGTATGAGAGCCCAAACACGGAGAGAAAATTATTATACTCAGATTATTATATTATTTATTATTACTCTTTGCATGAGAATGAACATGTAATAATATCAAAATTAATTGTATTGGAGCTAGTTTCATTCACATATACTGTATAATAACACATTTAATTCTGAACAAAAGCCGAGTTTTTCGCTGTGTAGCAAAAAGGAAAGGGGGAACCAAGGAAATTCGCACGACAGGAAGCTGTAATTGGCCCAGGAGCGCTTGAGCAAACATCGCCAAAGTTACTGCCGGTGGAGGGGGAGAGCTGCTTTATTGGAACGGCAGCTGTTGCCCGATAAGGTCGCACCCAGACTTATATCCCTTATTCCATATCCGAAGACCCGACACAATGCCAACTGATTGCCGTCTTGCGTGTTGGCTTTCCCCTCCAATTTCCACCCTAGCCTTATTAATTATGACGGGACATGAATTGATAATGGCTGGAGTTCAGCCCCGAAGAACTGCCGATGAGCAGCGATAGATAAGTACCGTCCGGGAGGAGGGCTTCCTACATGATTGCACTTGATTGGGTTCGGACTCGGGATTGGGAGCTAATGGCGCCCAGCCCAAATGAAGGGTAATTACGGGAGTTTACGAATCGCTTGTAAAACGCGCGAAGGAGAGGAAGTTGCCTGGCGCAGAAAATCGATTAAAATCATAAAGAGGACAATGGATGGAATGACCGAAGATCAGTGTCTTCGATTAATATTATAAATAAAAGTATGTAAGTACTAAACAGAAGAGAAGAGAACACTATAGTCGGGAATTCGCTTTCCTTTCGCATAGTAGTTCCTATGCAGCTATTCCTTAAGTAGGCCAAAATGGATGAACATAATCAAAAAGCAAAGAAATTAGTATAATAAAGTATACAAAAGTTGTGATGATGCTTCTAGGCCCAACACTATCTTAATCTTAATATTAAATAGGTGTTTCAAAAATCCAAAGAGCCAAACTTTTCTAGCACTTCCGCCGCGAATATACATATGTACCCCCTGCTGACGAAAATCGAATAACTAACCCCCCGCAATCGAATCGAATTGGGGAAAGTACCCAACGCACTCGATGAACCCTGTATTTATTTACAGTTATGTCATAGATTGCATGTGCTGCTCCAGGCACGCCCCCAGCCCCTGAGCCCCCAACACGCCCCCTTCAGATGCAGACATGTAAATATCATAAAGTTGTGTACAAATAAATCAAATCATGGTGCAGGGCGCTGAGAACAAACAGCCCGCATCAGGCGGTAACGAATACACATGTTTCAAAAAAACCGTATAGCACCATCATAACTCCGACAATCCCTCCCCGCCAGCTATCAGTCAGCTAGAGTTCAATAAACAAAAGCCGGGAGAACGAGTAGGAAGAGGCAGGGGAACCCACTAAAACACTACATAACTTGAAATCAAATAAAGCGCCCTTGTGTCCGTTTGCTCGACAGAGCGAATGCAATCAAAACTCGCACCTTCAGATACAGCTATTGATACAGATACTCCCATACTGGGGACTCGGATACAGATACAGATACAATTAGCCTCGTTTCTTAGGCAATGCCCTTTGATGTAAGGTCCCGTGATATGAACAGCCAGTAAAAACAACCAAGTGTGAAGTTTTTTGTTGCAGGGGGCATCGGCTTCGAAATTGAAATTGAAATCGAAAAAGTGAAAAGCAAAAGCTGCGCGACAAGTCAATAACCATATTTAATAAGGGAATCGATCGATTGGACCGACAACGGGTATTCAATTTAGAGAAGAGTTAAATTTATGTATTTTAGGAGAAAAAAAAGGAAACTAAACCTTGCATGTGGTATTCGACTGAAAGATAACTCAAAGGACAAATAGATGTTCGACCATCCCAACATTATTACCGGTTCTATAAATCACTGAATATTCTATAAAAATGCTCTAATGTAAGTGCTAACTGAGAAAACGCTCTAAAACGAACGTCTTTTTAGACACATAATTTGGGGCGCTCATAACTTTGCTTGCTGGGATACTATATTAGTAAAACCCAATGGGTTTATGTTGAATGTTATATAGTATTAATAGCAAACTAATAGAACGCTCAAAAATCACAATGCTCAACACATAATAATTCCCAAATTAAAGTCAAACTTATTGGAATTACGGCTGCCACTTCGCCATTTGCCACATCTTTTAAAGGGGTATTGCAGGGGGATATTCAGCTGGGCAGGCGAACGAGATGGTTGCCATTCCCTAGGTGAGATCGACCAGCAGCTGGCTCCGTTCTCTGCCTCTGTCCCAACTCCATTCCCAGTCTCTGTGGCACCGTGGCAATTCACTTGGCCAACATCAAAAGGCCGTTCGAGTGGCGGCTGCCACTTTTCAAGAGTGCGAAATTAAAACAAAATGTTGCAAGATGCTGCGGGCAGTGGATCTCCCAACTCCTCCGAGTCGGCAAACCTCCGACTCCTCCGACTTCTGGGGCTGCTTTTGATTTCTCTCGGCTGATAAGCCGAGTTGGCCGGAGCTCTTCACATCATGCGTAAAACGGCGTCAAAATGCAAATGTTGCGCAGGAAACAGCCGGCAAGTTTTCCCCATTTCCCCTGATTTCCCCCCTGCTGGCCGCAGCGTAAATAAACATTTTGCGCTTTAATTTATGTTGCAAGGTTTGTTGCTGTGTGCAGCAGGGGGAGCATTTTATTGCACATTCGCCCGGGGCCACATTGCAAAATTTATCATCAACGGCGAACTAAATGGGCTAAATGGGGGCAGCATCATCGCCAACAAGTAAGTTTTCCGCCCATGAACTAAGTAAATTTATGAAACCGGGCTCATAATGTTGGAAAGGGCAGAATGTTTCTTGTATTTTTCTTGTATTCACGAAACTATTATTGAAAAGTGTGCAAATAGATAATGATTCACAAAGCGGTCAAAGTTTATTGATCTCAAAATAAATTTTGAAGTATAAATTATTTTCCGAATATTTAATGATATTTATTAAAAAAAAAAGGCAATTTAATAAAATTTCTCAATATATGCAGTCGCAAATTATCCCAAAGTGGTTAATTAGGTCTTCAGATAATACCAAAATCTAAGTCTTCCTAATCCCCTTCTTACAATCTATCTAACCAGTTTCTGAGCGAAACTAAATACCAATCTAATTAATGTTAAACCCTGATTGGGTTCAACGAAGACAATAGCCAGTGGTTTCCATCGGAAGCCAGTAGATTGGACATTTTCAAAGACATGTAGCCAAGTACCTGCGCAATTAGTCGTCCCCCCTGTCCCTTTTCCGGCAGAGTGCAACTTCAGCAGGCTGCACTCATTTAAAATTTAAATGTGAAAATAATGCAAATTAATGTGGAGGCAGCGTTTTGTTACGGCACCGCTGATAAACAACAACAGCCTGTTTGGACAGTTGCTGCTGGAACAGACCCTACATCCTCGCCGGGCTGGATTCTCGGGTCCGTGGCTCCGAGCAAGGACAACGTCGTGTACATGTTAATTACTTGTGAAAATATGCAGCAGACGGCAACAACAAGGGCCAACTGCCATGAGGCGGACTTTTCACACCAACTCAAATCGCCAGGTCGCTTGTTTTCGGCACGGAACGGGGATCGTATCGTTCCTTCTTTATGTTTCTGCTGACGAGTGCCCTTCAAAGTGAACCTGCCCGTCCCAAAGGGCCAACTGTTCGCCGGGACTCTCCGCTTCCGTTTCTATTTCGGTGGGCTTGGCGTGTGTGCGGGCATACTAATTACAGAAGCAACGCCACACATAAAAAAATTCATATTATTTCTGAAAAAACATTTGTTAGTAAGACTATAGCCTCACCTTAAATAATAATCTTGATAAATAATTGGAAATAAATTGGATAAACAAAACCATTTTTTCCGATAATGCCTAATACAAGAAACCTGATTTAATTATAGAAATCTCAAACCAAAATTAAACCTAAACGAATATAAATTCTTTATAAATTTTAAACATTTCTAAACTCTTTACTCATAATTCTATACACTAAAATATTATGAAATCTGATTTCTAAGACATTTACATAAGGGTATGTCATTTCTTCTTTAAAATATACCTAAAAGGCCTCTTAAATATGCGAGATTTTTTATAGAGGGTTTCGGGTGGCACTCGACAGAGTTCCTTAGTTTTTTTGTTACCTAATTTGAAAGAATTTTTTTGGGTGCACCACCAGCAGCTACCACAGCAACCCCGACGTGCCGCATTCGATGTGGATCTTTAATCGCTTCCCTCGAAGCGACTTTTTGTGCCGCAAACTCATTAAGCGAAACTGAAAACCAGAAACAACTTCAAATCACACATCGTTCCTTTCTTCTTTCTCTTGCTTTGGTATATTTTGTTATTTTTTATTACATTTCGGGACTGCCGGGCTTGTATCTTTCGCCCGGGCCTAATTGCTTTTTATGACAGTCGAGTGAATATGATAAATCTTTCGCCGTGGCCCGACATTATTTCGACATTTGTTTGGCTAGAAACATTCTTGGCAATTAAATTTATGTTTGTGTTTCGTTTGTAGTTTGCTCCCCGATAATAATACTTGACATGTGTTACTGGATGGTGAGTACCACCCCCCTACATTCACATTCAACCCACCTTTTAGCCATCCAACCATCCATCAGTTCAGAGGAGAGTCCAAAAAGTGTCAGCTGGGCAAGTGTTTCCATGGCTGACATTTATTTGCAATTGGTTTAATTCTGGCACTGGAAGAGGAAATTCCATTTAAGTGGCTCACGGGACGCTGTTTCAATGACTTCATCACTGTTGAGGGAAAATAATGCGGGCCACTATTTGGGTAGAACTACTTAAAAGGGTTGCAAAAAATATATAGACATATAGCTTTGCGGGAGACTATTTTATGAGTAGTTTCGGAGCTCTTAATTCAGGGAATTTCCATTTCCAAAAATCATTTAGACGAGGTGGCCTAATAAACATTTAAATTGTTTTTTAGACCTCAAACTTATATATTTTAATTTATTTTAAAGTAGCTATTATATTTATTTACAATACCATCAAAGTTTAATGTAAATCCAACTAATAAACTTTTCCTAACAAATCTGCAAAACAATTGCCAATTTTGGCGGGCCGAACACAAACATTTGGGTCATATGAGGTAAGAGCACGGTCTTAGCAAAAGTGAAATCCGCCAAGACAAATATGGCACTGAGCTGGCATAAGTCACGGGGGAACAAAGCTAACCCAGCGAACTCAGCCATCTCAGCCGCATCGTATTGATCAAAAAACAATTTCTCTTTCAGCGCTTTTATAGCACTTTTGTGGAAGTGGAACTGGCACTGACGATCGGGAAGATTATCACACGAAAGCGTCGAAAATGTTTCGTAGTTTCCTGAATTTTACAAACAAATACAAAATTATCCGGGGCATGATATCATATGGCACCCTCTGGCCCTGCGGATCGCTCATCGAACAGACCATGATTGAGAAGAAGACATTCCGAACGTACGACTGGATGAAGTGTCTCAGGTGAAGTCCCACGGATCTTGGCCCGATTCGAGTGCTAATTGGCCCCGATGATGTTTGGCTAATTCCATTGCAGGTTCAGCTTTTTCGGCTTCTTTTTCATGGGGCCGACCATCTACGTGTGGATCAGATTGGCGGGCGTTATGTGGCCGCGCACTGATATTAAATCATCGTTCTGCAAGGCGATCACAGAGCAGACCGCATACGATCCGATGGCCATCAGCTCGTTCCTCTTCTTCATGACCTTGATGGAGGGTAACTCGTACGCGGAGGCCAGGCGGGAGGTAAAGTCACTCTACTAAGTAACTCGTTCGAGACTTAAGCTGCACTGCATGTTTCCATTTTACAGAACATCATTTCTTCTAGCCAAAGACACTGAAAGGCATTTTAAAACAAAAGTAAATTTTTTTGTTTCATTAGATTTAAGTGTGGCTATAGCCATAACTATAGTTTTGCCAGAAAAACAATCAGAAACAGTGACTTAATCTGTTTTTGTCGCGAGAATTGTTTTTTTTTATATTATCTCAAAAACGAACAGGTGCACAAAAAAAGTATTGAATTTTTGTTTTTCTTTAAATGCCAAGTTCTTAGAGAACTGCCTAGACTCGTCTTGGTTACATCTATAAAATAATAATTAAACGTTTTTTAGGTGCTTTATAGCAAGAAATCAGGCTCCAAAAACTAGACAAGTTAACGTCTTCTGTCTCCCAGATGTTCCGATAGCCCAGTTGCAACAAACTTCCAATGGTATTTATTTTGAAATCGGGTCTCCAATTTCCATCGGCTTCTTGCACCCAATTCGGTTGGTTTTGATTTCGGAAATCCATTTTCTCACGACACATTCAGGCAGTCGCCGAGACAGTATCTCCGTCTTGGTATATGTATCTGTATCTGTGTCTATGAATCTGCATCTGCGACTGAGCCTGTAATGTAAGCATGCATAAATATCACCTGTCTGTCGCTTACCTCCATCCATTCCCAATTGCTGCGTCTGGTCCTCCGATTCGGGCTGTCAACATTGATTTGTTGGCTCTGCGGCCATACTTTGAGATACTTTCAGGCACTTTGCTCCAGGTCCGAGTTCGGCTCGATGGCTGACTTCCATATCATTAGAAACCATTTATCTTGATAAATGTAAATGTTTTACCATATATTTGTGTCAAACGTGCGTCGTCTCATTTGCTTTGCATGCGTTCTCCAAAGATATACGGCCGACTGTTCTGAGCGATGTGATCGTCTCGGGTTTTGGCCGTAAAAGAGTTATGTGCGTGGCTAATGATGACGTTACTCTTTTGATCCTCACCTAAAAACATTTTTTAAGGGGTTCGAGTTAGAGCAGGGCAATTAATTCGAACAACTAATGGGGGGTGCAGGTCTGATAAACATTCATCTAAGTGTAAGAAACTGTTCCCGAAATTGGCTACTGTTTTTCTACATATTTGAAAATCACTTTTTAGTTCTTTTTTTAAATCTGATATTAATTTTTTCCAATGCTTTTGCCCATTGTTTGAATTTTCTCTAGACTACTAAAGTATGGCTACTTCTCATTATTTTCGTTTTAGGCACATAAAAGCTAAAGAATAAATCATTAAAGTATTTATACCCGTTACTCGTAGAGTAAAAGGGTATATTGTATTCGTGCAAAAGTATGTAACAGCTAGAAGGAAGCGTTTCCGACCCCATAAAGTATATATATTCTTGATCAGGATCACTAGCCGAGTCGATCTAGCCATGTCCGTCTGTCCGTCTGTCTGTCCGTCTGTCTGTCTGTCTGTATGAACGCTGAGATCTCGGAAACTATAAAAGCTAGACGATTGGTATTTGGCATGAAGATTCTTGGAGTTCCTACGCAGCGCAAGTTTGTTTCAAAAGGGTGCCACGCCCCCTCTAACGCCCACAAACGCTTATATACGATTTTAAAAATTTCAATATTTCGGAAAAGTAAAAATGCAGTTTTATTGTGTTTATCAATACCTATCGAAATGTAGAAGAAATTTTTAAAATCGGACCATTCGTTAAAAAGTTATGCGTGTTCAAAGTTTCTATCTCCATCTCCCTCGCACTCCCTTTACCTGAGTAACGGGTATCTGATTGTCGGGGCACACGACTATAGCGTTCTCTCTTGTTTTATATTGAACTAGATCAAAAAAGTAATAGCTTTGATTTTTTAATTCCACTAATTTTTTGTAATAGTCTTAAATGAGTTTTAATTTAATTTTATTGAACTTGCTTTTATGATTTAATAAAATTCTTTTTATTTATAATAAAACTCTCATTTAGTAAAATTCTTTTTAATTATTAAGATGACTTTAACCACACATCAAATGCAACTGACAAAGGGATCGATTTTAAATTTATATGAAACGGACAAGATTGCATTTATGGTTTAAGTTAATCAATAGAATGACTTTTTCTCAAATTAGATTAACTTTTATTAGCCAGCTTTTTGACAATTTTCCATTAGGATTTTCATGCCAGTGGTAATTGTGCACACAAAGGTAGCCAATCAATAAGTAATTGCCAGACCTCGACCACTGCCCCGGTGCAGACTTTTTATTAAATTGGTTATCGTTCGCACATTCAAACGCAGCTCGGGCCGAGGTGATAATTTTTCGAGCCGGGCGTTGCCTTTTAATTAACAACATTAACAAAAAGGCCACGCCCTAGTCTAGCGTACCACAAAAGAGAGAGAGCAAGTCGGACAATAAATAAAATTTTAAACGTCTCCCACCGCCGCTGCCAGCCGGCACTTAATTACAATTTTCCGCGCTGCCATTTTCCATTTTCCACCTCCACCCGCTGCCGGGGCATTATGTCACTGCACTCACTCCCCGGTGTCTCCTCTCGTCCCCAGGTCAGCGATAAATTTCTGGACGCCTACAAGGTGGGCGTTATTTATTGGCCCTGCGTGCAGACGGTGAACTTCGCCTTCGTGCCGGCGCGGAACCAGGTCATATTCACCTCCTTCTTCAGCATGTGCTGGACCACCTTCCTGGCCTACGTCAAGTTCCTCCAGCTGCATCCCCCCGTGGATGTGGATCACCACGCCATGGACATCCACTTCCTGGAGATGTGAGTCCGACCCGCAACTAGTTACCCCCAAATGTGATGGCAGCAGTACCAATAGCAGTCCCCCCGGAATGAGTTAATGACATGTCATTTCTTTTGTATATATTTTTGTGGGCCGCTGGCATTGTATGTATGTACGCCCATTTATTTCTTCCTGATAAATAAGTTGTGATAAGACCGTAGTTGGTGTTTTTCTCAGAATTGAATTGAAATTGGGCGTTATCGTCAGTTTCGTTTAGGAATCTCATGGGACCAGAAACAATAATGGGTGGATGGCGCTTGAGAATCGCAGACTCTGAACCTCTAAAACATGCGAACTTATGTTTCACTTATTTCTATTCCCTGAAAACTTATTTGCTTTGCAAGTTTGGTAAATTTTAAATTAAATGTTCTCAATTGTAAATATCACACAAATGTCTTTGGCCAGTTGGTTATGCATGCATTTGACTTCAATTGACCTGCATCAGCATTTATCAAAATTAATATTTATTATTTGTGCGCTTCTTTTGGCCGGGGAATTGGGGTCCATTAAAATGCATACGTAAATCTATGCATATTATATAGATGACGGAGTATATGTATTTGTGTATCGGTGGGTTCGTTGAAGTGGAACCGCTAAGTGGTTGTGCTGAATGCGAGAACGGAATGCATAAATAATGCCGATTTAGATTATTCTGAAACAGAAACATCATCGCCGAAGTGTGGTCCGCATTCGGATTTGGACAAAATGCCAGGGTAAAGAACGCAGACGATGACGGGGCCATAATCAGGGGAATTAATATGGAAATGTATGCAGAGCAAAAAACGAAACCGCAAAGTAAGCGCAGAGCACCACACTGAACCCGCGAAATCCAAACGCATGTGGGCTCTGTTATCAGGACGGGAAAACGTGGTGAACTTCCTGCCCCAAAAGGGGTGTTTGTGGTGCACAGAGAAAATATAACGATGGAAATCTATAATCTACGTTTTAATAAACCAAAGTTAGCGAGCGTATTTCAAATTTGATATTCTATATATTTGATTAAATGACTTTAAAAATGTACTTGTTTATTTATTTATCTTAGTGAAGTTTATAAAACTAATAACTAACAGTGGGTCTAATAGTGCTAGCTGCGCAGGTTATCGACTATAAAAAAAATTATAGTTCATGTTTTTTGTTTGTTTTATTAGTTACATATAGGGATATTCACATTGTTTTAGGTATGAAGAAATTTTGTTATAAACATGATTAAATTAACAGACGATTAAGCCAATAAAAGAATTGGGGCATTATAAAGCGTTTTCCTCTCCCTTCAAAATAATTTGTGCATAAAGTAGTCTCTTACTTTTTTCCGTGCACCTCAGCTGTGAAAAAGCAATTGAAACAAGAGTTTCATTTAATTCTGCGTCGGCTGGCAGGCCAATTTCCTATCCGCCCAGCGCCCATTTCTCAGTGTCTTGCCGGGGTCTTTATGTTGCTGTTTTATAGCGCATTAATTTCGAAAGTAGCGCTACGTGTGCCAAAAATCATTAGCAACGGAATTACGCTCAATGAAATGCAGTCGGCGTCGCCGGCAAACAAAAGCCGACCGAGGGGAGATAATAAAGCGTGGCCAGGCCGGTCCTCCGTCGATTTCGATGTTGATGTCGATGCCGGAACAGGGGAACGGGAACCCAGAAATGACTGGCCTGCGAAGGCGCCGGGGAAGAGGTGGAAAACGGCAGGGGAAGTCGGAGGGGGAAAAGTCGACAGCCGCCAGTCGGCAGCCGCTTGACGTTAGTGTTTCTGCTGCTTATAAATTTACCCTAACGACAAGTTAAATGCTGAATACGAAATGTTGCAGAGGCAAGGGTTCCCATTCCGAAACCCTCGGAGACATCCGTATACATGCCGGCAAAATTGCCGCCAAGACGAAGCCTTAATGGGCTTAACTTTGAAATTTGAAAACACATGTGGATTGGAGTGGGGGACAGATTTATTAAAGCAAGGAAATACCAAGAATCTATCAGAAATGAGTTATGATATATGTACAAACATAGATGGTAGATTTATTGGTTGCCTAAATATTCTCATCAAAATAGAGAGTGATACAGAAAAAGTACGTTGTTTGAATATAAACAGGTATTCTTTTATACGTACTTCGTTTGACCAATCAACTATATATATTGTTTATATTTCTTTTACCTATATTTTGTAAATTTTATGCGCATCTTAGCACAGTTCGACAATCTCGAATATATAATGAATGGAAACTGTGAAACTATATTTGGAAAACGTTCAACATGCTGCTTATCCGAATCTGGTTCGCATCGATGGTCCCATAGCTGGCAATCTTATCACAGGGAATAAACCATTATCAGATAATAGGCGGAACTAATTCGCCTAATGAAATTATGCAAATGGCGTTGGCAGTCAGTTTGATTTGGTCCCGGCAGGTGCGAGCACTCTACACATCTAAAAACATACATATATAGTATGTTCAAGTCCAAGTCCTTCGATTTGGTCAATGAGGAAAAGACGAAGAAACCGGAACGGCTGTATCAGCCAAGGAGGATGCGATGGCTGAAATATATCATCCTTCCGGCGGTTTTTTCCTTTGCGCTCCTACTGATCCTGGTCAATGTGGATTTCTCCGACAACAATGAGGAAGCGGCCTCCAATTCAACGGATCTGGGAAGTGTACAGGAATCGCTTGTCGTCAAGAAATCGCTCTATACATTAAGCCAAGGATTTGATGAGCAGAATACTACTGTCCAGTCTAAAAGAGCCAGCGGTCCATCTTTTGCTTCTTCAACCACAAACTCAACAACAACTCGAACCACCTTCGGATTACCAGTAACAACAGCCCTAACTACTTCAACAATATTCACAGAAGAAACAGTAATTGAAGAATTAAGTGAACCATCAACGTTATCTACGATGACAACACCGCGGTTGAATTGCGAGGAGGTATATTGCGATGAACTCGTTTGCTCTCGTATCTCAGCAGACTTATCAACCGGATCTGTGGATCTGGGAAGTTCGACTAGCTGTAAGGATGGTATACTGGTGGAGATCTGCGAATCGGATTGCACCGCACCAACCTATTTCTGTTGGATATTGGGCGTGAATTTCACCACCCCCTGCTGTTCTCAGAATACCATGAGATGCGTGGTTCCCACACAAGTGTCCTGGTTCGAGGATCACAGCGGCCTTGTCATTGGATTGGGAATAGGACTCCTTTTCATTGGTACTTTCCTCGGAATGCTTATTGCTTACGGAACTATTCGACTGAAGCCGTCCTTGTTCAGTGGAAGTAAGAGGCGGGAATCGAAAACGATGGGCTTGATTCCCCGAAGATTTGAGAAGGACATGAACGACTATACGGGGTACGTTTTCATTAATTGCATTTATGTAATATTTTGATGAAAGGCAAATATTAGGTTACAAGTGCTACACATACAATTTTTTTTATTTAATTAAAATTTTGACAGAAAAAATAACACTTTTTTTCCAACAGGGGTCAGATCTCGACTCTCGACGACAACGAATATGTCACTGCTTATCATCGTTATTTGGAACAAGCGAATCACCGCCAATCGGAGTCAAATAAATACATATATCCTCCGAGGGATAGGGCGCCTTCTGTTCCGCCCTCCTGTGATTACCCTTTACCTTTACCGCTCCCGGCAAGAAATAACTACATATACGAGAGTTGTGAACTGTACGAGGAACTTCCCTAGATTGTAGTAGAGAATGGATATGCATAATAAACATCCTTCTGGGACAGTAATGTATTATGGATTTATTCTAGTGTAATTCGTACTAAATAGGGGAACATTTTTAAATCTATTTAAGAATTTATTGAAAACCTTACTTTGGCTTTAAATATACCATGATAGAAAAATTAAATAAATTAATCAAATAAATGTTATCAAAACATATTTGAAAATAAGAGAAAATTGTGTTATTATTTTCAAGTCACTATTCTATCAAAATGAAATATAAATTTAAGAATACAGATGAATTTCACATGGTCAATGGCAGTATTAGGGCTTATTCAATTCTAAAACTAAACCAAAACCAATACCAGTAGTCTTCTAAAATATGCTTCAATATCAACCCATAAACTGAACTGAACTGAATTTGTATAGCATGAGTTATGAGTATCTCACATGGAGGATGATGACATACCCAATCTCACTTGTTTGTTCTGCTTTGCATCTTCTGATTGAACTCAGCCCCTGTCTGGATTCTGGGGAAGTTTGCCAGTTCAATGCTTTTATTTAGCTTTAATGAGCTCCAGTTGGCGATGAAGGCGAAAAAACTCCATCTGAATGCGCCCCATTGTGGAAACAGCTTTCATCCCGGCACTTGCCTTCCACGGGACCCAGAGACGTACTCGTAGTGCACAGTTTGTTGACTTGCCACATGCACAATAAAATATTTTTGTAAGCACTTTTTATGGCTGACATATCTTTTAATATACACACAAGCACCGAGATCTTTTTGCGAGCGTTTTGCCAATTTATTTGTGCCCCCCCTTTCAGTTTGGATATTCGTTCTTTTTTTTTGGTTTTTTTTGGTGCCCTGCAGGCTGTCGCTGCCATAATTTCCCAGGCACATCCCCATCACCATCACCATTCCCGTTTCCATAACGGAGAAAGAGACGGGTAGTCGCTGTCAAAGTCCGGCCAAGTCTCTCGGCCATATGTTGCACACATTATGCTTACTTAACAATTAGAGACGCTCTTGTAATTCCACAAAATTGCTTTGTTCGCCTGGATTTTTTTCGCTCCGGGGAAAGCGGGCGACTTCGGGGGAGGTACTCTACTGTACTGAATGCCATACATATACAGAGGGGAACAGGACGGAGTGGTGAGAGGGGGAAGGAAGTGCCGCAGAGTGGCTTTTGTGCTTCTGCTTTTTCAGAACTCTTTGGTCACTGAGCTGTGAATCGTTATGAGCTTTAAATCCGAGGAAAATGCTTTGATAACCAGGCTGTTGTGTGTGGGAACCGAAACTAGTTAGGGGTGAGGCCAAGGGGAAGGTAAGAGCCAGCTGAACTGACTCACCCCTCTTCGCAGGCTCGAAGAAAATCAGAGTATTATATTACATGTATCAGCGAACTTAAGATCTTGATAACAAAGAAGTAAGAATGCCGCAACCATAAATGACCAAAACTCTGTTTTCCTTTTATTTCTTATTTTCCTCGTTATCTTATTTCATCATTAACCTTCTCGAATTAATTAATACAAATTTGTTTTCCTGAATCAATTCTTATTTTCTCCTGCCTCTGTTGTACCCTGATACTTAGAATTTCCAAAATGTAAACTAGACTTTCAGATACCCGTTTTAGACACTTTTCAGCTGCCTAATGAAGTTACAAAAACTATTCCACCGAGCGATTAGATCGTCGCCGTAAGCAACTTTCAAGTGCAGAAACAGCGTTCCCAGAAGACGAAGCCCTACAGAACTACCCCCTATGTACACTTCACTGGAGACTGAAAGAAAAGACCTGGATTCCTATCATCTCAAGTGTGAGATGACTGAAACCCCAGACGAAGTCACAGCCGACTGCATCTGGACAATCCCACATGAGGGCAAACGGATCGATACGACTATCTGTCGCGATTGATATTAATGATTTGCCGCAAATGCCATTAGGCTGTTTTGTACCTTTCCATCACGCCGAACATGATAACTCAGCGTGAAGAGAGCGCAGGGCCGGAAAACAGGGAAACTCGGGAAACTCTCCGATTGCATGGCCGAAGCGGAGGCGTTGCTCCAGACAGATACGAGCGTATCTGCCCGGCCAGGGAAGCCCCATTCGTTCGGGCGAGGAAATCAAAGACCCTTTTGCCCATTTCCCATTTCCCCGCTGATAACGGATAACGGACACGAACCAACGGCCTCGTAACGTGGCATTTGTTTAATGGATTAAAAATAATAGGAACGAGGGGAGGGCGGGCTGGCGTGCAGATAAAAATCGTAGCACGTTTTGTGTGCGCATGGAAAATGGAAAATGTGCCGCGGCGTGTCATAAATTAATTTTTGTAAATTCTGCAGCCTGTCCGATTCGGTTACGGATCGGTATCGGCTTTAGCCGGGCCTTCAGACAGGGATTCTTATTAATAATAATAATGCCACACGGCTTTGGTAGACAGACAAAGGATTTCCTCGGACGGAGTGGGTCCAGGTCCCCGGATGCGAGACCACTTTCATTCCGAGGCCTTCGAGGGTTGAAACCGAAAGCCTTTCAACTGCGGTTGGCAGGCGGAGAAGCTTTTAAAAAATTATGCAAAAATCATGATTAGGCAATTTCCCGATGCTGGAGTCTGGTTTTTGTCTCCCGGCGGCTAATTAGCCATTCATGGAGCGTAGTGCGCCTGGCTCTGCCTGGGGAATATTTAAACAGTTGGCTGGTTCCCAGAAAACGGCGGCAAAAGTTTAATTAGTCCGGCGAATGAATGCGCCTTATGAATATGAAATCCGCAATCCACACAAATCTATTCAGCCCCGATCAGACGCACTCGTATCCTTGAGACTTCAGCTCGGTTCGGCTGAGTTGAGCTGCGACTAATGAGCCCGAGCAGAATTGCTGCAAAGCGAAACAGAAACAGCGCACAGCACACAAAATGTAGCAATTATGGGGCGGGACGGAGGAGAACTCACATTAATGACAAAAGCCAGAAAAGTACTCGGCGCATGAGGAGAGGCTGCTTAAGACCCGCAACAAACGAGGGGCACTTAAAAGATGAAACATAAAACGGAGCCCCAGAAGCCCATAAAAAACACATTGTGCCGGGGCCGCACTTGAAAGGCAACTTCTTACCATACCCGCTCGTCTTGAAAAGCCACTGAGAAAAAAGGGCGATCACTAAAAGTACACATTTTTATGGGAAACCGAACTCAACCTTCTTAGAGGTAAAATCATAGGTGACAGAAATATTTTCATAATTCGTTGTACATTACTTCTAAATTCTGGAAAAACTTTTTATTTTATCATAGACTATTCGAACTTACTTCTGGCGTTCTTTTACATTTTTGACTTTTCTATTTACACGTAGAATACAAAGGGCTTATTGTATTCTATAATTCTATTGTGTATTGTACACCCACTAAAAAGGGCCAAACCCATGATTTAGTTTTAAATGGAACTTCTTCGAAAGATTTCTTAAAAATATTCCTTATGTGGGCTTTTTTAATTTCAAGCTCACTTCCTGTTTCCAACTGTGATTCCATCCCAAGTCCAATAACAAATAGATAAAATATCTCAAATATCTTATATAATACTTTTAGCCCTTGATACAATGGTATTCCTCGGTGTAGCCTTGTCATATGGGACATTTGGTTTGTGCTCTGTGGAAAGGGCTGCCATAAAATTGCGCCATAAAAGTAAAAATTAAACCACTAAACGCAGTCCAAACGCGACCGCCTTGCGTCCAGGCGCTGACTTTTAAGATTCGCCCTCCCCGTATTGATTTGACTTTGCGCTGGCTGACAGTTTGGGAATCGACCCCAAGGGCAGGAGCTCACGTTCGGCGAAGATAAGGGTGGGGTATCCTAATGATATTCAATAATAATGCATGCGCATCAAAACCACTTGCGACCCTCCGCCCGAAAGTCGTCAACATTTCAGACATGCCCCGGCTGTGCCTTCAGAATTTAATGTGCTTATAATGCCGCCCGCTGGCTCTTCGCCGTAAACAGATGCAGTCCTCACTCCCGGATAATCCCCATGCCCAAGCCCGTCCGATCCCGATTCCAATTCGCATCGGATACGGCACACACGCAGCCGCACTCCACTCACGTAATTGCGAGAGCAGCACCCTCGACACATTTTTAACAGCAAATGATGTCAATTTCCATGCCCGCCAAGGGCAGGAAAACTCCCCAGCTGGAATCGGGGGGATGAGGTCGGAAAACGCTGAGCGCGTTTTGTTATTCTATCGAAAATTGAACTTAATTGGTGCGTGAAGTGTGCACTGAGTGGATTTGATGGCTGCCAGGCAACTATTGTAGTAGGGCTGCAAATTTGTCTGCAGCCGCGCTCCTTTCCGCTCCCCCACCCCCATCCGAAGCCCAAACCCCCCAGCCAGGCCTCATTATAATTTGCCAGTCAACAGGCAAAGGTAGCGATCAAATGGGACAGCCGGTATGCGCCGAGGGCGGAACTTAAAGATTATTTCAAACTAGTATTAACAAAAACTTTATATCCCGGCTGTTTTGGGAATGTCAAAAGAATTCGAATTACTATAGGAAGAATAAACACCGGGTGACGATGCAGTAAAGGAAGTTTCGTAAGTTGGCGTGGAAAATCGTAGTAATTGTTGCCCACATATTAGGATCCTGTATTATAAGCGGAACCGGAATTAAAGGCCAAACAAACCCAACCCTTTCGGGTTAGCCGTAGGTGAGCTGAGCTATCTGTGTAATCTCATCATGCCCGACAATCAAATTAATTTGCCATGCCCCAGTTTGCCACGAAATGGCCGAACAACCCTCGTGGCTGAATCCATGAGGACAGACAGCCAGGGCTCAGAGCCTCGGCTCCAGGACATGGCATCCAAGCTGATTAGCATAAATTCGTCTATGTCGTTGCTGGCAACGTTGTCGTCTTTTGTCAACGTGTCTGGCATGCCAAGCTGAAAAACTTTGCCGGTTTCCCAGCTGCCAGAAGGTGAGGGAAACTCACACAAAGAGGAGCAGGACCTGCAAAAGGAGCAGGAACAGTAGCAGGAGCAGGAGCAGTCACGGACCTCGGCTGGCAAACATGTGTCACTGGGGCCTGTCTGCTTATTGCACGACTAATGTCACTCGCAGGCGGAGGCAGTCAACAAAAGGTGGCCAAGGCAAACTTCCTGGCACAAAGACTGGCTTTTAGACGGCAAATGCAAGAGCTGGAATTCCTCGGCCTGTCCGGGGGATGCGAAATTATTTCCAGGCCACTGACGTGGCTGGGTGAAGGACGCTCTTGGCAAAGGACGAAGGATGGCGGACGAGCCGTTGCCTTCCAAGAAGTTTTCAGACTTCAGCCGGATGCTTCCACTGAAAACAATTCAATTTAAACTTCAGAAACTGCGGACGATTCTGGGTGACAAAACAGGATTACCTAATTTCTTTATTTATTCTGAGTAGCAGACAGCTGCATATCCTAAGCAGGATAACATTACGTTATCCGTAAGACAGCAAAACAGTACAATCTCACTCATTGCATCGATTTCCCATAGGCAGTGAACCTTTTTGCTGTTCTAATTAACGCAGCTTCTTTCTTGCCACTGCTCTAAGGAATTTTTCGAGTGCCGATTTGTTTACGTGGGCATTATTGTTGCGAAGCCTAGGCTCTGCAAACAAACCCGACATCCGAGGCAGGAAGATATGGGAGGAGGTGGGAAAATGGGTACTAATCATATTTTAGTGCGGTCCAACTAATTGCGGCCAGGGCCTTAAATTCTCGCTCCTCCCTTGTGTTGACACACTCATCACACACACACTGGGAAGCCAGAGGCGACCAGAAACACAGATACTCAAACGGACGAATACAAGCTCACTGGGGAACAATAATGCGGGTAAGGACACAGGTGAGAGGGGCAACAATTTACACCTGAGATCTGTGAAATTCACAAGGGTCTGCTGAAACGAGGAGGAACCGAACTTCAGATACCGTAAGTGTACAATATGATAGACATACGTGTATCAGATCATGGAGATAAGTGAGTTATAAGATATTGTCAAAATATTTTTTTTTAATTGGTGGTACTACGGCCAAAATATTAATACATAGATCGCATATATTTGGAAACAAACCTAAACCAAATATATATTTTGTTAATAATAATATAAACGATCTTTTCTTTTTTGGTTTTCTTCGAATGTTTCATAAAATAACTAAATTTAAAAACAATTATTTTTTAAAAGAACTGTGTCTTAAAAAGTAAAGAACAAAAAAATAAGAAATAATTTCTTTGGTAACCAAAAAAAAGGAATTCATTTGTTGGTGTCCTAGCTTTTGTTTGTTCGACTAGTTCGAAATTTATTTTTGATTGGTACAAATTATTCTTTGCAGGCTTGACATTTTGTCATTTACAGGTTAGGTATAACCTTTGTATCGGTTCTAGACAAAGTGCGTTGGTGGCAGTTATGTTACCAATCATTATATAATCAATTTATTTGTAATTATTTAACTAAACAAATGACACATTTTTTGAAAATCGGGTTTGTTTTTCGGCATTTTTAATCACAATACAAATAAAACTGTTCAAATCAAATAAAATATAAAACAAAATATAAAATGTACGTCAATAACTGTGTGAAACTATCTTTTAAAGAAATACTGCTTATTATTTATATTACCACTCAATTGAACTTTCTAATATTTGTATCGAAATAACGCAAATGTTTTCAACCCAATGAGATAAGGAGCATTTCAGATAAAACAAGAGAGAAATAAACTTGCGCTGCGTAGGAAGCACAAGAATATGTGTGGGAAATCTCAAACTTCTAGCTTTTGTAGTTTCCGAGATCTCAGCGTTCATACGGACGGACAGACAGACGGACATGGCTATATCGACTCGGCTAGTGATCCTGATCAAGAATATATATACTTTACGCTTCCTTCTACCTGTTACATACTTTTGCACGAATACAATATACCCTTTTACTCTACGAGTAACGGGTAAAAAAACCGAGAGTCTTCCAGATGAAAAATATAAGGAATATATTGCTAAAATAACACATTTTAAACTGTTCCAAAAGACACGTCAAAGTGCAATT
The DNA here is from genome assembly GCA_037075285.1 of Drosophila lutescens. Lineage (NCBI taxonomy): Eukaryota > Metazoa > Arthropoda > Insecta > Diptera > Drosophilidae > Drosophila > Drosophila lutescens. The sequence goes on along the minus strand of JBAMCF010000538.1, from coordinate 397,961 downwards.
TAAATTTTCCACCCACGCTAATGGCAAATCCAAATGGCTTGTCCCAAGCTCTCAGAGTGTCGTGAGCATTGCCCGCTCGAACGGATAAGACAGGGTATACAGGCACAAGGGGACCGAGAATCGTAGCCGGGCTCTAAAGACGTGTTAATGAAGCAGACATGCGGGCCAGAACGAAGTCGTGGTCTTCGTCTTGGCTATGGCTTTAGCTCGGGCCTTCGTCGGCGCTGAATGAATTTGTATATCTTGCAAATCATGTTGACTGACGCAGAACATCGTGATGGGGAGTGGGCAGAGCTTGGAGCTTGGAGCCGCTGACGTTTACTTTGGTCGGGCGAAATTTGTAAAGTGTTGAGCGCAGAGCACAAACACCCAATCATATTGTGCCATACATATTATGAAAATACCAGGCGAGCGAGAGGCGATCTGGGGTTGTCTGTTCTACTAAATCAACATCATTAAGTTTTCTGTTTATAAAGAAAACACTCGAGCATCGTTGTGAGCTCTTCTTCTTTTTTGCCTTTCCGGGGGCTCGGTCTTCTGTCTTCGGTCTCCAGCTTATTGCTGCGCCGGAGTATTTACACAAACCGAAGATGCGTGCCGTGTTTTCTTAGGCCGGTTCCATCACGGCCAACGCGATGACTTCAAAAAGCGATACAGCCAAGTGCCAAACACAAATTAGTAGTAGACAGGCCGAGCAGAAAGTGCCAGGAAAGTGAAGTTTCTTGCGTATTTGCCAAGCCATTTTACCAAAACTCTCGCCATGCATTTGAACCTGTCGGGACATCATCAGCCAATCTTGAATTCTAGAATTACCCATTTCCTCGAGTCCTAGAATTCTCAATATGGGAATTCTTTAGCTTGTAATGCTCCCAATATCCCGAAATGTCTAGGACAAGTTGTTTGTTGAATCTAAATAACATATCTACTTATACTGTCTGAAACAATTTAATCTACTGGATATGTCATATTTCTGAATAGATTTTTAAATAAGCCGCTCTAGTTTTTTTCTGTGTAACTAACTGCTGACTGCCGCAGACATCCATTATGTGTGTCGAACGAGCGCTGCAACAAAATGCGAGGAAAAATAAACAACAAAGTCACGAAATTGTTTATACAATAAATAAAGTGTGTGTGAAGCACAGCGTCTGCGCCCGAACAGCAAAAGTATCTTAAAGATACAAACAGGCACGCATGCCGAACATGCCAACCCAGGACGTTGTGCATCGGCCAGATACGAAGACATTTTCTCAGATGCGCGTATCTCCACTTGCATGCGGCTCGAATTACAAGCGGGCAAATGTTTAAATACTTGAGTGCCGAGCACGAGCATATTAACTTTTACTCAACGCTCAGTGTTCGAAATTGTCAACACGACAATTCACTTAGATCTGCACTTCCTCCGGCCGCCAGACAGTTTTCCCTTCAGCGGCAGATGCAGCCATGTCATTAGGAGCTAGTTCGCCTCTCCCACAGTTTTCTTGGCGCCCCGGGAAAAGCAGCCAGGCAAAATCTGCGCGGTGATTTCTCAAAGTTGGTAAATTTCCGTTCGGTGCAGCTGTAAAGTGCAATTGTGTTGCCAAAACTTATTTGTATCTTCGAAGGGTGACAAACTGTCTGCGACGATTCCGAATTCGACACATGAGATCCAAGGATCCATTAAGATAAAATAGAACGAAAGTGTAAATTTAATGCGGGTTGAATTAAAACAAGAGAGAACGCTATAGTCGGGTTGGTGTCCCGACTATCTATGACCCGTCACTCAGCTAAAGGGAGTGCGAGGGAGATGGATAAATACAATTTTTTTGATTGCGAATAACTTTTTAATGAATGGTCCGATTTGAAATATGTCTTCTACATTTCGATAGGTATAAATATACACAATTGCATTTATACTTCTCGGAAATCTTTAAAGGTGTGGGCGCCAGACACATTTCAAAATCGTTAGTGGGCGATTGTGGGCGTTAGAGGGGGCGTGGCACCTTTTTGAAATAAACTTGCGCTGCGTAGGAAGCCCAAGAATATGTGTGGGAAATCTCAACCTTCTAGCTTTTGTAGTTTCCGAGATCTCAGCGTTCATACGGACAGACAGACAGACGGACATGGCTAGATCGACTCGGCTAGTGACCCTGATCAAGAATATATATACTTTATAGGGTCGGAAACGCTTTCTTCTAGCTAGTATTATTTCTACACACCGAGAAAAATGTATATCGAATAACACTTGTTCGCTTTCAATCGCCATTTTAAAATGTGTTCGCCAAAAAGTGTTCGCCAAGGATTCTAAGAAAAAGGACCTGAAACTTGAAAAAATTATGTATTTTGCCATATTTGGAGGGTTATTACAGGCGAGCGGATTCTTAGCTTGTTAGGCTTTTTATAAAACAACAGTTTTTATAATTTGTTTTAAGGGAGAAATTAAATAAAATATTACACTTTCAGGACCTCAACCAGTTTTCCCAAAATGGTACTCTTTAAAATAGATGCACTTCTTGTGTAATCATTTGAAAATGTTTTTTACTTGCCATATATTTTTAAGAGCCAACTTGTGTACTTTACTCGGGCATCCATAGTTACCATTCGTCTTAAATTTAAATTAAAACAAGAGAGAACGCTATAGTCGGGTGCCCCGACAATCAGATACCCGTTACTCAGGTAAAGGGAGTGCGAGGGAGATGGAGATAGAAACTTTGAACACGCACAACTTTTTAACGAATGGTCCGATTTGAAAAATTTCTTCTACATTTCGATAGGTATTGATAAACACAATAAAACTGCATTTTTACTTTTCCGAAATATTGAAATTTTTAAAATCGTATATAAGCGATTGTGGGCGTTAGAGGGGGCGTGGCACCCTTTTGAAACAAACTTGCGCTGCGTAGGAACTCCAAGAATCTTCATGCCAAATACCAATCGTCTAGCTTTTATAGTTTCCGAGATCTCAGCGTTCATACGGACAGACGGACAGACAGACAGACGGACAGACGGACAGACGGACATGGCTAGATCGACTCGGCTAGTGATCCTGATCAAGAATATATATACTTTATGGGGTCGGAAACGCTTCCTTCTAGCTGTTACATACTTTTGCACGAATACAATATACCCTTTTACTCTACGAGTAACGGGTATAATTAGATTTAGTCACATGGCTGTATATATATGGATGGGTCTAGCGCAGCCTCAAACCTCTTCGCCTTCTATATTATTTTTAAAAAAAAAGGATACTTTTGGGCTGAAAAAACAACAAATCTGGTCACTCTAAAATTCAAGTTTAAGTTTGAAAATTAGGAAGAAGAAAATTGTGAGATCAGGTTTCTTTAAAAGTCGGGTAAAAATTACTAGACATCGGATTTTGGGTGAAATCGATTTATTTAATACGATTTAAAGCCACATTTGATTGCAATAAAGTAAAATAATTTTCCTTTTTGAACGACTATGTCTTTATCTCTTCTCCCAAATTCTAGCTTTTAATGTTTCCGTTCATACGGACGGTCAGAAAGACAGACGTGCCATCCTGATCAATAATATATATTCTTTATAAGCTCAAAATCGCTTTCTTCTCCCTGTTACATACATAACAAAAAAGGAAGCTAGCTTCGGCCAGCCGAAGTTTATATACCCTTGCAGATCATTCCTATTAATTTACAAATCGCAAAAATGTTAAATTTCCTATTATTTTGACACTATTTTTTCTGTCCTTCCTATGGCAGCTATATAAATAAGTCGTCTGATTTTTGTTAAATTTAATTTAAAATTCGGGAATATTAAAAAAAAACAAGAGAGAACGCTATAGTCGGGTGCCCCGACAATCAGATACCCGTTACTCAGGTAAATGGTGTGCGAGGGAGATGGAGATAGAAACTTTGAACACGCATAACTTTTTAACGAATGGTCCGATTTGAAAATTTTCTTCTACATTTCGATAGGTATTGATAAACACAATAAAACTGCATTTTTACTTTTCCGAAATATTGAAATTTTTAAAATCGTATATAAGCGATTGTGGGCGTTAGAGGGGGCGTGGCACCTTTTTGAAACAAACTTGCGCTGCGTAGGAACTCCTAGAATCTGCAGGCAAAATGCCAATCTTCTAGCTTTTATAGTTTCCGAGATCTCAGCGTTCATACAGACAGACAGACAGACGGACAGACGGACATGGCTAGATCGACTCGGCTAGTGATCCTGATCAAGAATATATATACTTTATGGGGTCGGAAACGCTTCCTTCTAGCTGTTACATACTTTTGCACGAATACAATATACCCTTTTACTCTACGAGTAACGGGTATAAAAATATATATTTTGCGATTTCTGCTCTTTAAAAATGCTCTCATGTCGAAAAAGAAAGAAAAGAACGACATATCGCCCAAAATTACTCGAGAAAGGCACATTCAATTTTCCTACCGGTCTACTTCGGTTATGTGCCGTAACTAGATAGAAATAAAAAAAATAGAAAAATCGCAAAAAATTAGTCTCGATGGACCGCGGTTTCTTAAGAATTATCGGCGGAAATGCATGGGTCGCTTGCAATTCCATTTTAATGTTGCGTGTTTTGCTATAAAAACAAAGTAGCATTTTCTAGGGTTTTGAGGTGTTTTTCTATAAAAACATATGGGCTTTTTATTCTATATCAAAATAATAAGAAATCCCGGTCGAAGAAGGATTATCTATTTTAACCTTTTCACTGTCAAAAGAAATTCGTAGAAAAGGCTACACCAATAATGCAGGACTTCTATATAGCATTTTAACCTCAATACAAGTACTTGAGAAAATTGAAATAAGAAGGAAATTAAAAAAGAAAATTAAAACAAGGCGAAAAATTTTGTTTTTAAATCGCGCGATTTCTTCTCAGAAATATTGTAGCTTTCATCAAATTGACTTCATATCAAGTTTTTTTTGGCACATTCATTAAAGCAATTTTTTCTGAGACTTTACAACGGATACCCTTCCTGTGTGTTAGTGGAAACGTTCTAAGAAAGTCGGGTTTTCCAACTTACAAACTTTTCCCCTACTATATATGTATTTTTTAAAAGCCTTTATTAAATGCAATCATCAATTTATGTAATCCATTTATTCACAAAAATATTTGTTTATATGTCGACAAGATGATCAGGATCACTAGCCGAGTCGATATAGCCATGTCCTTCTGTCCGTCCCTATGAACCATGCGAGGATCCACAGGGAGTGATGGATCCCCCACTCGGGTGAAAAATGAAAGGACTATTATTATTCAAAAAGTATGGAACAACAAAATTGTTTTGATATCACCCCCACAACAAAATCCTAGGTCCGCCACTGGTATGAACGCAAAGACCTCGAAAACTAGAAAGGGATTCAGCATGCAGATACTAAGGTATATCTGTGAACTCAAACACCAAATTAATGCTTTAAATGCAAAATTAATGCCAATAACTTTTGTCAATCGAGCTTTATAAAAAAATGTCCGCCACCACAAATCGCAACATTTTGTGGCGCCCAAAATTAAGTGCATTTAATTCTTAGCGACTTTCCTAAACAAGTTTTAAAATTCACTCAGTGACGTCACTTTCAGTAGTGGAGCCATCTCAGTTATAAATCCTGACTGTGGCATGATCAGTGGTGCCATAACCCACCGATAGGTGTCGTTACAAAGTAGCAAGTATTTGATAGTTCATGTACTTCTTCCTTTTCTTTAAAACCCATTTTTGAATAAGTATTGTTAAATGGGATCTTGCACTTGAAAATTAGGATCCTTAAAAGACTGCTGGGGCTGAGTATTGCTTTAAAAAATACCTGAAAAAAGACAATTTCAAATTTGAAAGACTAATAGTGACAGCGTTTTAACGCTTAAATTGCGGGAAAAAAGCCTATTAGGCAACACTGAAATGGACATAACCAAATTAAAAATTAAGCCGCTTGTCCTTAGTCGATTTTCGTACCATTTGTAATCCGGTTTTGAAACCCATTTTGAATCCTATGTTACACAGTTGCTTTTTTTTGGCTGTTCCATTATCAACAAAAAGGTGATTGATCGAAAACTTAGTAGTTACGTACTTACTCTACATTTACCTACAGCGACAAATAAAAGGTTTACGAACATTTCATATGCAGTTTTAGAACAAATTGTTCTTTTGCTTTTACTTGCCAACAAAAAAATAAAACATTTTATTAAAATAATTAATTGTATTGAGTATAAATACAATATATTTATTGCATTCCCCATTTTAAATACGAAATTGAGAATCCATTCACATTACATATTATAAGTCTAATTTCAGCTGTGAAGAAAAAACATTTTTTTCAATCTAAAATAAGGAACATTAGTATTAATTAATCGATCTGTTTTTTAACCATTTTTTATCCGATCTGTGTACCCTTCCAAAGTTTTGTACCTAATTTTCTATCCTAGTTCTACCCGCTGTACCGAGTTTAAAGCCCGATTTTCCATCCACTCCGTACCTATTATTCGTTCCACATCATCAATGTCCATTCGGCAACAAATGTCTTAACGCAACGCCATCTATGGTAGCTTTCAGCTTTACCACAGTGGTGGTCTGCCAACCGAACCTTTTCACCAAACTAAGTCTCCACCGCAGCCCTGGTCTCGTACTTTTTATTACACATTCATGTAAAATATTTGTCTTCATGTAGTAAGGCGAATTCAAAAGAGAAGGGGCAAATTTGAACAAGGCGAAGCAAATTCGAAGCAGATGGACCGAATACGTGCGGCGAGAAGAAAAAAAGTGGCATGACATCTCAGTGCGAATTTGAAAGCACCCTGTGTACCTATATTGTTCGAGTTTTTTGGGCATAAAAATGAATTACATTTAAATTAAAATAAAGATAATTGCTCACCCTATCTACCACTTAGTTTTTTGGCGCCAAATTTGAATTAAAAGACAAGTGATAGCAAGGAAAAACTAATTATCAATACAGATTTATGCCGTAGCCTCAGTGATGTACATTGTGATGTTTTTTTTCGGTATTCACAAAATTGATATTTCCTATTCAAATTTGTCGCCAAAAAAAACTAGAACAAAACTGGTAGACATGGTGTGCCATTATTATTATTTAAATTCAAATGTAATTCATTTTTGTGCCCAAAAAACTCGAACAATTTAGGTACACAGGGTGCTTTCAAATTCGCACCGAGATGTCATGCCACTTTTTTTCTTCTCGCCGCAAGTATTCGCTCCATCTGCTTCGAATTTGCTTCGCCTTGTTCAAATTTGCCCCGTCTCATTTGAATTCGCCTTACTACATGGAGACAAATATTTTACATGAATGTGTAATAAAAAGTTCGATGCCAGGGCTGCGGTGGAGACTTAGTTTGGTGAAAAGGTTCGGTTGGCAGACCACCACTGTGGTAAAGCTGAAAGCTACCATAGATGGCGTTGCGTTAAGACATTTGGTGCCGAATGGACATTGATGATGTGGAACGAATAATAGGTACGGAGTGGACGGAAAATCGGGCTTTAAACTCGGTACAGCGGGTAGAACTAGAATGGAAAGTTACGTACAAAACTTTGGAAGGGTACACAGATCGGATAAAAAATGGTTAAAAAACAGAGCGATCAATTAATACTAATGTTCCTTATTTTAAATTAAAAAAAAATGTTTTTTCTTCACAGCTGAAATTAGACTTATAATATGTAATGTGAATGGATTCTCAATTTCGTATTTAAAATGGGGAATGCAATAAATATATTGTATTTATACTCAATACAATTAATTATTTGAATAAAATTTTGTATTTTTTTTTTGGCAAGTAAAAGTAAAAGTACAATGTGTACTAAAACTGTATATGAAATGCTCGTAAACCTTTTTTGTCGCTGTAGGTAAATGTAAAGTAAGTACGTAACTACTTAGTTTTCGATCAATCACCTTTTTGTTGATAATGGAACAGCAAAAAAAAAGCAACGGTGTAACATAGGATTCAAAATGGGTTTCAAAACCGGATTACAAATGGTACGAAAATCGACTAAGGACAGGCGGCTTAATTTTTAATTTGGTTATGTCCATTTCAGTGTTGCCTAATAGGCTTTTTTCCCGCAATTTAAGCGTTAAAACGCTGTCACTATGAGTCTTTTAAATTTGAAATTGTCCTTTTTCAGGTATTTTGTAAATCAATACTCAGCCCCAGCAGTCTTTTAAGGATCCTAATTTTCAAGTGCAAGATCCCATTTAACAATACTTATTCAAAAATGGGTTTTAAAGAAAAAGAAGAAGTACATGAACTATCAAATACTTGCTACTTTGTAACGACACCTATCGGTGGGTTATGGCACCACTGATCATGCCACGGTCAGGACTTATAACTGAGATGGCTCCACTACTGAAAGTGACGTCACTGAGTGAATTTTAATACTTGTTTAGGAAAGTCGCTAAGAATTAAATGCTCTTAATTTTGGGCGCCACAAAATTTTGAGATTTGTGGTGGCGGACATTTTTTTTATAAAACTCGATTGACAAAAATTTTTGGCATTCATTTTACATTTTAAGCATTAAATTTTGAGTTTGAGTTCACAGCTATACCTTAGTATCTGCATGCTGCTTTTTATAGTTCCGAGGTCTTTGCGTTCATACCAGTGGCGGACCTAGGATTTTGTTGTGGGGGTGATATCAAAACAATTTTGTTGTTCCATACTTTTTGAATACCAATAGTCCTTTCAATTTTCACCCGAGTGGGGGGATCCATCATCCCATATCACGCCCCGTGGATCCGCGCATGGTTCATAGGGACGGACAGATGGACATGGCTATATCGACTCGGCTAGTGATCCTGATCAATAATTCTTGTCGACATATAAACAAATATTTTTGTGAATAAATATAATAATAAAAATAAATTTAATAAAGGCTTTTAAAAAATACACATATAGTAGGGGAAAAGTTTCTAAGTTGGAACACCCGACTTTATCAGAACTTTTCCACTAACACACAGGAAGAGTTTCCGTTGTAAAGTCTCAGTAAAAATTGCTTTAATGAATGTGCCAAAAAAAACTTGATACGAAATCAATTTGATGAAATCCAGTACTATTTCTAAGAAAAAATAGCGCGATTTAAAAAAAAAATTTTTCGCCTGCGGCGCAGGCTCTTAAGTACTTTTATTGCGGTTAAAATACTATAAAATTCCAGTATTATTGGTGTAGCCTTTTCTACGATTTTCTTTAGACCGTGAAAAGGTTTAAACAGATTATCCTCCTTGGACCGGGATATATTCAGATTTACCTTACGGTTATGTATGTGTTTGTCATCCATGGTCACTACACCCAAAAAAAAAGTCATCACTGTGCCCCTATTTAGGTGTCAATGTAACACTATTAAGTTTCAAAACGTCTCTGATCCGAAGATCATCAATCATCATATCAAAATATCATCATCAAAATATTAATTTGACCCCTTTTGGTGTCAAAGAGCCACTAGTCGGTGTCATTTTCTTAGTATTAAATAAAATTTGACATTTGCTTGAATGCTCCTGTAACCATTCTGCCATGGAAGAAAATAATATGGGCATGGGCTCAGGGGCCAAGGTGCTAGGTTCTGGTATTATTTTGTGCTCGGGGGAACGAGGTTCAAAATTTGAACTTCAAATCCCGCGCGCAACACCATTATTTATTTTTTTTTTATACATTAATTTTTGTTCTTAAAATTATTAAGGTAATGTTAAATATGCATTTTAAAAACTTTTTACCTACTCTGATTTATCTGGGCTTCGAACCGGGGACCACTCGCATCAGAGGCAGACGCCTGACCAACTGGGCCATCGCACCATTTTCCGCGCGTGTGTACTCTTGACAATTATAAAACGAAATCGATACTTGAGTAAAACATCGTCCTATCGCCGTCGCGATAGACTCAGTTCGAACTTCGAAAATCAAAAATGATAATTATTGGCATCGATGTGACCCTAGCTTTATCAAAATGACACTATTTAGTATCAAGTACGATTTTTCTAAAAATGCGGTATACTTTTGATACTCATTTGGGGGCAAATTTGATCCTAGGGGTAGTGACATTTTGAACCACAAGTATTAAATTGACACTCAGGATTTTTTTTTTTGGGTGTAGAATTCTTAAGTAATCACTGTCCACCGAGGATATTTAATTCGCAGTTGTGGGGTCTGGCCTGCTATAAAACCAATTACAGATTTTTGGCTATTTTTTTGAACGCCTATTATTTTGATATAGAATAAAAAGCCCATATGTTTTTATAGCAAAATAGCTCAAAACCCTAGAAAATGCTACTTTGTTTTTAAAGCAAAACACGCAACATTTAAATGCAATTGCAAGCGAACCATGCATTTCCGCGGTCCATCGATTTTGCGATTTTTGCAGCACAGGGGCCTCTTCCATACTATTACCTTATTTCTATCTCGTTACGGCACATAACCGAAGTAGACCAGTAGGAAAATTGAATGTGACTTTCTCGAGTAATTTTGGGCGATATGTCGTTCTTTTCTATCTTTTCCGATATGAGAACATTTTTAAAGAACTGAAATCGAAAAATATATATATTTTCAGTTTTCAGTTTTTACTTTACCGAAATCTTTAAAGGTGTACACCTTTTAAAATCGTTTAAGGCGACTCTGGGCGTTAGAGGGGGCGTGGCTCTCGGCTGAAACAAACTTGCGCTGCGTAGGAAGCCCAAGAATATGTGTGGGTAATCCCAACCTTCTAGCTTTTGTAGTTTTCGAGATCTCAGCAATGAGCAAAAATTTAATCTTAAAAGTACAATTTTGCTCATTCATTCACTAGAGCTACTGCGTAAAGAAATAAGAACAATAAAAATAATATTTCAGTGGTCTAGTTTCTCCGCCGCGAACTAAAACTAACGCTCATATTTCTATGCGCCAATGAATGAATATTTAATTGCCTTTCTACAAATAACTGCCGAATATAATAAAATAAAAAACAATTACATATGTACTTTGAACAGCCCAAAACATTTTACGAACGTATTACAAATGTCTGATTTCCAGGCAGATGACATTATTAGTTTTTACAGCTTTGAACCTTGTTGATTTAGGGCCGGTTTCTCGAGTGCCGGCTAACATTTCTCGAACAGATAAAGTCCCTGTTAATGCGGTTATTCCACTACATTGTTCATCTCATTCATTAGAGCAATTTTTTCTCAGCCTATACGATTTTACGTAGGCGCGAGCAAGACAGATATATGTCAGCTGCAATGAGCAATTAATGAGCAAAATATTTAAATATTTAAAAATACCTCCATACGGTACTACCTGAACCGATAAGCAATGAGCAAAATTGTATCTAAAAAGTACAATTTCGCTCATTCATTAGAGCTACTATAAAATGGGACAAATAATAAAAATTGATTTGATGGTTTTTGGTTTAATTGTCAAACCTTTTGCGACTAATTAGGTGCTATCAACAAATAAGAACAATACAAAATTTATTTTAAAGGCCTAATTACTCAGTTGCCAACTAAAAATTACTCACATATTTCTAAATAAATTTCTAAAAATGTATATAAATTTGCCTTTCTAAACATTAAAGCCGGATATGATAAAATTAAAAACAATTACATGTGTACTTCGAACAGCCCAAAACATTTTAAAAACGTGGTAAAAATGTCTGATTTCATGGCAATACACACTATTAATTTTACAGCATTCAACCTTAATGATTTAACCAGTTAAAGTTATTTGAATTATAAAGTTTAAATTTAACGTTTAAATTCTAAGTGACCATGCCATCTTAGCCAAACCAATCCCAGTAAATGTATACATATTTGTCCCTTTCTAAGCATCTAATGAATGAGCAGAACAATGTCGTGGAATAACCGCATAACCGCATTAGCAAGGCTTGATTATCGAAAAATTGTGAAACGTATTGTAAAGACGGCAATTTTTTGAATTTTCCTTTGCCATTTTAAATTCTGGCGGGAATTTTAATTGTGTTTCCCATGAGCAACACATTTTATTCAACCTGGATTAAACCATACTATCTGCAAGCAGAAGACTTGATGAATCAAATGTTTTGACCATGGTCAATAAAGATTTGTATGACGGGTTTGCTTACATTATGGGAGAGGTCTGTAAGTTGGAGCGGTCTGTAAGTTAGGACACCCAATTTTTTCAAAACTTTTCCTCTAAAAAATTTTGGTTTATATATTTTTTTAAGTCTTTTTTTAGTAACAAAACTTTTGGGTAAAACATTAGAAGCCAGGCTCAAGCCAGATTTAAGCTGTGACATAAAGAAAATGTGAACGAAGAATCACTAACAACGACAAGTCGATTTTCATACAAACAACTACTTAAAAAAAGCAATTGAAGAATAAAGGAAATCAGTAGACACGGTAGAAAGAAACTTATCTGAAATATCACAATGAGTCTACAATTTTTACAACATAATATTCAATCAAAAAAAGATAACAAAAATGATTTTAGATTCTTAGCAGAAGTCTTTTCTTATGATTTAAACTTTAAAAAAATAGCATATTTCTTGCGAGTATGGGCAAGTGTGCTAAGAAGATGTGTTGGTTCCATCAGGAACTAGCAAACATAAAATCTTTGCTCTTGCAGGTGTCATGCCGCCAGTGTTTCGTGCAAAGTTTCTTGCGGGTAAAATCTATGAACCGATCCCTTTTTAATGATTTCAAGTGTTCCCTGGCTGATGCAAGCTACACGAGTACCATAAGGATAGTTTCTTTTTTGAGAATACTAAAATTCGAGGTTGCTTCTGTTTCTCAAGGAAAGTTAATGTAAAAGAGAAAAACAAGAAACAATATTCGAGGGATAATAACTGGGTATTTGGACAGGGGTTGTTTTGTTTTATCCACCGATGCCTCCTTAAGTCCTGTTGCTAGCGGAATTGGTATTGTTGAGATGCCTAGTGGAATTACGCACAAATACTAAGTAGAATCGTACCTATCCTCGGTGAGTAGCTAGTATAAAACTAGCCAGTGAGATTTGTCGAAGGAATAATTACATACAGGCTGGAAGTCAAATTTGTGGTATTTTTCAGCAGTATTAACCAGGCATGATAATTTTTCTGTACCCGAAACTGATAAGAAGCTGATAAGCGGGTAAATTAAAAACATTTATTGTTGATATTGAATTATTTACAGAGTTCTATTGAACTTTATTTCGTATAATTTTGGTTTTTGATATGCCAAATGATCTGGCAATAGTTCAGTATTTCGAGGATGATATAAGCGCATAAAGGCTAGTAGCAGTACGTTTATCCAATGGAATGGTCGGTTGGTCGTTGCAGCGCAGGCACATGGGCCTTCTTCCCCGGCTCCATGATCTTGACGTTTGCTTCTTGATCACGTGCGCCCGCCATTCGTCCATCAAGGCGACCTCCTGGTCGCATTTGAACGCAGGTACAAAATCTGCTTCGATGGCCAATCCATATTCAAGTTGAGAGGCGACTGCAGGAAAAGGGCACATCTCCCTCCTTCTTGAGCACAATGTCCTCGTAGGCGTTTCAGCCCCGGCTCGGATTCTGTTCACTGACGTGGCGCCGCAGAAGCTGCAGCTACTGCTGTCGCGGGTTGTGTCAGAGAATTATTTTAATGCCTTTTCAGATCGATATATATGAACGCCTTCTGCAGCAGATCCTCTTGCTTTCTGCCGTCTGGACTCCCGGGTATAGTTTCTGGCGCATTTGTTTGCCGCTAACCGATCTTTATTTGGAGCTCCACCAACTGCTGGCAACAGATGCTCAAGCAGCATAACGTGGGATGTGGTAACTGCTTTCATCATTGCAGCAATGTTTCCACATATATTTACGCTGTTCAAATGCTGTTCTGAGATTGTATTTATCAATAACAAATTATTTAAATCCATTGTTTACTTCAGCTCGCAAATGACAATAGCAGAACAGCTGTTTTCAGACGCGTTTGCCAATGGAAACACCTCACGTCCGCCTATCGCGTTGACAATCGAAAATACCGAAAAATACCGAAAAAACCGCAAAGTGAAAAAATGCCTTAAGACCATGCAACATGCATTGCGGATGAAATCCGAAAACTTCGGCCACACTAAAAGATTAATATTTTTCGACTAGTAAAACTCTTAGCCGAACTGAGTACTAAGCTATAAGGACCAGTATTCCACCCACCAAAAAGTCGACCAAAACCAAAAACTTTATTTGGGCGGTTCTTTTTCGTATATATGAAAACGAGAACTGAATTTAACTTCGGCTTGCCGAATATCTTGCAGATTTCACGACTGAAAATGCGACTAGAATAAAGTATAAAACATGAAATATTAAACAACGAATATCTCGAATAAAATCAAGTTTTGAACTATTTCACATTGTTTCATGGAACATTTTCTTGGCGTCACTGTTGGTCCACAAATAGTTTCACTACGCTTGCCTGGATGAAATTGTCGTTTTTGGACAATTTGCGTTCAAATTGCAATTAGTTATACCCGTTACTCGTAGAGTAAAAGGGTATATTGTATTCGTGCAAAAGTATGTAACAGGTAGAAGGAAGCGTTTCCGACCCTATAAAGTATATATGTATATTCTAGCCGAGTCGGTGTAGCCATGTCCGTCTGTCTGTCTGTTTGAACGCTGCGATCTCGGAAACTACAAAAGCTAGAAAGTTGGGTCTGGAGTCCACACCTTTAAAGATTTCGCAGAAGAATAAATGCAATTTTGTTGTGTTCATTTATACCCATTGTCATGCAGAAGAAATTTTTTTAAAACGGGACCATTCATTAAAAATGTATGACCAAATATTAAAATTCAAGCAGTGCAAGCAGTAGCTTTGCTGCATGCATATCTCCGTTTCCCTCGCACTTCCCTGAGTAACGGGTATCTGATAGTCAAGGTACTCGACTATAGCGTTCTCTCTTGTTTTGAGTTGTAATTCTATAATTTTAAGGACAACTAAATTTGCACGGAGTTACCCTCTATTCAAGCACTCCATCGTCATCCTGGGAACTGTTCTCCTCTGGGGGGCTTATCACGTGGAGCCCCCTCCTCCGGAGGTCTGCGAACGTCGCGTGTAATTTGCGCTCGGCCTGTGAGTCCCGCTGTCGTGTGCTGGAACGGCCGACCTGGGATCTAGTCCTAGATCCCGAGGCCCCAGACCTCCGGACACCCCCATTCGAAGACGATGGAGCCGGCTAAGCATTTACCCCCACAGAAATGTCATCCACTTTTACACCCCTTGCCCTGTAAGAGGCCAACAAGGCTAGGGCCATGTTGTTCATGGCCCCAATTCTAGGTCGCGTTCAAGAGGCATAATAATTAAAGATGTTGATTGATTGAATTTGAAATTCAAAGAGACTGAAATGGTTCACTGCACGGCCTTTTATACCCACCCAGGCATAAAAACGATTTACCCACCAGAGACGGGAACTGGGTTCTGTTCCAGCTGGTCCTTTGTTACCTTTGTGATTTCCATTATGAATATATGTTTCCAGTGTTGAAAATTACTAATATTTGCAACAGCCAAAATTCGTTTGTTTTTTTAGAAAAAAATTGAATTATTATGCACGATACCGAAATCCCTGAACCACCTACCAAGTGTGAACCTCTCCCTCGCAATTGACACCTGCACTTTCCCAAGGAAATCTTTACTGAACAATTTATAATTTTGGTAAACATTTATTCTTTATTTTAAATTAATTTATAATTAATTTGTAATAATCGTTCTAAATTGCGATTTGAATTAATTTAAAAGTTCTTGTTTTTTTCCAATTATTTGATCCACGTGCGCCGGTCACCGCCAACAGCTGTTTAACAGCCTGTACCTTAACAGTGCGAGCCTCTATTAAGATTTCTGGTACGTAACATTAAAGTCTGATGTTATCCTAACAGAATGGCATCATTGGATCTTAATTTTAAGGACTTTCAAAAAATGACTTTTGGCCACCTAAAGTGGTCATCCAGCCTATAGTGGATTGTAGAAACTGTCTGAACCTAACTTACATAGAATATCTCAATAACTCTGGTTGTGGCACTCTTTCAAAGTCAAACGTAATTTTTTTTCATTTTTTTTTTGTTGTTTTTGCTTAACAAAAAATACCTAAACGTACAAATTTCTACATTAAGTAGTTAGGAATGTCGAAAATATATCAAAATATCGATATATCGATGATTTTTTTTTAAATTTGGGCTGTCAAAAAATTCCTGCGGTATTTTTATTTATTATTTATTTTTTTCTTTTTTTACATCGAGCTTTTAAGAGACTCAAAGCTTCTTTAAATAGTTTATAACGGCTTGATGACTTAAGCCAAGCTCTTGACCGATGCTACGGCTACTACTATGCCGGTTTTATCGCAATTTTCTACGACAGGCCTTGCTTCTTTGACCACCTCTGCACCAGAACGAAAACGTTGAAACCATCGTTGTGCGGTGGAAATGGAAACTGTATCGTGTCCATAAACTGCACAAATTTTATTGGCAGCTTGAGATGCATTTTTGCCTTTATCGTAATAGTGCTGTAAAATATGACGCATTTTCTCTTTATTTTGCTCCATGATTGCGACGCTTTAACTCACGAACGACTTAAAAAAAAAGACAATCAATCAAACACGTGTAAGCGCGTGAAATGAGCTTTCCAAAAAGGTATATTATGACCAGATGCAACGAATAAAACAAGAACTACGCGCTTTCAGCGCCAACTAGCGAAAATACCGCAGGACTTTTTTGGCAACCTAATATTATCATATCGATATTTTTTGGGCCGAAATATCGAATATCGTTGTTATTTGTAAATGATATTTTGGTCCTTCCTAATGGTTGGTCACTTTAAAGCCCTAGCTTGCCTTATTACTCCTGAAAGTTCAATTACATCTGAAAGATTGGCCTCTCACACGCATAGTTCACGCCGGGTAGGGCAAGGGACCTCGTGGTGTGGACTCACTTTTAGGTTAAGTTTTTGAAACAGACAAACAAGACATAGTATCTGGTCATATGCACTAGTCGTGCGACCAACCATCATTTTCAACATTCGTTGTTGAAATCAAAGAAAAAAAAAAAAAAAAGATTGGCCTCTGCCATAAAATGCGTGGTTTGCGATGCACGGAGTTGTATGAGGGACCAGCATATAACCGAGCGAATATTTTTAAAGTCTTTAAGTACAGGTTTTATTTTCCTAGCATTTCATATCATTTTATTTGTATTTTACATAATATGCCTACTTTAAAAATGGTGATGTGTCCGAAAATTAAAAAAAAAATATATATATTTTGTTGCAATAATCACGAATCTGGCCAGAAAAACGGTCTTCAAGAGAAGGATTTTGAAAATTTCTACTTGAAAGTCGAAAAATTGTGTTTCCGGGTTTTTTTTAACCCATATAAATATCTCCTTGAGAGTCGAAAAATTGTGATTTTTTTAAACACCTATAAATTCAAGAAAAACACGAAAAGTCAATTTTTTGGTTCTCAAAAGGAAATTTTTTAAAATCCATTTCTTGGAGACCGTTTTCCTGGCCAAATTCGTAATTATTGCATCCAAATATATAAAAAGAACCTAAGCTTTCATTTTAGCATTCCTGTATTTAATAAAAAATGTGAAATTGATTTATTAAAATTTTTCGATTTCTTGAATTTCTTCATATCTGGTATCTTAAAGCAATATACTGTGCGCTGTGAATTTTAAATGAGCAGCCTGTGATGTTCTCTTCCATTAAAATTTTAATATTTTGAAAAAATAGAAAATAGGATTGGTATATCGATATTTTAAATTAATATTTTCAAATATCATTAATGATATTTTTTTAAAAACCAAATATCATCGATACGGTATTTTTTAAAAAATCGACAACTCTATAAGTAGGTTCAAAGAGTCGGCAATTTTACTACAGACATTTCTGTAAAAGCAGCATGATGATCGAAGCATTACTTTTTGTGATACACGATCCGCAGCTGAGGAAAACATGGTTTCAAAGTAATGAAAGATATCTACTGCACAAGGACGGTGGGTGCCGTCATCCTGGTATAAGTTCCAAAATAGTTCGAATTTCTTTGTGAAACTTTCATGACACATTCTCAAAGAGTTATTCTACCAATTTAACAAATAAAAACAAAATTGATTTTTTTTTGTTCTAAATGTATTTCCCCCCTTAAAAACAAGGAAACAGAGTCTTATATGGTACAAGAAATACACGACATAGTAGAGAAATCGGTTTTACAAGATTTTACCGTCATATGTTCCGGGATCCAAGGACACAAAGGAATTGAAATGAATGAAAAAACTGATGCTGCAGCAAAATTGGCTGTCAGTGAGGGTATTACTGTAGACATTAAATTTAGCACTAAAGACGCCTACGGGAAATCAAAAAGATTCTACATCACAATTGAAATGAGAATTTCAAAAGCAAATGTACCAACGAAGGGTCTAACCTTATTAGAGTATTTTCCTGACATTCCCATAAAGCCATGGCGCTTTGACTTCAAGTGGAAAGCCAAAAGTATTAAAGTTGTAAATAGATTAATGGTGTATCATACGTATAACAAAGTGTTCTTGAATAGAATACAAGTTATTAGCTCAAATCTCTGTGATACCTGTAATGTACCGGAATATGCTGAACACCTAATTTTAAACTGCCAAAAACTAACTAACATCCGAACTAAATTTTAAATGTTTCATCAAATACCCTTTACTCATCTAAATGAGTGTGAGAGAGACGGAGATATGCAGGCAGATTGCAGTGGGACCATCTAGCAAAAACAAATTATCTAAGTTTTCGCATTCGTGGATTTCTTTTTTTAAATTAATGGCGAGTTGTCTTTGGCTTTAAAAGTATGACGATATTTTAAAATGCATGGTTATTTTTTTCTGAGTGAAGGAACCTCTCAGAGCCGTGCAAACTTGGTAGGCCAAGCTACTCGGCTTGAGTGTTTTTAATATCGACTTTTAAATGAGGAAAACATTTTTAATAAATGATCTTGTAAATTGTACAATGTACATATTTAATTTGTATATTACCAAATAATAACATATACAACGTCTGCATGCAAATCAAAAGTATATTTTAGGAATTTAGCTGGCTATTATTTTTTAGCTTGGACTTTTTTTTTGTGCAGAAAGAATATCACGGCGTTTTAGTTTCTAATAATACTTCGTATTATTTCCATGTGCCTGGTAATGCATTATTTGTATTTGATCATCTTCTGACGGATTCCCGCAGACTTTGCCATTATCACTTTGTCTGCTTGCTATGGAAATCGTGCATACCGTTCATAGCATTAGATAGTAATTTACACTTATTGAATCTTAGCTTAGACTAACGAGCTAGGATCTACAACACTTAAGCCTAGTCCACGTAGAACTGCTCGATGGGAACGTTCTTTAGCAGCTGGTTGGCGAGTTTTCCAAATTCACTGGCCAGCTTCTTCTGCAATTGCGCCTGCATGGCCTCCAAAACCACTTGAGAGTTTTCGCGTAAGAACAGATTGGTGGCCTCCACTGCGGAACAATTAGGATTTTATCATCACAATTCTTGGTAGGAAATCAAGGGAAGACTTACGCAGAATACGGTTGTTATTAAAGGCACCGGAGATGCTCATTTTGACATCCTTCACGTCAAGAACCAAGCTGAGAGCATCGATGTGCAGATAGTTTACTCCTTTGGACGCGTGTATCGAAGTCTTTCCCGTGAGATCGGCACTCACACCCTCGAAATTGGCGTGGAAGTCTCCGCCTCCGGAGGCTGGCAGGATCAAAAGGACCCCGGAGCTCGTGTACTTTGCCTCGATCTTCAGCTTGGGCATCACGATTTTCGCCTTAAAGGGCTCGCTGCCTTCGCTCAGTTTCAGGGATTTCACCTGGAAGTTGCTCGCCCCGAAGGCCTCCATGTTCTTCAGGGTGATCTTGTACCCCTGGGGACCCTCTGTTAACTGCAAGGCCAGAGTATCCATCTTGAAAGGCTCCACAGACGGCAGCTGAAAGGGAAAAGAGTAGAGTTTGTAAATGCCACTAGAATAACTAAAGTTGAATTAAGTATGAATTAATCTCCATTAGAAAAGAGAAAAGCTGAGAGTACTAAATCATATCTAACAGGAAGTACTCAAGTCGGTTGAACCACTGTGCAGAGAGTTAACCACACCACCTTCGCCGCTTTTTCCCGCGAAAATACTCATTATGCAAGTGCGAAAGTCCCATTGACTTTCATTTGACTTGCTTATTATGCAACAGAAAACTCGTTTACAAAAAAAACGGCTCGAGGAAAAACAAATGCAAAGTGCGATAACTCAATCAACTACAGGAGAAAAGTTTCTTACCTGGATATCGGGAATGCCATTTGCCAGGTAGGGCTTCAGGTGTTCAATTGCTCCAATAAAGCAGTCCACCAATTTCGGATCATCCCTGCGGCATTGTTTAATATAGGCGGCTGTAAAAAAACGGAAATAGTAATTAGATTCGTGGTAATATTTATCACTAATAATGTAATTGTATTATTTGGACTTTAGCACACAATAATTTACCAAATAGGTCTTCTGCCTTGATAGAAAACTGAACACAAATTAAATCACCATGTATCTCCATTAATTGGCTAATGATCTTATAATATTGACTTTTTCAAGTAATACCCATATTTAATTGTCGTTTTCTTTAGCTCAGGCTCAATCGGAAGAAAAACACAGAGAAGTGTCAACAAAATGAAAGATCAACAACAACCACAGATTCAATTCCTGTAAAGTTCATCGACTCTGCAGACGAGCTCATAAAAACAAACTCGAAGCCCCAGCGGCCTCCAAACCGAACGAGATCAAAATCAAGATCTCGATTCGGTTTCGGTTTCATTTTCAGTTTAGTTTCGACAGCAAGGTTGCCAAGAAGTGCACCTCTAGAACCTGTTGGAGCCGCGATTCTGTGGCACATGACACACATTCGGGGCTACAAGTTGTATCTGGTTTATCATTAACTTATTATTATTATGCCTGGCAGTATTATTAGCGCCATTCGATGGCAAGGCGAGCTGCAGCGGGAGCGATTAAAATTTCAAGTTGAAGGCTGTTCAACGGCCACGGCTCGCGTTAATTAAATATGGATTTGGTTCATAGTCTGCATTTTGAGTGCTTACATTCGTATGCCCAGCATTTCGAGTGCGATGCGGAAGCGAATCTTCGTAGAGACTCCGCGGCTGAAAAGCCGGGGCTTTGTCCCCCTTTTTGTTTTGTTTCGCTCATTTGTCAAACAAAACCGTGTCGCCCAATGCAATTAACACATATTGAGTAGATTTGGACAGTTGGTGGCAAACTTGACATTTGACATATTCCGGAAGATGCGGCTGCATTCTTTGTACCCAAAAGGTGTGAAAAGCCAACGAAAGTGCTAATACAATCAGTGAGATAATGACCAAGTCAAGTCGAACTACTTTAACTGTAAAATGAAATCTCTCACACCACTTATAGATTTTGAAGAAAGATCATATATGTATAATTAGTTGTAAAGGTCTTAAACAAATCGGTTCTAAGCGAAATGAACATCATTGCTGGGAAGAATTTGCGGTCAATAGATCACCACTAGTCGTAAAGTTTAGAGAAATTTTAACAATTTAAATACAAAGTTGGGAGAAAACTGCGCGGAATTGCTAGAATCTCCGAGTCATTTACATTGAACAGGAATATTATTTATGCTTATTGCCCTGACTAGTTTCCTTATTCAATAGTATTTATTTAACTTAATAAACAAAACATTGATGTTCATAATTTGAACACAAATATCCAATTGAAAATAATTGTAAAGAGAGTTCTAGAATTTAAGAAAATTAATTAGTGAGCACTTTATGTGACTCTACAGTGTTTATTCATTCCCAATAGAACGGTTAATCATGGCAGCACCATTAGTTTACAGATATTAGATAAGTTCCACGTGATATTTCTGAATACTTTACTAAACACTAAACACTAAACCCCAACTTACGGGCTTCAGCCTGTACCGTCCAAAGCGCTTGGATCAGAATTATTAGGCACACGGATTTAATCATTTTGGGCAGAGGAATCACTTAAGAACAATTTATAGAATACGAAAATTAATCTGCAGCAACACGCAGCGGATTCGGAAAATGTAAAGTTATGGACTATTTGTGAGTGAAGTGGTGGAACGTCCGTCAACGCGAAGCTGAGAACTTAAACTGCGAGCTGGTTGCCGGTCGATCGCTGATTTTAAAGCCCCTAAGCTGCAGATCGCAGCGGAAAATGAAACGAGATGCAAACCAAGCCGAGCTCAAGTCCCGCCGTCGACGTCTGCGCCGGCAGAGAACTTCAACTTTGCCGATCTGAGTATATAGTATCTGATGGGTCCGAGAGGCTTGGGCTTGGTGACTGACTGACCGATTGGGTCCTCTCTTCTTTACTTCTTTGACTACTGTGCAAGATCTTAATTTGTTTGCCTCTTTGCCGAGTGCCATAAAAAGCAATTAGGCAATTCTATTTTCGCAATCGCCTGTACGCTGAGGTGCAAAATTTCAAAACGAGCGTTTAGGGTATCACCTGATGAACTTCACATATGTTTAACCTTCTGTTAAGCGACCGCAAAACAACCCTGATTGCGGTTTTCGAAAGAAATTAATAACTTCTAATTGCTTATAAACAGAAATAATCTTAAATCCTAGCCTAACGAGACAAAGATCCGCCGAACCCACTTTGAAATCTTTTGATGACAGCTCTTTGGACCTCATAAAATTGTAGATTCGTGCAGCTTCCTTTTACTGTGAGAACCTTGGGATAAATAGAATATAAGTCTTCTTAAAACCGTACCAAGGCAAGCTGGCCAAGTAAGCCACATAACCCGCACTCGTGAAAATGTCTCCGCCTCTAATTAAAAATGTGTGTGACGCTTTAATTGTCCATTTGAGTGAGATAATAGATGTGTGCTTATAAGGCTGGTCGAAATCAGAAAGCCCTGGCTTTTCTAATACTCTATTCCAATCAGGGGTTCAATTTTCAAGTGATTTCAAAAAAAGATAGAATGCTAAAGTACCCTAAAAAGAAGGTAATTAATCAAATACCACTTGTCTAAAGTATTTTAATATTATATACGCAATTTAAATTTAATTTAAATGTTAAATTGGCATATTGCAGATTTTTAAACGAATTAAATTGATAGTTTTGGTTAGGCGAAGTACATAAATATTTTATATTTGACTTTTGTTACTCAATTAATTTAGTTTAATTTTTGCCGATTTCGGATTTGAGTTATCTGTTCATTTGATAAGTTTACTTCACATCTCAAGTAATCGGCCGTTCCGCTGCTAATTGACCTTCCAACTACTGACTCAGTTTGCAACGATCTTTAAAATAGCTAACATGTTTGCTTATTAGCAGTGGATTAAAACTGCATAGTCTAGTCGATGTAGAAAATACTTTTACTTGTTGTTGACCGGAATACTCTCCACGCTCTTAAAATGAATTATTCATGGACCGAACGGGTTCCAGCATAGATCTACTAGATTCTTGATATACTTGTCTAAATAGGATTCCATTGAGCATCTAAGCGAAAGTCTACCAATTTGGTGGAATTATTATGCCACGTAGTTTGCAACCAGCTTTATTGTTATTGGATTTGGTAGGGAGGGTTTCCGAACAACTGATGTGTGGCAAACTTCCAAAACCATATTTCACCCGAGAGTAGGAGTTTAACACCCTAATCCCCCGTGCCCACGCCCCTGGTTATGCCAGCAAACCAAATTTCGAATGGATTTTTAAGATCATGGATATTTTTCTCTGTGTGTCAGTTATCTACAGATAAATTTGCGGGGAAACTAAAGCACTTAGTTGGGCCATACTTTGCACTGCGATCGGAACATACTGAACTCTTAAACTGTTTACAATGGCCCTGAACACAAACAAATAGAGTTATGGGGAAGTATCGGGGAGCTCGATGGGAAGTCTTATTTGTTATACAAAGGCCTCTTCGCCGATTCTAAAGCCTGTTGTCACGTCTAGCTCACAATACGGCCAAATGTGGTTATAAATACATCTGTGAGTGTATATGTATCTGTACAAAAGACGGCTGAGAATAATGACAAACGCGTAGTGAAATGCAAAAAGGAGGAAGAAACACATTTTTTAAATCTCATTGTTTCATTAACCTTGTTGTTGTTCCTAGCTATTCCCACCAGACTTTGATATTTCGTATACCCCAGCCGTAGTGTTAATTATCCAAGTGACTAAGCACATGCGGGAAAGTGCAAAGGTGAGAAGATAAAATGTCACCAAAAATTATGGCAAATTCCATTATCAAATAATAAATAAATTTGAGAAATATAATTAACACAGTATGCTGGAAAACCGGTTAGATCAGACACTTTTCTAGATTCAACTCAGAATTACTTCAATTCGCACTCGCTTCCTTGTGACCCCGACCCCGAAACGTGTCATTCAACCAATCGGATCAAAGGGATGGTACTCGCAATTGCATTCACAGTCGAGTGGTTTTTCAGTTGACGTTGACCCAGTCACCAATCCACCTTGACCTTGAGAGCGATTCTCCACACGCAGCCCAGTGCTAGCGAGCAAAATGTGGGTCTCTGTTTCGCATGTTCTCTTGTTTCTTTGATTTGTAGTTGACTGGACGAAAAATATAATGCTCGGACTATATTCCCACAAGAAGGCGCAGGATTGCACAAAAGATTCCCTTAACAATTATCCTAAAGGATAGTGCTAACAATACTTTTGACAATACAGTTTCTTATTTCAATGGGATGGAGATTTTTGATATGGTAATATATTAAAAAACTTTTATTTTATCCATATTGCATATTGCCTCCCAATAGTATTTTCAATAGTATTCCTTATCAGTTGATCATATTCAGATCACACGCATAAAATTTGGATGCAATCGGATTTATAGCGTCTTTCTACAGAGAACCATCCATCATCCGTTAAATGGATGGTCCAAAAGGATCTTTTAGCAACTTTGAATTCTATCACTTAAATGTGAAAATTGGAACGTTGACTACGAGAACAAATCAAATCGATGGCAGGAAAAATTAAATAACTCATTGTTTTTTGGCTATTGTTGAATTATTTGTAGTTTGTTATAAGCGGAAAAGCATTCGCGAACAGGTGTCGGCCAAAATTTAAGTTGTTCTGCGAAGGAAAACATCAATATTTCTTTGCGAAAGATCCGAATATGTTCGTAAAAAAAACTAATATTAATTAAAAATGTACTATGGACTTTGTGGTTTGGTTTGGGCTTAATTCTGGAGCTGACTCTGACTCTCACAAAATAAAACAAGAAAAGAAGTAAGCTTTGGCATGCCGAAGTTTGTACCCTTGCAGTTCAAATACATACTTACCGTTTTATTAGCCTTCTTTGAGAGCTTCAAAAGCTCTATGTCGATGGGTCTAGTTTCAAATCAAAATGCCTAACTCAAACCGAAAAATTTATAATGTTCGAATATTCCTATGAGAGCCATAAGATATAGTGGTTCGATCCGGCTCGTACCCACATATGTACTACCTGCAGTAGAAAGAAGACTTTTGTGAAAGTTTCATCGCGATAGCTTTACAACTGAGAGACTACAATAGTTCGCATACAAACGGACAGACGGACATGTCTAGATGGACTCGGCTAATGGTACTGATCAAGAATATATATACTCTCGGAAAACGTCTCCTTCACTGCTTTGCAAACATCTGACTGAAATTATAATACCCTCTGCAAGGGTATAAATATAACACAAATAAATAAAAGTCTTAAAGAGACTTCTATATATAATATAAATAAATATAAAATATTAAGGTAATATAATAATAATAATAATAACAAGCAGTAATTTTTTAATAAAAGTAAGTTTTAATCCCAGGTTTTGTTTTTCAGTCAAATTGGAAATGTAAAATGTAAATCACTTTTCTGTTTATACAATCATTATACATAGCACAGTTTTGGGCCAGGCTTGAATTTCAGCCCAAAAGTATCCTTTTTTTTTAGTTTTTTATATGTTTACATTTTTATATTTCGGAGTAATTATATTAAGAGATCAATTAATTTATCTTTTTTCATTTTAAAATGCTGCAAAAAAATATAAGTTCATTTTTTAAACTGACAATTTGACTATATAAAATGTGGTACTGTAGAATCCAATGTGTGGATCAAGTAATCAACGTAAATATACACGTAAATACGTATAGATATATGTATTTGTAAAAATCTATCTTTGAAAAAAACAATCAGTTTTTCAAGAATATTTTCTATATATTCTAATAAATATGAAATATAATTTAATGAATTAAACTAAATACATTTTAAAAAATCACCAAAGAAATTTAAGAATTTTCCAAAGTTCTAAATGATAAAAATTTATATTCATTCGCTTTTCTGTTCCCGGAATTTTCTACAAGCCCATCACGAATCACGAAGCGTTTCCACCTCAAATTTACAATTTAAATGCGAAACAGACAGCAATAATCGAAATTGTTCTTGACAGTCCATAAAGTTCCCTGAAAAGATTTGAAAGACAATTGCACTTCATTCGAGGGCTTGTCTCCAAATAACCAAAATTTCGACTGACCAAGCACATAAACAATTCTTATTTATTAGGGTTAACACACTCTCTGGCTGGTCTGGTCCAACGCGTGTGTATGGTCGTACGGATGGATAATGAGTTCCCATTACCGCACTCGGCACTTGGAAAGCTCTTCGTTCTAATCGCACGGCCTGACCTTTTGGCCACAAGTGAAACTGCGGCCCACAATAGGGCTATAATGCAGAAGAACAAATGGTGAGAAATAAGGGAGAGAGCACGGTACTGGGCTAATCCGGCTTGGAGAATCGCTAATGATGCCAAGTCGTTTGGATGATTCATGGCAGCCTCATTACCAAGTTGCAATAGCGACTGTGGGAGGTTGGGCTCCGAGTCAGAGACCCTTTGCACTTAACCTTCAGGCCTGCAGGCTAAATTGCTACCCGCAACTATACACAGAGATAAAAAGTTCCAAATCGGTAGGTAGGGGAAGGTGCAAAGGTTTTCATGTACAATGTGTATTATCAGAACGAGATGGAAATCTGCTTTGGGTAAGCGATCCAAATTTGAGATAACTGAGTAATCCAAAAAATATTTAAACTTATTCTGCAAAGAAAAAGATTGCAAATTAAAAATTTGTAAAAATTGCTGATTTATTGATTTTGTTTATTTTTTAATGAGAACGTCCTAGTGCTAGAAATTTCAACAAGATAACTATAATTACCATTGAATAACATTAAATACCAAAATAGTCCTCCAGACAGTAGTTTTAATAGTAAATATAATTGAAGTACTTAATCATTGTTTTATTTGTTTATAGAATTTATATGTCGTTTCTTGATGGCATAAAGTTTTTTAAAGTAGGTATGTTTTTTCACCGTACAGCGATGATAGCGCCGACGACCTGTCTACGACGCCCGATTTCTGGGGTGTGGCAAAAAGGCCTTTTGTTCGGCTTTTCTTTTGCCAGCTCTTTCGCTGCATTTCTGTCGGCGCTTTCGAGCCGACTTCTTCTTGGTTAAAATGGCTTGGACCAACGCTGTTCAAGCTCATTCCTCAGCCGAGCCGCGTGAAAGTTGGACGTAAAGTAAGCGCAGCCGAAGAAAGCAGAAGACAGCACACAGAAGACAATCCGATTCTTTATTCAAGAACAAACAGTGAACTGGTTGGGGCCTGGCTCTCTGACCCACTTCCAGCCCGAAACGAAAGAATTTCCGCCGCAAAGTGAAACCCAATCGGATTTCGGATTTCGGTGTCTTTAATTCTTTCCCGACTTTTTCACTTTCGCTCGTAAAGAGCAGTCAGCTACGTCATCTAACAGAAATTAACATATGTATATCCATAAGCTGAAAGAGTCGCCAAAACGTGCTAATCAATTACGAAACTAGCAAAAAGTGAAACACAGCGCCCGTCTATAACTTCCGATACTTGTACTTTCATGCAGACGAACCGAAAAATGTGCCGCAAGATTGGATTCATATTGCTCGTCTCTATACTGGGCACCACTTTGGCCCAGGAGCAGCGTAAGTAGCGATCGAACTATATACTAAGTGATTCCCATTTGGCCGCGGCTTTCTAAGTTACATCAATCGCAGCGCCGACTTTCCAGCCGGTCCTTAGACACGTCCGCCGACCAACTTGGCCTAAGTGGCCCATGGATTTGGCACTGATTAATTACCCGCCCCCAAAGACGTGCCCCGGCAACAACGAAAGTCGGTTTGCGCCGAACCTGGTCAAGTACGTTCCAGAATGGCAATTGATGGCCACGATAGCCTAGGTTAATAGTTCAGGCTCGGCCGTTCATTACCCGGTTACATAAAGTAAGACTGAAGATAAATCCAGAGCGAAAAGAATCCAGTTTCAAGTTTCGAGATTCCAGTTTCCTTAAAAACAAACATACACAATCGTTAGCCAACCGAAATTTGCGTAAAACTATAAACTCACATATCGGTGATAAATATAATACAATGGATTTAGAATACAATAATAACAAACCTCAGGAAAACCTACCCCTGAACCCGCTCTTTTGATTGGTTTCCACCAATACCATCCCCACCACAACTACGGTAATTAACCCGGCAATAAACCTGTCACCAGTTTTGTCCCATCCCAGGGATTCATAGTTCAAACCGAACATGTACACAACGATCGTTGTGCGATCCGCGAGGTAATTGTGAACTTGAACCCACGTCAGCTGACGCATTTACCTGGGAATCGCAATTAACGGCAGGAAAGCGAATCTTCATTTTCATTGTGAGCCCCAGCCCCTGTTGATTAATTCAGTCGCGGCAGAGAGACAATGCCATCCATGAATAGGCAAAACATGACATTTAGAGACCACAGCCTGCATTATTACATCCCATTGTCTCGCCCTGCGAACTCTAAATCTTCCAGCCTACTACCTGCAACAATGCCCCCGGGATGAGGCCCAGATCAACGAATGCCTTCGGGAAAGTGGCAACAAGCTGGTCCACTACCTGCAGAAGGGAGTTCCCGAGTTGGATGTCTATGAGGTGAGAGAAATGTCCGGAGAGGATAACACTCCATCGTTCTTGAAAATTTCTCATTACTATGCAAGAAATAATAGTCTTTGAAACTTACTTTTATGTAGATGTACAAATTTTAGTATTAACAAGAGAGAACGCTGTAGTCGGGTTTGTGCCCCGACTATCTAATACCCGTCACTCAGCTAAAGGGAGTGCGAGGGAGATGGATATTTAACATTTTTTTGATTGCGAATAACTTTTTAATGAATGGTCCGATTTGAAAAATGTCTTCTACATTTCGATAGGTATAAATATACACAACAAAATTGCATTTATACTCCTCGGAAATCTTTAAAGGTGCGCCAGACACATTTTAACATCGTTAGTGGGCAATTGTGGGCGTTAGAGGGGGCGTGGCGCTTGGCTGAAATAAACTTGCGCTGCGTAGGAAGCCCAAGAATATGTGTGGGAATCTCAACCTTCTAGCTTTTGTAGTTTCCGAGATCTCAGCGTTCATACGGACAGACAGACAGACGGACATGGCTATATCGACTCGGCTAGTGACCCTGATCAAGAATATATATACTTAATAGGGTCGGAAACGCTTCCTTCTCCCTTTTACTCTACGAGTAACGGGTATAAAAATATAATAAGTCCAAAATATAAGGGTGGTACGAAATAATATAATTCTGAGCTCTTCCGTAAAAATTGCATACTAAGTACTATAAAGTTTATATAGTTTAAATGGTCTACCGAAAGTTTAACTTCAACTCAATAATTTAGAATTAATGTTCGAAGTGTTTAGTTTCTATAATACTTATTTTTGTCTGTGTATCTGTGTAGCTTATGTAGGTATTTAATATGGTTTTTGGGTAGATAGGTTTTTGTTAGGTATGACTTTAAATCAATTACTACATTATAAATAATTAAATTGTGTTTCTTAACAGATCGAACCCGTGATGATTGATGAGATCGGCATAGTGCTGGGGAGTGGACCGGATGGTTATCGCGCTCTCTTCCGCAACATTCAAGCCTACGGTGTGAGCAATATTACGGTCACCAATATTCGGTAAGCTTGCCACTTCTTTAGAACTAAGTAAGAATGTTTGAGTTATGCCTCGAAGTTGGGCCTCCTTCATATCGGATATATTTATGCATTGATGAAAGTACCTTTTAGTGCTGGTTCAATTGTACAAAATTGTTTTTAAATCATTTATCCAGTTGACTACCAATATTGCCATTAAATGAGGTTTGCTGCGGCACTCTTAATAGCAGGTTCGCTTTGTAAAATAATTAAAAATCAGTATATACAATTGAATTTAATTATCATGACTTTATGACCCAGTGGTTAATTTTAAGTGCATTCAATACAAAATACTTGTCAAATACTATAATTAAAGCAACATTTTAAAGAGCATCTGGCCAATCTCGGTTATTTTTAATCCTGAGCTAAATGATTTCGAAATAGTGATAGGTAGACATCTTCTGTGTTCATTACCTGAGGGAACTGCATTCTAACGTCTGAACACTTTACACAATATGAGCTTCACCGCCTTATTATTATAATTTAATTTGCTGCTCATTTGCCAAACCGCCCAGTTCATCGGTCAGTAAGTCAATCAGTCAGTTGGCCACTCAATCAGTGTCTCCCAGCACGCGATCTCCACTTAGCATTTGGTCAACATGGTGGGAGCTAACTTGAATGAGCGCAGTTTCCACTCATTCTACGGGGTTTGCCAAAGCCTTGCGAATACCTTGTTGCTCATAGTCTTGATTTATGGACGAAACGTTTGGCAGACGATGGAAATCGATTGAGCAATAACCGATTTGCATTTCAATGGTTCTTTAACTCTTACTTGAACGCTTTATGTTTGCCCAGATCAATTTGCATTCGCGCGGGTTTTTAATAAAATACATTTTTGACGCGTAATTATCGACGACAAGGTGTTTGCCCATTCTGGTTGGTTCCACTTATTCTGGGGTTAAATGAGAAAACTGGGAACTCAAAGCCATGGGTTATCTGGAAACAGTCAGATATATGAATATATTTATATGGTTCGCTGGAAATTGGTTTCAATGATAATTGTCGTTTATTTCAGTGAATGGGGAGTTTTGTAAAAAGGGGAAATTAGTTCAGAACAACAAAATGCAGTATAATAAATCATCTTTGCTATTAAGGTGTTAGAATAAAAACGGAACCCAATTTAATTCAAATCAACTAAAATGATATCTTCAATTATCTTATCCCAATAGAAAAACTTGAGCCACTGTAATACATATTTTATTTCATTGCATTAAACTTCTTTGCTCTCCAACAAGTTGACCCACTCTCCTTGATGGCCTCCGATTTTGTACCGGTCTCGAATTATGCAACACCCAAAGCCAAGAACACTCTTAGCTTAACTTTCCGGTATTTGGAACGACAGCTCCACCAACAATAGTTGTAGTACCAACAACAGACACTCGGCTCTCAATTGGCGAAAAATAAAAGATTCCGAGTGGCAGAGACATAAACACAGCACAGGTAAAGACGACTGGCCCACAGATCGTTGACCAAGAAACGAGCCAGAAAAGTGTGCCAACGCTCGATTCTCTAAGTGGAGAGCAGTCTTTGGGACGGTTCCAATATCGGTTTCGATTTCTGTCGCTGTTTACCCTGGTTAAGGGTAAACGCAAAACGCATTCTGCAATTGGGAATAATTGAAAAACTTCGCTCAAGACTAAAATAGTTTTTATCAAATCTTGTATTCCAGTATTTGGTTAGCATTATTTAAATTATGGCAAATAGGAACTTTCCTTGTTCTTACTGCAAGGGTATTTAGAATTCATAACATTATTCTCTAGCTCTCTTTGCTATCGAAATTTAGATCTAAGACTTGGACTCAAGAGAGCTCCAAGGCCGAAAAGATACGACAAAAATCGTCGGCTCATCTTCGCATGAAACAAATGAAATGGCAGTTTCTCGCTAAGCTCATTACTTCGCAGATTGTCACTGTCATTGCCATTAGAAGCGCCCATTAGTATCCATATCTCACCGTGTCTGTTTTGCAGCTCCGACTTGGACTCGCTGCAGTTCCAGCTGACGTGCGAGATACCCCGCATTCGCGTCAAGGCTCAGTACAGGTCCACAGGTGTGCTGATCTTGGTGAAGGCCTCCGGAGCCGGCGACTACTGGGGGGAGTATGGTGGGTACCGGGCCTCTGGGCTGCGATGACGCACTACTAATGACTCTCTATCACGCAGAGGGAGTGAAGGCCAAGATCTACTTCAAGGCGGTGGCGAATGAGGGAGCCGACGGGCGCACCTATCTGACCACGGACTCCGTCAAGATGGACTTTAATGTGAAGGAGATCCAAATGGGGGTGGACAACATTGCCAATGGAAACTCCGTCATACGTAAGTAGTAGCGTTGAATGACGTTGTCAATAATTTAATTATTAAACTGGCTAATCCCCCACAGAGGCTGCCCTCAACCTGTTCATCAACTCCAACTCCCAGGAGCTGCTCAAGGAAATGAAACCGGCGCTCCGCACCAAACTCACTCTGGTCATCCGCAACTTCATGGATCGCATCTTCGCCAAGATCCCGCTGGACGAATGGATCAATCTGAATTAGAATGTAGTGTTCCTAGTCTAAGTCCTAATTTATTGCACACAGTTCGAGCTAAATAAACCAAGTAAACCTGATCGAGGATGGCTTTTACTCAAAGCGGATGCTGCGTAACCCGAGCCACTGGTTACCATATCATCAGAGTCATTCAGCATTAGGCAACTGGGATCGGAGTTGTTATTACTGGCACGTTAGCCCCGCTTGCTTAGGTTTGTCACGCTAATTCAAGGTCTTTGCCATCTGAATGAATGAGAAATGTGGGAAAAGGTTCGTGAATAACAGGAGATGGACAGCTGTGTCTTATGAGATAACAAAGCTGAAGTACCATAGTTGGATCTCTTTCGTAATATTCCTGATAATGGTAGTATTTGAAGAGTAATGGTAGTATTTGAAAACAGGACAAACCAAGATTGAATGCTTTCCCTCCCCTGTTTTGAGTCTCTTTGTCAGTCCTAGTCTTAGTCCTCTTATTTCAGGGATCCGTTGTTTTCTCATCTTCATCCCTTTGGATAATTGCGGAAATATAATGTGATCTTTCCCTGAAAAATACATGTTAAGACGACCTTTGATTGCCTAAATCCCCAATCACTGGCCGTACAATCGCCATCGCCAACTGGAAGCTCACATCCGATTGAATAATAAACTGTGAGTGAGCAACAAACATCTGAGCACACCTCAACTTATCTAATGCTGCTATCACTGGGATTAGGCCTGGAGAATTATCTTTGGCTGGCTCCCCAATTGCGTGCATCTCGACAATTTTCCTCCACAATCAGCCTCCGCATCGAACCGTGTCAAAGGCAGCCAGCTGCTGCGATCCTCACAGAAGTCGGGGAAAGCTTTTTGCCAGGGAATCGCCATTCATTATGCAATCCGGGCAGCACAATTTCCAAAGTTAACAGATTGTCAACACACGACTCCCCATCAAAGATGTTCGCGTGGCGTAATTACGACAGGCACGATAGCGACTAGAACGATCTTCCTGGCCCCTTGCCCCTTTGATTTTGGTCCGGAGCGGAGCTTAACTACCAAGCAAAGTGACCCCTCACTCACTGTGATCAGCACACTCGAAGGAAAATCACTATTTAAATTTGAAATTGTTCTTTTATTTCACTACCATATCATTTTTTTCTCATATGTATGTCTGCTTTGGCAAACTCTGTACAAAAGCGTTCTTCAACCGTCCGTCCATCTAAATGGAAACTATGATTTTTGTTTGCTTGCCTCTGGAATAGGTTTTTCTTTGGGATAGAAATTTTAATAATGTTATTGGTCTTTTGAATGGATTAATGTTTTTAAATTTTAAACTGTTAAATGTATATATATTGTATAATTATTTTTATTTATTTGTACGATTTTGTGAAAAAGACAATCAAAAGATCTAAATACAATACTTTTTAAGAACGCATTATTTCAAGTGCATATTCTGGGAGAAACATTTTGGGAGGCAACGTCAGTGTTATGGTCTCAGCTTCCGGCTTGACCTGCGCTCTGCATTTTCCCGGCCAACTGCTAATTTTCCCGCTCGCCTGACTCCGTATGTTTGGGTTTGTCACAGAGATACATTAATGTGGATGGAGTCAACCTTTATTATAATTATTAAACAGTAGCTGCTTAGCGTCTTGCTCGCCCTCCCTTTCTCTCTCTCTCTCTCTTTATAAATAGTTGGTCATCTCTTTCTAGTCGTTCAAGCTAACCTGCCAATTTCTGGGGGAGGGGGCGTCGAGGGGGCGTGGCAGGGGGCGTGCAAGTTCTACGTCGTGTGTTTTCAGTCCACAGCTTGCCCAAGCTCTCATGTAAATCGTAGCGTAATTTTTGCTATAAAACGCGCCGGTCTCAACAATTGGCATTCAGTACGATCCGTTGACGGTTACTAAAACAACACCCGACTATAACAGCTCGAGAACGTTAAGCAGCCTTCGACAGCTTATAAAAAGATAACAAACCAGTGCCAAATCCAATAATTGCTAATCAAATTAAAACCTCTGCTCGATTGTGTAAGTTTCAACTCCGGTGTATCCTTAAGATATCGCGAAATAATCTGAAGTATTCAGTTGTCTATTTAGACAATTCTTTTGAAGAATGGGCAATAAGTTTACAAAATATAAAAGTTCAAATAAGTAAAAAGAACGAACGTTGAAAATAAAATCCAGCCTTAATTGATTGGAACATATTTTTTAAGTACCAATATTTTTGTTCATGTTTCTAGTTATATGTATAAAGCTGCTAGGGAACCAAAGGATACATAGTTTCTGCAAAGAAAGGTAAACTTAAAAACTATAAACCTTCCTGACGAATAAAAATATTCAAATTTTTAACCTAATTATAAAATATCCTAAAGCTCTTCAAAAAAAATTAAGCACTTGTTTTCCAAATTTTTCTTGAAAAAATCCAAGTCAAAATTTTTTATGGGCAATAAAAAAATTAAACCAAATTGAACAAAACGATAAATTTTAAAGAATTCGTCTGAACTATAAGTTGTTTATTCATAAGAATAACTGATGTACATTTTTAGCACTCAAAATAATTTTTTTTCATTAAGTTTAACCCTTATTATTAAGTCTCGATCAAAATCAATTACAGACTTGCAAAACAAACAAGTAGCAAATGACAGTACTTCAGCAGTCTGGGGGTTCCTCCCATTTATTAGACTGAGTCGCAGCGACAAAATGCCTGTAATTAACCACTTCAGATGTTGATAGAAATGGGCGGTGGTACACTTACATTATTTGAATCAGTGCTGGGGGTTAATAAACCCCTATTAAGGAAGTTTGACGTCCATTCAAATTTTAAAAAATTAAACAAATAAATAATTGAATAATAAATATTCCGTTTTACAGAAAGCAATTGAATCAAAAAAGTGAAATGCATTCCTTACTTATCGTCGCCTCTCTCTTGATCTGTTTCTTGGGTTGCAGCTCAGCTGGCAATATGCGTAAGTCATAGCTCTACTTCCAAAGACATTCAGTATAATAAACAAATGTCCTCCTCAGCTGACTACATCCAGGTGTGCCATCGTAACGATCCCGAACTTTCAAAGTGCCTTAAGAGCAGTGTCCACAACTTGCGACCCTATTTGGCCAAGGGCATCAAGGAATTGAATGTACCACCACTTGAGCCCCTTTACATTGGAGATCTTGCAATTTTAGACGGCTCCGCTGGGCTCACGGTTAAGGCTAAAAAACTGAACATCCTGGGGGCCTCGAACTTCGAAATCACTAAGCTGCGGGCATCCACCCAAAACCGTCGCTTCGACTTTGAGTTGATTCTGCCACATCTCCACGGCGACGGTTTGTATGAGATCAACGGGAACATCCTGGCACTGCCCATCAAGGGCAATGGACCGTTCACAGGAAACTTTACCAACTTTGTTGCCTATGTGCGGGTCCAATATGATATCAAGAGCATTAATGATCTGGACTATCTGCACGTTAAGGAATTCGCCTTGAAGATTCGGACTGGCAAGGGAAATCTAAAGCTCGAGAACCTCTTCAACGGAGACAAAGTCTTGGGTGACGTCATTAATGAATCGATCAACCAAAACTTCGAGGTCTTCACCAACGATTTGATAGTACCGATTGCCCGCGCTCTGGAGGCTAAATTCCTGGTCATCACGACCAAAATCCTGGAGAACTTCACCTACAGCGAGCTCTTCCCAGTCTAATAGGGAACTGAAATTAGGCTAGAATTAAGTTTGTGATACACTCGAATTGTTTTAATTAGTCCTAAAGTATTCAATAAACCTAACAAATTTGAACAGAACAACATCCAATAGAATCATAATTTATCCAATCTATACGCCTGCAGTTAAAACAAGAGAGATCGCTATAGTCGGGTGCCCCGACAATCAGATACCCGTTACTCAGGTAAAGGGAGTGCGAGGGAGATCGAGATAGAAACTTTGAACACGCATAACTTAACGAATGGTCCGATTTGAAAAATTTCTTCTACATTTCGATAGGTATTGATAAACACAATAAAACTGCATTTTTACTTTTCCGAAATATTGAAATTTTTAAAATCGTATATAAGCGATTGTGGGCGTTAGAGGGGGCGTGGCACCTTTTTGAAACAAACTTGCGCTGCGTAGGAACTCCTAGAATCTGTATGCAAAATGCCAATCTTCTAGCTTTTATAGTTTCCGAGATCTCAGCGTTCATACGGACAGACGGACAGACAGACAGACAGACAGACGGACAGACGGACAGACGGACATGGCTAGATCGACTCGGCTAGTGATCCTGATCAAGAATATATATACTTTATGGGGTCGGAAACGCTTCCTTCTAGCTGTTACATACTTTTGCACGAATACAATATACCCTTTTACTCTACGAGTAACGGGTATAAAAAACCAAGAACATTGCACTCAAATTAAGAACATTCGTTCTTAAAAACCGGGTAAGCACAAATGTTCTCATTTCGAGTCGAATGTTCTCAACATCAGAACGAAATGGTGTTAGCTAAAAGCCGACGTTAAGTTCATTTCGTTCTATTTTCAAGTTGATTTTGTCCTTAATTCAAGAACATTTTTAAATCAAATGGATACAAAAATAAGTTAATTTGTTCTATTTTCAGAACATTTTGCTCTCAATTCTATAGCATTTTGAGTTTGACTTTAGCTAAAGATAAGAGTCTTTTAGGATCAAAAGTAATTTATAAGTAATATTAAAGAGGTAGTTGTCCAATTACCTTTTCCAAAAGTGACTTCATCCTACACCTTATTAAGGTGAGGGTTGCACTTGACTTCCAGTTAGTGTGGAAGTTAATTAAAGACTTAAGCCAGAAAAAAGTCTTAAAATCTCAGAATCTGACTTGGCCTTGGTTCATGACGGGCTAGAACCGTACCATTCGTTCTATTCAAGACGAAAAAGCGCAGACTAGATCTGATTTAAGAAGCCAATTCAACTTTATTCAAGTTTAGAACATTTTGAACTTGAAAAAGGGCGCTATAGTCGAGTGACCCGACTATCAAATACCCGTTACTCAGCTAAAGAAAGCGCGAGAGAGACCATTGACTCCTAAATGAAACAGGATTTCGAACACTTTCTGCTACAAGGAACAGGATTTCTGGGTAACCCCACCGGGAAAGTGAAAAGGCGGTTCTTAGAGTGTTAGAAATTCGGTTCCTTTTAGCAGGCAATGGTGTATGGAAAATGCTAATTTTGTGAAAAAACCATCTAAAACCTCATTCACCCCTCACTTTTTGTGTCACCCTGTGTATTTCGCAACCAGAGAGGGATAAAATTTGAGGGGTGAATGAGGTTTTGTCTTTTCCGCTTATATGGAGAAACCTCATGAAAATAACATATTTTCCACATGCTTTTTCCGGCTGGGATGCCTTTAACTGGGGCCTTTTTTCACAGCGGTACTTAACATAGGATAGCCGCGGCAGGACAGCCGACGAATGCACGATAAAATGCAACTGCACGGTCACACTGATAAACGCACGATCACACCAACCGATTGTACATATTATTCGATCACAAACTGCTCGAGAAAGCCAAAATGCCTTAGAGCTAGTACTCAACCCAACAAAAAGTCGTCCAACACAATAAACTTCATATCAAGAAACGTCAAAAAATTTTGTTTCATATGAACATTTTTGTTTGGACGACTTTTAGTTGGGTAGAGTACTAGCCCTTAGCAGGGACTTTATCTGTTCGAGAAATGTTAGCCGGCACTCGAGAAACCGGCCCTCAAAGATTAATATTTTTCGACTAGTAAAACTCTTAGCCGAACTGAGTACTAGGCTTTAGCTGGGACTAAGGAAATGGTAAGGAAATACCAAAAGATAACCAGATTTAGCGGATGAATTCCGATGAACGCCTTTAGCCGCGGCCCAAAGAATAGAAAATTTGATCTTTTGCTGTGTTTGTGCAGAAGCGGTGTGCCAATAACAAATTATAAATGGAAGGATAAACCCAATAAACACTGAAAAAACGACTTTCGTTACGTTTTGATTGCAAGAGTACGGAATAGGCTGTATTGAATAAAAAAACTTAGCTGATCTGAGTAGGCCTTCCTAGATTCTAGGGTGTTAATCTTCAAGAAAACAAATTTTAATAAAATAAAATTAAACCGTTTTGAAAAGTTATTTTAAAAGTGCAATATACCAATAAATTAAAAAATTATTCTGAACATTTTTATCCTCTTGAAATTTGATGGTGGTCCTTAAAAGGACCTTTTACGCAGTGATGAATGGATCGATGAAGATGATGGAGCAATGACGTGATGATGTAGAAATGGATCAATTTCCAATTCGTCCCGAAATGTGGGCAAAGGTCACGTATAGCTTCGAAAAACTTCTTCGGTTTGCTCTTTCAAGGCCTCTGGGGAAATTTTTTGTCCTTTAATGCCGCTTCTACACTTTTCTTCCAAACCCGTCCAGTTCGTTCTACAAATGCGTTTGTCCCGAAACTCGGGCGGAACTCGTTCTCCGTAGAAATTTTGAAGAATCGTTTGGCCACTTCCGCCAGCTTCTTAATCTCCGTTTAGTTTTTCGCTTTGCCGTCTTTGTCCGAAACTGAAGAGCGGTTCGCCTCTAACAAATTTTAACCAATTGTTACTCTTACCATGGCGCATAGCGATAAAACATACATCACTTTGTTGGTCCTTTTATGAAATCATCACAAATGTTACAATTTGGTAAACCCTAAAATGCCAGGCAACTTTGCCTTTGTACGCCGCAGCCATTCGAGCACATCGCTCGCATGTCCATGTCTGATCTGCATAATTGGGGGTTAGCAGTTGAACATTGCAGCAATTTAAATCACTTACCAAAGTTGCTATCAAATTGTTGAGAATATTTAAAAACAGTTAAAGTAACCCACGTCCGTCGGCTTACTCGTTCCCTTTGTATTTGGAATCAGTATTTGGTGACAGTGGCGTCGTCTCCGCAGACGACACCCCGCGGACTAATGGATTCTCGGCCGTGATAGACACGCCTGACTTTTGCAATAAAAACCCAGATGTAGTAACATGCCCTTCTATGGCTCACCTACCAGCAGATTTCGCGATTTTTTTTTTTTTATTGCTAGATGACAACAACAAACTTAAAAACAAGAACCATTTCTTGTGAGTAGTGTTAATAAAGAATGTGCCTACTTCGGCTTATACCCAAAAAAAAAAGACAGAATTTTTCTGTCGTATCCGCTCTTAACAATTTCATTACAATAATTAAACACAATTGCAACGAGAACTTTTTCCAACAAGCTGGAAAAAAAAGAAAAGATGTTTTATACCGTTCCAGTTAAAATAAATACCTAACGTTTAATGCACCTTCTTTGAGACCTTCAAGCGCTCTCTCTTTCGAGACCGAGATTCTAGTGCACCGTCGATAGGTGCCGTTCCAGGTCTATCAGATATATTATTTCCTTATTGCAGATTTTTTTTTTAAATTGTCAACAATCAAAGGGGCTACTTCAAAACGAACAAAGTTTTTTCTAATATTTGTTTCAATTATTCCTATATGAGCAATGAGATATCGTGATCTGAAATAGAAATAGGTCTTTTGGACAGTTGGGACAGCCCCCTTAAAGAATCTCTGTCGATCGAAAATATTTAAAAACTACCAATTTTTGTCGAATGCTTATTTTTTGACAAGACAACAAATTTAGATTTAAGTTGTTCGAATGCTTATTGCTAGCTCCACGTATTTCCCAAGGTCCGGCAACCTTAAACTTTTCGGCTCGCCTACGTCGAGGTGGCCACTTTGCAGCGCCTAACGATAGTATCGAACAGGCATCGACTTTTGACCCAGCTCTATACGATAGTATCGAGCAAACATCGATTTCTGTTCCAGCTCGATACCATTGCTGCCCGAGTTTGCCCTCAATTAAAAATAAAATTACAAAATTTCACCGTTTCCGTTTGCAAGACGCAGCGCATCGCCCAGGCGTTCAAATTCCCATCCAACACAAGTGGTAGTATCGTTGTGAAACATGTCAACACCCGCTCGCAGACGTCTTATGAGAGATTTTAAAAGGTGAGAAAAGAAAACTAGAGGAAAGGCACGGAATCGAATCGAAAGGAAAGGAAAGGAAAGGAACGCAGAAAAACGAGAAGCGAATCGCGAAGAAATCGTCGGATTTTGCGGATTCGTGTTTCGTGGTGCGAAAAAATGTTGGAGAAAAGAAACCTGGGGCTGCGCTGCCCAATACATACATATACGCAAACACACGGTCGCTCTTATGTATGTGCTCTATGTCTGTATGTAGTGGAAAAGTTTGCGCAGCCAAAATATGTACGTGTGCATGTGGCTGTGTGTGTGAGTGGTTGATTATTTTCGCTGCTTTTGCTCTTGCGAAAAACAACAACAAAAACAATTCGCTTGTCTTTGACACTTGACTTTGATGTGTGTGTGGTGCGGGGGAAAAGCGAGGAAACAAAGGGAAAATTGGGAAAACCAAACAAAATTCTTCTTCCGTCTTTTGCCGAAATTGCGTCGCAGCAAAACATTAACAATTGTTGTTTTTGGATTCGCCTGACTCAGCAGCTGCATCCTGCCCGCCCGCCCTCTCCCGCTCGCACTTAACCTTGTTGACTCACGCGAAAGAGACGGCGCTCTCCAATTGGAATTTCATTCGGTTTCGTTTCGGAACTTTCATCATCTCCGAAAATTTGAATGTTGGCGCGGGACTGGACTGCAAGTTGCACTTGGGAGTCTCGAAACCAAATGTCAAGGCTGTTTGCGTGGGCGGGACTTCCATCCCCAAGGCACTGTACCACCCCGAAGGCCAACTAGTCGCTTATCTCACATCCCACACAGGGAAAAAAAGTTAAAAACTTGGCACTTATTTGAACAATAATAGAACAAAGGATCAGTGGATTTCATCACGTGAATATAATGTTTCGATTGCATAAAACATAATCAAATTGGGAACCAAGGTTCATATATACATACAAATGTACTTATAACGTTGATGCTGTCAAAAATAATCCGTCTGTAGAGAATAGGACATTTAAACGAATCTTTTCCTGTACATTGATTTTCAAATAAAGATCCTATTGCCAACTAAGAA
This sequence comes from Drosophila lutescens, assembly GCA_037075285.1. Classification (NCBI taxonomy): domain Eukaryota; kingdom Metazoa; phylum Arthropoda; class Insecta; order Diptera; family Drosophilidae; genus Drosophila; species Drosophila lutescens. The sequence goes on along the minus strand of JBAMCF010000538.1, from coordinate 356,454 downwards.
AGATAAGATAAGAAAGATTCAATAAATGGATCTGCATAAGTAAAACAGGAAGCTATTGTGAAATAGTACCAACTATACTGACAGATATTTATAAAACAACTTTTACCATTACGATGTCTTATCATATCTACAAAACATTTAAGTTATTTTTGGTTCTAAAGTATAGATTCACACGGATTCATTAAACATTTAACAACTATTCAGCTATAGGATACAGATTTATTATATCGATCTACATTATTAAAGCAAGAAACTATTTTGGATTCTGCAATTAATACTGGTTTTTAATCAGATCTATGTATTTTGAAAGTATCATATTAACAGACGATTAATAATAAGCCAAATTTAATACGATTTAGGATTATACTTTGAAAAGCATTTAAGTTTTGAATTTTGAATTTGGTTAATTCTATTGCTTGTTTCTCTGTACACTAGCGTTTCTTTGCTTGTTTAATCGATGATTTCACTTGGGCCGAGTATCGATTTAAGCCGATTGAAGGGCGCGGTTAAACGGGTTGCGACGCCCGCTTGTTGCTCGTTGTTGACCTAAATTCCCAGCCAATCCCGTCCAGTTAACTTCCAGATTGTGTTTTCCGCACTTTTAGCATGGGATTCTTTTTGCTATCTGCATTGTGTCAGTGTCAGGCTATGGTGCGAAATATCCGAAAAAGCAGCTGAGTCCTGTCAAGCTTAATGAGTGCTAACTGCCAGTAATATCACTGTTTAACTGGGGTTTTAAAATACGTATCTTCTTGTACATCACAGATTGTTTACAACCAGAAGTTCGTTGTGATTGTTCTGAGATACAAGTTATTATGTCACTACGATATCTGTACAATGCGATCACATATATCCGTTGCAAGACGATCTAACTGCGACCGAACTTCGTTTGCATTACGAAAAGGATAATACAAAATCAAGAAAAACTGCCCCAATGAAATTTGTAATATATTTTATTTATTTGGTCGATATGGTGTATATGTATATGTAATTATATGTTATTAGGCATATTATGATCTTCCATTTAATACATTTTTCTTCTACCTTTTTGCAGACTTCAGGAGGATCCACCCACGGGTGTCTCGGGTGCGCCAACAGATAATAATATTATGATATGGAATGCTGTGATTTTTGGTCCACACGATACACCATTCGAGGACGGAACCTTTAAGTTAACCATAGAATTTACGGAAGAGTATCCAAACAAACCGCCAACGGTTCGATTCGTATCGAAAGTATTTCATCCCAATGTGTACGCAGACGGTGGAATATGCTTGGACATATTGCAGAACCGCTGGAGTCCCACTTACGATGTGTCAGCCATACTAACATCCATACAGGTGAGTCGTACTGCGGTGTGTCCTCGAGAGTTTTCTAACTTTCTTTTTATTGTGGTTCCTAGTCACTGCTGAGCGACCCCAATCCCAACTCACCGGCCAACTCCACCGCCGCCCAGCTGTATAAAGAAAATCGCCGTGAATACGAGAAGCGTGTGAAAGCCTGCGTGGAGCAAAGTTTCATCGATTAGCCATGCGCCCACTCTAGGAACAGCAGCAGCACCAGAAGCATCAGAAGCAGGAGCCACAACAGGAGCAGCAGCAGATTAGAGGGCGGTCGCAGCTTAAACCATCAGCAAACTACAGCAACAAAAATATGCAATACCATAAAGAAGTTTAAATTAAATAATAACAGAAATATTTATGATAATTGTAATGCTATGAAATTGTAACAGCGCCAACGGCACGGCACAGCAGCATATATTCACCCGCAACCCATAAACACTGGGCAGTTTTTAGTTATATTTGTTTGGCCGATAGTTCCGCCTTGTCCTTAACCCTAACCCGATCCCGAAATCAGAACACACAAAAACACCTGGAAGTCCACTGTAGCAGCAGCCGCTAGCGCAGCATGCAGCCAGAAAAAAGACTCTCATAAGCTAAAAACTCAAATGTTATAATTCAAATAGCAGCGGCAAAAAATTATTAATAATAATAATAAAAAAAAATTATAAAATCCATGTCAAACAATTGCAAAATCCAATTAGTTTCATTTTAGATGTGCGCAAAGCAAGACCTGTAAAACTGAACTAAAGCTGCAACTAAACCAAAGTTTCAACAGAAATTAATATTTGTAGTAGTTCGTGTCGTAGCAAAAACCCCACAGTTAATCCAGTTCGATGTCCAGTGTCATAAATGATATCTACAAAAATCCCACATACACATACACATGCTACCTAGATCGATTCATAAGTTTATTGGCTACAAATTGTGAAATTACTAGAAATTGAGAATTAAATGTTAGTTGTTAGCAATATAAACTAATCCACATGGTACGTGAAAACAAATCTCCAAGTTGGGAACGAACAGGCAATTAATTATGTATGTATACCTCTGTAGCATCCAGTGACCAATGCGCTATGTATTTTGCACGATTATTTCATTACCGGACCCACACACTGTTTTTACCCTAACTGTAAGATCTGGTCCTTGATCTAATTCAAGTTTGCATCTTGATTTGGTCTGTAACGATGGAGTTCGAGGAATGTGCGGGATCTTTCTTTAGTGTATAGTTGGTTGGAAACACCTCAAACTGCCATTTTGCCACGCTATGTACTCTCTAGGTTCCACTGTGTCTTGGCTGCGGCAATTGATTTAGTTAGTTTTTAAGCGTTTACAATCGAGTCTTAATCTTGTTTTCTGTTGAATGCGAATTGCTGTTCCTTTTGCTACGAACCCTCCACTTTTTGGCACTTTGTGTTGGATGGATCGCGGAGATGACGATGCGATGATGATGCTCTGAGCATCATGTTAATCTTATATATGAAAACCCTACCAGCCTATTGATTTATTAACTACGAACCAACTAAAGTAGAGAATGCAAGTAATCCCAACTCAATTCACAGTAAAAGTTAAGCAAACGGTGAGGATTAAGGCGACCCATTCAAACGATGCGGAATTTAAAATTACCTTACTGTAATTAACATTATTATTAATAAAGTTTAAGATTTCAAATATCAATAAATGAAAATAACACAAATTCGCCTTCATTTATTTTGTAATAGGAAAAGACTCCCAATTTTTAACAGATTAAGTTATCATTTTGAAAATATCTTGTGAACGAAGTAGTCTAAAATATTTTAAAAAATTGTTTGCATTCTTTTAAAAGAACATCAAACAAATTCAGTGAATGAACAAATTTTTATAAAATATTTCGGCTTAAATCACGTTCAAAAAATTAAAAAAAACATGATTTACAAGTGACGAAAGAAGAACATTGGTTTAGAAAAGATTAAAAATGAACTGCAACCCCTTCTGCCCAATTTATTATTAGTAGAGCATAGCATAGGGGTGAGTTTTTACCCGTAAATCTCACTTATAATTCCCAACTAATTCTAGCCGCGCGCTCATGGGAACCCCGGGGCCGAGCTGAGCAAAGCATACTTACCTGGCGTAGAGGTTAACCGTGATCACGAAGGCGGTTCCTCCGGAGTGAGGCTTGGCCATTGCACCTCGGCTGAGTTGACCTCTGCGATTATTCCTAATGTGAATAACTCGTGCGTGTAATTTTTGGTAGCCGGGAATGGCGTTCGCGCCGTCCCGACATAAACAAATAAATTTGTAAATCTCCGAGCATAGCATAGGTCGGAAACCCTTCCTTCTACCTGTTACATACTTTCCGACGAATACTCTTCGAGTAACGGGTACAAAAATTAGTTTCATTGAGTCCTAGCTAAATATGATGTAGAAATAATTGTTTGTTCTGATCCTGGCAGGCAGGGTTGCTGTCGCCTTATGTCCCTCATGGAACTGATATCTAGCTTATTTTCCGAATGTATCGAAATGTGGTGATCTGCGCCTTGCAGATCTGACTTCTTGGACAAATCGTTAACCCCTTGAATAGCTTCCTCGCAATGACACTTTTATTTAGGAAACAACTCGAATCAATTATAGCTTTGTTCATGTTTAGTGTTCAATTATCTGAAATTTAATCACCCGTTTTTGTTCTCCGTTAAGTTCAAACGGTCTTTGATCAACCGAAACAGTTTAGAAACAAAAAACCTGTTACGGGTTGAGTAAGGACCGAAAACCATTTGAAACAAAATAAACAGTTTCTATGTGACTATTTGCTGAACGGGTCCCAAAGTGAGAGGTATTTTGAGGCAGCTAGAAATAGTCAACTATTTTTTATATGCTCTGATTAGAAGTTAACGATGGTAGTATACAGTGGTGGCCACAAGTTTAGCATACCATGCTAGCACCATTTTATTTCATCTCTATCTTCGTTACCGTTAGAGTTTTAGGTTTTCGTGCTATAAATAGAACAACTTTCACTGTAAATAAATCATTTTAGTGGATCAACCTGCAAAATGAACTGGACACGAGTTTAGCACACTTTAGGAAATGCATATCCTTTTCACACTTCTGATTATTTTCCTCAACTTTTTAATTCGTATTCTGGTTAGTGAACCTAAATAAGGTAATTGAAGAAACGATGTTTATAGATACATCACAAGGACCCTGGAACATATAAAACCAAAATTCCCAAAATATCTATTTCTAATAATATATATAAGCATGTACCAACTTCAGAATACATCAGTTATCAACCCATCTTATAACTCCGCGGTTTTACTTTCTGACCTCCTGGAAGAGGCCACGTAATCGTACAACTAACAGCTAACATCGTTAGCTTAACAACAGAGCAGTTCCACAGAGTCCGTTTCGACAGTGCGAAACTATCACTGTTCCACGGCAGTCTCATCTTTGACTACACTCACTTATATTTTTCAGTTCAACAACTTATGAAAATTTATTTCTTATGTCGGGACGGCGCGAACGCCATTCCCGGCTACCAAAAATTACACGCACGAGTTATTCACATTAGGAATAATCGCAGAGGTCAACTCAGCCGAGGTGCAATGGCCAAGCCTCACTCCGGAGGAACCGCCTTCGTGATCACGGTTAACCTCTACGCCAGGTAAGTATGCTTTTCTCAGCTCGGCCCCGAGGTTCCCATGAGCGCGCGGCTAGAATTAGTTGGGAATTACAAGTGCTAGTTATGGGTACAAACTCACCCCTAAGCCAATGACATGCGCAGTGTCCCAAAATAGTTTTGTCTAGCTGACAATGAGTCTAACAAGTTATTTTATCTTATCTTGTAAAATTAATTTGTTTTCTTCACTTATAAAAATATTATAGTTATACCCGTTACTCGTAGAGTAAAAGGGTATATTATATTTGTGCAAATGTATGTAACAGGTAAAAGAAAGCGTTTCCGACCCTATATATTCTTGATTAGGGTCAATTGCCAAGTCGATTTAGCCATGTCCGTCTGTCTGTCTGTCTGTCTGTATGAACGCTGAGATCTCGGAAACTACAAATGCTAGAAGGTTGGGATTAATCACACACATACGCAGCGCAAGTTTGTTTCATCCGAGCGCCACGCCCACTCGTTGTAGCGCTGGTAGTCAATTGGGAACGGATCGTATCTGGCGTCATCTGTGGGGTGGTTGCCGAACTAGGGTTAGGGGTAAGAGAAAGCGTAATAGGTCAACAGGGCGAAATGTCAGTTGATTTCTGCTGAGAGCGGTTGCCATTTTGGCTGTTAAGGGGCTTGCCGCCAGCGGCAAGCGGCATCAGCGTTCTTTTCTATTTGAACCTTCCACCGATCAAGAAGTGAATTGGCAGAGTCAGTGTTTCAACAGTGCCAAAAGACTTGAGCTGAGCGAACCTATCAAAGGGAAAAAGGCAACCAAATTTAATCATTTCGGCCGAGTCCTATTATTGGGGGTGAGTTTAAAATAAATGGAAGAAAATCAACGGGTCCGATCAGCAGCACTTTATGTGATTTATAGGCTCGGCGATCAAGAATCTACGATATTCAACCGGCGGGAACACTTAAAACTGCAAGCAGCTGAGCCAGAAGTTCTCATTGGAGTTCTATTTCGGAGAGGGCGACCAGTTACTACGAAACTTACGATCGGCGCGGAACCACGAGAAAATCGCGGGAGGGAAAGTGCTAAAAAGTTACCAAATGTCTAGCGTGAGGGTTTAAATTTGCCCAGTCCCCGACTCCGTTTAAAGCTGGTGAAAATAGTGTAAAAAAACCCCATTAAAATGTGGCCTAAGAGGAGGTGAAAACCCATGGCGAAAATCCAGGCGAAAAACGCCATTTAACCTCAAATTTCCTTTGCCGTGAAGAAGAAAGAAGAAAAGAAAGAAGTAATAAAAGTAATTGAAAAAAAAAAAAAGATGTCAGAATAGAATAGTTTTTTATTAGTTATTAATCCTAAGTAAATTATTTTTTTATGTTATTTTAAAGTGTAATTTTGTGCTGCCAAAACTCCGGCATTGTGTTCCCTCTTCCGTAAAGAAAAAAAATCAAAGTTTAAAGGGAAAATTCGTATGGCCACTTACCCCCTGAAAAAAAATTGAAAAAGGAAATTTTAAAATGAAAAAGTGAAAGCCCCTGTGTCCCTCAAAAGAATACCTTTTTCCCATTTCGCAGCATTTTCAGCCGTCTTCGAAAAAAGCGCTTTCTTCGGGGATGCATCTGGAAAAATTGGTGAGCGTTTAAAAAAATATAAAAGAATATAATTTTTGGTGATAGGCGGAAATTTCAAATTTTCTAAATTTCATAATGTGGTAAAACCAAAAAAAAAAAAAAAAAAAAAAAAAAAATTCATTAAATTTAATTTGCCGAATTAAAATTTCCCCATCAGTGTAACCGGCATTACGTAATGGCCCAAGAATAATAAAGTAAAGACAATCGCGAAATTGGGTGCCAATACCGTAGGTTTGTTCAGTTTAATCCCACTAAACGCAATATCGTAAATCGCTTTGCGTTTGCTCTCTCGGTGTGATTCAATATGCAAGTGGGAACGGTGACATGTCGACGTAACATAACGTAACGAAGAGTTGAAAAACCACACCGAAAGTTTTTGTATTTGTCATCTAAAGTAAATGTAACTCTAATTGGCATGCCGTCTTTAATATATATACTTTTAAAATCTATTTATTGCACCTATCCCTAGTCATAAGAATTACCTGCTACATTTATTATATTTATGCTACCTATGATATATTATCGCCATTTATTTTTCTTATAATAATTTTTACCTATTTATTATATTTATATTATTTGTTTTATCTTGATGTTAATCTCGGTTAGTGTGTTCAGGTATATGGATTTGTCTAGGATTTTAATTTGTTAGCTGATAAATAAAATGTTTATAATGTGGTAATTTGACTGTTTGTCCTCGGCGGACATGAAACCCCCATGAAGCCATAACCGCAAGAGGGGCCGTTCTGCAGGAAAAGAAGATGGTTATGGAACGGCCAATGGAAGGGTGGGCTGGATGCCGCCTCCTTAACAGCTGAGGTGGTAAAGCGGTAGATCCGATCGCAGGTGTAGGGGGCCTTGCGCCCGACAATATCCCAAGTGTAGAAGTGTTTTCTCTCCCCGGCCTTAGTTTTGGTTTGTCATTGCACGCAATCTGAGTTTGCATAGTAATCGAGAAGGCAATGACGGGTTAAAGCAAGGATCCACCCCACTAGCCGACGAGCCAAAGCCGAATGATATTTTTGCGTGCGCTCTAACCCGTCCCTAACACCCAGCCTTAGCTCTTTATTTATATGATGTCCGTTACATCGTACGCCCACAGTCGCTGTAAAGGACTTTTAAAAAAGCCTGGCGCCCACATCTTTACAGATTTTGTAAAAGTTTCCTTGCCATTTTGTTGTACCTATCGAAATGTAGAAGAACATTTTAAAATCGAACAATCCATTAAAAAGTTATGAACAAAATATGAAGTGGCCACTAGATGGCGCTGTCGGCTGCGTAACTCCATCTCGCTCGCACTCCCTCTAGCTGAGTAACGGGTATCTGATAGTCGAAATACTCGACTGTAGCGTTCTCTCTTGTTTTGTAATATATTACATTTTTAATGAAGCTATTTATAGGCACTTTTATTTTTCAATCAGTAAACCTTAATATTCAGGATTAGGAATCGACCCGGAGCAGCAATAATAGTGCTCTTTAAAACGTTTGGGTGCCAAGGAATGGCACCAACTTCCACATACTATCAAGGCAATCAGTAACGAAGCTCAATTTAAAAACGCACTGCAAGAATATTTTAAGACTTATTAAGAGCACCGCCAGAATCTAGAGAGAAAGTGAGAAAATAAAAATTGAAAATTACAGTTTAAAGTTAAATTTAACTAACTAAAAATTAAAAATTAAAATTAAAAATTTAAAAATTCAAAATTTTAAAAAATTAAAATCAACATTTAAAATAAAAGTCAATTAAAATAGTAATAGTAATAAGAGTAATAATGAAACGGATTATATATATACATTGAAATCTGAGCCGACACAAATGTTAGCATATAAGTTAAGCTTTAAGTTCAACCTTATAATTGTAGACCTGTGACTAGCGCCTTAATTTATAAATATGCTACATGCATGTAGCGCTGGGATAAAAACAATCAAATAAATGAAAAAATTAATGATATATGGCTTATTCCACGTGAAACGTGACAGGCCCATTTGGGTCAAATCTCAGAATCAATCGAAACTTTTTTTTTCGATAGAGGAATGAAATATAAGGATGGGTTTTTGTTTTTTTTTTTAACTCTTACCGTTTATTTAAAAATTTTTTTTTTTTAAATTAGCTCAGATTTTTCAGTTATGCATCACTTGAGACTCGTTTGAGTTATTTTAATATTTGGTATGCAACTTTGTGGGATATCTTAATATCTTTCAGATAAATATTTTAAAAAATTTTAAATTTAAAATGAAGTATTTTTTAACTCCCTTTAGCTGAGTGACGGGTATTAGATAGTCGGGACACCAACCCGACTATAGCGTTTTCTCTTGTTTTTTTTGTTAAATGTTGATTTCAAGTCTAACGAAAATCATTCATCTGTGGCCTACTGGTTAGAGTGCTCGACTCCGATGATTGCAGGCCCGGTTCGATTCCCAGCGGAGGCAAAAAACGCGATTTGTAAGTTTAAGTATTTGTGAAATGTCAGTGTCTAACAAATAACTTCCATATAAATTAATATAACAAATTAAATTAAAAATAAAAATAGCTAAAAAAATAAATTAAAAACAAAACAAAAAAATTTTCGGGTAAAATACTATTTTTTAGGTCATCTACTATTTTATAGGTAATCTATTTTACTATTTTTTGGGGCATTTTTTATTTTTAATGGGTTGGGGCAGTTTTTACTATTAAATAGTTGATTTTACATACGTCACGACAAAAATTCCAAATAAATCACTGTGGACGGAAGTCCACGTAGTGACAAAGCGCACCAGGAGAGTGTGCGAAGGCGACTACTACATATACACGCAGAAATGAAAATCTGCTGTGATGGTCCGATCGTAATGAGTAATACACCAGATACAAGCCAGATTTACAACGCCTGTAGTTTATAAACGATTCAAGCTACAGACGTTTGTCTAAATATAATAGATAAAAAATTATGAACAAAAAAAGTTTATTTTTTACACCTATTTCGCGTATATTAAAAAACTGTAGAACCGTTTTTTCTGTAATTTGAAATTTTTAATTTTATAGCTCTAGAGCAGCGGTCGGCACACACATACAATAACGTTTTGTTTAATATTTGTACAGCCCCAGTCGGAAGTTTTGGAGTGGTCGGCGTTTCGGAATGCTTCCGGAACGCATCTTTGTCCACAGAAAAAATGCGATACAATGTTGGACAGCATCCAGAATGCATGCTAGATGCATTCCCAAGTCATCACTCCCCTATAGCTTTTTTAGAAGGCAAAACGGGAGCGATCCGTGCAATCGTAGCTTCTCGTACGTCGCAGCCGAACCCTTGCCGAAACCCGAACGCTGGCCGATCGTTCGTTTTTTTTTTCAATCGGTGCAATCATAGCTTCCATCGGAATGCATCCGGAATGCATCCATTGGCATGGAAAATATGAAATGATAATCTTAAACGGTGGTCTTGAAAAACAAATGAAAAGAACAAAAGAGACATTGCAAGAACGCGCGCGGTTTTTTCGTTTCTTATGCATTTCTTCTCACTTGCTTTTTGGAATCTGACCAGTTAAGTGTTATTGATTTTTCGGTTAAACAATTTTAATCGTTTTATTTGTTTATAGTTCTTTAAATCAAACATTTGTGCTTTTCTGTGCCAAGTAAGTATAGTGCGGTGATAAGTGGAAATAAAAAATAATAACTCTACAAAAAATATACCTCTAAAGAGGTAAAATAACTAACTAAATAAAAGTGTATTTATTTTTGTAAACAAACAAAATCAATTGTGTGTGTGTGTCTAATAAACAAAGCGGTTAAAATAATTCTTATTCGGCCACTGCATCGCGTTGTTTACGGTTTTTGCCTATGCACAGTGTTTGTACATACAGTGAACCCAACAGTGAACGGACACCCATTTTTTTCTTATAATAATACTGCCCTAAAATCATACAAAAAAAGTGAAACACAAATTTTTGGATCTTTTTTAATATTTAGTGTTATCCATTAATAGCCTCCATATTTAAAACACAACTCACAACAATCATAAAAATAAAATAAACAATCAATTAAAATCAGTTATGAGTTGTGTTTTAAATATGCAGGCTTTTTGTTTTTGTTAAAATATTTAGAGCTGTCAGTGGAAGCTTAAAATAAAGCAGTTTTATGATAGAAAAAAATGGGTGTCCGTTCACTGTTGGGTTCACTGTACCTGCTGTGTGCCGAATAAGAATTGTTCACAACATTATACTAACTAATTATTGTTTTTATTTTTTGCATGACCTCTTGGACGGATTTTTGACAACGGAAGAACAACAACATCAAAACCTGTAAGTATTAAATTTAATTGTAATTTCTGTGTAACAAAAGTGCCGTTTTGTTTTCATTTCTTGGTTTCATGTGTTCCCTTTTTGTTTTCGTTTCTGTTAAGGTGGACCTAAGTCCTAACATTTGTGGAATTGAGGAAATAACCTTAAATCTATTTTTCAATAATATTTAAAACTTATAAAAATTAAAAGTAATTTTTTAAAATTTACAAAATTATAAACTTAAAAATATTTTTAAAAACAAAGGACCGGACAAGGACAACGATTTGGACATCGATATTGAGGATGATGGGGAAGACGTGGTAACTTAAATTAGTTTAATATGTGTGAAAAGAAAAACAATGAAATAATAAAAAGTGAAGTTAATAAAAAACGTATTTTTAAATCGAGTAGAAATAATTTTTTTCAGAAGCACTCTAAAAGATGCGTTCCAGAACGCATTTTTTTGAACGCAACCAAAAGCACCATTAAAGATGCGTTCCAGTACGCATTTTTTGAACGCAACCAGAAGCACTCCAAAAGATGCGATCCGGAACGCATCTTTTGGAACGCATCCACAAGCATTCCAAAAAATGCGTTCTGGATCGCATCTTTTGGAAGGGAAAAATGGAAACCAATCCCGAGCGTTTCCGAAGTTTCCAGCCAAGCTCGATGCGTGAAAAGGGAGCGCTCCAGGAGGGCTCCAGGAGCGATGAATCGGAATGCATCTTTTTTGTCCCGCTTTGCTGTAAAAAGGAAGTGAGAAGTGCATCGATTCGGCATGCATGCATCGGTGCTTCGGATGCTATCCATCATCCCTTCTGGATGCGTTCCACTTCCGACTGGGGCGGTCTGCACACACACTCTGATGATCTGCCTACCCAGTCGGAAGTGGAACGCATCCAGAAGGGGTGATGGATAGCATCCAAAGCACCGATGCATGCGTGCCCGATCGATGAACTTCTCGCTTCCTTTTTACAGCAAAGCGGGACAAAATGTCCGATGAAGCACTCCTGGAGCGCTCCTGGAGCGCTCCCTTTTCACGCATCGGGCATGGGTGGAAACTTCGGAAACGTTCGGGATTGGTTTCCATTTTTCCCTTCCAAAAGATGCGATCCAGAACGCATCTTTTGGAATGCAAAACAAAAGATGCGTTCTGGATCGCATCTTTGAAGTGCTTCTGGATGCAATCCAAAAGATGCGATCCAGAACGCATCTTTTGGAGTGCTTTTAAATGCGGCTCTCACGAGTGAAAAAAATTGGTCTACTCGATTTAAAAAAACGTTTTTTTTCAAATTTCATATTTCTTTCTTTAATTTTCTTTTTAAACATATTAAAATTAAATTAAGCCTACTTCTTCCCCATCATCCTCAATATCGTTGTCCATCTCGTTGTCCTTGTCCGGTCCTTTATCTGCACTGGTCCTTTCTTCGTGTAGTCTCTTTATACACCCGGTTTTTTTGCCGAGGAAAGGCTGTTCGCACTTCTTTCACAAAGTCTTCGTGCCTATACCCTTCCCTCTTCTGAGATTCTGCAAAATATAGAGTTTTAAAATTTTGTTAGACGAAATTGCCAAATCAACATCAACAATCTTTAAAACTTACCGTGCAGAACGTCGTTTAACGAAGCAAACGTGGAGAACCCTTCCTTTTGCCTGCACCCCGCATAGTTCATCTGCATTATCAGCTCTGGGCTGATAATGCGGCTGAGGTTTTTTGAAAGCGAGTCCCCAATATAGGCTTTGAACATCGAAATCTGGAAAAAAAATCAAAATACGCACGTTTTAAAATTAGAGTTAAATGAAAAAGGATGATATTTAAAGTAACGAATATACTTACATATTTTGGCTCGTTCCCCAGTATAGCTGACTCCACCTCTTTCAAGTCAGCGAGAGATTTTATGGGGAACTGAGTCCTAAGACTCGAGCTCCCCTCTCCGCTGACTTAGGTCCACCCTAATAGAAACGAACGGCGTCCGACTATGCGTGGGGTTCACTGTATGTACAAACACTGTGCATAGGTAAAAACCTTAAACAACGCGATGCAGTGGCCAAATAAGAATTATTTTAAAAGCACTCTGTTTATTAAACACACACCCAAATATTTTTATTTGGTTAAAAAAATTAAATGCACTTTTATTTGGTTATGGTTATTTTACCTCGTTAAGAGGTATTATTTTTTATTTATTATTTCCACTTATCACCGCACTATACTTACTTGGCACAAAAAAGTACAAAGGTTTGTTTTTCAAGAACTATAAACAAATAAAACGATTAAAATTGGTTTAACCGAAAAATCAATTACACTTAACTAATCAAATTCCAAAAAGCAAGTGACAAGAAATGCATAAGAAACGAAAAAACCGCGCGTTCTTCTCATTTGTTTTTTTTTCAAAAGTACCGTTTCAAAGATTATTATTTCATATTTTCCATTCCAATGGATGCATTCCGGATGCATTCCGATGGAAGCTATAATTGCACCGATTGAAAAAAACCAAGAAAGGAAGCAAGCCGAAGCTTATATACCCTTGCAGATCATTCTATTAATTTACAAATCGCAAAAATGTTAAATTTCCTATTATTTCACATTAATTTTTCGATCGTTTCTATGGCAGCTAAATGATCTAGTAGTTCGATCTTTTTAAAATTAAAATCGAAATTCGGAAATATTTAAAAATAGTCATATCCCAGAGTAGAAGAGAATGTAATAAAAATCAACAAAGATATAATTTTTTTCCTATTAATTTCCATTTAATTTTTCGACCGTTCCTATGGCAGCTATATGATATAGTGATCCGATTTTTTAAATATTTAATTCGAAATTCAGAAATATATAAAAAATAATATTCCCAAGATAAGAAGGTAATACTTCAAAAAACACCGAAGCTAGAATTTTGTTAACGTTTTTTTTCCGATCCTTCCTATGGAAGCTATAGGATATAGTTGTCCGATCCGGTCGGTTCCGACTTATATACTACCTGCTATAGTAAGAAGACTTTTGGGAAAGTTTCATCCCGATAGCTTAAAAACTGAGAGACTAGTTTGCGTAGAAACAGACAGACGGACAGACGGACAGACAGACAGACGGACAGACGGACGGACAGACGGACATGGCTTGATCGACTCGTCTAGTGATGCTGATCAAGAATATATATACTTTATGGGGTCGGAAACGTCTCCTTCACTGCGTTGCAAACTTCTGACTGAAATCATAATACCCTCTGCAAGGGTATAAAAAACGAACGATCGGCAAGCGTTCGGGTTTCGGCAAGGGTTCGGCTGCGACGTAAGAGAAGCTACGATTGAACGGTCCGCTCCCTTTTTGCCTTCCAAAAGAAGCTATAGGGGAGTGATGACTTGGGTTGCATCTAGAATGCATTCTGGATGCTGTCCAACATTGTATCGCATTTTTACTGTGGACAAAGATGCGAGCCGGATGCATTCCGTAAAACGGACCACTCCAAAACTTCCGACTGGGAGTGCAATTTACTCATACAAATATTAAACAAAACGTTATTGTATGTGTGTGCCGCCCGCTGCTCTAGAGGATCCTTAAATTTTGATATATAACACTTTTTGTCATAAAAGTTACCGTTTGGATGTATCTGTTTCTGCAACTGTGCCACACCAATTCGATGAGAAAAATTCTTATTAGATATTTTTTCACAAGCCATATGCACATATGCAGATCTTTTAAGGGGGGTAGGGTCTTTGGCACCAAAAAATCGACTAACTTTGCGATTTTTTCTTTAAAAACTGGTTGGATGGATTTAATTCAAACCTTTTGTATATTATTAAGTGTCATTTAAATAATATCCACTAATTTTTATAGCCGATACTATCGGCTAATATATCGGTGGCAAAGCGATTGCTGGAACACTATTAAAAAAAGGCGTTTTGCGGTGTTCACTGTACCTCCGCTAAAAATGATCGGATTTCCATTTTGTTTTTACAATTCGCTTAAGAATTAAAAAAACCCGCCCCTGGGAAGCCCTTTTTTAAATTTTTTATTTTTAAGAATTTTTTCCGAAAGTCCAAAGTCAAAAATGGGTTTTTCACCTAAAAAAATTGACTTTCGGCTTAAAAATAAAATATTTAAAGTTAAAAAATAAAAAAAAACGCTTCCCAGGGGGCGGGTTTTTTTAATGCAGAAAAATATGCGACAAATTTGAAAACGATCGGTTGAGCCGTTTAGAAATGCCGATGAACACGGACTTTCAAAACGTGGTTTCGAGAAAAACGCACTTAAAGATGCACTTACGTACCTAAAGTCTTAGAGGTTAGGGTACTAGTTTTAGCATAACTTCTAAACTTTTTGTCCGATTGACTTACAACTTTTTTTGTATAATCTTAAGATGTTAATCTACAAGAAAAAAATTTAAAAACAAATCGAAATTTTTTTTTTGCAAGACCCTACTCCCCCCTTAAACGTAATTTGCATGCATACCATGGTCTTTAACTTAGGGCCAAACATTTTTTTAGACCCATGTTTATTACTAACAGGTTTATTTCGCAAAAACAGTTTTAACGATTTCTTTATCATTTGGGAGGTTGCTTTATTTGATAAACATGGCCCTAATTTGTAAATGTGAATACTTGCTCCTACACCCAGAAAAAAATCCGTTCGAAACGGTGAAAAATCGAGCCCAAACGGGGTCAAAAAGTTCGTAACCCTGTTTGTTGACAATTCATGAACGCCCGTTCATAAAGTTTGACCGAAAACTTAGAGTTGGATTTCGAACGAATGGGGTCATTTTAGGAACAATTTGGAGTTAATTTGAGAACAAAAAGTTCATATAAAACTGAACAAAAAAAAACAATATTTCCAACCAATTTTTCAAGTAGGGCCAAACGGCGCACTAGACTTAAAATTCTTTCGGGCCGGGCAAGAATTGTTTATGAACAGCGTTCGCAATTTTAAACCCATTGTTCATACTCTGACCACAATCGTGGTCACTTTTCAGTGACGAGTTCATAATTTGACCAAAAAGTTCGTGATTTGACCCCGCGCAGTTCATTTTTCATGAACGATAAAAAGCGAACGGGTTGTTTCTAAATCATGAAAAATGTTCTTGATTTTTTCGTTCTTTTTTTCTGGGTGTAGACAGCGTAAGTATAAACTTTGAATAATGTTCAAACAAAAACTTTGATATGAAAAAAAACACCTCTTAACGAGGTAAAAAACTAGTGACGATCGCACCATCAACACTCGTCATTAAATACACTTTCGAAAATTTTCTCATTTGGCCCGCCCTAGCAAACAGCTTGATATAAGAAACATAAGTTCTACCACTTTTGGAAAAACTCGCTAGTTCAGCGGAAAAGCAGCTATAAATGGCTAATGGAAGCCCATAACTTTCGAAATACGTAAGCTACAGACTTGTGCTTTACCTCATATGAAAGGTATTTTGAAAAAGCTTACCGCTCTTTCTCCCAAACCAATTGAAATTGATTAAGTCTTGGTATGCAATCCTGCTAGTTTTTGCAATACATTTTGATTGATGTATAACTCATTATGATCGGACTATCACAGCAGATTTTCATTTCTTCCTGTATATATAGTAGTCGCCTTCGCACACTCTCATGGTGCGCTTCGTCGTAAGGTTGACTACGTCCACAGTGATAGTTAAAAAATTATGAACTAAAACAAAATTTTTTAACATTTTAGCCTTTTTTTCAAAAACGGCTCTAACATTTTTCTTTAAAACTTTAATCTGTATAGCCCGTGAGATTTCTTAAATTTTGGCATATAACACGTTATTGTAATAAGTCACGTTTAAAAATTATTCATAAACAAAAGTAGCCACTTTTGCCAGCTAGGAACAACTAACGCTGCCTGAGTATTCAATTTTGTGTGGGTTTTAATTGTTTTAAGCAGTTCCAAATAGGAAACTTTCGTTTTACGACTTTTGGAAATAGCTAAATTACAACAACTACCAATATCTAAATTTCGTAAGTTTGTAAGTTCTGAACTACTAAAGCTAAGGTATTGTTTTAAAGGTATTGTTTAAAAGGTATTTTGAAATACTTAAATACTTAATACTAAAAAACAAGAAAAAGGTAAGTGATAAAATATTTGTTGTTGTTAAATAATCTTTGTTTCAGCGTTGTAGAGGTTAGTACCACAGATAATTTCGCCAATTATAAATATAAGCCTCCAGATGCTATCTTTAACAAAAATTCTGCATTTCAGTGTCACTTGAAATGTTTTAATCTTCACCAGTGGTAAGTGGTGTGCGGTGTTCATTACATGGTTGTATGAATAGTACTTCAGTACTAACTTAGCTGTTTAACTTAATCAAAATATTACATTTATTTCAGCCTGACCGATTGAGACTTCTTGGGACCAGAACTGTTGCGCCTGCATTTCCCTATTTGATATTTTCTTCTCATAATTCTCGAATTAAACATCTGATCAGAAGGTAAATGATCGGCCATGGCAAACTAGGCATAATTTCTGAGAGACCCTTAATTTTGTATGGAGATGTAATAATTATTCCTGGTCTTACATTCATATCTTAATTATTTTTGATATTTTCAGAAGACAGGCTTACAAGACATGGATACCTAAGACCTGCAGTCGGCCAAGCAAAAACCGGGAATGCTTCAGGCATTAACAATTTTTAATTCCAATGCTTCGATTGTTAATATTATTAATAAATAAACATACAAATATTACATAAATAAAAGTTATTTTTTATTGTGGGAAATCAGATACTGCAAAGTATTGGAAAACCAAAACTGGGAGGGTGTGGAAAAGCAGATATTGCAAATAGAGGAAAACCATAACTGAGCACGTGTGGAAAATTGTCCCTTCCGCTTGAATGGAGAAACCTGATAAAAATGTGTTATTTTCCAGAGGAATTTTTCCGGCGGGGAGATCTCAGACACTTATGAAACTGTCATAAGATTGGGATTAAGCATGCAGATTCTAGGGGTTCGTACACAGCGCAAGTTTGTTTCAACACGGTTTCACGCCCACTCTTACGCCCACAAAGTGAGTGGCGCCCACATATCCAAAGATAATTTTGCGGTGTAAATTAGGAGTTAAAGATGTGAACCACCCAACCTTATATACATGGATCGGCACTAGACAATTAAAACACAATATTTTGTAGTTCTTTGAAAAACATGTTATTTTTTTACGTGTGTATTTGAATTGTTTAAATCTATTAAAGTTAATGACTTAATCTTATGATTAAAAATTGCAGTTTTTAGTTGATTCTGGAATCAATTTGCTTTAACTCTGAAAACTAAAACACATAAAACCAGCTAAAAACACAAAATATATGCCAAATAAGACGTAGAATAAAACAAAACGACAAAGACGTTATTTACATAGATATCTTAAAGCTGGCCTTGTAAGGATACAAATAGAGTACAATGAGTAAGTAATGTTGAAGAAGACGTAGGCTACTTTAAAATGGAAATATTGGTTGTGGTGTATACGTTGTATAAAAATAGAATACTAAAAGGCGTCTCTATGCGTATCTGATTATTTGAGTGCCTCCTTAATGGTACTGCACGACGATTATGTGAAAGACCAATGCGTCTATCCTGAAAACAATAAGTTCTTCTAGTTTCCTAACACAGCGTGAGTGTGTATATTTTTGAAGTCCTGCGTTTGGGTCGTGCTGCGCAGCACCTCCAACCATCTGTGAAAATAAGAAGCAAATTATTGATTAAAATTGGACTAAAGAAGTTTAAATCTTAATTTAATTTTATCTAAGAAACTGGATTAGTATCGTACTAAATTTAAAGCAGCATTAATCTTTTATTTTAATTTGTTATCAATTTGAAGGATGCAATACATTATTGTGCGTAGATCGTAATAAAAACTTACCGGTTGTAGGTGTGGGCGCTCTCCGCCCGAAAAAAGTAAACGTGGTTCTTGAAGGAGAGCTTAAAGACAAACTCCTTCTGAACGGCGTCCTGGTGGCCAGGAGGACCCACTGTGTAGCCCAGCAGCGGCAGGCTGGCCAGGGCGAACTCATCCTGGTAGCTCTTGTAGAAGTAAAGGCAAAAGGAGGTGAACACCACCCATAGTTTTTGCCATCCGGAGCTATTCTTGAACTTGCGCAGTAGGTAGCCGGACAACTGGTGCTCGGCGGCTATTAGGTGATCGCCCAGTCCTACGGTGGCGCCACGATGCCAGCAGACGTGCAGAGCGGTGTTGCTGCGTGACGGCTGCGTCCGGTTCTGCTGTTGCTGTTGCAGCTGCAACTGCTGCTGCTGCGGTGTCAACGGACCGCCACCGTTCACGCTGCTGTTCAAGCTGCTGTTGTTTCCGTTGCTCAGACCGAACAGGTCCAGACCCTCCTCCGAAGAACCTGGAAATTGGGTGCAAAAATACTTTAGTAGGTCCTCTCCAACGGGAAGGTATAGGGATCTGGGGAAACTTTCTTGCTTACGGGGCCTTGCAGCGTGCTTTTCTTGCCAGCCAAAAAAGTGGAGAACAAATGTAAAAGTTTAACCAAAGAAAAAATGAGGCTAGCTTCGGAAGCCGAAGTTTGCGAATCTTAAGATTTAAAAGCCACACATTGTCTTGCACAGATTTAAAAAAAACGTATCAATACCAATTTAGAAGGTGTCCAGAATTGAAACAAGAGAGAACGCTATAGTCGGGTGCCCCGACAATCAGATACCCGTTACTCAGGTAAAGGGAGTGCGAGGGAGATGCAGATAGAAACTTTGAACACGCATAACTTT
This sequence comes from Drosophila lutescens, assembly GCA_037075285.1. Lineage (NCBI taxonomy): Eukaryota > Metazoa > Arthropoda > Insecta > Diptera > Drosophilidae > Drosophila > Drosophila lutescens. The sequence goes on along the minus strand of JBAMCF010000538.1, from coordinate 336,932 downwards.
TTAACGAATGGTCCGATTTGAAAAATTTCTTCTACATTTCGATAGGTATTGATAAACACAATAAAACTGCATTTTTACTTTTCCGAAATATTGAAATTTTTAAAATCGTATATAAGCGATTGTGGGCGTTAGAGGGGGCGTGGCACCTTTTTGAAACAAACTTGCGCTGCGTAGGAACTCCTAGAATCTGCATGCAAAATGCCAATCTTCTAGCTTTTATAGTTTCCGAGATCTCAGCGTTCATACAGACAGACAGACAGACGGACAGACAGACGGACAGACGGACAGACGGACATGGCTAGATCGACTCGGCTAGTGATCCTGATCAAGAATATATATACTTTATGGGGTCGGAAACGCTTCCTTCTAGCTGTTACATACTTTTGCACGAATACAATATACCCTTTTACTCTACGAGTAACGGGTATAAAAAACAAGTGAGAACGCTGTAGTCGAGTGAGGCACTATTAGACGCCCGTTACTCATCTAACCAACATTACAACACGAATTATCGCGACGGCGCCGCCTAGCGGGAGTCAGTGGTACCACCAGCCATCTAGGGAAGGTATCGGAACCGCTAACCATGCAATGCAGAAATGTAGGCGTTATAGGCTAGGCTTTAGCTTTAAGGGCGTTTGTTGTCGTTACAGTGGGCTCGGCCAACTTTTTTTTAAGTCAATCGATAGGTATTGATGAAACTAATACATTTCAGTTTAAATTTTCATTTTAACAGTTGTTTGCGGTTTGTAGACGTTAGAAGGGGCGAGGCACCTTGATGAAACAAACTTGCGCTGCATAGGGACCCGTAGAATATGCAAGCTTAGTGCCAAACTTCTAGCTTTTATAATTTCCGGGATCTCAGCGTTCATACAGACAGACGGAAATGGCTAGATCGACTCGGCGAGTGATCCTGATCAAGAATACTGACGATGTGCATATGGCTGATCCCATTTATTTTCACTCAAGGAACTGTTTTCACATGCAAATGTAAACTAGGTTCGAAAATGTAAGTGAAACCCATTAGCCAGAAAAAGGCCTAAACTGCATTCTATTCCTATCCCTTCCAGTTCATTTAATTATACTCACTGCAGTTTTTAAGCGTCGTCAGTTGCAGTTGCATGTTTGGCGGACGATTTTTGATGTCCGCCGCCGCCTTGGAGAGCTCGGCCAGCCAAAGGGTCTTCTCGGCGGTGGTGCCCGCACTCACAGTGATGGCGCACTGTCCGCCGAAGATGGAGAAGGTGTTGTGCTCGGCGTTCTCGGTGAGCAGCGATCGCACAGGAACATGGCCCAGGATGCGGAAGCTCTGGTCCAGCGGGGACTTGGACCCGTAGAGCAGCAGGTCTGAGAACAGGAAGAACATCCGCTGTTGCAGACCGCGCTTTGAGTGCTTCAGCAGGCAACCCTGCCGGATGAGACGGCGGTGGGGCTGGACCAACTGCTCGAAGCTGATGTCACGCTGCAGCTCGCACAGCTCTACGAAGTTGGCAGAATCGGGAAGATGGGCCCGGATCTCCTTGGTGGTGCGAATGAGCAGGTGGTGCACAGCCTGGCAGTCGGCGTAATCGGTGTGCTCCTCCGCATAGTAATCGCAAAGCCGCTCCAATATGAGTTGGTAGTGCAACAGGCGGTTGAGGGGCTTCAGTAAAAGCTCACCGATTGGCAGATAGCACACCTTCTGCTGCTCAAACTCCTTGTACACCTGGCGGAAGCGCTCGTCCCCCTCGTAAATGTCGTTGAGGCAGTGTAGGATGTCCAGGTGCGTCTGCACGTACTCGTCGTAGATGGGCAGGGCTGCCATGTGCTTCATCATTACGTCTCCGATGCGGTGGGCATCGTGGCCTCCACGTCCCTCCCACTGCACCAATCGGTGCTCGATTTCGCGCAGGAAGAGATTGTGGTGCTGGGCCAGAGAGTCGAGCAGTTCGAACAGCGGCTGCAGTTGCTCCACGTCGCCGATACTCAAGACCTGTCGGAAGGTTGTGTTCAGCACATCCAGATCCTTCTTGTACGTACGCTCCGTCATCAGCAGCTCCTTGGCCAGAAAGTAGCTGGGCTCGGTCGGCCACTTTCGCTTCTTCACTTCCGCCTCGATATCGTGCTGCGTGCTCAATGGATGCACATTTCCGATTCCATTCCCATTGTGTCCATTTTGGTGAGGGGCGGTGGCTACCCCGGTGGCCAACTCCTGGCGCTTAGCGTGCTGGATTTCAGCCTGGATCACATCATATGTGCCAGCCTCGGATCGGGACAACGACGAGGATTTATCCGATCCTAAGGTGAGGTCGTATCGCGTGGGAGGAGTGTTAATCTCACCCCGCCTGTCCAACGACATATTTCCATTTATGCCATGGTAAACATCTAAAAAAGAAACAATTTAAGGAAATCAAAATAGCGAAATGATAAAAACAAGTTAAGAAATAAAGTTTTGGTTTTTTTTTAAACAAATGGAATTATTAAACATGTAGAAACTTAAATAAATAAAAATAACTTACTTAAAATATTCAATGTACAAACTAACTAATTAATTATTTAAACGATGTGAAAGTAAGTAATTTTTTACGTTCTTGTAATCAAACTATTCCATTTTTTTTCGAATAATGAAGTTTTATTTATTTAGTTTCGTTTCTATATAATTATACTTTAATGCTTGTTAATCGATTGCTCGTGTACATTTCATTGGCTTGATTTATTATAAGTAAGACTCCCATCAATTTGTCTGTTCGTTTGAAATATCTTCTTTTTGGCTTTGTGTGAGGAAAAGATTTTTTTTAAATTAAACTTTATTAAGTTTTAATTTTGTATTGCAAACTTTGTGTTTTGTTTCTAATTTCTTAAAATTCAGCTAGTATTTTTGTGGGATTTGTATTTTTAAAAAACTTCTATGCTTGCACTTGAAGGAATTTTTCAATTAACATAATGTAATCCCCCCTCTTAAAAAATTAAAATGTTGTTTTAAAAACTCGTTGTGAGGTTGTTAAAAATATACCATTTTTCCTAACTAAAGATCATTAGGTATTATCGGATATAAAAGGATTATTCAATCAACTTAGATTCAAGCTTTTTCAGAACAACCAATTTTCGGACTTATTTAATTTTACATTATTTCTAAACACAACTAGATATTTTGATTAGAATACTTTTGATCTGGATTAAATTAGTAAAATTATTGTACGACCTTGACATTGCCTAATACCAATCGTTCCCCACTCATTTTCTCTAATAACACGTAAATATGTTTACCATTTTTGTAAACTTAAAAAACAAACACACAATAATCTATTCCATACATATGAGTATATAAATTTCCAATCGGATTTAAAACTTAACAGGGTCTCAATTAATTCCGTGTTCTGCTCCCATTACATTTACAGTTATAAAATACTATTGGTATAGGGATTTCCATTTTCGGATCTCCGATTTGGCACATTTATGTACTAAGCAGAACTAATGGCTAAGACAACATTTGCTCACTTGAGAATCGTAAGTAATAGATAAATTGGTAACTTGCGTCTAAAAACGTTTGCTGTAAAATTAAAAACTTATAGAGCTCAAGATCTATATAAAATATATATGGTTAGAAAACCTCTAAATAGCATGAAGTAAATGCTTTCATTATACTGCGACAATGCCGTATTCAGATACGAGAATACTTTAGATCGGGATTAAGTGGACCTGTCTTGAGATTCTTGTAATGGGTTGTGAGAACTGCTTAAAACCTTTTCCAATTGTCTTCTTAGGATAAGTATTGGAAAGCATTTGGCTGATTTGTCGCTTCATCATCTGAGATTACTAAACTTAGAACTTAGGTGAACGTAACCAGTTTAGAGGTTTGACTCCGGATATTTATAGTTAGGTATGCCTGTTTTGACACTTGGATTGGAACTCAGCTGGATAGGATCGAACAACCTGCGCTATCAATACTGACGAAATACTAAACGTAATGGCGCAGTGTTCGTGGCAACTTGAATTAATCATATATATATTCATTTAATAACTTTAATCTTAAGTATTGTGTCTCGATTTGTGTTGTATTAGCTAAATAACAATTAAATATTTGTATTCTTGTATTCCATTATTCGATGATTAAACAGTGCATTAAAATTTGTTCAACTCGTTTAACGTTTCCGCTCAATATACCCCATATATATTTAAATGTTGAATTGATCTATAACATTATCATATATAAATACCGCTCAAAGGCAACTCAATCTACACCGACCTACGGGCTCCTTCCATCATCTCGAATATTTAAGTTATTATATTTGATTTGTTATGTTTTGTAATGTTTGATTAAAATGTCTTTTACTTGAATTTGATTTGATTTTCTAACGCTTCAAGGGGAGCTATAATTGTTTTAAGTTTTTATATGCAGCTTGTAAGATTTTTGGGGTGTTCATTTTTGGTTTTGGTTGCTTGTCGTAAATCAGTCTCAGTTACAAATAAGTTGGTTATAAGTACTTGGATCGTGTGTAAAAGTCGTAGAGTCATTCTAAAAATTTCCAAGGCAACGGAACAAATGAAAAGGCTGCATTTGTTAAGCACTCGCAATGGGTTTCTCGGGGTTCCAAGGGTTCCTACTGGTCACTCAGCTCATCCGAGTCATGAAACTTTGGCGGCGGATCAACACGTATATCCAGTCCGCAGGCATAACGCTCATACTCAATGGGTTCGGATTCGTAGTCCGACAGAAAATCAGGATACGGAAGCACTTGTCGAGCCTGGGGTCCCATTCCTTGGTGCTGATCCTGTGCCGCTCCTTTGGTTGCGCCCCTTCTTATAGTGCCCGATCCTGATGCTCCCGCTTCTCCGCCGAATCCGCTGCAGCTGTCCTCACTGGAGTTGGCCAGTTCATCGGACAATCCACCTCCTCGGGTCTCGTACTCACTTTCCTCCGGATTGCAATAACTCCGTCCATGGTAGGGTCGAACCTGGGGTACTACTCCCGAAAATCCTGAAGTACTCGCGGCCGTGGAGTCCTCCCGCTTCAACTGCCGTTTCTTGGTGCGTGCTGGCTTCACTGGCTGTCCCGTTACCGGAGGCATTGGATGATTAGCAGGTGCTGGAACCTGCACCGGATTAGGACGATCCATCACTAAGGCCTGGTGATACATGGGCTTGGTGATGTGACCCAAACGGTCGTAACGGGGAAAACCCATCTCGTCCACATTGTCGCTCATGTCCAGGCTCTCAAATTTTCCACTATACTGGGGATAGTCGTCATACTCGTCTGTTTGCTCCTGGTCCCTTTCCAGTTCCTCGTCGAACTCGAGGTACTGGTCGTCCCGCTGGCACGACGAGTATTCCGAGCTGCCCGAGTCAACTTCCGGTACATAACCCTCTGAGCACTCCGAACTCTCCGCTTGCTCCAACAGAGCTGCGGCGGTCATATTGGCCCTCATTCTTTTGGCAGGCAACTGACGCTTCTTGCGATAGCCCCTACTTCTCATTTTCGCCTCCTGACCCCGCACGTCCAACGAGCTGTCCGTATCATTGCCACTGGGGGGGCTCTTGAGGGAAGTGGCTATTGCCCCAGCACTCAGCTGGCTGGCGGTTTTCCTTGGCGGTTTCTGCAGCAACTGATTTGGCGGCGACTCCGAGCTTAAACTGCTTGAGTAATACGGTGAACAGCGGACCAACTTATCCGCCCGCTGGGGCATTTGTGGAGAATTGGGTTCCGTACTCTCGCTGTTCAGCGTGTTGGTGGTGGTTGTTGTGTTGGTGGCCGAGGACGTCGAGTGCGGATCCCTCTCCTCGTCGATTCTTATGGGCAGGTCCTGTGACGACTGTTGCGACTTGCTGAGCATGTGCTCGTGGAAGGAACTCGACTGGCGTAACTGCTTGCTTGTGGTCTTGAACTCGCGAATCTGGGTCTTGGAGAGGGTCCGGTCATCATAGCTGTGGTGCTTGGCCAGCGGTTTGGGTGGAGGAGCCACCACTTCGCCGGGCAAATCGCTGGGCGTCACAATCGGCGGAACTGTGGGCACTGGTGGTGGTGGTGGTTTTGCCGCAGCAGCAGGCTTTGTCGCAGCCACAGCCACACTCTTGGCTTTTTTCTCCTCAGCCTCAGCAGCTTCGGCAGCCTGCTCCGCCAGTCCCGGTTGCTTCATCTTGTTAAGCAAAGCCTGCATAATCGGTCGAGTAACAGCAGGTTTGGGCTTCGTAGGTGGCTGAGGGGCCCTAGGCTTCTGGCGCACCTGCTGGTTCTGCTGGGTTTGGATCTGAGTAGTGGTCGGTGGAGGGAGCTGGGGTCCTGGAGTCACACCATGGAGGGGCACAAACTCTTGGCTCTGATAGCGCTCCGTCAACTTTTCGCTGTGCGCATACAAACGCTCGACAAACGGTGATTCCGACTCGGAGCATATTTCCTGACTCTGATACAGTTTCGACATCATCTCCAGCGAGCGCCGCTTCCGAGCGGCGGCACTTGTCTCCGGGCCAGTTGGAGTGTCGACGAGCTCCTGAGCAGTTCTTGCCTGATTGCCATTGCTGCCGCTTCTTCTATGGACCTGCGGCAAGGCACATCGCTTTTCCTCGCTGGGAGAGCTTAGACTAGTCTTATTTCCCGACAGTGCCTGCTTGAGGGGAAGGTACTCCCCAGGAGTCACGCCAACCAGCGTGCGACTGCTGGAAGTGGACCACTCGCTGATGGTGTGGGCCATTTCGGTAAGAGTCAATGTGGTGTCGTCACTTCGGGTGGCTGAGGTGGGCTCACTTAGCTTGTCCGTCTCGGAATTGGATAGCATGTCGTATCGTAGACCATCGGATGAACCATTATCCCCGCTGAACTTGTGCGAAAAGCTACTGCCACCGCTCTGCTCGTTTAGGCTTTCGGCGGACTTATTGATCGAACTAATACTCGACTTGGTCTGATTTGATTTCTCGCTCTTGGGACATGAGTGCGTGGACACGGCGGAAAGACTGTCCGATCCGGATAGATTAGCATACTGGCGTACTGTGTTGGTTCCCGTAGACCATTCCGAGATGCTCAGACCAATAGAGGTGTCCTCCGAGTGGGAGCTATGGGTGCACTTCTTTTGCTGCAATCCACCCATCCTCACCGTTCCATCGAGATCTGTGCCTAGGGAGCTCGTTTCCTCCTCGGAGTGACTGGAGTGGCTGCACTTCTTGCAGCTCGCTCCACCGCCGCCGCTGCTCAAACGTGCCTCATAGTTCCTGCGCACAGTGGTCTGATCCTCCAGATAGGTGGTGCTGCCTGACAGAATGTCGTCGATAGAAGTGTCCGAATTGTTGGAGCCTCTGGAAAGCTTTCTCAGTTGAGCATCTGGTGATAACTGCACTTTAATAGTGCCCGGCATGAAGACATCATCGCTGGAGAAGAGCTCTTCTTCCGAGAGAGGGCTTCTTGGTGCTGGTGATCTTGTGGGTTGGGCGACAATTACCTCGGGACTTGAGTTCTTGCGCTGGACTCTGGCGGTGGCCTGAGTGGAGGAGGTGCTGCAGCTCACATTTAGCGAGGACGAGAGACAGGAGGCTGCACTTAGAGTGGAGCTGAGACAGCTAACCGTATCCGGTTGCAATTGCTCATTGCCAAAATCATTATCATCGAAAGCTGCCGACATGAGGTAGGCGGTGTCCTCGTAGGGCAAAACTTTGGCCACATCAGGAGGTCCTACTGCCATCTCCTCTTCCAAAACCACCTTATCGGCACTTTGGGCTTCGCTTGCATAGTATGTTTCAATACTCTCCACAATTATGGGAGCTCCTATGGCGCTTGACGGAGGCGAAGGCCAGTCTAGGGAATCCTGCGACTGCTGGAACGACAAGCTTGCTTTCCAGCAGAACGACTTGGGCACCGGTTTGTCCAAATCCGGCATGGCATACATCGAGTCGGCCGGCTTCACCGGCACATGGTCAAACGGAATCTCCGGCAGAGGCCAGTCCTCTGAATCCTGACTGCCAGCGTTCGAAAGACACATGAGTGTGTGTCGCTCAACATCGTCGCCCTGCAGTTCATCCACATGGGTAACGGAAAAGCGTCCTGTGACTAGGGTTGGCGATTTCGGTTCATTAAGACTCCCCAAACTGGAGAGACGATCCCCAGTTGCCGAGTCGCAGGGAATTTCTGGCATCTCTGCTGAGGTTCGTCGATCAGCATCCGAAATGTAAGCAAGATTGGTGTTGCTCCTCGAATCGGAGCTTAAACTGGGCTGGTGGTCTGTGGACCCCACAGATTCATCCCGCATGCTGACGGAATGCGTCGAGGCCTTGCTGACGTCATCCTCCATGCTGGACTTTTCGGAGGCAGTGCTTCGTTCTGAGATTCTTGATAGAGTCCTGCCCAAAGTGAATCCGGTACTGTATCCAATAATGTCCGTGGGATTAACACCAATTCCACCCAAGCTACTAGTCATAGCTGGATAGCCAAAAGTCGCCGGGAAGTCATTTAGCTCATCCTGATAGCTGGCCTCGCTGGCGTCCTTCTGTTCGTCTGGAGAAACCTCCTTCACGTCGCTGTCAGAGGAGTCGCGCAAAGGATTTTGTGCATCATACCGCTCGTAGCCCCCATCCGTTTCCACATGATGCCAGGGATCATCTGTGCTGGAGCTGTTTGAGCTCTCGATGGGGAACGGGCGCCAGGTGCTCTGCTGCTCCTTTTGAGCTAGATCGCCACGCCTCTGCGCCGCCCCTAGAGACCCAGAACTGCTTTCCGTCTCAAACGAACCCCGCGACTCTACACTTAAAGAGCCCTTGGAGTCGAAGCTGGATTTGGACTCCTGGGAACTGCGATCGCTGCCCGATTTCCCAGGTTCCGCCCGAGTTACCGAGAGTTTCTTTCCCGCATTAGCCCTTGCCGGCTTCTCAATCCGCGGTGGTTTCCGCGATCCACCAGAACTGGATTCACTGTCTTCGGTGCGTGCTCCGCTCCGATCCAATATTTTGGCAATGCGTTCTTCGATAGGATCGAGGTAAGATTCTGTGCTGGTACCCAAGTCGATCGGGCTCTGCTTCTCTAGAGTCGGTGTGCTGGGTTTCTTGCCTACCAAGGCTTTAGGCTCGTTGGTGGGTGTTTGCTCATTGGATCCCGTAGGTGTGACATCATCTTTCCCCATTTCCAGCTGGAGCATGCGCTGCTTCAGTTCCTGGCACTTGCGAACCTCCTCTTTTCCAAAATCCTGCGATATTCCTAAAGGCCGGGCAATGGAACAGCTGACGCTAGACTCCTCTTCCACTGAACTTTTCTCCTTGCCCACTGACAGACTCCAATCCTGTTGTCGCTGCGGACTTGTGTCCTTTTCTCCACTCGTCCAGGAATCTGAGCTCTTGGAACGGTCACTTTGCTTCTCTAGGCTGTGTTTCTTATTGTTGCTGTCCGATGAGCCTGTGTACTTCTCGAAGGTTTCTAGCACGGACTTCTCAATTTGAGGACTTGCGTTGGGTGGAGTTAAAAGGATATTTAAATCTGAAGTGGGAGTGGCGCAATTTGAGTACTCAAGCGGATTCGCATCTTCCAAAGTAGCCTGCGTTTCTAGAACATTTCGATCCGGCTCCAAAGTACGTGGCTCATTGTCAGAAGTATCGGACCCTATGAATTCGTCACATTCCACGGTCATCCAGGAGCCTGTTTCATCACTACGACTGCGATCCAAGCTCAGTCTATTTGTATCTTGCCTTCCAACTTTCAGATGGCGCCTCTCGGAAGAATTGTCGTCTTCCTCGATGGATGGCTCCTCGCATTCTATGGTGGGCACTCGGTGCGGATATCCCTCTGTTCCGGCTCCGGCCCCTGGAATCGGCGACTTGCTGGCTGGCGAGTGGCTATCATCAGCCGAGACAAAAGAGTCTAGGCTTTCGGCCGTGGATGGCTTGCGACTGAAGGCTCCTTCGCTGTCGCGCGCGTCTTCGGAAGGCAGCGACCTTTTAAGGATTTCCAGGGACCTCCGCTCCGAGATCACCGCTTGCATATCAATATCCTCCTGATGGGGCTGGAATAAATAAAATCTTCTGTAAAAAACGCGTTGCAAGGCAAATAATTGATTTGATTCCATTTTATAGATACTTTACGATGAGTGAAATACAGAGCATGTAAATAACAGTTGATCGAATTTGTTTTTTACTGTTGGGTAAGAATTTCTCAACTACGCATATGAAAAAATAGAATTTCTTCAAACTTAGGTATCCTGTAAAGTTTGCCTAGGCTATGCATTTTTTTTTAATTTTTTGGCGTCCAATTAAAGGCACTATGAATTTTTAAAGTAAATAACTTAAAAAATTGTTCCAAACTTTTATATCTCGGGAACGGCTGGGCGGAAGAACTACAACCTCAGACGTTTTTGGAAGTGTATTAGGGGCTCCCATAGGAATAATCGGAAAAATAATAGGAACAAATTATAGCTTTGGTGCTTTTTGATATTTTACCTTGGGAACATTGTTTTTTATATATTTCTGAATTTTGGATTAAATTTTAAAAAATTGGACGACTGCATCATATAGCTGCCATAGGATCGATCGAAAAATTAATGGGAAAATAATAGGAAATAAATTATATATTCTTTGGGTTTTATTGTATTCTCTTCTACTCTAAGACATGACTTAATTTTAATATTTCCGAATTTCGAATTAAATTTAACAAAAATCAGACGAGTATATTATATAGCTGCCATAGGAAGATAGTAAAAAAAATTTCAAAATAATTCGAAATTTGACATTTTTGCAGTTTGTAAATTAATAGGAGTGATCTGCAAGGGTATATAAGCTTCGGCTTATACACAATGTGTATGTGTACAAGTGTGACTTTTGGTATTCTCAACCATAATAAAAATTGATTTGATGCTTTTTGGTTGAATTGTCAAACCTTTTTGCGATTAATTAGGTGCTATAAAAAAATTAAAAGAACACACAAATTATTTTAAAAATAACGCGCCTATTTCTAAATAAATTTATATAAAATTGACTTTCTAAAAATTAATGCCGGATATGATAAAATTAAAAACAATTGCATATGTACTTTGAACAGCGCAAAACATTTTAAAAACGTGGTAAAAATGTCTGATTTTATGACAATACACACTATTAATTTTACAGCATTCAACCTTAATGATTTAACCATTTAAAGTTATTTGAATTATAAAATTTCAATTTAACGTCTAAATTCTAAGTGATCATGCCATCTTATCCAAACAAATCCCAGTACGTGTATATATGTATATTTGTCCCTTTTTAAGCCTCTAATGAATGAGTCGAACCATGGTGAAACTATACAAGGTGGTCTCGTCGCGAGAGCTGCCCTCTTTTGAGGACGTTATTTGTGCCAGTCGTGCGAATGAAATACAATTTCTATCTCTTTCCAGCGCTTGTCTCTCTAAAAAATAACGTCCTCGGCAGAGCTGATAAGATCACCTTATATAGTTTCACCATGAGCCGAACAATGTAGTGGAACAACCGCATTATTAACTATTTTTAATTTTCAGTCTCGTTTTTGGGAGTCTTTATCATTCTATAAAATAAAGTCAACTATCAGAGATGGCCCATCTTATAACCAACTGAATTTAACCGAAGAAACATTTGTGTTCCTTTTCGTCATTTCCAAGATATTTAATATTTTATCCTAATTTAAGGAAATCCTATTTCCTACGGGTGCAATCCTTCTGACAATTTGCTCAAGGGGTCCCAAAGTAAGAGTAATTTTGAGATACCAACTGTTTTTTACTTGCTCTGGTGAAATCTTATTTTTTGCTTGTACTAAAAATGGTTATCATAATAAAAAAAGGATCTTTAAACTTTTTTAATAATTTTTTACTTCATTTCCATCTCTGATCAAGAAATTAAATAAAATCATGCAAGTGCTTACCTCTTGGACTTGATATTGGTGGGCAAACATGCGACGATCTCCCATAGCACTCCTGGCCACTGGCGCCGGTTTCTCCTCATTCTTCTTGGCCGCCTCGGTTGCTTGCCTTTTGTCATCTAGACTTCGTGCCTTGACGTCGGGACCAAGATAGTGATGTTCGGCTGGTCTCTCCAGGCTACTCGACTTTCCGTCAATCTTTTTGTGGACAACATTGCCCTCGATCTTCTGCTTCAGCTCCTGCGCCTTGGCTATTTTCTTCGGCGACTTGATGAGCATGTCTTCAGGAGCGTCTGACTTCTCTGAGTCTTCGAAGGATTTATTGCGATCCTCAAAGCTGCGATTCGCTTTGTCCAGTTTGTCGGGGCTGCGACCTTCGTCAAAGCTGCGGCTGAACTTCACAAGTGAATTATCAAGTTTTCTGGGACTCTTGGCGATCAGAACGTGGTCCTCCGCCTTTGATTTAAACTCTGTTTCAATGATTATTTTGTCGCCGTCGGTTTTTACAAGGATTTTATCCTCGGGAGCTGGGAATGCCGGCAATGTGTCCTTCACCGGACTTAGCATAGTGATTGTTTGCTTCATGGCTGATTCGTATAGTTTCTGCTGGCGTTCTTTGCGCTTGGCAATATCTGCCTCGGTCTCTTCTTGGGATTTGCTCTTGTCCTTACTCAGGCGGCGCATCTCAATGGATCGAGGCCGCTCCTTCGGACTGGATTTCTTACTGCCCCTTCCATCTCTTGCTTTTATATCATCTGCACTGGTCCGACGTGACTCCGGACGGCTTCTAGACACTGGTTTTCCTTTATAGGGTTCCGACGTCTTAAGCTTGCCTTTACCGGTACTTTCAATGCTGCTGGCTCTTGAGACCCCCGGCGAAGTCTTTCGGGAGCTGTTGGCTGAGCTGTAGGGCGACCAGTCAGTGAATCGATATTTTGGAATGTTTAGGATGAGGTGATCACCGCTCCTAAGCTTCATCTTTGACTTCTTTTTATCCTTGATTTTGACGCCCTGCAAGGCAATCTTCTCTATGTACCGCAGTTGGTTGAGCAGCTGGGCCTCCTCGCTGTCGATGGTTACTGCACTTAGCAGCGAGTCTCTGCCATTGGTTTGATAGCTACTCTGCGTGGGTATGGAACCTGCGCACGAGTGAACGCTGTCGGCGGTGTCTTCGTCCTGAGCAGCCGCTTGGTTCTCCCGCTCCAACGACTTCTCCTCGAGAATCTCGGCCTCTTCTTCAAAGCCCACGGTATCGTCCTTTGATGAGAACGCGTTCATGGGCGGCAGGCGGTGAAGCGAGATAACAGGAGTGTCTAGGCTCTTGGTTCGCCTCTCTGTTGTCGGTGATTGCTGCTGTGTGGCCTTTTGGCGTTGCAACGACACTGATCCTTCCGAGAGGTTCAGACGGGCATGAGCGAACAGAATGGGAGCATGACCTTTAGAGCGCATAACAATCGAAGAGTCGATGATCTCCTCGATTAGCTTCACCTTGGACTTAGATCCGCTGGCTGTCTGCTTCTTCAGAGTGTAATCAATGTCTGAGCCAGTGATTCGTTCCTCGTGGCATGTTTCGTAAATGTCGTCGTTGCTACGGAAGAACTCGGCGTGCTCCAGAATAGGTGAGGGGATGTTCTCGTTCCTCTGATAGTCATTCGTGCACTCGTCAATTCGACCTCGCATTGGCATATGTGGTTCGTCCTCTGAAGAAGGAATCGAAATGGAGCGCTCTGAGATGCGTCTCAGTTCAGATGCATTTGCATACTGAGGGTCCAGCTTCTGTGTTTGGTACCTACTCTCCAGATCAGCCAATCGCCTGCACTGAGGAGGCGACCCCTCAATCTCTGTGGAGCTCATTGTCTGTCCACGTCCCCAAGCCGCCGATATAAGCCTGCTCTGCTCAATGCGGAGAATAGACTCGATTTCCTTGCGTGATTGCGGCGGCGAGAACTCCAAGCGATCGGGTATGGCTTCTGCTGAGCCAAACACATCATCCGAGTCCAAGCTTTCATCATCAGAGGAGAAGGAGGTAATACGGGTTTTGCTTTTCTTTGATTTTCCAGCCGACTTGGTCTTGGGAATAACCCTTGGCTTATTGGCTTTTCGAGCGTTGGCCTGCAGCTCCTTGCGAAGACTCTGAATGAGCTCCATTTGCTTTTGCTCCAGCTTCTGTTGCTGCATGCTCTCTGTTCGCGAACTGGTAGCCGAATCACTTTCGATCTGGCTCAGTTTTTTGTTCAGTTTCTCCAGCGTCGAGGCGTCCATCTGTTTAGTGATATCCCGCTTTGGTGACGACAAATGAATTGTTGGTATGGTCTTGTCGATCTCCAACGTGACTGGGTCCACTTTTGAAAGGTCAATGTTTTGGGTGAAAAGGAATTCCTTGGTGTCCGGAGGCAACAGGCTGTCAAGAATATCAGGCAAGAAGTCGGTAGTGCCAGCCCCGGAAACCCCGCAGCCCTTCGGTGATTTGGGCGATTTGGGGGATTTCGGAGACTTGGGCGACTTCGGAGACTTTGGCGACTTGGGCTTAGTGTGTTTCTTTTCGCTGGGTGAAGGAGCTGTCCCGTTCATGATGTGGCGCTTGTGAAGCACATACGGAATGTCCTCCTTTAAAACTTTGGTGAAACGCCTCTCGTAATCCCTGAAGAAACTCTTCGGGAGCTCAAAGCCCGTCTTTGGCAGCTCCTGAGCGACTTGCGAAGCAGATGAGCCATCGTAGCACTTGGGTATTTCAAAATTACCATGCGCCTTGCAAAGCGGTGGAGCACTTGGGATCTGCTTGTAGATGTAGTCCTCATCGCTCGAGTTTGAGTCCGCCGGAGTAAGATCAATTGATTTTTGGTGCATGAGCACATGACGGCGAGAATTACTTCCTAAACGGGCGCGATTGGCCAGCGAGTTAGGGTCACTCTTAGTGCGTTCCACCGTAGCGTGAGATGAGTAATTCAGTGGCACCATAATCGGATTATACTCCTCAAAGTGAGTTTTAGCCATAAGTTCCTCCTTACGTGTTATCTTCTGGTGGGCCACTAGGCGTGCCTGCTGCTTCTCAAACTCCGACACAAGCTCGGGAGTCAATGGATACTCCGGACTCTGCTTGCTCTTCTCGTCCTTGGGCTGCTGACCTTCCCACTGTTTGGTGTACTTCTGAATGCACTCGATGCGATCTTGGTCGAAGCTGAAAATGTTCTCACTGTCCGATCGTCGGCGGAACGCCGATATCTTGCACGATTGCGAGTTGCCCCTTTTAATGGGAGCCATCTGATCAAGCGAGTCTCCTGTCTGAATGTCCTTTTCTCGACAACGTTTTCCCGAAGCCGGAGTCGATACGGATTCCGGCGACTTACTGCCAAAGGATTTGGCATTGCGTTCAATCTCTACATTTTGCAGACTAATCGAGTGCACCTTTGAGGTCTTGTGAGTCTTGTTGCTGGGGAACGTGGAGTAAGTGTCCCGGCTGTCATAGAACGAACTGTTTGCAGTGGAGCTATGTGTGTCCGAAAGAAGGCAGTCGTGACTCTTAACTTTCGGCCTTGAGTATAGCCCTTCGGGAGTTGGTTCTAAGCCAGCTTCGACGGCATCGTAGTAATCGCTCTTCGATTCTTGGCTAGAGTGTGCAAATTTTTCGTAGAGCTCTTTCTTGGAAAACTGCTTTACTTTTTTTCCGGTGGTGGTGGGCATTTCATAGTTGCGTCCGAAGCAGTCACCTACTAGGGATTCCTTGGAGTCCTGGCTAGAAGCCACGGAAGTTTTGCTCTTTGTCGTCTCCCGGGACTTTTTGCTGTCCGTGTGGTAGAGGCTGTCTCGCGACTTCTTGCTGGAGTCTGAGCTGCGCGAAATCTTCGTTTCAAATAGCTCACTCTGGCTCTCTTGGCTGGATGTGCGGGTCAGAGCCTCCTGTATCTTCTTGTAGAAGTTGCCATCTGACTTGACCGAGAGCTTCTCGCGCGGCAGATAGCGAGGATCTTCGGCGTCCCAAATCTCATTCATAATATCGGCTGCCGATTTGGATTTGACATCGATTGCCGAGCGGTATTTGTGCTGCTGATGTCCCTCAGATACCGACTCGTCGTCACTGGGTATGTAGTTTCCCGAATCAAGAGAACAGGAGCGCATATGGTCCTCGGAACGGCCACGTCCTCCGAAGAAGTCAATGTCGTACTTTTCCAGCAGTTCGTAACTGTCCTGCGAAATGTCGTCTTGGGAACCCAAGTATTCTAGGTGCTGGCCATGCTGGCGGCGGTGCTCCTGGGTGTTGTAAGTGCTACCTGGATAACTGGAGGAGTAAACCTTGCTTTGCGGCAACGGAGAGAAGTCTTGGTGTGCATCGATCGAGTGGTTCTTGGTCACATACAACGAGTGACGGGAATCGTCGTAGCGCGTCACGGGCGAGTCGATACGATTGGAGGAAAGGAACTCCTTGTCGAAAGCGGTCATCGGCTTGGGAAGCTCCCGATCGTAGTAGGTGCTACTGTAGCGCTCAAAGAGATCTTTGCAAGAGCTACTCTTCAGCCAGGACTCGCGCTCTACCTGGTCGTAGATATTCTCGCCCTCCTCACCCTCATCTTCTTCTTCTTCCTCCTCATCGTCCGTGTAGTGGGCGGCTGCTTCCTCGGGTTTTACGAACTGAGTCGTTGAATATAGATTGCCCGAAGTCATCGGATATTCAAGTTTCTCCGACGAGGATGAGAGACGAGTGGGCGGGAGAATACCCACCGAGTGATGAGTGATATAGTGGCTGTCATAGGAATCCACCGAATCCACTCCAGATAGCTCTGAGTTTCGAGGAAGTGAGTGAGTGTGCCGGGAGCTCTGCGAATCCAGCGAGGGTGTCAGGTAGTTTTCGGACTGGGCCAGCTTTGTTCGCTCTCCTTGGCCGTAGCGCTTGGTGCCGAACCCAGTACCAAAGTAGGAGGAGGATGAGGACTCTGATGGGTGATTGAGGTCGTTGTGATACTGGTAGTTTCCACTGTTGTAACTTCTTTCCTGGACAGCAGCCGCGTAAGCAGAGGTGCTGGGTTGTTGCAGGAGAACAGGAACTTGACTTAGACCCATTTGTTTTGCCCTTGTATACTGCAGTATTGATTGGTCGATGAACTCATCGCTGAAATGTTTCTCACGAATCTTAGACTTGGCCTTGCGATTAACAGTTGCATAGATGTCATTCCGTTCGTTGAGATTGAGGTGTTCGCTATTCGAGATCTTGTGCTCCTGGTGAGCAGAGCTGTGGAAGTCCGGATACTTGTAGTGGCCCATGTCGTTGATGTCGGTGTAGATTATGTTGTCCGTCTCAGTTTCGGTCGAGTTGGCATTAGCGTTGTTGAGCATGCACTGCTTAGACATCGAATAACTGGTACTGCTATAATGGACTGGCGTGGCAGTTTGCGACTGGGACTCCTGTGACCGAAGCTGCGGACGATGGGCACTGGCCAAGCCCGAGCCCAAAGCCGAGGCCGATGCTGCCGCCGCTGAGGCTGCCCCCATAGTCTCCCGATTGATGGTAGATGCCGTCAAGTCCGAATCCGCTTCCTCCTCGACTAATTCCTCCTCCTCCTCCTCCCCCATAGGCTCCCCCTCCTCCTCCGTGTCCACAGGTCCCGGGTCCTCCACCTCCTCCTCCAACTCCATGGAGCTGTTGAGATCCACCGAACGATCCACTGTGCTGATGTTGTGCATAGTGTTGTGGTTGTGGTTGGTGCTGCTGCTGTGCGTGTTGATGCTGATGAGCTGCGGCGACGCAGGGACAAACGCTTGGGATCCCACTGAGACTCGACGAGGGGTGCTGCTGTTGTACAAGTGGGACAAGTGGCTCAGACCTTTACGCGCCGGATGAAAGAACAATTCCGAATTAGGCTATCAACGCGAATCAGGTACATAGTTATGGAAACAAAACCAAATCGAAATCGAAATCATACCGAACTCAACTGATCAGACCGCAAAACAAACTCTGAACACTGGAAAAGAAATCATTGGATTACAAAACCCCACATTGAGTGGGTGTAAAATCATAAGCTATAGCTAAGTACTAAGATTAACTTAACCGTTAAACCATAAGATACTTATTTAGGAAAGAGAAAATCATAGGCGCCCTTTTAAATCTAAGTATTCATTTAAAATATAAGTCGTTCTGATTAATTTACTACACAGCTTAAATGATAATCAAGGGAAACACCACTACAGTATGTGTGTTATAAAAAAATTTATGTATTTATATAAATTAACGATAACGCAAAATAACTTAAATTCATAGGCATCTATATTCGGACGGGGACTCACCTAAATTGTGATCGCCTGGATGCACACGAGCCTGATCGGGACCGCGCTGTTGGTGGTGGCTGCTGTGGCTGGGCGAAGTCCACGACTGCGGACCCTGGGGGGAAAGGGAGCGGTTCGAATTCATTTGGTCCATAACCACTGCCGAGTGGTGTTGCCGTTCCGCCGCCGCCGCCGAGCATTCCGCTTCCTCCTGGGAGGTTGGCGAGTCCGCTGCATAGTTCTTCGTCTGATAGATCTCCACCTGGGCTGCTGTGACCTAAGAGGTGTTTAAAGGCAGTTATTAGATTGGTTTTAGAATGCGTCACCAGAAGGACTCACTTGAGAACGCATGTGGTCGATAGGATTGTCGCGTCGGCGATCCAAGGTATCCGCTGCCTTCTTCGTCAGAGAAGGGGTCATCGAGTCGCTGCATTGATTGCGATAGTCCCATGCCGCTGCAGCGTGCAATCAAAAGGCAATGCCAAATTAAAACCATAATCTTTACAAATCATAGAGCATACACTATCAAAACACAATAACTCGACTCGACAAGACAGTATCATTCATCATCAGCTAGCAAATAAATCCCGAACTCAAAATCAAATCAAGACGAACCAAATGAGATCGAATCGAATACATATATTCATCAAAACGGGTAACGAAATAAATACAAACCAGTGTCAATTGGGAGTAGGGGATTGGCTGAAATGCTGGAATTCACATACGTATGCGATTGACTTCGGCTACTAGCATTCAGTGGCCCTTGCCGGAATGACTGAGACCTGCAGCAAAAGAAAAGACAAGAGGATACCACGTTTTATATTTTCACATGCTCAGTTTTTGTTTTACTTTTTAGTTATTTTTTGGGTTTAGCTTTTTCTTAGGTTTTAGTTTTGCTTTTTCTTTAGAGCTTATTTTATTATTCGAGAGTTTCGTTTGATTAGCACAGTTTTATTGAAGTTTTTAATTTTGTATTAGAGTTGAGAGCTTTGCTTATCTTAACGAAGTCATTTCAGTTCAAAATATAATAAACGAAAACGTTAACTGAAGGATGTTTACAGTTAGTTAGTAAGCAACAATAAAATGCAGAATATAACACAACAAATATCCATTATTATAGGCGACTACTGGGATTCGAATCTATCGATTTTATTTGAACGGCCAGAGTTTTCAGATAGTTAGAGTACACTAACTGATTTAGCCAATTCCTTATAATATCCATTTGTATTAACATTGATCTAGTACTAAGGGGTATTTGTTTTAGGAGCAACCGTCTAATTTTCTACACATTTAGGGGGAGCAAGGGAAAGGATTTAATAACGTGTTAAGCTTGCTTACCACCTACGGTATGCTTGTGGTACAGTCTCAACAACAACACACACAAGAACGTACGACAATAGTAGCTTTGGGGGAATTACCATTATATGATTATTTTAAAATATAACTTTAAGTGCAAGCCAAACTAGGGATGAGGTTGACCCCTAATCGATGAACGGCAATGATTTAAATATTTGTGAGTCTAATAGCGTGGGGGGTAGTGGTTTAGATGGATGGTAAACAAATCAGAATGCTTTGGAGAGTCGTACACATACTTAAAAGGAGTTGCCAATTCAGATCACTAAATCAAGGACTATCTACATTTCTTTTTTAATTTTACATTTAAGTTTGTATTTTAACATAATCAACTTTGCCATATAGATACACACCCCCACATTAGGTAGTGAAGAAAATCAAGAATGAAAATTTAAATGTAAATACAGAAAATAAATTCTAAATCAATGGTGGTGGTAATTGAAATGCTTGTCTTTCTTTGCTGTACATTTGACTAGATTTTGGGTTTTTGTTTTGGGGGTTTCTTAAATTTTTTATTTAGCTATTTATAAGTTTTTGTGCTTTTTTTAATTTTTGCAGTAACTGTTTTTGTACCAATTGGTTTTTTAAATCCTCTTCTCTTTTCTAAGGCGCATCATTTTGACCTTGTTATGTTTTTATATTGCATGTTGTGTTTTGCGGGATTTTTGTATCAGTTGGATAGGTAGTAAATAGAAAGAAATTCATTTGAAAATAACAAACAAAAACCACAATTAACGTGTGTCATAAAAAGTGTAAAGAAATAACGAACGAACGAGTCGAGTTAGATGAGAACGAAGTCATGATAATGTAGGCTGATGAATATAAGTATTATTTGTATTTGCTTAAAAATATAATTATATTTGAATATCGATATTATTTATAATGCTCGTAAGAAATGGAAAATAATTTTGAGACGGAATTGGTTTGCTCAAGGAAATGTAAGCTGCAAAGCCAAAGCTTGATAAATTCCATTCTTAGCAATAAGTGGAAATAAATAAAGAAGGCATGTCAAAGAAAAACTCAAGCAACTTTTGCCACAATAATTTCAAATTGATTTCAATAAAATAAACAAGAGAATTGGTAAAAGTCTTTGACGTTTATATCCGGAATTAAAAATAAAAGCCATTTCAGCGTGATACGCTGCATACCTTTGGAAGTTTTGACGCTTTACATAATTTTCGCGTACAAACTCGATAATCTGCTTCTGCGTTTTGCCGCTATAGCTGCAACGGGATGTTAATAAATGTAATTATTGCATGTTCTGTGAAGTTTAATTAAATAATCGTACCGGAATGAGCTGCCCCGCGAAAGGACGCGGGTTTTGCGCCTAGGCGTATTTTGTACGGCTGTGCACCGGAAGAATCCGTGATTCTCAACACACTTCTTCCAAAAGTTTTTACACTCGTTTCGGCCTTCAAAGAAGAACTCCACGGTGTCCTTGTAATATCCCTAAAATAATATAATAATATCTTTTAGTTGGCATGCGGGGAATTTGGAAACTTCAACTTACATAACCCTCGGGGTGAAGTTTGACCAGAAAGCGCTTGCGCTTAAAGGAAATCTTTCGTATTTTAGCCCACGAGAAGGTGTTGATGCGCGTGATATTCTGGAAGACTGTGATGCCCATGTGGGCAACAGCTAGATTAAGTGGAACCCCCTCTACATCTTTGGCCTGATGCATTTTCATGCCGTAAAGCTCACACCTCCGAGCCGTCTCCAAAAGATTAAGATCCGCCTCCGCCGGGGACTGGCCACTGATGACAAAAACACACAAATTAATTATATGTACTTTGAATTATCAAAAACATAAATTCGAATTGACTTACACATGCTTTTTGTGGTTTTCCATAATCTTGCGCTGCATTGTCGCATCCTGATGGGGCACAAAGCGGTACGAGGACAGATACGTGTGGTCGGGATAGTCCTCGGGCACAAAGTCGCCGCATGACGCCTGTACAATGTAGCTGGCCATCAATGCTGCCGTGTTGTCATTGCACTGCAAACTGCCCGTGGCCAAGTCCCGTTTGATTTGCAGGCAGAACAAATACCTTAAGAATGGAAAGTCCCCATTAGATATAATACTTTTGAAAATATTACTCCTGAATTAAAATTAAGATTTATTTTAGAAATGTATAAGCTGCTCAAAATAAAACCTTTTTCGCTTTTACTTTTTCGTATTACAATTTATTATTGGTTAGCTTTATTAGAGTATTACTATTAGTAGTAACTAGAGTATACATTGACTATTAATTTTAATGCCTTGCCGAAGTTAACTTCCTTTCTAACAATTTTGAGACTGACCCAATTGTATCTTACCTGGTATATTCTTCTTCTAGTTGGGCTGGATCGGGTGTATAGAACTTGATGCAGAATCGCAGCACAGGATCGATGAGTGAGAGGCCCACCTGGCGATTCATCGGCTTCTCCAGGTCCAGCCAGTACTTGGTATGTGTAGACACTTCCTGGTATTCCAGGCCAAAGTAGTCCGCCTCGAGTAAGTTTAGCTGGCGGCAAACTTGTTCGAAAAGCACACGTCCCAGAGCTTTAGCCTATAAAAAAGAAATAAAGAAACTTATTTGAATTGAGATAAATCTAAAAAAACATTTAATGTACAAAATGAAAAAAAATTTTATAATCAGTCAAGTTGGGTTTGTACTTTTAACACCAAAAAAATTGGATATTCTGGTCAATCTCTCGTGAGATGACCATAAATGTCTAAAAAAATGTTCATTGCTTTGAAGGACAAATCAGTAGTTAAATGTCTTGGTGCGGGTGGGAAAGTTAGTTGCACCCGCAATGAAGCGACCCCACAACGAAAAAGGTTTCGGGTTGACGACTGAGCTGCTAAGTTTCATGAAAAAACTTGGAGCTATGGGTAAGATGTCCAAATTCATTGAGCTCGTTAAGTTCCAATTTAGAATGCAGTCTGCGGCTCATCCAAGATGAGGCCACACGCCAAATGATTTGTGGGCGTTGCCCCGATTGCATTTGAATAAATTTCAATTGGGTTGATGGCTGCAATTAAGTATTTTAGACCAGACATTGGGGTAGGCACTTCGACCAAGAACACGACTATTTTTCACTGAACGTACATACATATATCAGCTGAACTGATCATCCCTCATGATGAAATCATCGTCCTATGCCACTCCCACTTAAGCTTTTGGATGAGAATGTCCTAAACGAATTTATTTAATTGGTTCTAACAATTAAGAAATTAGCTAAGCCAATATTAATGGGCTACATTTGCTCCGCAAAGCACCTATTAACATTCCATTCTCAATTTGCTAATCCCAACAGCCCGAGTGTGTGGCTCCTGGAATATATTAATTTGGGATCAAGGAACAATCCCCGGCAGATGTTTTGGCATTTGGCAAATAAAGGGACTCGCCTAGCGCCGCCAACCAATCAGGCAGAGTGCTTTGTCAGTTCGATTTGGCCCATAAAAGCGGGCAACAATCTATCAGAGTGTGAAATGTTCTGCAAGGCGTGCCAACATTATATTAAACCCTCTCGGCCCCTTCTGTGTGCGATATTTGAATATTTCATACTTCAAATTCTATATAAGCCCTGATCTAAAACGCAACAAACTCGTTGGCTGACATCCAAATTGCTTTTGCGGCTTTTTAGCGCATAAACCAAACGGAATTGGGCGTGTCTGGTCAGCATATTAAATAAACATAAACCTCTGAGCCGGCAAAAACTGGGCGAATACGATAGACAGTTTCTCTTTTCAGTTGTAAACAGTTAGAGAACAACGACACTTTACAAACGATTTCCCCATGTATTTTGACTTTATTGAGCTGTTCTTTGGCCTACCAACACTAATTATATAAATAAATAATAAATATATATAACATTCAGAATTATATTTCCTTTGAGTTTTTATTGGCGGATATATCATCATTTCTGATTTCTGAGTTAATAAACGAGAACAGCCGAGAAAAAATTGCACTCAAATTAGGTCCAACTGACTCAAGGCGATTCACTAATAAATTAGTTTAAAATTGTAGGTCATATTGTTTTTTGTGTAAGAAAAAGGAAGAGGGAAGGGAAGAGAACATGGAACTTACATTAAAAAAAGGTTTTTATTTAATAATTTAAGAAAATTAATAAGATTACTTTTTATTCACTCGATTTTAATTCGATTTGGATATTTGTTTGGAGTAAATATATCTAAATTGGTTTTTTGAAGACAAATAATTGACTCTAGCCAGTGCTGAGAACAGTAATATCCAATAGGGCTTACCACGAAATTTATTAAATCGGGAAAATTGAATATTAATCATTTTGAAAACGAGAAAACTCGTCTAACAAATTCAGAGAACAAACAAGAGAGAACGCTATAGTCGAGTACTTCAACTATCAGATACCCGTCAATCAGGTAAAGGAAGTGCGAGGGTATACTAGCGGTTGTCAGACATTAATATATTTTGAAAGGTATTAATAAACACAACAAAATGACATTAACACTTTTACAAAACCTGTATAGATGTGGGCGCCAGGCTATTTATACCCGTTACTCGTAGAGTAAAAGGGTATATTGTATTCGTGCAAAAGTATGTAACAGCTAGAAGGAAGCGTTTCCGACCCCATAAAGTATATATATTCTTGATCAGGATCACTAGCCGAGTCGATCTAGCCATGTCCGTCTGTCCGTCTGTCTGTCCGTCTGTCTGTCTGTCTGTCTGTCTGTCTGTCTGTCTGTCTGTCTGTCTGTCTGTCTGTCTGTCTGTCTGTCTGTCTGTCTGTCTGTCTGTCTGTCTGTCTGTCTGTCTGTCTGTCAGTCTGTCTGTATGAACGCTGAGATCTCGGAAACTATAAAAGGTAGAAGATTGGCGTTTTGCATGCAGATTCTAGGAGTTCCTACGCAGCGCAAGTTTATTTTAAAAAGGTGCCACGCCCCCTCTAACGCCCACAATCGCTTATATACGATTTTAAAAATTTCAATATTTCGGAAAAGTAAAAATGCAGTTATATTGTGTTTATCAATACCTATCGAAATGTAGAACAAATTTTTCAAATCGGACCATTCGTTAAAAAGTTATTCGTGTTCAAAGTTTCTATCTCCATCTCCCTCGCACTCCCTTTACCTGAGTAACGGGTATCTGATTGTCGGGGCACCCGACTATAGCGTTCTCTCTTGTTTTAAAATCCTTTAAGCCGATTGTGGGCTTCAGAGTGGGCGTGGCTCTCGGCCGAAAGAAGTTTGCGCTGCGTAGGAATCCCAACTTTCTAGCTTTAGTAGCTTCCGAGATCTCAGCGTTCATACGGACAGACAAACAGACGGACATGGCTAGATCGACTCAGCTAGTGATCCTGATCAAGAATATATTTTAGAAGGTCGGAAACGCTTCCTTCTCCCTGTTACATAATTTTGCACGAATAAAAAATACCCTTTTACTCTAAGAGTAACGGATATAAAAAGCCATGATTTCAAACTAACAAGACAATAAATTAAGTTTAATCTAAAAACCAAAAATTAAATGAAACGATACTTAATTAAGAAAATTAACCTCAGAAAATTAATGTCATGACAACTACAATAAATTTTGGCAGTTTCAGGACTTTACGAAGACCGCTGTTTAGTCGGACACCTAGTTATAACTTTGTTTTGACCCCATTCGTGGAATTTATAGCATTTTACTATTGTCACAAATGCAATTTGGTGGCCCGTCAAGAATTAAAAAAAAATTTGCGGTCGGTGAAACATTTTCCACTAATTGTCAACTAAAATGTTATTTGCACAATTTCTGAAACCACTCTCATTCCGGGATATTTTAATTAATTTGGCAAACAAGAGAGGAAAGAGAGTCGACATGATTGTGTGCCAAAGTTCTTCTGCGAGTCGCCTGCATTCCCCTCCTTCCCCTGCGACCGCAGTCATTGTTTCCCGTTTTCGCAGCTAGAAGCCAGAATGAGGCTACCGCCACGCCCAAGCTCTGACATTTTCCCGGCCCAGACATAGTGGCTCACACGTATATATATGCTGGCCATTCATTGGGAGCCGGGTCCCTCAGAGCCATTTATCTTTTTAGGCCAATTTTAGGATCTTCTCGAACTACAAAACAAACCAATTAACTTTGGCGACTTCTGCAGGCACCGAGAACGGAAATGGCACAACGACAGGAAGCTTTTCAATGCAAGCAACCCTTTCCACCAGCTCATGTACACCTACATATAGTCAGACAGAAGCGAAAAGTTGGCCCACGATTGTCGGTTGTTCAATTTGTCGCCAAACCCTGCATGCAGGTGCCGTTACTACACTGGCCAAAAATGTATACTTGGTTTTATCTAAAACTACGAGATTACAGGTTTTTCTTCTATTAGTTCACCGACTATTGCTGTTATACTGCTCTCTACCTGCAACCAAAAGGACATTTTAAAAAAATGTTTTAAACAGATAGCTCTAGTTTCCTAATCTATAAAGGTAGATCTTTTTTGAAGTGCATGCGAATCTGCGGCAACGGAACCCGAGAGGCGAAAAAGTGGTTGAGAAGGGCGTTACCTCTCATGTCGTTCCACTTGTATTGTCCTTGCCCATTGAATGGCCTCAGATAACCCCATCGATTCATAAATGTCAAATCGGGGCCTCGATTACAAACTAATGCCGAACTGTGCAAAACAAAAAAAGATAACTTGCTAAAGAGAGTTTAATAACCGAAGTTTCTTATTAAACATATTCGACAAGGGCTGTGGTGATTAATAATGACATTTTCCAGTTATAGGTAAGGCATTGTTACAACACCATTCCAGAAAATCGATTTGTTTACTTATTCAACCTTCAGAATCCATAAATGTCTATTATTTGCGTCATAGCTTTCTACATTTTCAAATGGGCTTTTATTATTCTGCATTATCAGCAAAACTATCTCAGCCCATCGAGATAAGCTTTTTAATATTGTTTGTACCCACAGGGAAGAGATGCACAAGCACAGAATTTGGAAAAACAAAAATGCTTTTGTTAGATAAATAAAGGGAATGGCGTAATAAGCAAAACTCAACAGAGTCGGTGAAAAGCAGAAACTGAGCCAAATGCACTTACCAAAACGTATTTAAAGCTACTACCAACAAGAAGTTTGGTTCTTAATTCAAAATTTTTAAATAGGCAAATGAAATATTTTAAGTACATACATTAGTGGTAGCGCAGAGTGGATCCCAACAAGAACAATGCAGATGTTTTTGGGGTTTCATATAGTACAGCGTCAAAAATAGTTAATATGTAATTTAGTTTTCTAACGAATATACGCTTCTACTCCTTAAAATAACATCGCTAATTAAACACTAATACACTTAGAAAATACTAATGGTAACATTAGACACCACCAAAACTTGAACAGAATAAAATTATTTATTTGCACATTATGTACAAGTTTTAATTACGCCTTTTTGACGGGCTTCTACAATAACTACCTAAAAAAGCTAATCAATGTAGAGTGTAAGAGTTCACTATGTTTAATATCTTTCTGCAAAATTGAATGCAATATTCTCTTTTAAATTCAAAATTAAACTGGTCAGAAGCTGACCACAAGTTGCCAGCTCTGACCACATCCTCATCGTCCTCGTGCTGTTCACGTACCTCATTCACATTCAGAACCATATTACCGTTTAGAAGCCACAAAATCCATTAGAAACCCTGATTAATAATGCAGTTGACCGACCATGCAACAATATTCGTTTCTAGTTTAGGGCCAGAACACAAACATAAACTGGCAAAAACCAGACCTGAAGTTGGTAAAATGAATCTACAAGGGATGGGTGACACGAACCCTCTCAAGGCTTGGGTTTTTAAAAAATGCAACCATGTCAATATATATAGTATGTTACATGTACTCTGTGCTTTACGAGAATTTCTGTGCACGGCAAAAATTGCGACATGATTGAATTTTTAATGCGACAAGAAAAAGGGATTCAGCTGATGCGGACATTTGATTTACTACACAGTGAATTTTCACGAATTTTTTTACCTAAGCGATTGCATTTGCATTCTAGGCAGTCTTTTATGTAGTTGGTAGACGTAGTAGTGGGGAAAAGAATATCTTCCAGTTGAAATCCAACCGAATACTTATGGTTTTCTGTTCGATTGTTCTCATTTTTATTGTTTAAATTTCAAACATATTTTTTTCCGCACGAACAAATTCAGGCCTTCAAATCTCAAGATATCTTCAGCAATGCCAGTGGAAAAAGCAGCTACAACAGCACTTGCTACTACTGCTTGTTTCGGATAAAATGTTGAGTTTGCCAAGGGCAAATGCAAAAGAGGGAAATGTCAAGAGAAGAATGCAGATAGCGAGTGCCAGAAACTCGCATACAAATAGTTTTGTGTGGAGCCCTTTACATCATTTACCGAGCTGGGGCATTGCCTCAAGTACAACTGTTTCACGAAAAGGTTAGCCCAGAAGCCCAACGACGAATAGTAGAACACCCGGTGGCTGTAGCCAACCCCATCCCGAACCAGCAGTCCAAAACCGCAACCCCCAGACACTCCACTTGCCCCAACCGAAAACCACCCAAACAATGGCAACCATTTTGATGTTGCCCTGAAACATTTCCACTTCTCGCTGGCCCTCTTGTTCGCCTGTTGAAGCCTTTGGAATGTGTCTACCGTTTCAGGCAAAGCTGCTGGTTACACTCGCAAACAAATTTCAAGATTTTCAAAAACTTGCACAACATTTACTAACTTTTCTAAGACAGTTATTTACAACAAGGTAAATCCATAATATACGATTACGATATACTGATTTCGACATTTCCAAAATGAAAATCCAACTTGACTTTTGAAGGATCTCAAATCCTTGCATTAAAAATTTGTGTTGTCATGAATTGAGCTTGAGAATGTAATTTGAGTTTTAGACAAATTTTAATTCAAAAAACGATTTTATTTTGAGTGTACGCATTTGGGCGTGGCCACTTGAAATGCGAAGCAAAAATGTCTAAGCCTTTCACTAGGCCGGCTAATGGAGCCAGGAAGTGGCGCAAAGAACAACAGCAACATGAACAAACTGCGCAAACTACGACAGAATCCATTAACCAACCTAAAGTGCCTGACAACAGGGCAGAGAATTCGAGTAAGAGGATGCCCCACGAGGAGTGAAAAAGAAGTAAGCCAAAAGTATTTTTGGAAACTCAGTTGCATTAATGCGATTTGTGGTCTACAATCAGGCAACAGTTCAAAGACCCCGAACGAATCATTCTTCTATAAAAACATGGTGCAACAAAATATTCGGAGCCTCGACACTAAGATACCCGGTACTTGTTTTAGAACGTTGGTAAAAATCACATAATCGGAAAGTCATTAAATAGTAGGGATTTATTTTAAAGTTACATTAATGGCATTCAAAAAAATCTTTAAATAAATGTTTCCTACTAATGTAGGAATTATCCTGTGGTTGTCACTTATTGAAGATCTTATTTTTAAATTTGTATAGACCGACAATAATTATACTACCCGAAAATCCTACGCGGAGCTGTTGAAGTAGCCACATTAAACGG
Source organism: Drosophila lutescens (assembly GCA_037075285.1). NCBI lineage: Eukaryota > Metazoa > Arthropoda > Insecta > Diptera > Drosophilidae > Drosophila > Drosophila lutescens. Next base: position 308,023 of record JBAMCF010000538.1, on the reverse strand, counting down.
AAAACGAAGGGCGATGCCTGGACCGAAGAACGGATGTACTGCATCTGCATCCATCCCCTGCCCACATTCCCTGTTGATTTCAGCTTGTTTGCCACGGGAAAGCAGCGAAAGAATTTTTCGTTTTCTGGCCTCGTGCCAAACAAACCGGGTGCCACGCCCACCAGAAACCTTAGGCCTTTTGTCGCATAAATCCCAGCCTTCCCCCATATCCTCATTTTTTCTGCCTTTCCGGACGGTTTCGAGTCCACATTTAATTAAAAGTAGCTTCTCTTATATTTTACCCATTTTCACGTAAAATTGTTTGTTCGTGCTCCACATTCTTTTAAAGTTGTGTACAAATGAAGATGCATTTATGCAATTTTCATTTAACGGATTACTTCCGTTTCGACAGGTGCTTCCTGCGTAAGATGATTTTAGAGAGAAGCAGGAATCGAGGGAAATCTATTTTTCATTTATTTCGGTATACGGCAGAGAAATTTCAATTCGTAATCATCCCAACAGTTACAAGTTTCAGTCCAATGGCGAAATGAAATTAACGTCATGGTTTTAGTTTTATCTTCTATTTAGAATTCGAGTTCGTTCTGATTTTTAAGAGCGTTGTCTTGATTTCAAGGTAAGCTGTTAAATGTGATACTACCATTTAAATCGGCATTTAGGAGCCGGTTCTCCAGTTTTTCTTATGGCTTCTGTGCAACATTTAAGTTTGCTTAACGGATAAAGCCAAATTAAGTGGACACAAAGCTTACCTGCACTTGGAACATGGTGATCGAGTCGTCCAGCATCTGGATGCGAACCGTTAGCTTCTTCCCGCCTCGATGCCGGGGAGTTGAGGGAGTGCCATCTACGCCGGAAGGAGTGCTGAGGGAGTGCGTCATACGACCCCCGGGCAGACCACCCACCGGATGACCTCCACTTCCGCCCGTGGAGAGATCGTAGTGTCGTCCGCCTCCTCCGCCACCGGCGGATCGAGAGGCAGTGCCCATGTCGGCCAGGGACATTTTGTAGACGAGAATCTTGCTTATCACTGGGTTGGGACCTGCTAGGGATGTGGCATAGAAGGAGCCTGATTAGTTCCTAGTTCCCGTTCTGTAGCTCTGTTGTCTTCGTGGAAGTTTGTGCTAAATGCTTTTGGAATGGTTACTGGGTTCGTTTCGGTTGTCTCGTTAATTGAATTGCTCAGCTGGCTCTGTTTATTTCGTTTATTGTCTGTCCTAGTGCTTAATTCAATTTCAATTCGTTGCCAGAAAAGAACAATAACGAAAAATTTGAAGCTGCATCTCCCCACACGCACGGTCGCACATATGTTTCACATTTGCTTCAATTTCTTTTCGAATCTAATAGTTCCTCTTGAGATCCTCACTCCGATCTCGAATGCTTCGGGCATAATTTATTTTGGTTTAGCTGAATTTACTTTTTAGGCGCATTAACATGTGTGGCACTTTATTCCTCATCGAAGTTCCTCTGGATTTGGCATCGTTTTCCTACAAAGATTGGGAGAAGAACATCTCGTTAGACATCATAAGTGATTCAAAATGAATATGTGGGAAATAATGTAGTGAACCTAAAGTAGGACAAGAGAAAGTGTCGAGGGCCTCGACTATCAGATACCCTTTACTCAGCCAAAAGGAGTGCGAGGTAGATTATGTTTTCGAGCTCACTTGCAAGCTCCACCTAGCGGTGATTACGATAATTACTCATATCTTTTAATGAATGGTCAGTCGGCATGTAGATTAATTAAGCTTCAATTAAGCTTCCCAAACTTATAAACCTTAAATATCTTATAAAAAACGATTATGTATCTATTTATGAAATGATTATTCCATTTATATGGCAACCTCGGTAAGAAGTGTGCATACAACTTCAGAAAAACGTAGGCGGTGGCTACAAATACCCGTTTCAGAAAGATAGTCAGTTCTTCGAAACCATTTCTTGCATATCACATAATAAATGACACAAAAGCAGTGGGCGACAACCTGACTTTTTCTCTCAAAGAAAATTAAAATCATGCAAGACCCAAATAATAAACCAAATAAATGACTAACTGGAAATTATTTAATGCACGTAAAACACCAAAATACTAAGACTAAAATTGAGAAATGGGAAAAAGAAATTATTAGGCCACCTGTGAAAATAAATAAGCTTATCAAAAGCGACCCACGGGGCATAAGCAAGAGAAATGCGTTTGAGTGGAAAGGCGGCAAATCAAATGGGACTACTTTTTCTGCTTCTTGTTTCTCGTGTGCCGCTTGTCTTGGCCGATCAAGTTTGACGGGCCCCGAAAAGCCTACCCACGTGGACAGCCCACGTTCCACAAAAAAAAACAAAAAGAGTACGACTCCAAAACTTGAAGTCATCGCCAACCTACATACAAAAACATAGATAGAGCGGGAAAGAAGTTTGGCGCCAATTATGCTGTGGGCAGGCCATAGAAGACAGGCAGAAAAAATAATAATAAAATGTGGAAAAATTATGAAGAAACCGCCATTCGCCAAGAAGCATTTATTTATGTCTTGACTCGTAAATTTGAATGCGAACGTGGCCGGCTGTCAATTTGCAAGATACAGGATGCCATCCCCATCCATAAGGTTGAATGGGGCGTGAAATGTGTGAATTTACGATGCGATGCGAGTCCCTTCTATGAATATAGTCAGGTTGAAGGAGACTCTATACAGCATGTGTTGGCATGATAACCAAACTCGACGGCGTTCAATGAACCGCTGACTTTTCGGGCAGCCATTCATGGGATAGGGTCTACTGCTGCTGCGATAACGAAACTCTATCTGCAGCGATTGAAGAAACTCTTTCTCATGTACATACACCATGTCCACACGAACTTAAGTAGCAGATATCCCCTTCAGTTTGGATTCTCAGTTCGCATAAGTCACGTTTTGTCATAAATAATACAACTGATTAGCATGTGAGCAAAAATAACATTGGTATAGTATTAGAGAATAAATCCATGTTTTTCGTATTTCTGAGATCATTAATAGAATAGCGATAGAACTCTTGTGCGCAGCACAACAAGTTGGTTGCAACTTAAGTAGTAATCGTAGTTGATTTTTTTCTTAAAAGCAAGACAAACTAAGTAATAAACTTACACCAATCGAACAAACTAACAATGGCTCAGCTCTTGTTCTTAAGTGATTCTTAACTATTAAACACCTAAAGCAGCAATCAGTCGGACGAACCCACAATATTAATGATCTGCGGATCTCTGCGACTTATGGAAGTTGTCCTGGGGACAACTACATAGTAACTGCAAGTCGCAGAATGGGGTTAAAGCACCGCTAGCTGAGACAAGTTTGGCTCTGACCAAATCCGCTTGGCCAAGTAGCCACCTATATATTCCATAACTACAACGCCTTATTGGCTGCATACCTCTCTGCATTCTTGGGCTCAAATTGGCGAATGATGTGCCCCATCTGCCGTAAATCTGTCCGTCTTAATCACTGGCAGCCAAAGTTGAGCACTGAAGTTGAGCTTGTCGTTTGTCAAGAAAAGTTTAACAAGTTTCTAAGTACAGGAGATGGAAGTTTCTGCCTCCTGTTTATGTATCTTTCGTGCTACTTCATATATGTATCTATGTGATGCATTGTGCGAGTGTGTTTGACCCAGAAAGTTGTGCGAGCTGGTAACCCATCAAAGTTTTATGACTGTTATATGCTGTCGAGTGACATAAATTCATGGTTTATTAATTAAGTTTCGGTGCCTTTCTAGGTGTGTTGGTGGAGAAGGTCGGTCTTGGTTGGAATGTACTAACTTTTTTAAACTTTTTTAGCTTTGCAATTAAAAAATACATTCTGTTGAGAAATTTAAGAGTATTTGCACGGCAAAATATTGGTTCTTGTTTCTAAGAATGTTCCTATCTAGTGTTTTTCTTCCACAACGGCATAATTTGTATTGACAGCTCCCTTAAGCCATTTAATCAAAGTTTTCATTTCAATTGATCTTCTCACTCCATCCTTTTTCAACATTTATTTCATAAAATCAGATATATTAACCATGTCAACTTTCAATTTAGGCAATCGCTATCTTGAACTCAATTGTATTGATCTATTTTGTAAACGAAATGCATCTCAATTAAACGTATCTCCAGCATCTTTAATAATTCCCCAGCGGCTGCTCCGTGAGGAAAAAGATGAATCACTCGGAGATTTCTTCGAAAAATAAGGCAGGCAATTGAGGAACAGGGCAAAGCCCGGGGAACAACAATTGCAGCTGGGTGTTTGTATAGTGGAAAGAAAGAAAAATTAAACCTTCAACGAAAAAATCTTTTTTACATCCCACATGGTACATGGTTTTCCCCTCCACCTCTCCTGTACCTCTTGCATTTTTTTCACGTTTTACAGTGGGCTAAAAATAAAATGCACACACAGAATTGATGTGCGAGTATGTGAGTATAAAAGGATGCACTCCGCTTGTCTGTCAGTCAGGCGGATTTTTCTTGTAGTTGTTGCTACTGGCAGCAAGTCAGTGCGTTTCAAAGTCAACTCTTTTTAGGCGTCGGCACAGCCTTTAGTGCAGTTCATTAAAATATTTATTTAAAGTCCCCCACCTCACGCATACCCATACCCAACAGCCCAACCACCACAGCGCGTTGCTCTTTTATATGACTCGGCTCTTTGTTTATTTCACTGTATACAGCCTTTCTTTATAGCCCACACTCGGAGGTATAGGGGTATCGGAGCAGAATAAGATATATAGAGGGACATGTGATGGCAAAATTTTTGCCTGAGCCAGCCCTTCGTCGTCTGGCTTTTCCTCATGTCAGCAGATAATATTCCTTAGAATCTTCAGAATCGCTTAATTGCTATCTGCGCTCGATGTGAGCGTGCATCCTACAGAACCCGTTGTTCGATATAATGCACTCCTTGAATTTTATTATAATTATCTTGAAGTGGTTCCATACTTGCCTTAACTTAGGGGCTTGCTAACTATAAACTAACTTTGTAAAGCTTTCTTTGAACTAACATATCAGCCGCAAAAACTATATTTAAAAGATACGTAACGAACGCGACTTTACCGAATTATTTTCTAGTTTGCACCACAAACCACGAACCCAAGGAAAATATGAAGAAGAAGAAACTCGTGAAAAACACAACAAACCGCAATAGAAACGTCGAATGAGACCGTATCTGTGTGGAAATCAATTAGTATTGTCACAGGTAGCTGGCAGATACCCTGATACACACAGATATAGTCGCATATGAACAAGACCCATGCACAGCTCGAAATGGAAAATAAAGCTCGTTGACAAACAAACCAAGTGACAGCTGGACAAGACTTTGACTGAACAAACAAGTGGCTATGGGTATTGATTAGACAGCCAACCACCCTAATGCCCCTCCCGCCATGGTGGCAACAACTTGAATGGAATTTACAACAAATTATGGCAATTTACTGAACAAAGCCCGATAAAAGCTATCTAGAGATTGCAAAAATCATGTGCAAGGCAAGGAAAAAGAAAAGATAAAAGTTCTTGAGAGTCGAGTTGTATTTTGATATAGGCCCCTTGACTTCGATTTGTACAGAGCATGGCTATAAAAACGATTTTGAACACTCTTTACAGGAGAACATGCAATACAATATTTTATAACTATAACACAATTGTTTTTTTTAAGTAATCATCAAAATTTCTTCCAAAACTTTCTAACAATCAGGTTACACACAGATATAGTAGGAATTATCTGAATGCCACAGTACCTGAGCTAAAGCACATTAACTGTGCCTAATTTATATGCAGCACATGACAGGCCGTGACACCAGATACATTTTGATTTTTCAGGCTGCTCAAAACGGAAATGGAAATGGTTTTATGCTTTGACCAAAACCAGAAAACCTGCTAACGAGTGTAAATCACTGGCAGAGACAACAAATTTCAATTAAACCACCGAAAAACAAAGAAGAACAAGGGTGGAACGCGTACCCAACGAGTTCCGACCACCCTCATTTTGTTATTTGTTCACCGCTTTTCCCCGACTTACTTGGAACGGAAAAAAACACAGAAAGCTAACAAAGCGAATTGAGACCGCAAATAAAATATGTATAGGCTGTGAGCTTGGCTATATGGCATGGAAGTTGGCCGGCAACTTAATTTAGCCGGGCCCAGTGCGGCTGTCAGCGGACCTAGGTTGTTGTATCTGTGTATCTCTGGGATACAACGACAGATTGTCTCTCAAGTGTCCACTGTTGACCCATTTCATCGGCACGATTAACTCGTTCGCTTTTAGCCAACAGTCCAAGTCAAGTTTTGTTTCTACTTCGGCCTCTATTTTCTTCCTTTCTTCCATTTCGAACTGTGCATCCGTGTGATGGCATCGACAGTCGCCATATCTAGGCTGAGATATTTCAAGCATGAGATGCCCAAAAGAAAAACTGAACCGTTCTTAATAGTAATAAATGCGAATTCATCCAATAAGTCTCGCTAGCAAATTAGTTCTTGATTTGGTTTCGAAGTGATCTACATATTGACAAATGATGAAATATGTCAATTTAGTGTATAATTGAAATGCAATTCATAAACAAGTTGTAGGTACGTTTTGAATGCCTTTTTTAGTTTTTACTTATAATATATAAATTTAACATGCAGACGAGAAAACGGCTTTTAGTAATCTAAAAGTTCTGTCAGTTTAAAACTAACTTTTTATGCAGCTCTCAAAATGTAAACTTTCTTGATGAATTTACAAACGATATGTTCGAAAATGAGTTTTTTCTTCTGCTATATTATTACCCATAAACTATTCTTGCACTAAATATACTTAAGGAACCTAGCTTTACAAGCTTAAACAGACACTTTGATTCGAACCCAAAAACTCAAATGATGATGTCAGAAGGGTGGTTGAGTTGCCAAAAATGAACGAACGGCTATGCTAACAAACGGGTATTTTTATCGGCTTCGGTTTCGTTCGCTTCAGTCAAGTGTGTTGTCGCTGGCTTATCTCTGCCGCGTTCCCCACTCCCTCGCCCAGCTCACTCACACACATGCACTCTGTTCAGCTGATAAGGAGGGCATGTAAGCGGTGAATGAATATAGAATACAGTCAAAACTTCCTAAGAACGAATAAGCACCACACCGAAGTTCCCAACTACGGTATCCTAATTAGACAGAATAGTTGGTTAAACAATGTTAAACTACTATCTTTTAAAGACATATATTAAAGGGTAAGCCAAATTTAATTTCAAATTGACCATCTTATGCAGTAAAGACTGTTACCATTTGCTCAACGATCTCTACTTGATGTTGGTTGTTGGTGGTAGCTGTTGGTGCTGCATTCTAGATACAGATACAAAAACCGTTATATGTACCGTGTAACAGTATTCCCTGTTTCTTTGTTATCACGAACGTTTTCCATTTATCGATAAGTCCCTGTGTTCAGATTCGGTCCTTTTGCAGAGCGTGATTATTGAGTTTCGTCACTATGCAAATAGAGATACGAGGTACGGAGCGATAAAACTTAAGAGTCCAATAAGGCGGAAAATAACAAGAACTTGCCTTTTAACTGACTGTCGAGCAAATCGAAAGCGAAATCTATTGAAAAATCAACATTCGCACGCAGGACGAGAGCAAAGGAAAGAGACAGCGAGAATGAGGGGTGTGAGGTGGGTGGTTTCATGGGTGGCAAGTCAAACAAATGCAATGACCTGAATTTGGAGCGTTGTGTGCAAGGAAATGTGAAAACGGGCGATAAGAAGGTGGAGAAGAACGTGAATAAGAGTGGGTATTTTTCAAAACAAACCTATTTTAACCAAGTAAAAAAAACTTGTTCTAAGTTATACTGCTTTTCCTAGTTTTAGTTTTTATTAAAATTTTCCATAATGAAATAAATAAAATCAAAAACATTTTTGCAAAAATTATAAGGCTAGCGAGCTGGCTTGAAAATGTATAAATTAACAAGTGCTACAAGGTATAAATACATACATAGCCATTGTCTATTGTCTAAGTGGATTTAGCTATATTTATTTCAGGTACATGTTCACTCTTCACTGTGCAATTTGTGTAAATATTTTGAATAATTCCCGTTAATCTGAATCTTTCATTCACAACACTCTCACTCTCCCCTTCCCTTTCCCCCTCTTATCCCTGCTACTCTTATTTTAATGACATTTGGGCCCACACTGCGAGTGTTAAAAAGGTAAACATGTGTTGCCAAAACACGAAGCCCCACCGAAAGTAACGGCACAAGGCGCGGCACCTGTTTACCGAAAAGGAAGAGGAAGACGGCCGAAAAACCCTGGCTCTTTGTCGGGCAGCATGTATGTATGCGTGAGCTGGGAGGCTGGGTGTGTGTGTGTGTCCTTGTGCCTGGCCCAACAACAACAATGATGGGGAGGGCGCTTAAAATGGGGGTGTGGGAGGGGGACAAAGTCCACATCTACACTTGCCTTCTCTCTCTCTCGTTCTGTCGCCCAGCTCAGCAGCGTTGTATCGGTGTGCGTGCGCGGCTGGGGTCGTATGTGTGTGTGCTGGAATTTACGTGCTTATTGAATTTTCAGCGCTGCGAGTTGCGCAAAAAACAAAGAAAACCCGTTGAGTTTGACGCTTTGAACTGCAATTAATTTCAATTTAATTAGGAGCGCGATGGCAGGCTGGAATTGCTTATTTTCTGGGTGTTGTTTTTCGCCGAGCTGCGCCCTTTACACGGACGCGGATACACACTCACACACACAGGCGCGCGTAAGCCGAGAATTTTTCAGTGCGAAAAATCCACAACTCCGCTGAATTTTCGCGGCAGATAAACTGCAAGAATCAAGTGGATCGCACAGTTATTCGGTTGGTTGGAGTTTCCCGCACATGCTGTCCTCTGATTTTTCTATCAATTTTTCCTGCATTTTCCGCTGCCTCAGTACGTGCAGTCCGTTCGCGTTGACTTCGGGGAAAAAACTCACAGATACTTTGGCTCACGGATACTTTGGCGCTACGAGATACGGATAGGTGCAAGTGGAGAAACATCGATAGACTATCGATTCCAAAATGTTAGCTAACAGCTCTGTTGTCAGCGTTTACTAACACGCCATCTACAACTTTTCGAGTGGGACTAGAAATATCGATAGATACATCGATGCTATAAATGTAATTTACCCGAAAAAATAGTTTTTCAACAATTTCAATTGTTGTTTTTTTAAATTAATTTTTCTAAACAAGTTGTATTTTCTATTTGTTATATTAATTTATATGGAAGTTATTTATTGACATGAGGTTGTTGAATTACTGAAGTTTCTGAAAGTTGACTTTGCATGGAACAGCTGATTTACAGGTGACCAAAATTCAACAATTCATCAATTCAACAGTTTGGGAAATACCCTGAATAATTTAAAATAATACATCAATTAGGTGGAATTCTTTATAATGGTTCAGCCATTTTGATTTTCATGTATTCACAATAGCTGTGAGCAGTGCTGCAGTTGCGGGGGCGGGAAATATATTTTTTTAAATGGCGCGCGCATTTTTTGATATAATTTATTTTACTTTTACGTCATCGAAATGTATCATAAGCGTTCAGCAGAAGAAAAATTATTACAGATTACTAATGCATCAGTGACCAATGATCATGTTGTTCTGCTGAATGCGACCACTTACAACCACAGTTAGTTAAACTTATTAATTTCTGCTGGAAATCGAACCGGGGTATCGGAGTCGGGCAGTACTGCACCCCGACCTCTTGCAGGATCTGGGTCGAAACCATCTGGTCTTACTATATAGCCTATTACCCTATTATAGGGTCTTCCAACAGAGCTCCATTCACCATCCACCATCCGTTGAACGGATGGTCCGTAAGGTTTTTGACGGACTTTGACGGGCTCTTTTATGCGATATTTAGGCGATGTTTTCTCGGTGCAACTCTGAATTCTTCCCTTTGACTGTTAAAAATGGAACGTTGACTACGAGAACAACTCAAATCGATGGCGGGAAAAAATCTAAATAATGCTTAAACTCATTGTTTTTTTGGCTATTGTTGAACTATTTGTAGTTGTTATGAGCAGAGAAGCGTTCGCAAATAAGTTGCTATGTGTGGGACAAAATGTAAGCTGTTTCTGTGTACGAAAACATCAATGTTTGCAGCAAAGTCTCAGAATATGTTCTGCACTTCATAAATATTAACTAATGTTAATTAAAAGTGTACTATGTACTCCTATAAAGTTCCAAAGTTGATATAAATTACCAAAACAGCACAATTTTGGGTTTCTTTTCAAATTTGCCATATTAATATTGGCTAGACAGAGCCGTAGTAAGAGCGTCGTGCGGGGTACGGGAGGTTAGGCTCTCCCCCAGTCAGCAATATGTATGCATATTCGATGTGGAATATGTTATGAAAGCTCAGATATGTTTTAAACTATTATCTTATGCTGTTTATTGTATTATTCTGCAATAAAATAAGGAAAACAAATTTTACGACATTTTTGCTTAGTTGAAATCCCCCTTCGTAAATGTTGAGCTGAGCAACTGCCTTTCAAGTCAGCTGTTATTGGAGGGGATGGTGGATGGAGCTCTGCGGGAACACGAGTTTCACATTTGTCAAAAATTCCAAACGTTTCACACGGATGGACACTATTCGAAGAGGCTATAAGTCATGGGATACAATCTCCTCGTAGTCGTCGAGCAATAAAATGTAAAAAGAAAATAGTTACAATATTTTATTTACAGTACCAGAAAAAAAAATCAGGCTATCTTTTTTTGTTAAAGCAAAGCGAACTCCTTAATACCAGGGACACGTCTAACTATCGCCCGTTAAAATTCGTCAAATTTGGATGGCGGATTACCTGGGAAATTTTCGGAACGGCAAAACCTTATGGACCATTCATCCAACGGATGGTGATGGTGGATGGTTCTCTGTGGAAAGTCGTTATTATTTGCCGTTTTCTTTCCATCTAAAGCTAATTGTTAATTAAACCTCAAATTATCCGATTCGAGGCGTTGCAAAAAGTCCTTAACATCAAGTTAAAGGATGAGGATGTACGCACCATATTTTATGGACTGCATTTTATATTCGTTAACAGCCCTTCGCCTAAGAGTTACCAGATTTCAGGCTCAAAATTATTTTGACCGCTTCTTCCCCCTTTTTTTGCTCTCCAATACTTTTGTTATTTCATCCGTTCAACGGATGGTTCTTTGTGGAAAGAGGCTACAATTACTGTCTCCAAATTGATCATTTTTAAACATTATTTGGCAGTACCTGGTTTGAAAAAGGTTCCTTTTCTTTAACAACAAAAAAATCACCTAATTAAAAAGCCCTGGTTTTTTTCTGCTCCTGTCATTGATGAACACTGCCTATCATTTTAGATTTTCATTTTATTGCTCGACGACGCCGGGTAGATTGTATCCCATGACTTGCAAGAAAATCATAAGGTTGCAACACAGATCCTGCAAGAGGTTTGGAGGTGCAGTACTGCGAGGAGTTTAAAAGACAGTTTGACGGTACAATGTAATCAGCTTAGAGGTCGACGACAACCAACCGGAAGGAGCTGGCCAACCACACGGAGTCTCCAGCTGAAGGAGCAGTACCTGGACCCCGAAGCATAGACAACATTAAAGCCCGCAGAGTGCCAAACAGAACCAAATCAAACCAAAGCTGGTCATCAGCACCTGGCATCACGACAGCTGGTGGAGCCTGAGCCTTTTTCTCTGCCGACCAAGTAAGTGAGCGAACTCCTGCAACTCGTCAGGGAGGCCTGGGATACTGTGATCGCCAATGCAGCGCACCCCGAAACAGGCTCCTACCGCACATGTCATTGCTTTGGGCCAGAAGCTGTCCGATGTGTGCCACAAGCTGGTAGAGGAAGCTATCCGTGGACAATCCACCGATGAGAGCGTCGTCCTGCTAACGGAGATCTTTCTGGGCATCGAGGACTCTTTGCAATTGCAGGACTTCGTATTAATTAGATTTCTAATTGATAAATTAAGAGCTTGAGTCTTCCCTCCTTGCTAAACTAGAACTAGTTGCTGTTCTGTATTGGACACAGCTTTGGAAAACCGATATGATCGCGTACCATTTTTCTGCGCAAATTATCCATTTCCATCTGAGAAAAGGTAATCGGCTCATCGGGCGATATATACTCTTCTAACATACTGCTAAATACTCTGAAATCGCTTGCATTCATATGTTGCGGCACATTCGGTGCGCTCTCAGTCCCAAATTCGCTGGTGTCGAACGGCTGCTTACGATTATTCAATGACTCCGTGGGCAAATAGGCCTCTAAAGCGTTCAGGACGGTTCTGGTTCGGGTGCTCCATGGAATCATAGCAGGGGATGGATTTGTTCCGCATACGTATGATGGCCATGCACCACTAGACTGCGATGCACTGCACTGGAACAAGAATTACGTCCTTGGAGCAATTGTCTCCCCTTACACGGAGGGAAACCAGAAGACCTTCAACACGAAATTTCGATGGGCTTCGAAATATTAAAGAGACTGCGACTGTTGGTACGGGTTGGTATAACCACAGGAAAGGGGAGTCGGCTAACGGGGAAGCAGGCCCGGAAACCAAAAGTCGGAACAGTACTGGACGTGGAGATGACAACCACGCAGGGATACGCAATTAATCCTGTTAAAGACGGTAAGCTCCTTTGACTTGCTTTTAGGCGGTTTATTTCGGCTTGAAAGCGGGGCCAAAAATAACAATTATTTTTAAGTCCTTTAAAATTAAATGTGAAGAAAAATATAACGAATTTTTGAAAAGAGTTTTTTCTAGAAAGTGCGCAAACAACCATGAGAACCGCAGGCTATCCGAGTACACCAGATTCATTTGCAGCCAGGCAGAGCGCCAAAAAACGACACCAGCATCACCTCAGTCCAGCTCCGATGATTACTGCTCGAATAAAAGAAAAGCCAACACGAAGACCACCCACACGTGAGTGTCTTTCCTTATACAAATTAAAAACTTGTACCACTATAAGTGGCGCTTCGAAGTCCCATAGTGGCCAGACCTACTTAAGGATGACTTCGTGGAGCAGTTTAAGGCCAAGTCGGCTCGAATGCAGGAGGAATCCGAACACCGTCGTGAATTGGCAGTTGTGCAGTAAGTTTCCATCATATCACTCAACCTGTAGACACCCAGTATTAAAATAATGTTTCAAATTACAGGGCTAATCGCAGCATTGACTAACGACGTGCCTGGGAACAAATTCAAGTACCGGATCAGCCCCAAGTCAATCTTCGTCATCGGGTCGCTGGACAGAACAGTTGAAGAAGCAAACTAAGCTTCATCCGCTTACCAAGGAGCCCATGAAGCGCTATAACGACTTGATGCACGGCGATTGACCGACTGTAAGCAAAAGATTTGGATTAATTGGCGTTAAATGCTAATTATTATTAATTCCAGGATGTTGTTGTCAAGTTCAACCTGCACATTCACCGCAGTGAACTGGCAAACTTCCCTCCGTGTATGCGATGAACCCATTCCAGTTCTGTTCACACTTTTGGTTTTCGGGCCTGCCTCCCCGTTGCCTGATTCTCTTTTCCTGCGCTTATATCAACCGGTTACAAACTGTCGCAGTCTTTTCAATATTTCCAATCCCATCGAAATTTCGTTTTGGAGGTCTTCTGGTTTCCCTCCGTGTAAGGGTAGACAAATTCTCCAAGGACGTGATTCCTGTGCCAGTGCACTGCATCGCAGTCTACTGGTGCACGGCCATCATTTATATGATGAACAAACTCATCCACTGCTATGAATCCATGGGGCATTCGAAACAAACCATCCTAGACGCATTAAAGGCCTCTCTGGCCACGGAATCATTGAATAATCGCAAGAAGCCGTTCGACACCGGCGGCTATTTTATTGAGAGCTCACCGAATGTGCCTCAACAAATGAATGCAAGCGATTGCGGAGTATTTAGCGGTATGGTCGCAGAGTATATATCGCGAGATCTGGAATCACATTTTCTCTTTTTCTTTTTTTTAGGAAATTGATTCCGGTGAGATTCAAAGCTGTGTCCAACACAGCACAGTCACTAGTCCCAGTTCATCACGGAGGGGAGATTCAAGCTCTTAATACGAAGTCCTGCGATTGCGGAGAGTCGTGGATGCCCAGGAAGATCTCCCTGAGCAGAACGACGCTCTCCTTGGTGGATTTTCCGCGGATGGCTTCCTCTACCAGCTTGTGGCACAAATCGGCCAGCTTCTGGCGCAAGGCAATGAGAGACTTGCGGAAGGACCGTGTTTCGGTCCCTGATAGAGTTGCAGGAGTTCGCTCACTTAATTGTCCGGTTGAGGAACAGGGTCAGGCTCCACCAGAAGTCGTGGCGCCAGGAGCTGTTGACCAGCTTAGAGATTTGGTTCCGATCGTTACTCTGCTGTCTTGAATGTTGCTTCTGCTTCGGGGACTTGGTACTGCTCCTTCTTCTGGAGACTCCGTGTGGTTGACCAGTTAAAAAAAAAAGAACAAAGCGTCGGAGGCGAAAATAATTGTTTTCGCCTGCGGCACTTTGAATTTTTTAAAAGATGTTACATACTTACTTTTTTTTTGATTCACTGTCAAATCATTGTCTTATAAATAAACAATTTTATTTAAAAGTGCAAAAACGTTAAAACGTTGGATTTAAATCTCGGAATAAATCCTAGGCAAAATATGGTTTTCAGAAATATGATACGCAATAAATTTGTACACACAACTTGTGTTTTTATGACGTCTAGACCCCGAAAAAAGGTTAAAATAATTCATCCTCCTTAAACCAGAATTCTTCAGATTTACTTTTAAAAGTGATGTACATGCATATATATCGGTTATCCATAGTCACTAGAAGTTCTTAAGGAATCACTGTCCATCAAGGATATTTAATTACATTTCAATTCGTTTTTATAATTGCGGTCCATCGAGGGCAATTTTTTAGCGATTTTTTTATTTGACTTTAAAAATACAAAGTTGATATCAGAACTTTTGTGTCTTGAAAGTGCTATCGTCACTATTTTAACCTCGTTAAGAGAAGTTTTTGTTTGATTGATCTGTATGGAAAAGCTTAAAATAAATTAAAAATTAAATTTAAATTGTCTAAAGCGGGTGGATACGAGTAGTGCTGTAAAAAAAAATCGAAATCGAAAATAAATGTAAAATTTTAAACTGTAAAAAATCGTAAAGAATGTTAGTGGCATTTTCGTGATGATGATTCTGTTCACCCTAAAACTCAAAACAGTAGTGATTTCAAGACATCCCTCATTTCCTTTGAATTTAAACAGACGCGAACTAACAGATTAAGCTTTTTATAGGCATACAACTTTAAGTTTACTAGGTTAAGGGGGGGTTAGGGTCTTGCAAAAATCTTGTAGATTAACATCTTAAGATTATACAAAAGAAGTTTTAAGTCAATCGGACAAAAACTTTAGAAGTTATGCTAAAACTAGTACCCTAACCTCTAAGACTTTAGGTACGTAAGTGCATCTTTGAGTGCGTTTTTTTTTCGAAACCACGTTTTGAAAGTCCGTGTTCATCGGCATTTCTAAACGGTTTAGCCGATCGTTTTTAAATTTGTCGCATATTTTTCTGTATAAAAAAAAACCCGCCCCCTGGGAAGCGTTTTTTTTTTTAACTTTAAATATTATTTTTTTAATCCGAAAGTCACATTTTTTAGTTGAAGAACGCTTTTTTGACTTTGGAATATCGAAAAAAAATTCTCAAAAATAAAAAAATAAAAAATTAGTTCACAAGCGAAATGTAAAAAGAAAATGGAAGTTTGATCATTTTTAGCGGAGGTACAGTGAACACCGCAAAACGCCTTTTTTTTAATAGTGAGGGGATTCCCTAAACTGTTAAATTGCTGAATTGTTGAAAATTCAACAAAAATTTTTCAGGAATTAAGGGAACGACCCAAAATGGTTCCTGTTGAATTTTCAAACAGCTGTTATTTGTTGAAAAGTTTCACGGAACTTTAAGCATGTAAAATTTGATTTATTATTGCTATTTACTGTCTAAAATTTTTACCAAAGTAAAAGGAACCACAAATGTGCTTTCTAAGTTGATTTTAAAATAAATAATGCGTACTGGTGATACTAAAATGTTACAGAGTTGCCATGACTTTTAATAAAAAAGGTGACAACTCTGGCCTTTCAGCAATTCATCAAAATTTTCAACAGCCTCGAGGCTGATGAATTGCTGAAATTTCTGAAAGTTGACTTTGTATGGAACAGCTGATTTACAGGTGACCAAAATTCAACAGTTTGGGAAATACCCTGAATAATTTAACAAAATACATCAATTCGGTGGAATTCTTTATAATTGTTCAGCCATTTTGATTTTCATGTATTCACAATAGCTGTGAGCAGTGCTGCAGTTGCGGGGGCGGGAAATATATTTTTTTAAATGGCGCGCGCATTTTTTGATATAATTTATTTTACTTTTACGTCATCGAAATGTATCATAAGCGTTCAGCAGAACAAAAATTATTACAGATTACTGATGCATCAGTGACCAATGATCATGTTGTTCTGCTGAACGCGACCACTTACATTTCACAGTTAATTAACTTACTAATTTCCGCTGGAAATCGAACCGGGATATCGGAGTCGGGCACTCTAACCTAGGGTCTCTAGAGTCTTCCCACAGAGCTCCACCACCATCCGTTGAACAGATGGTCCGTAAAGTTTTGCCGTTCCGAAAATTTCCCAGTTAGTCCGCCATCCAATTTTGACGGACTTTGACGGGATCTTTTATGCGATAGTTAGGCGATGTTTTTACGGTGCAACTCTGATTCTTCCCTCTTGACTGTGAAAAATGGAACGTTGACTACGAGAACAACTCAAATCGATGGCGGGAAAAAAACTAAATAATGCTTAAACTCATTGTTTTTTTGGCTATTGTTGAACTATTTGTAGTTGTTATGAGCAGAGAAGCGTTCGCAAATAAGTTGCTATGTGTGGGACGAAATGTAAGCTTTTCTGTGTACGAAAACATCAATGTTTGCAGCAAAGACTCAGAATATGTTCAGCACGTCGTAAATAATAAGTAATATTAATTAAAAGTTTACTATGTACTCCTATAAAGTTCCAAAGTTGATATAAATTACCAAAACAGCACAATTTTGGGTTTCTTTTCAAATTTGCCATATTAATATTGGCTAGACAGAGCCGTAGTAAGAGCGTCGTGCGGGGTACGGGGGGCTCTCCCCAGTCAGCAATATGTAAGCATACTCGTTATAGAATATGTTATGAAAGCTCAGATATGTTTAAAACTATTATCTTATGCTGTTTATTGTATTATTCTGCAATAAGATAAGGAAAACAAATTTTACGACATTTTTGCTTAGTTGAAATCCCCCTTCGTTAATGTTGAGCTGAGCAACTGCCTTTCAAGTCAGCTGTTATTGGAGGGGATGGTGGATGGAGCTCTGCGGGAACACGAGTTTCACATTTGTCAAAAATTCCAAACGTTTCACACGGATGGACACTATGCGAAGAGGCTATAAGTCATGGGATACAATCTCCTCGTAGTCGTCGAGCAATAAAATGTAAAAAGAAAATAGTTACAATATTTTATTTACAGTACCAGAAAAAAAAATCAGGCTATCTTTTTTTGTTAAAGCAAAGCGAACTCCTTAATACCAGGGACACGTCTAACTATCGCCCGTTAAAATTCGTCAAATTTGGATGGCGGATTACCTGGGAAATTTTCGGAACGGCAAAACCTTATGGACCATCCATCCAACGGATGGTGATGGTGGATGGTTCTCTGTGGAAAGTCGTTATTATTTGCCGTTTTCTTTCCATCTAAAGCTAATTGTTAATTAAACCTCAATTGAAGGCGTACCCAAAAGTTTCGAGCTTTGTCAATGAAATTATCCGATTCGAGGCGTTGCAAAAAGTCCTTAACATCAAGTTAAAGGATGAGGATGTACGCACCATATTTTATGGACTGCATTTTATATTCGTTAACAGCCCTTCGCCTAAGAGTTACCAGATTTCAGGCTCAAAATTATTTTGACCGCTTCTTCCCCCTTATTTTTGCTCTCCAATACTTTTGTTATTTCATCCGTTCAACGGATGGTTCTTTGTGGAAAGAGGCTACAATTACTGTCTCCAAATTGATCATTTTTAAACATTATTTGGCAGTACCTGGTTTGAAAAAGGTTCCTTTTCTTTAACAACAAAAAAATCACCTAATTAAAAAGCCCTGGTTTTTTTCTGCTCCTGTCATTGATGAACACTGCCTACCATTTTAGATTTTCATTTTATTGCTCGACGACGACGGGTAGATTGTATCCCATGACTTGCAAGAAAATCATAAGGTTGAAACACAGATCCTGCAAGAGGTTTGGAAGTGCAGTACTGCGAGGAGTTTAAAAGAGAATTCAGTAGTCGGCAGTTTGACGGTACAATGTAATCAGCTTAGAGGTCGACGACAACCAACCGGAAGGAGCTGGCCAACCACACGGAGTCTCCAGCTGAAGGAGCAGTACCTAGACCCCGAAGCATAGACAACATTAAATCCCGCAGAGTGCCAAGCAGAACCAAATCAAACCAAAGCGGGTCATCAGCACCTGGCATCACGACAGCTGGTGGAGCCTGAGCCTTTTTCTCTGCCGACCAAGTAAGTGAGCGAACTCCTGCAACTCATCAGGGAGGCCTGGGATACTGTGATCGCCAATGCAGAGCACCCCGAAACAGGCTCCTACCGCACATGTCATTGCTTTGGGCCAGAAGCTGTCCGATGTGTGCCACAAGCTGGTAGAGGAAGCTATCCGTGGACAATCCACCGATGAGAGCGTCGTCCTGCTAACGGAGATCTTTCTGGGCATCGAGGACTCTTTGCAATTGCAGGACTTCGTATTAATTAGATTTCTAATTGATAAATTAAGAGCTTGAGTCTTCCCTCCTTGCTAAACTAGAACTAGTTGCTGTTCTGTATTGGACACAGCTTTGGAAAACCGATATGATCGCGTACCATTTTTCTGCGCAAATTATCCATTTCCATCTGAGAAAAGGTAATCGGCTCATCTGGCGATATATACTCTTCTAACATACTGCTAAATACTCTGAAATCGCTTGCATTCATATGTTGCGGCACATTCGGTGCGCTCTCAGTCCCAAATTCGCTGGTGTCGAACGGCTGCTTACGATTATTCAATGACTCCGTGGGCAAATAGGCCTCTAAAGCGTTCAGGACGGTTCTGGTTCGGGTGCTCCATGGAATCATAGCAGGGGATGGATTTGTTCCGCATACGTATGATGGCCATGCACCACTAGACTGCGATGCACTGCACTGGAACAAGAATTACGTCCTTGGAGCAATTGTCTCCCCTTACACGGAGGGAAACCAGAAGACCTTCAACACGAAATTTCGATGGGCTTCGAAATATTAAAGAGACTGCGACTGTTGGTACGGGTTGGTATAACCACAGGAAAGGGGAGTCGGCTAACGGGGAAGCAGGCCCGGAAACCAAAAGTCGGAACAGTACTGGACGTGGAGATGACAACCACGCAGGGATACGCAATTAATCCTGTTAAAGACGGTAAGCTCCTTTGACTTGCTTTTAGGCGGTTTATTTCGGCTTGAAAGCGGGGCCAAAAATAACAATTATTTTTAAGTCCTTTAAAATTAAATGTGAAGAAAAATATAACGAATTTTTGAAAAGAGTTTTTTCTAGAAAGTGCGCAAACAACCATGAGAACCGCAGGCTATCCGAGTACACCAGATTCATTTGCAGCCAGGCAGAGCGCCAAAAAACGACACCAGCATCACCTCAGTCCAGCTCCGATGATTACTGCTCGAATAAAAGAAAAGCCAACACGAAGACCACCCACACGTGAGTGTCTTTCCTTATACAAATTAAAAACTTGTACCACTATAAGTGGCGCTTCGAAGTCCCATAGTGGCCAGACCTACTTAAGGATGACTTCGTGGAGCAGTTTAAGGCCAAGTCGGCTCGAATGCAGGAGGAATCCGAACACCGTCGTGAATTGGCAGTTGTGCAGTAAGTTTCCATCATATCACTCAACCTGTAGACACCCAGTATTAAAATAATGTTTCAAATTACAGGGCTAATCGCAGCATTGACTAACGACGTGCCTGGGAACAAATTCAAGTACCGGATCAGCCCCAAGTCAATCTTCGTCATCGGGTCGCTGGACAGAACAGTTGAAGAAGCAAACTAAGCTTCATCCGCTTACCAAGGAGCCCATGAAGCGCTATAACGACTTGATGCACGGCGATTGACCGACTGTAAGCAAAAGATTTGGATTAATTGGCGTTAAATGCTAATTATTATTAATTCCAGGATGTTGTTGTCAAGTTCAACCTGCACATTCACCGCAGTGAACTGGCAAACTTCCCTCCGTGTATGCGATGAACCCATTCCAGTTCTGTTCACACTTTTGGTTTTCGGGCCTGCCTCTCAGTTGCCTGATTCTCCTTTCCTGCGGTTATATCAGCCGGTTACAAACTGTCTTTTCAATATTTCCAATCCCATTGAAATTTCGTTTTGGAGGTCTTCTGGTTTCCCTCCGTGTAAGGGTAGACAAATTCTCCAAGGACGTGATTCCTGTGCCAGTGCACTGCATCGCAGTCTACTGGTGCACGGCCATCATTTATATGATGAACAAACTCATCCACTGCTATGACTCCATGGGGCATCCGAAACAAACTATCCTAGACGCATTAAAGGCCTCTCTGGCCACGGAATCTTTGAATAATCGCAAGAAGCCGTTCGACACCGGCGGCTTTTTTATTGAGAGCTCACCGAATGTGCCTCAACAAATGAATGCAAGCGATTGCGGAGTATTTAGCGGTATGGTCGCAGAGTATATATCGCGAGATCTGGAATCACATTTTCTCTTTTTCTTTTTTTTAGGAAATTGATTCCGGTGAAAAGCTGTGTCCAACACAGCACAGTCACTAGTCCCAGTTCATCACGGAGGTGAGATTCAAGCTCTTAATACGAAGTCCTGCGATTGCGGAGAGTCGTGGATGCCCAGGAAGATCTCCCTGAGCAGGACGACGCTCTCCTTGGTGGATTTTCCGCGGATGGCTTCCTCTACCAGCTTGTGGCACATATCGGCCAGCTTCTGGCGCAAAGCAATGAGAGACTTGCGGAAGGACCGTGTTTCGGGGTGCCCTGGATTGGCGATCAGAATATCGCAGGCCTCCCTGATGAGTTGCAGGAGTTCGCTCACTTAATTGTCCGGTTGAGGAACAGGGTCAGGCTCCACCAGAAGTCGTGGCGCCAGGAGCTGTTGACCAGCTTAGAGATTTGGTTCCGATCGTTACTCTGCTGTCTTGAATGTTGCTTCTGCTTCGGGGACTTGGTACTGCTCCTTCTGCTGGAGACTCCGTGTGGTTGACCAGTTAAAAAAAAAGAACAAAGCGTCGGAGGCGAAAATAATTGTTTTCGCCTGCGGCACTTTGAATTTTTTAAAAGATGTTACATACTTACTTTTTTTTTGATTCACTGTCAAATCATTGTCTTATAAATAAACAATTTTATTTAAAAGTGCAAAAACGTTAAAACGTTGGATTTAAATCTCGGAATAAATCCTAGGCAAAATATGGTTTTCAGAAATATGATACGCAATAAATTTGTACACACAACTTGTGTTTTTATGACGTCTAGACCCCGAAAAAAGGTTAAAATAATTCATCCTCCTTAAACCAGAATTCTTCAGATTTACTTTTAAAAGTGATGTACATGCATATATATCGGTTATCCATAGTCACTAGAAGTTCTTAAGAAATCACTGTCCATCAAGGATATTTAATGGGGTCTGCCCTGCTTATGCTTATTATTTTAACATATGTATAATAGAAAGCCCAATTCGTTTTTATAATTGCGGTCCATCGAGGGCAATTTTTTCGCGATTTTTTTATTTGACTTTAAAAATACAAAGTTGATATCAGATATCGTCACTATTTTAACCTCGTTAAGAGAAGTTTTTGTTTGATTGATCTGTATGGAAAAGCTTAAAAAAAATTAAAAATTAAATTTAAATTGTCTAAAGCGGGTGAATACGAGTAGTGATGTAAAAAAAAATCTAAAAAAAATGAATTTAAAATTTTGAACTCAAAAAAATCGTAAAGAATGTTAGTGGCATTTTCGTGATGATAAATCTGTTCACCCTAAAACTCAAAACAGTAGTGATTTCAAGACATCCCTCATTTCCTTTGAATTTAAACAGACGCGAACCAACAGATTAAGCTTTTTATAGGCATACAACTTTCAGTTTAATGACCAAATGGCAGGAAGAAAATCATAATATGTCCCAAACTACAAACTTCACCCAAAACTTCAATATTGCCTTATAATTATAAAGTTTTAAGTGAATTTCCCGAAATGTAACCTGGAACATCGATTGCTTATTTTTTAATTTTGTTTGGAGTGCTTTACTTTTTTCGATTGCTTTCCAAAACGCTTTTTATTGAGACATACTTGATATTCTTAACAATATAAACAACGGACCACCTATGCTATGGTGGACCATCAGCAAGAAAATTAAAAAAAAAATTGGATAAATGGGGAGATTTTATGGCAAACATATATGAAATAATGAATTAAAACAATCGTGTCTTTACTTCTTTGCCTTGGCCTTGGGTTTTGAAGCCGCGGAAGACGTTGCTTTTTTGGCACCACCAGCTGATTTGGAAGTACTAGGCTTCTTTTTGGCTTTGATCAAACCATCCAACTCAAGGTTGTCCTTGTCTTCGTCGTCTTCTGAGGAGACGTGACCACCAGTGCCGTCCTCTTCTCCTTGATCCGCGCCCAAGTAATCCTCATCTCCGCCACCCGCCTCCGCTTTCTTCTTTTTGATGCCAGCTTGAGCGGAATATGAGTATGCCAAAACCTCCTTGTTGTAGGAGCGGGTTAGAGCGGCCTTCACTCTCCCATCCACTGCATCCAAGGGTGATTTCTTACCCGGCCAGGAGGTAAGCTCGACCAGCGAGTCCAGATCCTCGCGGAGTAGGTGGTAATCCTTCATAACCTCAAGTGCGGCGGACACACCTTCCTGTCCGTCCTTGGCCAAAGGTCGGACAATATTATTCAGCAGGAAGGGGGCGTAATCCAGCCTCACGGACAGCCTTGAGGCCGAGGTGCAGACCCTAGTGTGATCGTGCAGTTCCTGGGCAAGTCTGGCCCGTTTCCCAGACTTGGAATTCTTGCCCAGCCACCCGGGAAAGTTTATCTGTCCAGTAAAGTGGCCGCACATGTGCTCGCCCGGCAGCACCGAGCTGAAAAAGGCTTGAGTGGGCAGCAGACTCCAAGCTGAGTTCGCGCGAATGCGCTTATCGACGAGGTCACCCAAGCTTAGGGCATCGGCCGTTGCTGCCACTTTGGCCAGAATGTCTTTCCTGAAAGAAGTGGAGATGGTGAATACTTGTTGTTGTGTGCAGAAAGGGAAACTATATTTTATAGACTTCTCGTTTACTTACTTGTTTCCCTGTGGTGAGACCTGGAGGTAGTTTTGCTGCACAAAGAGCGGGGCCAGGCTGTAGTCGTGGAAAAAGAGGTCGCTCTTGTCGGCCATGGACATGTGCTTGTGCTCATCCGCCGTAAAGACTTTCCGCACCACTTCCCAGGGTCCCAGCTTTAGATCCTTGGTGGCCACCTGTTGTCCTGACTTAAGGGAGGAGTCCTCCTTGGCGCTTAGAAGGGCAATGTGGTTGATGGATTGCCGAATGTCATTGTTGGTTGCTGCTATGATTTCCTCCACTTTTGCTGGTGAAATCTTTACCTTCTCCTTAAAGCAGATGCTCATGATTTTACCCTTGATCTGCTCGAGGCGCGGCCTCTGGAATCGCAGATCGTAACAGTAGTTTACCAGCGATCGAATCTTTGGATGGTTGCGATCATTACACATGCAAATGATCGGAATGGAGCTGTCCTTGATCAAGGCGATCAGCTCCTGCATTCCACCACGGTCCTCGTTTCCGGCCATGCCATCCACCTCGTCCATAATGAGCACGTGCTTGCGGGAGACCGCCTGTCCTTGGCCGTTAAAGTAGCCGGAGAGGGATTTGTTACTCAGCAGCGTGGACACTTCTTCTTTCAACAAGCGTTTGCTCCGGGTGTCTGAGGCGTTAAACTCCACCGCATCGAAGCCCAGCTCTTTCACCACCAGAGTCGCTGTAGTGGTCTTGCCGATCCCAGGGGGTCCCGATAGCAGAGCCGCCTTGTAGAAGCTGCCATCGTCGTTTTTGGCCCAAGGGTTGGGCCGTTGGGGCTTCTTGTTTCCATCGTGGTTAACATACCACTTGGACAACCAGTTCATTAGCCTAGGAAATGCGATTAATTAAATAAAAAGTTGAGATTTTATATAAATTATATTGTGATATTATATATCAATCAATGCGAAATTAAGTTGATGTTTTGATCTTACGGTTGCTCTCATAAAAACTCGACCGCGTTTCATTGAGAAACTTGCCTCTTAAGGTAAACATGGGTTTTTTGTTAAAGTTTTACCATAAATCCATATTTAAATAATAACCAAATATGTATTCACAATACCCCAAATCGTTTGAGCAGAAAATATTGTTTGAAATGTGCAAATTCTGACCTGCGTGCATCGCATATTCATATTCAATTCTATGCTTGTAACGGGCGGTGGATATCAACTCGCATAATTATCCTGGTCAAGAATGTCTATTCTATTCATTCTATAAGAAACGACTCCATATAGACTTCTGTAAACAAACTATTTTCGTCTCAATCCGGGGTGTTACAGAAATCTTTTTCAACCAAAGACGGTTGGTTTTGTGCATTGATGTACGCTAGAAATACAACGGAATTTTGTTGGAAAATATTTCTGTGACTCCCGAATCAGACGGTTTTGGAAACGGTTAGCTTTGAAGCCAAGCAACTCAAACCGGCGGTGTCCATAGAATCAATAGATTTTGATATGAGTTTCATGGTAAATTTACTTCTGAGCTAAGGAAAATATTACCTAAACCTACTATTAAGTTGGTTTTATATCGCCTAATTGATTTTGACATTTCCTGCAATATTTTTCAAAAATTATACCGTCGATGTTTCTTCCCAGAGGAAACTCCCATTTTTAGGTACTAATAAATCAACACAAAATACATATGTATGAAGTTTCCAATTCCTTGATTTTTGTTGTACAATGTACCTTACTTGGTCACGTTGCTAGCGGCTCCTGCCTGGCCTACGATCTCTTTGATATTCGTGGGCTTGTGTTTGTCGACCCATGCCATGCCGACCACATCCTGGGCCTTTGGTTCGGCAGACCTTGCCACTGAAACCTGTTGGTCCTGGGAGCTGGGCTCCTTCTTTACTTTTAGGGTAACAGCAGGCACATCATCCTGATTCTCCTGCTTTACTTTCAGGGTAACAGCTGGCACATCATTCTGCTTTTCCTTCTTTACCTTTGAGACAGTGGGTTCCTCCTTGACTTTACGTTTGGAGGCATCATGCTTATCACTACTCTTAGGCTTAGTGTCCTCCTTTTCCTCCTTAACTTTGGACTTGCTGGAAGCCTTGACCTCCTTTTTCTCCCGTTCCTTGGAGCTATGCTCCTCCTTGGGACTCTTTTTCTCCTCCTTGACCTGTTTTGATAGCCCGGATTTCTCCCTGATTAGGTCGAAGAGGCCATCCTCGCTCAGAATGGGAATGTTCAGATCCTCGGCCACTGCCAGCTTCTTGGGTCCCGCCTCTTCACCCACGACAAGATACTTGAGTTTCTTTCCCACCACTGTCATCACCTTTCCGCCGTACTCTTTGATCACAGCCTCTGCCTCCTCGCGCTCCATGGACTCTAGGACGCCGGTGACTACGAAGGTCAGTCCACTCAGGCAATCCGGGGAGCCCTTGGGGATTTCTTTGCTGCCGGGATTTAGGCAGCTGCTGCGATTCTTGTACTTTTGGTACAGCACGGCGGTCATGCGTTTCCGCTCGTGTCGCTCTTCGTCGGTTATGACACTGGACTCCAGGTCAGCGGGAGGCTTCTCCTTCTTCACACGCGGAGTGGTGGCCTTGGTCTTGCTGGCCTTGGGTTTGGCCGGTTCCGGACTGCTCTTCTTGGCTCTTTTAGGGGATGGAGATCTTCGGGGAGGCGATGGAACCCGTTCCTCCTTGACACTCTCCTCCAGATCGACTTCCATTAAACTCCTGTCTATGTCCTCATTTTCGAACTCTAGAACCGCCTTGGTCTTCGGTTTGGGCACCACCACCCGCTTGGTTTCGCCACCGAAGAGTTCGGAAGGATCCACGTGCCTCTTCAGCTTGGAGAGCGATGGTTTTTGGCCATTCCTGGCTTTCTTGGCATCCGGCTCCGGCGTGGCCGACACCACCTCGTCCTCGCTGGAGGCCGCCTTGGAAGCCTTGCGCTTCTTGGGCTCCGGCGGGCTGGCGGCAACATCCTCTTCGTCGCTGGAAATAATCAGGGCCTTCCGCCGTTTTGGCGCCTTCGACGGCGTCTCCCCGTTTTCGTCCTCCGCCTGTTTCGGCTTCGCGGGCAGCCGCTTGAAGAAGGTGTCGATGCCCTGAAACAACTCATTTGGGTAAATTGAAGTCATGTCCGTGCATCTGGTAAGCTGTCAACTACATACGCGTTGCATTACGGCTACTTTGCTGTTATTTAAGTTAAGTTGCGAATTTTGGAATTTGGGGCAATTTTTGGTAGTATATAAATACCGGAAAATCCCCGCGAAAAAGGTCCTAAAATTTCCAGTGGAAAAACATGGAACATCGATGCATCGATGTTTTTATTAGTTTTGGAATCATCGATGTTTTTCGTTTTAATTATTCCTTAAAATAAAAAAAAATTATACATTTTTTATTTTATGCTTAACATTTATTGTTTTGTTGGTCTTGTTGTCCGATGTCGGAGATTCCCGACCACTAATACCTTTCGCTAATTCCAGGAACAACTAAGGAAAACCTATTGATTACCTCTTTTTTAATTTATTTGCCGGATAAAGCGTTTTATTTTTTGGTTTTAATGTGAACCATAAAAGTTTGTATTATTCTACCAATTTTCTATAATATTTTACTAATTTATTAAAAAAAAATAATAACAATAATAATAACCGCGCAAAAACGATTAAAAATACCATATTTTAATAATAACACATGCCTACAAAATATACTTTTTATGTTAGTCGGAGAGTTAGTGCGGAACATTACCTTCGATAGCTGGAAAATGTCTATCGACTGGGGTTTTTACTTCACTATAGTAGCAGAGACACAAACCGAGCACTGCTTTAAAAATAAGAAAACTGCTTTAGGAAATAATAGCAGCGGTTATTTTTTAAAATCTTAATTAAATGCAAAATAAAATTATTCCGGACGAAATTCCCAGAAACTATGTCCGAGCTTGAACTTTCGGCTACAGTATACAATAAATAAACAAAACATAATTAGTTTCCATATTATTAACGTTTTTATTGTATTTAATTTTAGCTTTAAAGCCGAATTAAAAAAAATGTATAAAATTGCAAATGTATCTGTGCTGGCTACTACACCAAAAAAATGTATATACAAAAATGTATTTATACCCGTTACTTGTAGAGTAAAAGGGTATATTGTATTCGTGCAAAAGTATGTAACAGGGAGAAAGAAGCGTTTCCGACCCTATAAAGTATATATATTCTTGATCAGGGTCACTAGCCGAGTCGATCTAGCCATGTCCATCTGTCCGTCCGTATGAACGCTGAGATCTCGGAAACTACAAAAGCTAGAAGGTTGAGATTTCACACACATATTCTTGGGCTTCCTACGCAGCGCAAGTTTATTTCTGCCAAGCGCCACGCCCCCTTTAACGCCCATAATCGCCCACTAACGATTTTAAAATGTGTCTGGCGCCCACACCTTTAAAGATTTCCGAGAAGTATAAATGCAATTTTGTTGTGTATAAATATACCTATCGAAATGTAGAAGACATTTTTCAAATCGGACCATTCATTAAAAATTTATGCGCAATCAAAATAATTTTATATATCCATCTCCCTCGCACTCCCTTTAGCTGAGTGACGGGTATAAGATAGTCGGGACACCAACCCAACTATAGTGTTCTCTCTTGTTTTTTCTAAAAAACCGGCAGAGGCTACAATTTTTATTAAATTTCAATTTTCTTATGCATTATACAAATATGCATTGAACGGTAACAAAAGTATACCTTTCCTCTTCGAAAGTAATGTTATTTAAGATTACACATTTCTAAAATTCGGCAAGCTAAAAAAGTGGATACCATTATGACATAACTTCTGAATGAAGTCAATATACCCTCTGCGAGGGCATCAAAGCTAAACCTTTTCTTGTAAACTCTTAATTAAAGCAAACATCTAGAAAGCTGACAAAGGCAAATTGTCACGGCAAATTGCTTTTTACAATAAATGTCGAATCCAAAATGCAACTAAACTGCTTACATGCTTTTTCATTTAACATGTTATTTGACATATGCTCCATCAATCTTCCGCTAATGCAATGCAATCTAATCAAATCAAATCGGAATCACATCATCAACGCCACTTTACATCGCCCCGAAGTCAAATCCCCCGGCACTCTTCGTCCAAAGGCGTTGCACAAGCTGTTTAGTTGCATTTACAGGGCATTAGGCCTCCCCCTATTTTTCCGTTTTCCCTTGGCGGTTGCCAACCCCCTTGGCCAGCTGATTACACGCGCAATTAAGGGTTGTGGCCAAACCACCCATTCCACCTACCGCCACCCACCCAGCGGCCTTGCTCACGGCGGTTGCACGTGCTAAACGCCATCGAATGTCACCCTTGGGGCCTATGTGTATAATGCTTGCTTAACACCGGCTTTGATTAAATTTCACATAAACAAACAAGTCTGTGAAAAAAGTGAGGCGTTTAGAAAAAATGACGAAAGCATAGTAGCATACATAAGTAATTCTAGATCAAATTTAATAATTGTTTCTTATTTTTGCATCTTAATTATTCAGGATAAATGTATATTTGCGGTTTTAGTCAAGTTTATTACTTGCACACAACAAGTGAAGCCCTGAAACGTACGACAAAAAGGGTTCGGACTTCTTCTTTGTCGAACTGACATCCTGACTGATGCCAGACCGCATGGTAAAGTTCCCACACATAGGAACTCAGGGGAAGGCTTTGAATATAAATTGACTTCGGGGGGATTTCGTTTGTCAGGACCTTAAATTATGCGTCGAAAGTTGCAAGTAAATAAATACAAATCGGGGTGTGGCCCGGAACCACCCCCTTTCACACGGATTTATTACATTTGCATTTGATTTTCCCGATTATGTGACGTTTTTTTGGCAAGAGTGTTTAAGTCATGATGGGGTGATTTGTGTGGGGGGTAAGAGTAGGCGCGTTTCTCTGTATTTTTGCTGGCCAGTGGCCACTAATTCGAGAATGGCGTGTGATGGCAAGCACTTGTTCTCCCGACCGCCCCTGCTGTCTCATTTATTGATCATTAACACTGGCTAATCCCCCCGCCTACGCCTCTGATCCCCGTTTAATCATGATTAATTATTTTGACGCATTATTTTGATTCGGTATTTATCAAAATGTCGCAAAATAGCGCTTAGCCTTTTATTATGTTTGCTTAACTGATTAATCTTTTGGCGGAGTTCATGTTAGTGTTGCTGACTTCACGACCCA
This sequence comes from Drosophila lutescens, assembly GCA_037075285.1. NCBI lineage: Eukaryota > Metazoa > Arthropoda > Insecta > Diptera > Drosophilidae > Drosophila > Drosophila lutescens. The sequence continues at coordinate 278,511 of JBAMCF010000538.1, read as the reverse complement.
TTCCCAGCACCCCTTCCTCTATTGTTTACGAAGTGGGTGGGAGAATTAATTTTCGGTTTTGCCCTTTATGTAAATCAACCTGTTTCAGGCTTAGCCAATGAAAAATTGCCATTTCCCTGGCTTGAGAGAGGTGCACAATATGTATTAGCTGGGAAATTTAAATACCTTTAAGAGAAAGTGAAACTAAACATTACATTAAGTATATATAATATGTATATCTACAAATTCAAGCATCCTGTGCTGGCCAATCGATCTGAGCCCACCTCCTCGACTATTACCATTAATTTCCCCCAAGCACAGGAACCTTAAAAGGCTAATTACCGACTAACCCACAGCACTCGATGCTGGAGTTGTTCATCCCAACAGAATCGAACCAAGCCCAATCCAATCCGAGCCGAGGAGAACCCCACACGGAGTGCGATCGCTGGAGAACAAGTTTCCCATGGGCAGAAATTAATAAAATTTGCAATTTACAATTTGGAAGCGACTTATATATCAGTGGGAAAACATGGTGCAATGTGCGCGGAGAAAACATGTTCAACAGTTAATAAAACAAATAATTGCATCGTGTGTGCAATAAAAAGAAGGTTAAACGTGGCCATAGAAGCCCCACTGCAGACTAGACAGAGAGGGCTATATGTCGGGAGAGCGAGAGAGCGAGAGAGGGACAGGAGGACGCAGAGCCAACAACTAATCATCAGCAGCAGGAGCAGACGTCGCGCCAATTGGAATTGCAAATCTTCCAGGAGTGGGAGCGAGAAAGATACACGTATCTCGACGAAAAGAGGGAGGAATATGGTCGTGGAGGCGCTTCTACAAGGATTCCGATGATCAGTAGCGGTTCTACTTAGCCAGGGAGTTGGTTACAAGTTGGTTTAACCAATATATAAAATAATAATAATAAATAATAAAGGCACTACAAAAATGTTTGAAAATAATGTTCCCAAAAAATTAATTTTTTTACTTTATACTAAGATTTGTACACTTTTATATTCATACAATTTAATAAGTACGAAAACTTAATAAATTCTAAATCGTTTTCCCAATAGTTCAGCATCAGAAGAATCTTCGCAATCCCTTACGGCGCTCCTGTGCACACATATTGGCTACGTCTAAGACAAAATGGTGGAGTCAAGTCATGGACGATGACGAGGAGGTTGAGGTTGAGGCGGAGGACTGGGAGTGGGAATGAGAATGGCAACGATGACGAGGAGAGTAGGACACACAGGTTCATTCTCCCATAAATACGCTCAGCGGGTGTTAAATATTTTGTACGACTTCTGCAAGTCCTCGACTTCGAGCTCGGCAAAAAGACTGTCCAGGACCAGACATCGCTGGGCTATCTCTTAAACAAACGCAAAAGTTTTGGCCCAAACGCCTTTGTTCATCAATTAAGCTGTCTGTCCAGTGTCCTCCGCCCTTCCCATTCCCCGGCTCTCTTCGGTCCGCACACATCTGTACACGAAAGAGAGGGAGATACAGTCCGTGAAAGAGATGGTCGGATGGATGGTTGGGGCCGCAGAGTTGGAGACACATGCTATGGCTTGTAAATTGTGCGTCGGTCAGAAATTGAAATATGGCGCCGCAACGCAAGCAAATTGAAATCAATGAAAATGCTGTATTTCTTCGGCAGGGCTTACCAAGGGTTGTGCCAGAGCAGAATTCACTGGCTTTAACTTAAAGACGTGAAGTTAAACAAGTTTAAGCAATGGACTCCAAAATAATTTAATACATTTTTTTTCCAAATGTAAAAGGAAAACATAATTGTCACCTGTCTTTTTAATGAATCTGTATTAAACTCGTTTATTAATTTAATTTTGTTTTTTATTGCACACTATCCATTTCGCCGCTTGGAAAATTAAAAAAAAATAGATTTTAATTTTAATAATGGCCCTATTTGAAGTGGATTTTGTGGTTGCACAGTTGCGGCAACAAAAATAGAACCATTGTGTAGGCCATTCTTATTTGTGCTATAAAATGGCTATTTTTTGCAATATTTGCATTTTGTTTTTCAGAGTAAGTAGGGTTATATATCTAGTAACTAAAATAAGGGTGGTTACGGGAACATTACGGACGGTTTTTATAACTTGGATTAATTTATCAAAAAATCAGCAAGATAAAGTGGCAACAAAAATAGCAATATTAAAGATTTTCGAGTTAAAACTTTAATTTTTTTGAGCTTTTTGGTGCTCTATTTATTTTTGTTTTATTAGGAATAAGTACATTTAAATGATTCAATTAAAAAACAAGAGAGAACGTTATGGTCGGGTGCCCCGACTATCAGATACCCGTTACTCAGGTAAAGGGAATGCGAGGGAGATGGAGATAGAAACTTTGATCACGCATAACTTTTTAACGAATGGTCCGATTTGAAAAATTTCTTCTACATTTCAATAGGTATTAATAAACACAATAAAACTGCATTTTTACTTTTCCGAAATATTGAAATTTTTAAAATCGTATATAAGCGATTGTGGGCGTTAGAGGGGGCGTGGCACCTTCTTGAAACAAACTTGCGCTGCGTAGGAACTCCAAGAATCTTCATGTTAAATACCAATCCTCTAGCTTTTATAGTTTCCGAGATCTCAGCATTTATACGGACGGACAGACAGACGGACAGACAGACGGACAGACAGACGGACGGACATGGCTATATCTACTCGGCTAGTGATCCTGATCAAGAATATATATACTTTATAGGGTCGGAAACGTTTCCTTCTCCCTGTTACATACTTTTGCACGAATACAATATACCCTTTTACTCTACGAGTAACGGGTATAACAAATCAGAATGAGAGTCTTCTAATGTTTCGAGACGATTAAGCTAAATGATTAATAAGGGATTTCTCAGGCCCCAGAACTAAAACACATCGAAAATCTTTGCAGATATGTTAAAAAACAATGTTTTTAATGCAAAACGAAAGGAAAAAAAAGCCCTTGAGCTTTTTTATAATAGGCACTGAAGAGTTTCCCCAAGGAAAGTTTCTAAAGTCTAGTGATGTCAAATCCAGCTCGTTTTTGTTTTTGTTGCTGCAGCCAAAGCTACAGAACAACATTTTTTCACCCTAAGATAAATAAAATTAAATATTTCAACAAAGAAAATTGTAAAATCCCAATTTTTTTAGTTTTTAATGTGCTATTTTTGTTGCCGCCTAATTTTGCATCTTTTTAGATAAATGTACCTAAGGTTTAAAAACCGTGCGCATTGTGGTCGTAGCCACCCTTATTTTAGTTACTAGATATGTAACCCCACTAACTCATAAAAACAGAATGCAAATATTTCAAAAAATGACCATTTTGTAGCATAAATAAGAATGCCCAATCAATGGTGCTATTTTTCTTGCCGCAGCTGTACATTAAACACCAGATTTTAGAGCATTCTGATGGAATATTTTAATGCGTTTTTTGTAGAATGTTGTACCATCATGTAGCTGTGAAATGGTTTTGGTTTTACTTAAAAATTGTTTGCAGTTTTTATTTTTAGGCAGTTTCAAACACATTCGCTTGGTACTTTTTTTTTATTTTGTTTGTTTTTTTTTGTTTGTATGAACGCTGAGATCTCGGAAACTACAAGAGCTAGAAGGTTGGGATTAATCACACATATTCTTGGCCTTCCTACGCAGCGCATGTTTGTATCACCCACTCGTACGCCCACAGTCGCTTTAAAAGACTTTTAAAAAAGCATGGCGCCCACATCTTTACATATTTTGTAAAAGTTTAAATGCCATTTTGTTGTGTTTATTAATACCTAACGAAATGTAAAAGAAAATTTGAAAATCGGACGATCCACTAAAAAGTTATGAGCAAAAAATTAAATGGCCACTAGATGGCGCTGACGACTGCGTATCTCCCTCGCACTCCCTCTAGCTGGGTAACAGGTATCTATCTGATAGTCGAAATACTCGACTATAGCGTTCTCTCTTGTTTTTTTTTTAATTATGGAAAATGTGAGTCGTTCAAACAGCTTTTATGAACTAATTTAAAAAAACGCGTATATTAAATTGAGATCACTCACGGTTTCTTCCCTTTAGGGTTCCAAACTGCTTTTTATTAATTACGACTTCTTGCATTTTTATGCAATACTTTGATCTCGAAGACATTTACGATCAGGATATCTCCGATTACCGACTTTTGACTTGCCACCGAACTGTTCTAAGCCGATTTGCCTTATGGCGCCCCAGGCTGACGGAATCTCCCACCACCTGGCAGCTCCTCTGCCCGACGAACCGTTTATAGATTATTTTAAATGCCGATAAAAGCGCATGTACGACAAGCAGCTAAACAAAAGACAGAACATGCCATCATTACCACCAGCCGATCCAAACTGAGCTGAGCCGGAGATCGGAGGCAGCGCCATGTTTGATGATTAAATCTCGAAAATGTTAATGACGCCGAGAGCGGAGGCAGCCGTAAAAGAAGCCCCGAAGAGCCTCCAATCCAGATGGATCCAAAACTCAGACATGGAAATTAGCTGCCGATTGCCGGGGCCAGGAGATTGGGGCGGGGATGCATCGATCGTTAAACCAACGCCAAGGATCGCCATCGCCACATCGGTATCAGTATCGGTTTTCATTTGACGCGCTCCGCCAAGGCGGCATTTTCACATTGATTAAACAACTGAACCCTCGCCCCGATCAGAGCGATCAAAATACCTATTAGCAATTAAAAGACGAAAAAAATCTTATGACAAGTTCAGAAAGTCGAGCTAGGTACCGTTGCCGCTCCATCCTTCGATCGTTCACATATGAAGTCGAAAATTATGGGACATTAATTGACTGTAGGTTAACAACCAACGAAAAAAATGGGAGAAGAGACTGGGAAAAAATTATGAAAAATATTATTGCATTGTCCGACCGAAAGGTGCAAAGGGGTTTTTCTTTATGGGTCCCTCTTTCTGTTTCTTCCCCGTTTTGGGTTCTTTTATGTAACTGGTTTTATGTAACTTGTCTTAAGCCTTTTGTTATTGGCAGGGATTCTGAATGCGTGTTGTATTGTGCAGCGGGTATTGGTTTATAACTGAGGAGCTCTCAAGAGAGGTTTTGAGATTTTTAAATTTTTTAGATTGCAATAATAACTCTACATTTTTAAGGGAAAATATTTGCAAACCGAAGGTATTTTTAAGTATTTCCATTTCATATTTGTTCTGTTCACCCACTTCAAAAAATATAAGCAAACACACTTGGCTCGTTGTTGTCAGGTTTTGTGAAGATTAATTGAACAATCAATTTAAATTTTTATAGGTTTTCAACTTTTCATTTCTCTTACACGACTTTCTGTGTCTTTCTGATTCTGATTGTGTCCCGCAGTTGCTGTTGTTGGGTTATAAATTGGGTTTCTTTGTGGCATTGGAATCGGTCTTTATTTTGTTCTTTCTTTTTCCTCTTCCAGTCCGACTTAATTTAAAATTATGAAATAGTAGTATTAATGAAAGATACACATTGTGAGGTTTTGGCGAATTATTCGTGTATGAATATAAAGAGGTGGAGGTAAAGGAACTGAGGAAGAAGGAGAGCTAATTCAAAGCAGTTGGTTAGCATCGCCATCAGGGACGAATTGTTTTCACAATTTATCTAGAAAACCACTCCTTTCCGGGCTTTGCAAATATTTTGATGTCTTAACATTAAATAGCCATAAATTGGACCGTATAAAAATATATTACTTTCATCGCAAACATAAAAAGGAACATTTTACGACAACGGAAATTGGCACTGGGTATGTCGGCAATTTGCCGTAATTTATATATTCGATTTTATGGCAAAGGAATTACCACTAATTACGCCGATCTTCGGTTTATTTGTTATAATTTTAGTATTTCCTCTTAATGTCGGTTGCTTGAAAAGTGTAATATCCATTGAGACTGGCGCCATTTTAAAGGAATTTTAATGAAATTATAAATTTAATCGTATGTTTGACTGACTTTTATTGGGCTCCAAATGGTGGTTTCGTTTGGTTTATCTCTGACTGTGACAATGGCAACACCTACGGATCTTTTAGTGCATCACTGCCATGAGTTTTCCTGGCCCAGCCTTTCCTTTATTTTCATTTCCATTTCGATTTAATTTATGTGCATTTTAAATGCCTTTTATTCAGTTTCTATGGCGCATGCGCTTTGGTTTTGATCGGACAATAGTTTACCCTGCTCTTTGACTAAATCACATTTTTATAGTTTACACACATCAAATTTTTATAGGTTAGTTCATGTTGGTCTGGGCACAGTCTTCTAGCACCAGCCTAACCGTCACGGATCTTGTTCAAGGGTGCGTCTGCGATTAGACATCCCCATATCATCAAAGGCGGGATCTCAAGCCGATCAAATAAAAATTAATATTGATTTCAATCGTTTCAAGTATTTGATCCTTTTTCGGTATTTTTATTTTATTAATTAGTACCTATATAATAATTAATATCGTTGATAGTGTAGGCGTATATTTAGAAGATACAAATTTTCTTAAGTTTTATTCCAATACATACAAATAAAATATAGAAGAAAACTTTCTTTGAGTGCTAAACGGTTTTCACTAACCCAAATAGTAAAAGAAACATTTCTTTTTTAATTTACCCTATTAATTTGCCATGCAAAATACAGAAAACCCTCTTTCTCTTCGTAATGAAAGTGTGAGATGATTTCTGAATTGCTATGCAAATTTCTCCTTGCCAAAGTGAACAAACCAAAGAACAAAAAGCGAAACGAAAACTTTTTCGTTTCAATTTTCCACTCTGTCACCCCAGCAAGGTGGCTCGCTTGTCTAATGCCCCAACTAATTAATGAAAGTAAATTAATTTATACGTAAATTGTTTTGTTTAGAGAACCTCTTTTACCCCGGGCTCGGGGCAAGGGTCTTATCATTGGCTTTGTCCGACGCTTCTTGAATGCCTAATGAGGCAGCGGGGAGAAAAGTTCAATGTTTCTGGCTCCGAGCTGACTTGACTTAATTCGCTGTGTAATTGTTGATTTGGTTTCGTTGGGTTCCTTAGTGGAACGTGGGAGATTTTCCCGCTTATCGAACTCCAAATTGGGGAATGCATTTTCAGTAAAGGTGACATATTAGAGTCGAAATACCCTTATATCCAATACATATTGTGGGTTATAATCTTTTTTACAAGCTACTTCAATCTAAGAAACCAACACTTGACACTTTTTATTTCGATTTTTAAGAGTTCGGATACTTTTTTAAAGTAACCAATTTTGTTTGTCCATATGTATGTGAAACCCTTATTTCTAATGGAATAGGAATACTTCTAATGTTCGAATTGCTGATCGAATTGCATCCGGCTTATTCCACGTGAAACGTGACAGGCCCATTTGGGTCAAATCTCAGAATCAATCGAAACTTTTTTTTTCGATAGAGGATTGAAATATAAGGATGGGTTTTTGTTTTTTTTTTTTTATCTCTTACCGTTTATTTTTAAAAAATATTATTGTAAATTAGCTCCTATTTTTCAGTTATGCATCACGTGAGACTCGTTTGAGTTATTTTAATATTTGGTATGCAACTTTGGTGGATATCTTCATATCTTTCAGAAAAATATTTTTAAAAATTTTTAAATTTAAAATTAAGTATTTTTTAAGAGAATTTTAAATTAAAAAAATTCTGTACGCCGGAATACACGCGATTTCCGAAAAAAATAATTATTCTTATTTTGCTTCATCAATTCTTCACGAAGTGGTAAAATAAAATTTTTGTAATTGCAAGTCCTACTAGTAAAGACAACGATTTTAGTTTAGCAACTTTGCATCAAGCAACAACAGCGCAACGTGTAAGAAGAGAACAGCAATACGAGCACGGGAGAGCAGGAATAGTGCTTTCCCTTTCTTACACGTTGCGCTGTTGTTGCTTGATGCAAAGTTGCTAAACTAAAATCGTTGTCTTTACTAGTAGGACTTGCAATTACAAAAATTTTATTTTACCACTTCGTGAAGAATTGATGAAGCAAAATAAGAATAATTATTTTTTTCGGAAATCGCGTGTATTCCGGCGTACAGAATTTTTTTAATTTAAAATTCTCTTAAAAAATACTTAATTTTAAATTTAAAAATTTTTAAAAATATTTTTCTGAAAGATATGAAGATATCCCACAAAGTTGCATACCAAATATTAAAATAACTCAAACGAGTCTCACGTGATGCATAACTGAAAAATAGGAGCTAATTTACAATAATATTTTTTAAAAATAAACGGTAAGAGATAAAAAAAAAAAAACAAAAACCCATCCTTATATTTCAATCCTCTATCGAAAAAATAAGTTTCGATTGATTCTGAGATTTGACCCAAACGGGCCTGTCACGTTTCACGTGGAATAAGCCATCCCTATTAAACGCAGCTCTATTCACTTGGTCAGCAAACAAATGGCGCAATTGATGTTCAATTATGTTTTTGGCAAGCCGCAGAAATCCACTTAACTTAGTTTGTGGTGAAAGCGCTCGCCACTCGAATGAAAGCTCATTAAGTCGCGTCAGAAGTCGTCCTTGTGTCCCTTGGGGGAGGGTTGGGGGGACGGCTTATAATGGCCGGACTGAACAAGGACATAAAGCAATTATTTGCATAGCCCCCAAAAGCGGCAGACAAAGAGCGCAAATTGCAGCGACACAAACAAGGAGGAAAGCTAGAAATTGGGGGTTTTGGGTAGGTGACCTGCAATTTGGAAAAACGACGAAGAGCATAATGAGCGTTCATTCACCTGATCCATGCCCACTGTGCCGTCGCTGCGTTGCCCATTGTCATCGGCCCACTCGTTTGTGCATTCATTTATTCAATTGTGGCCACTTGTTGGGACAAAAGCCCTTTGGCTTCTAGGACAAGCACAAGGAGCGGCAAATTTCGTTAGCACTGGAACATAATCTTAATCTCTAAGAACTTCCTAAAGAGGATCTTTATATATTGTTTTTAGTAATTTTATATAAACCTTTCACTAAGGTTGTGAAAACAACGATAGTGGGAGCCATCAATAGTTTCGTCTATCGATAGTGTTTACTTTCGATATTATCGATACTATCGGAAATTAAAGAAAATGAAAAATTATGGAAAATTAAAAAAAATATCATAAAACTTTGGAGCAAAAATCGATCTACATTTTAATGCGATTATAGTGAAACAAAGTTCAATGTTGAAAATATAGATAAAATAGATATTTTAAAAAACTTTTTTTTCTTAAAATAAAATAAAAGAATTTTTTAAGTAATACTATATTTTATATTTTATTTTTATATTTTAGCTATCGTTTTTAATTTCAAATGGGTTTCCATGTAAATACCTTTTTTTAAATGCGATAAATTTTTTTTATGAGTGTACCCCCCTCTTTGGGCATTAACTTGTTTGTTTGCCGTTGATTGTCGTCATCGTCCTTATTATCGTCATCATCCACGTTGTCTTCTTCTGCTGATTTGTATTGCTCTGCTAGGAGCCGGTGATTTTCGGGCGATGAAAATGGGGGGGAATGAGGCGTGGGTGGGTAGAGTAGCTGATGACGGACTGGCGCTGTCAGGCGCATTGAAATTGAAATTGTTGCGAGTCGGGGAAAACTCGGCTCGTGTCTTGTGCCGGTGACACTCCGCCCTTTGTGCTCCAGATCCAGATCAAAATCCCCACTGAATGCGAAATGTTTGTTATGATTCCTCTAACTTGTTGCCATGATTGCACATAATTGGGTCACATGCTTGTCACAAAAATACACCCCAACCCTATGCCTGGTGCCATTTCCTTTCCTTCTTCGTAATGTACGAGATTTTTCATTAAAATTGTCAGATTTTCTTTTATTTTCGTTGGCCCCTGCCCCATGGCTTCCTTAAATTGCTTTCTTGTGTGGCAGAAAAAACAATTTTTTCTCAGCAGTTTCACTTTATGGCCAGTAGATGCTCTATCAATTCAGAATTTAAAGTTATAATAATATTTTGTTTATGATTTTATTAGTTTTAAGTAAATATAAAAAAGTATTTAGTAATAAGAATGTCGGTTAAAAAGTTAAACAAAGAAAGCAAATGGGTTTGCTTTTCAAATACCATTTCAATTTAATGTGTCGATCAAACTAAATTTTCATGTTCGCTTAATGTACCATCGTAATTTGATTTCAGAAGTAAAATAACCTTTTAAATAAGAGTATTTTGGCTCCGACTTGCTATTTCTTTGGCCATTGCCATTTCATTCTTCTGATTGCGTACACAATTTTTTCCCGATTTTTATTATGTGAGTCGTCGTTTATTTTGCAGTGCATAATTTATGCCTGGTCCTCGTACTCCCTGGCCTCCTCCGGTTATCTGTTTCGATTCTCCGCTGTCGTCTGTTGGCCATCGTCGCCATTTTTTGCGCTTCCTGAGCCAGAATCTGTCCCCTTTCCAGTTCGATTCCTTTTTGGCTACCGGACCGGGCCTCTGGTCCCTGGGCCCTCGTCCGCCGTCCGAGGTCCGATGTCGCTTGGCGGAAATGTATTTACACCAAAACGTCCGTAAAATGGCGGCCATAAAATAAAGTTTTAACGGATGTTTACGCAATGCGCATGAATTGTCCGATATTGACAAGAGACAAGACGGCAAACGATTGGTCGGGAGCAAGAAGAAAGAACTCCGCGTCCGAGGGGAAAGCTATTGAAATTTTAATGGCCCGGGCCAGTGGCTGTGACGGCTTCAATGGCTTTCGGGTTGGCTTGGGTTGGGTTGGGTTTGGTTTGGTTGGCGCTGTTCAAAAGGGACAGAACAATCTTTAAGAATGCCGTCTGCGACGGGCGGGAATAAACATGGGTTTAGGGCCATCCAGCCTAGCCATTTGCAGAAGGTATGTCATATTTAACATTGATTGTACAAATAGTTTTCTATTTTATTAAACCTTTAGCTTAAACTCTATTTGATCATCTATGACAAGAAACAAATAATGTAATAAAAGAATTAGCACGATTTAATTCTTTCGGCCTCCACAGAGATAAGAGACCTCTAAAATAAAGATTTATTCTTATGTATATGTATCTTAACCTAAATATTCTGCGACCTATTGAAAACTTCTTTGCACAATTTTATCAACTAAGTTGTCAAAATTACCTTATGAGAAATGCATTAATGTAGAAAGAGCTCACACTTTAAATAAATATGTAGGTATATTGATTTTAAAAAATTGATTCTTTGAGTTCTGATGAACCGATTTCGGTCTGATACTGGTAGAATGCCATTCAACTTTTATAGAGAGTTCCAGTCGTTTTTTTTAGGTGCCTTGGCCCGACATAGTTAAACAAGTATGAAAAATTCAGAAGGCTTATGCATAAATGTCGTCTTTAACAAGAAAGGAAGCTAGCTTCGGCAAGCCGAAGCTTATATACCCTTGCAGATCATTCTATTAATTAATTTCACATTAATTTTTCGATCGTTTCTATGGCAGCTAAATGATATAGTAGTTCGATCTATTTAAAATTAAAATCGAAATTCGGAAATATTTAAAAATAGTCATATCCCAGAGTAGAAGAGAATGTAATAAAAATCAACAAAGATATACTTTTTTTCCTATTAATTTCCATTTAATTTTTCGACCGTTCCTATGGCAGCTATATGATATAGTGATCCGATTTTTTAAATATTTAATTCGAAATTCAGAAATATATAAAAAACAAGAAAGGAAGCTAGCTTCGGCCAGCCGAAGCTTATATACCCTTGCAGATAAAAGAAATACCTTTTTAAGTTGTCAGAAATCAAAACGCCTACTTCCTGCAAAGTTACAATGAATTTTCTTATATTTGTTTGATTATTCGTATGGGAGCCTTAAGATATAGTGGTCCGATCCGGCTCGCTCCGACATATGTACTACCTGCAATAGAAAGAAGACTTTTGGGAAAGTTTCATTGCGATAGCTTTAAAACTGAGAGACTAGTTCGCATAGAAACGGACAGACGGACAGACGGACATGGCTAGATGGACTCGGCTATTGGTGCTGATCAAGAATATATATACTTTATGTGGTCGGAAACGTCTCCTTCACTGCGTTACAATATCTGACTGAAATTATAATACCCTCTGCAAGGGTATACAAATATTCCCAAAATTAGAAGGTAATACTTCAAAAAACACCGAAGCTAGAATTTTTAAACGTTTTTTTTCCAATCCTTCCTATGGGAGCTTTGGATATAGTTGTCCGATCCGGTCGGTTCCGACTTATATACTACCTGCAATAGTAAGAGGACTTTTGGAAAAGTTTCATCACGATAGATTAAAAACTGAGAGACTAATTTGCGTAGAAACAGACAGACGGAGAGACGAACAGACGGACGGACAGACGGACATGGCTAGATCGACTCGTCTAGTGATGCTGATCAAGAATATATATACTTTATGGGGTCGGTCCTTCACTGCGTTGCAAACTTCTGACTGAAATCATAATACTCTCTGCAAGGGTATAACAACACACACCTCTACTTACACTCCTTACAAAGGTCACATGTGAAAAATGTGTAAAATAATGTACATTTGGTAGAATGTAAGAAATTGTGCCACGAAATCCGTCAGTAAAATAATGCACATTTGACAGAATATTAATATATATTTCACAGCATTTTATAGCCGATGTTAAATATAACTGATCCTTTTGAAATGTCATTGAAGAGCGACTTCTCAAATTACATAGCCATATGGACCCTTCTCCGTGCTTCTCATTAATCCCAGTTTAATGCTAAACCACTAGCAAAATATTTGACAGCAATGTACCGTAATGTGAGCCAAGCCCGCATCAGTTTTAACTTTGAGGGTTAATCGGGGGCATGTTGGAAATGACAACATAATTATGGACCCGCCGTACAAAGACAAGCGGGGCACGCCCATATAGTTATGACATTGACAGGACCTGCTATCTGTCCAACCTATCTCTGTCCGCCCTCTTTCCCCCCAAATCGTGTGTACTTATTTAAACGAGGGTTGCAAAAAGAAAATCTTTTCTAGCTAATAACGTTGAAATGTCGTTGCCAATTTATCCGGCGACCCTTCAGTGAGAAGAAACTTCACGCACAATAAATTTTTCATTCGTTGTCATTAAATCATTTCGTAGTGCCCCCGAAAAATATACGCAAAAAAAGAAGGAAAAAATAAACATGAAGTAAGGAAGCAGAAAGGAGCCAAGGATAATGACAGGCAACATGCTGCAAGTGTCAGGCAGACAGGAAAACGGAAACGTATTGGCGCAGTGAAGTTCGCAATGGCTGCCAGACAGAAAAGGAGAAGGAAGAAAGTTTGGGAAATGTGTCGGGAAGTTTTACACTCGAATCATAAAAATGTTGTGTTGGAAAAATTGCAAATTGATTTGATACCGCGACGATTATACAATTTTTTAAATTTTATTTAAATCAGTTAAAATAAGTAAGGAAATTAAATAATGGCGTTAATGATTTCTTAAGAATTGCTGTTTGTTTAAGCCAACTTTATTTTGGGTCAGTCGTTAAGACCATGGGAGTCACTTGTCGACTTTTATTATGAAAAGAATCCAAAACAACAGAGAATGCTATTGTCGAGTAACTCGACCATCAGATACCCGTGACTCAGCTAAAAAAAGTGCGAGGGAGATGGAGCTATGCATGCAGCAAAGCGACTGCTTGCACTGCTTGAATTCTATTATTTGCTCATAACTTTTTAGTGAATGGTCCGATTTGAAAATTTCTTCTACATTTCGATAGGTATAAATAAACACAGCAACATTGCATTTATACCTTTTCAAAATCTTCAAAGATGTGGGCACCAGACACATTTAAAAGTCGCTTAAGACGATTCGAATCTGCATGCTAAATGCCAAACTTCTAGCTTTTATAGTTTCCGAGATCTCAGCATTCATACAGACAGACAGACGGACAGACAGACGGACAGACAGACATGGCTAGATCGACTCGGCTAGTGATCTTGATCAAGAATATACATATATACTTTATAGGGTCGGGAACGCTACCTTCTACATGTTACATACTTTTACAGGAATGCAATATACGAGTAACGGAAATACAAATATAGTGCTGTTTAAATACAAGCTTAAAAGGCCGTTAAAAAATAAATTCAAAATAAAACAAAGAGTTGTGAGTTGTTATAAAATAAATGTGGGTAGCGTGTATTTCGCATTCGAGGACATTCTTTTTTTTGCTTGGGACTGCGGAAACGGATGCGGGTGCGGACAAGTTAAAAGCGTCTGCCAAGAAATAGATACATTTATGTGAAAATAAAAGCGCTTTCAGAGCTGCGACAAATACCCATGAAAATCATAAATTATGCAAAATATATTTGATTAAAATTCATTTACTGCCAAGAAGCGAGGAGCAAGTGGGAGAATGATAAATGCCAGACAAGAAAATCAAAGCAAATCACTTGCAGTTTCCGAAGACCGAGCCGAAAATGTTTAATAATGGAAATCCCCAGAGCACGCCCAGAACTCAAATGCAGGACTCGGTACACGTGTCCTTGCACACGCCACACTTCATAAATTTCCCTACGCCGGCGGGCCCCGAGCATTTACAGTTACAGTTATGATTGCCCGAAAAGTCAACTGGGGGACGAGCAGCCCGTCGGATGTCCGCCCATCCAACCCTCCGCCCATCCGGAAGCTAAGCCTCGCAAAAAGAAAACCGCAACAAAGTAAACACAGAGGCCGAAGGAAGAGCGTTTCCCTTCGATGGATGTAAGCCTCTCGACCATTCAAACAAACGCAGCTACACAGAGAACAAAATCCACAAGTTCTAACTTTAGAACTGCAGAACTTTAGACTTTGAACATATGAAATACTTTGTTCAATATACAGTGGAACACGGCACTCAACAAAACTAGTCAAAACCCAACTTAAAAATCACTTTTTTTTAATATAAATCGTTGGTCCTAAAAAATGTCAAAATTCTTTTCTGTGCAAAAGTCACCCTCGATGAGAGAAATGAAAATACGCAGACACATTGTGGCCCAATGGCTGAGCTACGAATCCTGCGCCGCAATCAAATCATCTGCCAAGTTTATGATTTATTTAACTTTTTTAATTGACTTTTTCCGAAAGCGGTAGCTTCCCCCGAAAGCAAGGACTGCGTGTGAAAGGATAATGGTGGGTTTTCATACAAGGAAACTTCACTTGCACTCTTTTGTTGTTGTTGCCGCCCGAAGGAAGTGCGTCATATAAGCGGATGCGGATGCGGAGGTGTAAGTCGTCGTGTGCTTGGGGCGGTAAAGTATAGTACTGGGCTGCTTGCAAATCCGGTTTAGTCTATTTATTTTAATGCCTATTTTTATGTTCATCCGGCTGACGCTCACTTTCCTTTCTACAAAAAAGAGGATATCAAATAAAAACAATTGAGGCAAATACTTTTGATTTATTTAATGGTAATTGCCACTGACATTAAAGATGAAAACGTTGTTCATTACGCTTTATTCTGGTTATAAAAGGAACAAGATGTTCGTAGAAGCCTAGAAATACATTTTTTTAAAATCCCTCTCGCGTTTCCCATTGTTCTTTTTTAAAATTTTGAATATAAATAAACATAAAGTTTGTTTTTATTTGGGATATAAATATTTGTAAAATTGTATTTATATTTAAAAAATTTGTACTTACCATGAGGAAAGTGATTTGCGATAATTTTATTTAAAATAAGCTTTTCACTTCCCATAAAATTCCTCTTCCTGTAAGATTTAACTGGAATTTTTGAGGAGAATTTATTTAGCTATCAAGAAATAAAAAATCTATTTAATTTTTAAACGTGTTTTTTTTTTTGGTAGATGTGTAATAGTTTTACTCCAGTCGATTTAAAATATTTTAAAATGTTTTATATTATATTTTATATTTTATATTATATGTTACATAAAACAATTGTTTTAGTAGAAGGCCAATAATTTTTAAACTCAAAATATATACCTTGACATACAAAGTAAAAAATCATCGTTCAATTAGTATCCTGCATAATAAAAGATTCAATTTTAAATTACATAAATCAACTATAGAAATTCTTACAAATCTGGAATGCTTAATTATCAAATCTGACAACCAAGTGAATAACCAGAACTGTCTTCCATAAATATATTCTTTTGAAACTCATCTTTTGTTCCATCTTTCGAGTATATCCCACACGCATGCATCTTGACTCACCCAGCAGATCGGTCACCGTGAAACCGAACTAATTTGACAGCCAACTAGCGCCGGACCCTCTGCATGTGTACGTCCAGAGATGGACGGCAGTACAATGCAAAAAGGGATCGTATAACCCCAAGCTCACTTGTCAGTCTACGGCGAAGTCGAACTTTCAATTTCTTCAGGCAAACATAAACCAAGCACACACCCAAAAAATTATCCCACAAACGAGCCCAAAGTCTGGCAAAAATATAATTTATGAGCTAACCGAAAAAAGAAGCAGAGCAGGACATTTGATGTATACATTTTGGGCGTTGTGGAGACACAAAACTGATTTTGATGGACACTTAACAAAACGACACCAACTGCTGCCCAGAGCCTGGCTCTCAGGAACTTTCAGGTGGGGTTCCCGAAAGCGAGGATCTGTTCTTCTTCGAGCTGCACGGGGAGAACAGCCCGGAGAGAAGTACGACATATTTCATATTTTATTTATTATTTAGAAAGGGTATGCTGCATAAATCAAAAGCGAAATGAGTACGACATAACAACACCAAAAGGCTGAGACCGGACCCAGATGGAGCTGGAGATGTGGTCGGGGTGATTCGGGGATTCAGGGAGGGCTGGAGTGGCAGACGCAATCGCAGTCATCGATGTTGTCCAATGCAGCCAGCCAAACAACCGTACTGCCAAACAACCAGCATACGAAATAAAATCAAAATAAAAGCAAACTCAAAACTCAAACCGAAACTGAAACGCGAAAAAGTTCCCACATGTTCACAATTTCGTACACATTACGTTTATGGGCATTGGGCGAATCGAGGCGAAGGAGTCAAAAAATAAATAAAATCAACAAGCAAAAACAATCATCGAGGAACCCACAGATTTGCAAGTAAGGCATAAAATATCATTCATTCAGTATTCGACATAATGCGATTTCATCGTCTGTCTGCTATTCGTTAAGCAGAGACATGAAAGGTTTTTTTATTCCAATTAAAGTGGTTCGAATAATTTCAGTTTCAAAAGTGGTTTTCTCTAATACAATCTATATTTTACTTAAATTGTTTCAATAAATCGTATAGTAGTAGCAGTAGCAGTATTCTAATTTAAATGGCACAAACATATATTAATATTAATGAATCAAAAATTAAAAAAAGATTAAATGATTAAAATTTATATTGATAAATAATGTACAGAATGTCTATAAATAATAATTACAATTTTTTCACAGTATTTTAGCGACGTCTCTTAAAAAGACAATAGTTTGCAGATTGTCGATTTTAGCGATTGTGATACCAATGTGCACATTTAAATGCATTTTCTAAAATATAATATTAAATAATGTTTATAAAATTATTAAAAATTGTCGCCCAACTGTGGTTTCTTTTGGATTAAAAAGTTTATAAATGCTTTATACACAATTGCAGTTGCCTTTAAAAGATGTAATACTTTTTTACTCTGAAGAAAAGTTTTTGATTTTGTTCAGTGCATGCGAGTGGCATGAAAGGGTAACCAGAACAAGAGGCAACAGTCAAATGTTATGTGTTTGGTATTTTTGCGTCACGCGTTGTTCCACCTTGGTTTTTGTTGTTAGGTTTCTGGTTGGTGGTGTGGAGCGGGGCTCGTTGGAAGGGGAAGGGAGCACGGGGTGAATCGATTCGCGGATTGCGCCTGCGCACACGCCTGAATGCGAAATGCTGGACCTTTTTGGGGCGGGCATACAGGAGTTGGACGCAGGGGCGAGGGCCATATCAGCGAAATGATCGCAATCTCAACACAAAATTTGTGTTTGGTGTAGACATTTTTTTACTGTGCCGAGGGACCCGCTAAGATAACCAAAAGATGATGAAGATGAAGCAGCAGCAAATCTGCAAAAAGCTTGGGGAATGTGTGACCCCCCCGCCAGCGCCTGTCTGGCAGGGTTTTGCGCCAGGTTCTTGGGCGCACTGAAAAAATAACTTACTAAATTCATATGTTTTCACATTTTATTTTTCCGCCCACAGAATAATATGAAACCCATCACAGAACCTGCAGAGTTTTCTAGGACTTTCGGAGTAAATTTGGTCTGTTTTTAGGATCAGTTGGTTTAAAATCGAGTACTTCAGTGATATTTAAAATATTATTAGGTATTTATTTATTCCATGACCTTAGATCCTTTTTTTCAGTGTAGGCTCTGGGCTTTCAGGTCCTCGGCCAACGTCGTGTTGTCATAATGAATGGTGCAGCTTAAGTCATTTCATTTTGGAGCTGGACTCCAGGCTGCTGCGTTTTTTATAGTGCTGCTGGCGCCATGAAATATTAAATTACGAGCTGCTGTTTGCGATCACCCGCGTCCCTTGGCCCCGCCTCCGCCCCCCACTCACCTCTCCTCATTAGGCGCAGAGACATTCCGCATACGCCGTGTGTGTTTGGCTTCGTTCGCGAATGAAATTAATAACTAAAACGTTGCAGCCCATAAAAAAGGGCAGGCGAAATCGATCCACGAATCGGCAAAATTGAAATTCCAACTTTCAGAATTAATAAGTTAATTTCTGCAAACGCCCCTTGATGTCCAATCCATCTGCACGTTTGGCTACATGGCTATGTTTTGCATAATAACACCCAGCTCTTCCTCAGTTTACGACTTTGGCTAATTTGCCAGGTATCCGAGGGGTGGTGGGGGTGCAGAGGGCTTTTATGATGCGGCCTGCCATTAAAAAGGTTAAAGTTGAGGCTCAGTCGCTTAATGACTATCCTGGGGCCACTTGGGCATATGGGGCCGTGCCACTTGGGGCGCATGTTAATTGCTCGGACATTTATGGCAATGGGTTGACACATGTTTGCGGGCGTCTTTATGAAGGTTAATGGGGTGAAGAGTTTATAGGAAATCTTAGATGGATTATATGGGATGCATAAAAGAGACATAGGCCATTTATAATTTCCTAATTGACACAAATTGCGTTTTTTTACTATAACACCTGAGTACTTAGCCATTGGGAGTATATCGAGTGACTCGACTATCAGATACCCGGTACTCAGCTAAAGCGAGGGCGAGGGAGACGGAGACGGAGAGATACAAGCAGCAAAATGAGTGTTTCCGAGATGGCATAACAGCGCCACCTAGCGGGAATTTCATTATTTGCTCATAGCATTTAAATAAACAATCGTACTGACGGATATGGCTAGAAGATTTTGATCAAGAATATGTGTCCTTACAGGGTCGGAATTAATCCTGCTGCAAAACTTGTATATTATTTTATCAAATCTCATATGAATTTGTAATGGTTCCCTCAGATTTAAGCAAGGCATTTATCTTTTGAATTATTTATTTTAATCTGCATTTCGATGGTCATTGTTTTTATTTTCTGCGAAGTTTTTTATTTTAAAGTACTGCATATGCTAAATCAGTCTACTTAAAATAAAGATTCATTGGAGTGATTATAAGCTCTAATAAATTTACCATATTTATTCTAGCCTTTTAATGTGTTTAGAGTAATCGAATCATTGTCAAATATTCACAAATGATCTAAGGAGTTTACACAACAGATGCAACCTCCCAATATTTGAATTCATTAAAATTTGGCATTAAAATCAAGCTTTGACAGTGCGATTATTTATGCTTATTACTAATAAACTTATAAACCTTCGACGAGCTTTTTCTCTAAATCTATACATTCTACTTTTCGTCGCATGTCAATGATTCGGCAGTGTCTATACACACTATAACTTGCCAACTTATCTTTCTCATATTAGTTCCAATTTATTATGGGATCCTTCTTTGTTGGCCATAAAAAGGTATCGAAGGCTTTCGCCACCTGCAATTGCAACCATTTGGAATGGAACTTTGACTCACATGGCCAGTAAATTTGGTCGAAATCAAATAACTATAAAAAATCACACGAATATTAATTCGCGGAACTGCAAAGACCTTCAGCCGAAAGGCGGCTGAGACCCAAAGGCAGAGCTGTTTATGAAATTTATAGTTGCGGTCTAGGAGAATAGACCGCAATCACTGAGCCCCAGTTTTAGTTCAGGTCGGGTTCGAGGTTCTCCTTGCCATTCCACAGCTGGTCGTGTGAGAATGTTTGGGGCACATGTGCCCCAGTCCTTATCCTCATCCTCATCCCCGACCCCATCCTCTTCCTCGTCCTGGTCCAGGCCTCAACCCCGGGTTCAACTGCAAAAAATACATTTAAAAGAATCCAATCCAACTACTGGCCAAGTCCGAAGATCGCCTCTAATGCCAATGCAAAGCTGGAGTCTTTGTTTCTGGCCTCCCCGCTTTTATGCGATCAACTTCCATGGAAGTGGGAGCTTAAGCTCGACGATGAAAATATTTATATGTATAAGTATTTGGGCACAGACTTATCGCCAAACAAGATCAATAAGCACGATATCAATAAGCTCTGGTGTTGTTCCAGCCCGAGTAACAGGAACAACACTGGACGAGCAACTGGTGTAGATCCATTCTGATGATCAAGGGGGCAGGTTGGGTTAAGTAGGGAGGTGGAGGTTAGTTGGGGGAGTATTTTCTGGCGGGTATCTTAATATAACTGCGTTTAATAGTCCTTATGAAAGTTGTTCAGTATAAATTTGTCTATATACCTAACAATAAACTTCCGAAAAATTACAATGCACTAAACTACTGTACCTTTATTTAGATTTATTTTAATAAGTTAAATAAAAGTAACTGTTATCGACAGTAGATTTTTAAACAATGATTTCCACGTTATACAAAATTAAACGGAGAAGTAATAAGAATGAGTTATTTATTAGGTTGGGAAACATCGATGGCGGGCACAATAGAAAATTGGAAAAAATTACATAAAATGAAAAATACAAAAGAATTAAATTGAAAATAAATGCTTCGTTTCACACTTGGACAAACGGGAAATGTGAGTCAGAAAGTGTTTTAGATGTAGAATAATTGGCAAAAAATGTGTATCATAAAAAATGATCTCCAGATTTGTCAAAATCTGTCTCGCCTGTCATTATTATTAGGCGTATAAGACTTTGAATTATTATAATTTCAGCGAGATTTCGCGGAACGAAGGAAAGCGGGAAATCATGCCATGGAATGAGCCCAACGTCGACCGATTCCCGATGAGGGGATAGGATAGGATTGGACTGGTTCGGTTTTGAGCCGCAGCCAGTTTGTGTTTGTGTTTTCTTGTGCTGTTTGTTTACCCTTGTGGCATTTGCATATTTTGAATGTTCGCGGGCGACTCGTGGCACGTTTTACAGAAAACCGCGGGGAAAAACGAGCCGAAAAACTTTATCGATGATTGTGTGGGCGAGTCATGCGGCCCAGTCTCTTGACGACCTTTTCATAGTTCTCCATGTCTTTTGTTGTTCGTTCTGCGGCTGTTGTTGTCAAACAATTGTCACAACGTGTCGGCATTCACACGAACTTTATGTTTTATCCAACACCTCAGCGCAAATCTCTCAAGGGTTAAAGTTTGCGTATAGCTCGAAGTCTTGCCAAGGATTCGGGGAAGTGGGTGAGCGGGGAGCATCGATGGTATGGGGCCGTGATCCATTGCCCTACCGCATTGCACTCGTTCATCAATAACCGTCTGCGGCGGTGTTCCATCAAAAGTCGCCAGAGATTGTACAAAAACCAACACTCCGTCTGAAGGGTCCTTCAATTCTTGGCTAATAATGAGCGGAACCTCAGCGGTCCCATTGTTCTGGCTCCCCTCCCATGCCCTCGCCCTCCCAAATATGTATTCATTATATTTATGGCACAATTTTGCTTTCAAAAGGAGGGGAACAAAGGGGAACACTTGTGCCCAGGGCCCGACTGACAAGCGGAATATCTTTTTTCTCGCGATCGGTCCGAGGATACAGCGAACAATCGAACGATCGATGGATTGGTTCCTCCGCTGAATAGATCACTCAGGCGCAATGAATTATTGATGGACCGATCGTCGAAAGGGTAGGGGAAATCACACACAAAAACGCATATCTGCAGCCGAGAGATGAAATGTAACCAGAGCTTTGACTTAATGTGGCAGCTCAACCAGATCGATATGTCCATACAGCTGAATCGATCGGAGCTGCTTAAGTTTTGTGACTTTGTCAAGTCCTCCTCCTGCCTCCGCCGATCATTTGTGATATATTGTTTCGGTAGCAGTTTGTTAAACGTGATCAATTTTTAATTACCCATCATCATCATCATCCTTCCAAAGGCATCCATCGACCGGTGATCGGTGATCGCTCGATTGTCGTATCAATCGCACCGCACAGAATGTAACTCGGACGTTTGTCGCATGTCACTCAACGATTTATGCCCCGAGTGACTTTAATAAATGTGTCTTTGCCGCTTTTGGCCCCAGCATCTTGGGATCCTTAGTAGTACCTCAGCTCCCTTCTTCGCTGATTGAGGCGACTTCCCTGGCCTTCCTGGCGTCCCTGGCGATGTGGCGCCGCTGCCGGCTCCCCAATCCAGTCACCAGACTCCCTGCTCCTCATTTGGAACGTGTGTGCGCAAAATGCTTAATTAGTTTTTGTCTAATTAACACTTGTGACACGGCGAAAGCGACTGTTGTCGTGTGCCACCGAAGGCGTGAAGATCAAAAGGTGAACAAGCGTAGACGATCATAGGATAACGTAAGGAAAAGTTAGGTGGGGAGAATGCTTTTGGGGTCTGGAATTGGACTCAATGGTCTGGATTTTATCAGAAAAGTAACTTTCAATATCAGTACTTGGGACTTATTTAAGTAGAACTAGAAAACTAGATCCACGAAGAAGTTTTTATCGGTCGTTACTGTCCCATTTCGAATCCATGACGACATTTATTCAAGAGATGAAAGATTGGTTTTTACTACAGATACTAAAGAAAGTTAAAAAAATTGTTAAAAATTATTAAATTTCATCCATTCTTCCATCTTGAAAATGATGCATAAAAAGGGGAAAATTCTTTATATAGCTTAATCGCGTCAATAACAAAAATTGTTATCGTATTTAAACAAATTTATTTTACTGCCTATAACATTTTTTCGTTAAGTTTAGAAAACCATTTAGTAACTTTAAAATACCTGCCCTATTCTAAAAAACCCTTTCCACTTTTAGTTCCATTTTGGCATTCCCTGTTAAGGGCTCGACCGTGGCCGATGGACCAACAACATAATTTCCCTGTCCGCACACGCCCATTATGCCACCAGAATTCCACAGGTTCCAAGCTCCGAAGGTTCCGAGCCCTTGGGCAGCGCACAAATTAAGGTGAACGCCCACAGCACGCGCCGCAGAAAAAGTAGGGATAGGGAGCCAAGACCCAGAGCGGAGATCCGAGGACCTGGGACCTAAGCAGCCAGGCTGGCTGCCAAAACTGCGGTGGAAATATTTGCCACTTGAGTTTCTCCCCCTCCCTTGGTAACCACTTGAAGTTCTTGGCGCGCGCGTTTATTTATTTTGGTACGGGGCGCAGAGCAACAAATTAAAAAGTAATTCCCAGGCGCAGCATAATTAGCTGCTAAGTGACACTAATGGGGCCGCAGTTGCACTGCCCCAAAAATCCGCCCGTTCCCCGCCCATCTTCGTGTCTCTCCAAAACTTGATGCACTTTTCCCATTTTTCGGCGGGTCGTTGTGTGTGGGCAATGTGAAGTTCCCGAGATGGTGAGTGAGTTTTCGTTGGTTTAGCTAATTGAGTTTTGTTTTTCGGGCCTGCGGTCCACATGGCCACTTGGCTCCCTTGTGGCTGCCAAGTTGAGTTGGCCCAGTAATTGATGGGCCCGCTGAAAGCAAGGTCTTCTCGATGTGGCAATCAGGAAGCTGCTGGATAATAGGGGTTGCCTAGCACTAGATGTCAGGCGAGTCAGTTTGTTTCCCCACTCCCCAGGCAGCTACACCAAAGAGGAGATTCGACTAGAAATGGTGAGTGTCTGCCCGAATTTCTTCCTTCCCCTAACCTTTAAACCCAATTCCAGTCCCGTCAAGTTAAGCTCAAGCTAAGCTCTAGCAGCGCATCGAAAAAGGATCAGGATACAGCTGACTCAGATCGTAGCAATATTAGCCGAAATGAAGTTCCCAAGAAATCAAAGAGTTTCCTCTCCTACGAGGACTTCTCTGGGAAGTCCCAACGACGCTTTGACCAATCCGAAGAACAGTTTATTAGAAACCCGGATTCTTCTGGATACTGTTATTCTACGAACGCAAAGGGGAATTTACCTTTCAGGACTAGTGAAAATAGTAAGCATTCCAAGAAAGAAAGCTACTTAGAGGTTGAACTCGAAGATGAACCCAAGGACACAGAATACATTTCAAGTGATCATGACGAGATACAGTCTCCGTCTCAGCCAAGTCAAGAATCCACCGATCGCTCCAAGAGTTTTAGTCAGATCTACAGTGAAATCTTCGAGGAGTCTAAGGAACGACAGCAAAAGGCAGAGCGAGCTTGTCGGGCGTACAACATTAACAAATCTAAACTCAACAGGAATCTTGAAGCATCCGGGTCTAGGGGACCGGGAAGTGGAAACTGTGACGGTGAGAGTAGCTGGGGATCGGGGTATTCCAGTAACTTGGAGAGAAGATCTCAGGAATATGGCAATCTATCTACAGATGAACACGACCTTGAGGCAAATGGCTATCCAATGAAAAAATCCTTAAACAGGGGGAGGAGCTCTATTAAAGAATTGGAGGAACCAAAAGATCTAGGACTAAAACGTTCCAAAATACCTTCCCATAAAACAGAACTTAGAGGAAGATGCTGTTTTATAGGAAACCCGGACCCCAGAAAATCATCTTTCTATCGCTCGGAAAATGTGTGTTCCGAAGATTCTTCCACGCATTGGCATGGACAGGGAATATGCGTATGCGCACGGGGGTCTTCGGTTTGTAGCCTCTGCTCTGGTTATTCCAGAGCAAGAAAATACCATTCCAAGGGCCACAACCCGGAGTTGACTGATGGACCCGATTACCCTGTAGACCGCAGAAGTGACATTCCAACAACTGCGGTATCTCAATCTCGCTCACAAAGAGATTATCTCTCGAGCTGCAGCACACGCCATCGTCATCATCATCATTATCGTCACCAGAGGAGTGTGCCCAAGACGTATCAAGATCGTGGAAATAGTCCCATTAATATCAAGACAAGGCGAAAAATGCACGACACCGAAATTGGCACCGAGAAAGTGAGGGAGGCTCTGCTTGGCAGATCAAGTGCCTCCGTCGGAGTGCAATACCCCAGTGCCGAGGACTGGGATGACGAAAGACCTAGTAGTTTTCTGGAAACGGAGCATGGTGACCCAAATGAGTGTGAAAGTCATGAAGAAAGTTGGCTGAGCGATAATGATGAGCAAGAACTAAGCTCCAATAAGCTTTTAAATGTGGATGACGAAAATCTAAAGATGCAAGGGGTATCGAATGCTGAGGATACCGACGGAAACGATGATTATCGTAGTGTTCCCATAGAAAAGGCCGTTCAAGTCTCATCCGATCTTTTAAAATATATGTCCGATGATGAACGAAATAATCCCGTTGGTCTCAAGGAATACTACGACGGCATGGAATATGAGGATGCGAATAGCCAAGAGTCCAACGAATACGATGATAGCGAAACCCTCTCTGATGATTGCGATCATACGGCCACCAGTAAAGAAGGCATTACTGAAGAAAGGAATTTACCTGACCAAGCCGAGAACAAAGTAAGTGTGCTTCACAAGGGTCAGAACACTTTTCAAATCAGTTCGCAATCCTTTATCTTAGGGTTTTATAGAAGGCGATAAAAAATTGAGCAACAAAGATGGGACAAATACGCCTTCAAGTGAAGTAGCTAAATCGAAAAGCTTCCTCAGTCTCAGGATATACGATGCTGATGAGGCCTTGATGGAGATTCCAAAGGACTTTGAGGGTCCTGCGATAGTGCTGGATGATGATGCCGACTTCTTGGACATCACGCTGACCGATGATGAGGTGCAGATCCGGGCCAAGTTGATGGCAGCAGCGCTGACCACCAGAAAGAGTACGTCCAACACCAGTCTGAAGTCCCGTCGGTCCATTAAGCCCAGCGTATTTAGCTACAAGCCCAGTGTTATCTTCACTCGCCGATCGGAGGCGATCGATGAGCATTATGCTCCCCAGCAGAACGATCGCGTGGCGCTTTTGGCCGAAAGATTTTTGAACAGTTTTAGCGAGTCTTCTCACGAATCGGTGTGGCAGCCTTTGGCGAAGGAGGTGACCTCTACAGACCCCGCTTTGCAAACTTTCGAGGAGAGAGAGGTCACCAAAAAGAACAGCGAGACACCACCTTTCACGGACCGTCAGCTGTTGTCAGAGGAGTTCAACAGAAAGCTGCAACGCCAACTTAAAGCAATTGTGGAGAGTTTTCGATAAAATGTATTAGAGCATACATATATATTTTGTAATTGCTATTGCGAAGTACGTTACATCGAATATAACTCAAAGTTTGTTCACAGCAGCCGACACAAAGCAATGGAACGATTTTTGTCACAGGTAAAATGAAGCTTTTTAAACAACATGTTCTACCCTAGGTTTTTTTCACTTTTCACTTAGTTTGGCAAAAAATAAAGCTTACATTTCTTAAAAACAGTTTTGTCCTGAAAGCGAATACTAAAGTACAATATATCTAAAAGCCAGAAATTTATCTTTTAAACAAATATAAAGATACAAAATCCGCAAAGTAGATTTGTATATTTAGTTATTTTAAATATGAGTCATTCACCCCTTATTTATTAGCTTTCAGTAAATAATTCTTCTGGTGCAATATTTTTCTGCGAGTGGAATAGCTTAGAATCGAGTCTGAGATTGGGTCTGGTTGTGGAAACTACTTGAAACTTTCAGCGGGATGGCATGGCCGCCTGGCAGTCTGCTGGTTCAGTTTTCCTCGGATGGGTTCTGGGTCCTACGCCGAGGTGCATAAATCAACTTTAGTGCTGGCCAAGTGCCTTGCTGAAGGGCGCAGCTCTCGAGTGGCATTTGGGACTGGAGCAGTTGCCCCACCCCGGAGTTGGAGCATAATTAGCCCATGGCTACTGTTAGTCTAGTCGTGCACTTGCCACCCCCCACGCCCCCTTCCGCCCCTCGGGGTGGCCATTCATTTTCCTGACACATAGGTACTAAATATGCTGGAGTTGTTTACTTGATCGATCAGGGATCGGGTCCCTAGCTTATGCTCGCCTGCATGCTTGGGATGCACCTAATTGCTAACCAAACACAACTGCAGGCGCGCAAATATTGTTTTAAGGCGCATCAACGTATTTCACCTGCCTAATGCCTGATCCACGTACTAGTGGATCGGTTTGGTTTCGGATCGGATCGGATCGATTGAGTGGGTATATTTTTGGGGAAATGTTTCTGTGTTCATTCCCTACTTTTTCTTATAATGAAGTGCGTCTGGATATGTTTATAATTTACGATACTCTGCAGTGCTTATTTGTGGCTGTGGGACTGAAGGTAGTGCTGGGTGTTGTGACGTGTTTTCAATCATCATGACTTGTGGAAAATACAAGTAGGTTTCATTTCGATTTGCAATCTATTTTTAATAGAAACGAATATAATCCGAATGATGCCTAAGATGCTAACTAACTAATTGTCTTAAATGTATCTATAAAACGTATGCTCATTTGGAACACAAGAAGTCGAATCATTATTGCTTTTATTATTAATCTTTGAAATTTGATGTTATTAGATAGACTATAGACTTATAATATAAAATTGCATATAAAATTCAGGGAATGAGTTTTAAGCTATTCCTTAAAGCTATTCCTCTAAAATATTCGGAAGGTTGACAATAAAGTTTAAACAAATCTCATCTTGTTACCCTATTCTATAGAGCTTTAACCAATTTCCCACACGCACGCCCACAAGGACCGATGGGCCCACGTGACTTTTCGTGGTCATCAGGTGAGCGCACACGGCATAATTTAGACAATTTAGACAATTTATTGTGAAAAATGCACTCAATTTATATGACTTGATTATATTTGCCTTCCTTTTTGCGCGTCGCTGTCGAATGGCTGTGTTTGCTTAACTCGCCGCATGCCGCACAGATCCATGACATTGGCTTGGACACGGACATGGCCTAAACAAGCCTGCGACAACAACACCCAGAGGATTGGATGAAGATGACGATGATGGAGAGATGCAGGGGATGGAAGGGATGGGAGGCTCGAGGCGCACCCCACGCCAATTTATTAAAGCCAACACCAGGGACAGGGAAAATGTGGCCGAGTGGCACAGGTTCTCCCGGGCAGGCTGGTTACCTTGGCTCACGGGGCCCATAGCTATTCGATATGAAAAATTGCACGAAACTGCAAAGGCGCATATGCAAAATGCATAATTCATTTAACATTTTGTAAATCATTTGTTTGAATAGCACGATGACGGTGATGCGCGGCTAGCTCCCATGGCCCTGCCTCCAATCCTCAATCCTCGATCGCCGGTTCCCGCCCCTGCTCCTTGCCACCACCTGTTCGCCGAGCCGCTCTTGGCCAACAGTTAAGCTATTCGTCTGCCCTGACAAATCGAGAGTTGAGTCGAGCTGGGACTCTGGCTGGCGGCCCGGCTCCAGTCCTCAGCTTCAGTCCAATCCTGCTGCAGCAACACAATGGCCATGACGGTGCGCAAATATAATTTCACAACTGTCTGCACATGCTCCAAACGAAACGAGGCACACCACAAAGGTGAAACTGCATGGGGAGAAATCAGAAGGGAATTCTAGCTAGAGGACTGCTTTAAAAACAAAGTCCGATTTTTTAAAAATATTTTATAGTTATTTTATGTATCAGTCTTGGGTTCACAATTCCGAACTAAATTTCTTAGCTCAAAAATGGCTAAACAATTGACTTTTTGTTAGCTTCAATTGGTTTATAAAATGGCGAAAATTCGTACAACTTAACTTGAAGTTTCAATAATGCAAATATAAGGTGACACTGAATTTGTATTCTAACTTCTGGTTCTGATGTCAAATTTACGCAACAAAATTACAGATATTTCTTTTTTTTGGTATATGAAGTGGCAATACAAAAATGAGTATCCATGGGAAATTGATAGTCAAGTATGTTGTACGTAGCATTTGTAAAAACAAATATCTAGCTTTTCCAGTTGGGACTTGCTTGTAATTAATTGCTTAACCGAAATTTTACTTCAAAAATTTTAAAAGTTTTTTCAGATTTTTCCAAAAGTTACTTTCTGTTTAAACCATGGCTCTCACAAACATTTACATAACCCATTCTCGCAGTGCATCAGCGAGACGAAAGCAACAGTGTCCAGAGCATAAAAAGAGCTCAGCCATAAGTCACAACGCCGCAACGACTTTTCAGCTTGGGATAAGCCTTTTTATTATTATTTGTATTTGCCTCATCTTTTTGCCTTTGATTCCTGTGAAATTTGCATGCGTTGGGATTCCGATACCGATTCCACCCCGATCCCGACCGAATCCAAAGTCCGATCCCAATCCTCCAACGAGCTAATTTCGTTTTGTGTGCGAATATTGAAAAATTACAAAACTTTTAATGCGAGTGGGGGAAGGGATTTGGATGGCAAGGGTTCCAGCTGGTCCCTTCCATTGAGATTTCTTGGGAACCCACTTTCTGGCCGGTACTGGCTGTAATTTTAATGATCCTCCACTGACATCGTAACTCAATAAGCCCGGTCAGTCGCGATCGCTCCAGACAGACAGTCTGGGATCTGCTTGGCTTTCCCAGCCAAATAATTTATCATCTTTGGTTGCACTTCGAAAAGTAATTAAGGTTTCTCCCAGCTCGCGTGTGGTCGGCGGCTGGGGAATGCGGCATTGGATTGGGTGTGTTGCCAGAAAAAACTATTGAAAGTCGAGTGTGGCGTTAAATTTTTGATTAAAAAACTATTAGCTAAGTGTAAAAATTATCGTTAATGTGCTGTGTGGTGCTGGAGGTGCCAATGCGTCTGCGCCGTGTCCAAGCTGTTCCCATATTCTTATTTATCGAAAACGAACAAACGAAATGGGATATATTACACTAGTTTACAAAATACAGTACAAATAATTGATACAATTAACTGATACTCTTAGGAACCTTGACCCTTGAGGAGCTTTTACCAAACATGTAACAACATTTTTTTAAAAATACTAAGATCTAAATCCTAAATGCGGTAATGAGTAAAGTAGTATTTTAAAGTCTTTTAAAAGTTATTAATGAATTGTATACACTATAAAATATCATTAACCAAGTAGTTTCATTGGCCTAAATTAGCATTGAGCACTTTTAGGCATTTTTTTTTAATTTCTTTTGTTAAAGAGTGTTTTCAAAGTCTTTTGTATTCTTATGGCGCATCGATCAAAGCGATGAAATAAATAGAATTTGTAATATGAAAAATTGGCTAGCATGAGGGAATTCCACAATGGAATGGTAAGTCGAAATATTAATTAATTGACGATGGTATTACATTTTAAAATACTTTAAATAGAGTGTATTAGAGCAATTATCTCATGTTCGTTTAAATCATCGAAGTGTATGTTTAAATTAAAATTAAAAATAATCACATGTAAAATCGCGGACAAAGTTTCAATGAACTGCACATTCAAAATATTAAAGAAAAGGTCATAAAAACGTGCTGGATTTTGGGCCTATGTAACTTCTTAATTTAACGGCCTTAAGGTACCTAGCACTACCTTTAGAAATGAAATAATTAATTAACCTTTTTTGCAAGTTTGAACAAAAAATCTTGAAAAGTAGAAAGTAGAAGTATAAATGTTCTTGATCAGGATCTCTAGCCGAGTCGATCTTGCCATGTCCAGTTGTCCGTGTGTCTGTCCGTTCGTCTGTCCGTATAAACGCTGTGGTCTCTTATATATTCTTGATCAGGATCCCAGCCGAGTCGATCTAGCCATGTCCGTCTGCCTGTCTGTATGAACGCTGAGATCTCGAAAACTACAAAAGCTAGAAAGTTGGGATTAACCACATATATTCTTGGGCTTCATAAGCAGCGCAAGTTTGTTTCAGCCGAGCGCCACGCCTACTCTAATTCCCACAACGGCTTCCAAGGACATTAAAAATGTAAATGCAATTTTGTTGTGTTTAAAAAATACCTATCAAAATGTAGAAGACATTTTTTTAATCGGACCATTCATTTTAAAGTTATGATCAAAAATTTAAACAGCCGCTGGATGGAGCCATCAAAAATTTCCACAGCTGTTAGATGGACCCAGTAGCTTTGACGATTGCATATCTCCATCTTCCTCGCACTCCATTTAGCTAAGTAACGGGTATCTGATAGTCGACTATAGCGTTCTCTCTTGTTTTTCTTCAGTTCAATTAATGGTACTTTGCCGAATGCAAATCGGATAAAAATTCTAACTTTACGAATTTAATAACATTTTAAATCATTTTAATTTTTTAGAAAATTGGAAAAAAGTCTGAAAAATTGTACAAATCTGGCTTGAGCCTGGCTTACTAAAAGTTTGGTCACTAAAAAACATTTCCCAAAAAATATAAAAATTGTATACAGAGAAAACTATCAAAAGATTTGAGGAGAGAAATTCCAACCCACTTTATTTTTATTTTGTTAATTAACATTAAATGAAACTATTTTAATTGTTTCCGGTTTAGCCGACTTTTACTCTCATTATCGACCGCAACAGTTTGCCAGACAACTATAAAAATAATTCAATTAAAAATGACAACCGCAAAAATTAGTAAGCCACAAAATTCACCAAGCCGTGCCGAAAAAACGTAATAAACTACCGCGAATGAAAACAATCAAAAAAGTGCATAAATCAGTATAGGAACCATAGCTAGTATAAATTAATTTATGTAATTTAAGTGTCAGGCCATATTTACCGTTTGTACAATAACCGAAATTAGACTTTACATTGGGAATTGTGAGCGGCATGTGTACGTTCGTTGGTTCAATTTAAGCGTCCGGGGGCCCTGTCACTCGTTGGGTCTTTACCTGCCTATTTCCCAGTTGGATGCAGTGCCCCACCCCCTGCCCGACCCCCTTTTCCACCCCCTTGCGCGGCCTTTCTACCAGCCTGTCTATGAGTCGCAGTCGACGGCAGTTTCCGTCGTCAATTTATAAACGCGTTCAGCTTAAATTGCAACAAATAGTCGCTTATTGAAACTTAAATTGTACCGACACAGAAAGTGAGCGAACCATTTGTGCATTTGTGCAAGGGAGAGGGCACATTTGGCCAGAAAGAGACTGGAGACTGGATGACAGAGCCGTGCTTTTGGGCCGTGTGTCAACAAGTTTTTCTCTCTCTCCCTCTCGCTTTTGGCCATTTTTTGTACTTTTTGGTTGTTGTTTTGTGTCAGTTGTTGACGTTGTTTGGTTGTTGTGTGGTCGTGGCTTGATTTGTTTAAAGGTTTCTGGTTCTGGGCTTCGGCCATGGGAACGGAGTTGGCCAATGTTTTGATGTGTTTCTCGGATAAAGATTGCTAGAAGGGGTAGATCGGAAAAATAGCTGAGCGTTATATGTAGGTATTCTTGTAGGCTAATCAAAGCGAGTACGACAACTAATGTCTTGTTTCGATTTTTACTGAAAAAAATACATGCGAATACGATATACCAATTTATGATATAACGTTTATGTTGGTCCGGGAAATCTATCAAACGGAAATTTAAAGATAAATTTACGTTTCTCCTTGAAAGATAGCCGTTGGAAATATATTTTAGTAGACAAAGCTGAAGAGATTTTGTTTTCTCGACGGACTTGTTTAAGTAATCATGCCTTGAAGAAGCTCACCAATTTTCCTCCAATCTTCAATTAAACCCCCTGACATTGGCAATTAACTCTGGCTGCCATTTCTTCAGCTGTTTCTACCAATCAAAAGCTTATATGGGTCCCGCATGTTCTGGCCGTAAAACAACTGAAATCAAAGCAAGCCAAACTCGTTTTACGGCCAACTTTGGACGGTGGAATCCAGGTAAAAATTTAATTGCACGCCACAACAGTTTTCTGGCTGATTTCATCCTTTAATTTCAATTCCACACAGGTAAATCCGAGAGGTTTTCGCTGACAAGGAGGGTCGGCGGTAGAAAGCCGCAACAGGCAGAGCAAATTTTGTCGACAGCCAGCCGATGCAATATAATTTCTTTCGATTAATCCAATCGATTTCTATTCAATAAATCAAAATATGAATTCGTTGCGGCTCCGAACCCTCGACTAGCCTAGACACCGTCTGTGGATGTGTGTGTGTGCCTCCGTGTTCGTTTGAGGCACGTAACAAATTGTTGGGTTAATTAAAAAAACATAAATCGTTTTATTCTTTATCCACACTCTCTGTGGCCCCTCGGCCGCTAAATAACCGTGGCAGGTCTTTGACGGCCCTTTCATCAACTGAAATCGGCCGAAAGTCCCCGCCAAAAGAAATTCGTGAAATAAATCACACTCTTTTCGCCAGAAATAATTTCACGTTAGACACTTTTTCCCACTGCCTAGGCTATAATTTATTTTAGCAGCCCTCTGTTATGATAATTTTAATGAACATCGCTTAGTCCGCAAATTGTTGGCCATTAAGACATCTTGATGACTTTTAGCCCCTGGAAACTTGATCTGCCCAACATACGCATAAAATTTGTTTTTGCCAACCTCTGCTGAACCAATCAAAACAAATTAGCGAAGTTTGGCAATAAATATTCATGACAAAATTCCGTCAATTAAAATGGTTATCCAAATCCGAACCCACTCGGCTGCAGGGTCCGTAAAAAATTCGTTTAATTAACAGATCAGAAATTTGCGAATTCCATTTGCATTTCAATTAAAGCGGAACGGACGGAATAAAATACCCAGTTGAGAGCGTGTGGGAACCATATCGTCGATGGTGGTGAAAATCAGTCCAAGGTTTTGAACTTTGGATCAAGTCGGAGCAGGAAATCGAATTTATCTAAATAAAGTACGGATGCAACGATGCATATTATTGAATTTAAGATTCGGTATATTTTAGATGTGCTGTTTAAAAAACCTATTTCATCATTTGAAAGTTCTACGTGATATTTTAATATACTATTCCTATAATTTCCATAGTTGAGTAAAGCAAATATAATTCGAACCAATGCCCAATAATTAGAGTTCCCAATTCCGAAATCATCACAACATCTCCGCAATAAATTCAACATTTTCGTTTATAGTTTTTTCTGTTTATTTTTCTTGATGGTTTTTTGTGGGTTTTCTTGTTGTTGGTTTTTTTGTGATAACTTTTTAAATTTATTCTGCGTACTTAAGCTTGGAGAAATCTAAGGCCGAAAATGTATATACGTATATGCGATGTAGCTTCCAATCCCTTCGTTGTTGAACTCTTTTTACAGTGTATTAGTTTGCAATTTTTGTACTAGAAAGCTTGGGGGATGGGAGGGGGTATGATGAGAGTGAAAGCAGCTTCGACAAAAAATTAGCTAAATCTTACCAGCTAAGTAGTCAATATGCTTAAGTATTTTTCGTTTAAAGTTAAAGTTACGGGTGCGGTTTTTACATTTATGCGGTCATTAACTCATATTTTATACATTTACATTAAGATTACTTCGAATTTTGTTATTTTTAGTTTGTTTTTGTTTTGCA
Source organism: Drosophila lutescens (assembly GCA_037075285.1). Taxonomy (NCBI): domain Eukaryota; kingdom Metazoa; phylum Arthropoda; class Insecta; order Diptera; family Drosophilidae; genus Drosophila; species Drosophila lutescens. Next base: position 243,991 of record JBAMCF010000538.1, on the reverse strand, counting down.
ACTAGAAAACTACGTTTAATTTTACATAACAGTTAAATAGCAAAAAATTAGGCAATTTATCGATCGTACATCTTCATTTTTTGTATGTTAATATTTAAAATACATAATAGTCATGTTCAAAGACGAATCAAAATGTGAGTGTTCGACTTTCGTTTCAACAGCAATTTTTCAATTATCAGGTAAAAAGTTCAAAGTGTTTTCTTCAACTTTCAGAAATATTTGGTTTTCACATTGCGCCACAAGGGCCAGGTTCTGCAGCCGCTGGCAGCAGATCCAGTCCAGCGAGGAGGCCGACTCCTCCAGGGGTCCTTGGGCTGGTCCTGGCCCACCACCACCAGTGATCGCGGTGGGCGTGGCCACCGGCTGGGCGGGGGGCGGTGGCGGCTCCTCGGGCCACCAGTTCTCCCACTCTCAATACGCCGTCGCTGCGCCGGGATGCATCAGGTGGTGGTGGTGGTGGTGGTGCCCGAAGTGGTTGAGGGGGTTCATGGCCTCCGCGGTGCCGCTCGGTGCGGCCGTGTGGTACCATTCGCTGGGGGTGGTGCTGGGCTGCCGGGTGGTACAGTAGGTGGTGGTTGTGGTGCAGCATCGAGGCGGAGGCGGCCGCTGCTCCCGGCGAGGCCGCCGCCTGGTGGTGATGGGGGTGGTGGTGGTGCGACGGTGGGGGTCCCAAGGGGGGTGGCAGGTAGGCCGAAGCGGAGGCGGCCATCAGTTGGAGGGCGGGCGAGGACTTCGAATCGCTGGGATGGGGATGGGCTGGGAGTTGCTGCTGGAGTTGTTGTTGCTGCTGCTGTTGCTGTTGCTGTTGTTGCTGCTGCTGCTGTTGCTGCAGCAAGTGGGAGGCGCTGCTGCTGGCCGTGCTGCTGCTGCCACTGCTCGAGGCTCCCAGGTGGACGCTGTGCATCGGATTGGGCTCCGACTTGATCGAGTGCGGAGAGGACTTGATGCCGCTGCCTCCGCTCAGGCTGCTCACCCCACTGCTGCTGCCGGCACTGCCGTCCAAGCGGGTCGAAGGCGGCGTCTGGGCCCCGCCGGTGATGATGCTCGAGCTGGAGCTCTCCTCGCCCTCGCTGTCGTAGCCGTGGGACGGACTCTTTTCGTCGACGTTGCCATGCACCTGGGGGAGAGATAGAGATTTAATACCACTCTTTAAAACTTTACTTGAAAATGCATTTTAAAAACTGTTTATCTCAAAGTACTACCGTTTTTATAATAAAAATCGATCTAAGCAAGGACCCCAAATCTTAAATTTATATCTCTTAGTTTAGAATCCATACATTTTGGCTCTGTGGAAAGTGCACAGCTCTTGCTCAACTTACCTTCATGTGCTTGCGCAAAGAGGAGGGATGCGTGTAGGACTTATCACAGCCATTGATCCGACAGTTGTAGGGCTTATCCGATGTGTGCACATGGGAGTGCTTCTTCCGATCCGAGGAGTTGGCGAACCGCCGATCGCAGCCCTCGTGTTCGCACTTGAAGGGCTTCTCGCCTGAAAGTAGGCAAGAAAATAAAACATTTCAGTGAGTTTCAATCGATAACGAATATGTTTCTTAAATCAAATAGCGCTGCTTATGTGTAGCGATAAATAGCATTATTTATGTGACACGCATTAAATAAATAATAGCTCCGGCAAGGCAACAACGAACAGACGATGACCATTTATGGGCTCACAATTTTTATGAACTGTCCTGCACACACACACACAATTTAATAAAGGTGGGAAAACCCGTGTGTCCAACATATTTATAGGGAAAACAATAACAAAACAACAAGACGCACAACTGGGGAAAGAAATCATATAAATTATGCGGGATCAAGAGGCCCATTGTTCGAGGGATCCCGACCCTGCGACCCGAACTCGATTTTCACCTGTGCCGATGCCGATTGTCCTTTTTGTTATTTGTCTGGACATCTCTTAGGATGCACAAGAACAAAAGCGGCAAGGGTAAAGGGAAAAGGTCACAGGGCTAACGTTTTTTATTTGATTCGTGTGCGTAACACCTTTTCCGATCGAAGAGAAGAAAACATTCCCCCGTTTAGCCCGAAGTGATATTTTATAGCTTATTAGAAAATTATTTTTTGACGACGGTGGAGGAGTCGAAAATCTTGACAGCGATGCCAGGCGATAAAATCGAGACTAAACATAAATAATATGGAGCCAGGGGATAACCTGTAATTTGGCAAAGATTTCAGGGAAATTAACGAACCGAGAGGAAAACTTAAAATGATAATTTCTACCTTCGGGTAAGACTTGATAATCGTGTGCTTGTCCCATCAATTTCAATCACTCGCCATATTAACCGCCTGTTAAAGGCCACAAACAAACCGAATGAGATATGTATAGAAGTATCTCTGGCTAAGTCCATTTAGCATATGGCATTTATGTCGCAGATAAGCGGCCATTACATGCACCACAAGCTTTATGACAATTGAAGCTAAGCGGCTCAGATCCCGATCCCCTTGGCCCCCATTTTCCCCAAACGAAAACCCACGCGGGCCCGCTGACGATGACAATAATCGAACATTTTCACACCTCGAGCTTAAAGCGGACAATGACAATCGCATTGGAGTGAGGGTGAGCAGTGGGTTAAGGAAAAGTGGCACAGCTGGGCCACTGCAGGTGGGGTTTCGGGGTAGGGCTTTGTGCGCCCGCCTTATAAAAGACGTCCAGCGGTGACTGCGCAGCCGGCTCAACAAGTTCCAGCTTTTTTCGCCTTCGCATTCGATTCATGTAATTTAATACTAATTTATGTGCCTTATTATCCGCATTTGAATAAAGTTTTTATTTTCGGATCCGTAATAAGTCAAAGAGCTCTGGGAGATATGTGTAAATAAACAGAAATCGGACAAATGCTGTTCGATTTGAATGGCGTGTCGCATTGTGATTGTTATTGTGTTTTCTATTAATTTGTCAAAATTTAAAACTCATAAATAAGCATTACAATAAGTGCCATCGGAGCGCGACTGGAACTCAATTATTTTGACAGGTCCCAAGGGTCCCAAAAACAGAACAAGCGGAGCGAATGCAGTTCGACGTGCTTCGAATTCCCAACTTGTGCGCGGTTTTTCACTGAGTTCAAATGGAATGTGGCGCCAGATAAAATTCCTTGGGGGGTTTATTTTAATAATTTCAATATTATCTAATTAATAACAATAATAATCTCCAAAGAATGGCCTATCTTGCCCTGTAATCCTATGCCAAAAGCTCAATTTCGTTACACTTCTTTTTCCACTGCCCTATCAACACTACACGGTTATCAGGTGGCTGTGGGAAATGCTATCTCTAAACACTAATTAGTCATAAATAGGACAGGCAGCTGACTTGGATCCGCCAACCCGCTGGGCTCCTATCCGTGCTATCAGTCTTATCACCTTATTTTCGGGGAACCCAGCGGCACATCGCTGCCTGACTGAGGCCATATCCCACTGAACACGGAGTACAGAGTGCGGAACACGTCCACATATCCACATATCCATCTCCTGGAGCGCTGCGGTCTAAACTCAGCGGGGGAGACGGCAGAGTGCGGCACGCGCTGCGGCCAAGGACATTAAAGGGTTCGGGTCCCGGCTAAGTGCAGCGCAGGATGCGCATAATTTTCACATTCCACACCGAACTGGCGGGCATTAAAACTGGAATTTAAATATGTTTTATTGCTTTAAGTTTCGGGTCCGATGGGTCCAGGTTCCCCCGGACCTGAAATAACCGAAATATCGTCGCCCATTTATAAAATGTCAATTTCAGACGACGTTTTTCGACTTCCCCTTCCGACGGAGCGACATGAAAGACATCCTTGGCGCACCCTTTTCGTCCTGGCAAGGCGCCATAAGTACAGTGGGCCCCCTCCTGGAACCCCCCTCTTCCGCCGGCAAATCCCATTTAGGCTGTGCGAATCGACAAACTTATTTAAATATTTCAATAAAGCAAATCCAATGGTAAAGTCTCTGGGTATATAAAATAGGCCGCCTGTTTTGTGATTTGCATATTTAGCGGGAATTTCTGTTTTTCCTTCCCTTTCGGCGGAAAGCCCCAAAATGGTTAATTTCCTACAAAAAAAAAAATCGCTCTTCGCGGACGGAACGATTGGAATCGGCACAGACTGCCTGTCATGGCGTTTTGTGTACAGCTGCAGAGCTGTTTGTTTTTTTGGGGTGGTTCTTACATTTTGGGGTTGCTTTGTAATCTCCTCTCTGCGAACGCGTGTGTGTGTGTGTGTGCGTGGGTTAAGCCAAGAAAGTTGTACATGGTCGCATATATATTAAAATATATGTACGTGCGGCATTGTTTGTTGGTATATATGGCACATGTTTTGGCTTTTATGTAACTGCCGCAAAGCTTGCTGTCATTTGCAGACGAGAGCCGAGCCGACGGCCTTTCCTCCCCCTCATTTTCCCCTGCTCTTCCACCCCCGCCCCCACTTTCCCGTCTGAAATTGTTTTTGTTGTGGCTATTACGGGGCGTTGTTTCTTTTTCGCCATTGGAATGGGGCTTTCTGATGTTTCTGGGCGTAGTCGAGCCCAAAAAGAAAAAACATAAATGAGTTTTGCCAAAGTGTTTTCTTTTGGGCTCGAAGATTTGCTTGTATATTATTAAAATATGTTTGGATGGTTAAGACAACAATATGTTTTTCGGTTTGGGTGAGGGAAAGGATGGATGAAGGCATAGCTTGTAAGGTTTTTTAGGATATTCGTTCTTGAGAATATTGTTTATTGAGCTTTACTACATTATTAAAACTATGGGATAATAAAATATAATTATAAAACCACTTTTATAGACTGAATTTGTTTTTAGATTCAACTAATTTAAATTTTAAAAATGTTTTTTACTTTGTCCAGAGTCGTTTTGCAAATTTGTTGGTCAACTTACAATTTCTGTATGGCCGACAAATACCGTAAGTACCATGAAATCCAGAAATACCCAGACCTGTCATGAGGAAGCAACAGGAGATCTGAAAGCGCCCCGCCCCCGCACTCTATATATAATACCCTGTCTCTGGACGTGATCGCCGCTAACCGAGCGATGCAAATTAAGCATCATTGACAGTCGCTGATTAATTGGAGTGAATCAGGTTTTTAATTTTCAGCAACAAACAACAGATGAAATTAAAAATACACACGGCACAAATAAAACATTTTTTCCGCCGTCAGAGTGACAGTTGCTTATTAAAGGCACTTCGAAATGGAATTAATTAAAAAACGCAAAAAACTAAGGAATGAGTTAACAGAGCGGCTAAACAGAGGGATTCCAGAGTTCTGGAATCTCTGCTTTAATTGCTGCTAAATAATTGCCCTGGTAAATATTTATTGCCTGCTTAAGGACCTCTCACCACTCGCCCTCAAAACGGAACAAAGGACGGATCCCAAACCGGAGCCATCCTCTCGCTCTTTTTACATAACAACGAGTGAGCCAGAAAGGGAGGGAGCTAGGTCCAAATGATGGCAAGGGATGAGCATCATCATCGCTCATGTGTCAACAGCATGCAATGCGATATGATTATTATTATCTAACAATACAATAACAAAACTGCTACTTTTTGCCTGCCGGTCCACTATCTGCGTCCCTCTCCCTCCTGCACCTCCGTCTGGGTTGTTGACACTCCTCGGATTTGAGAATCCTCAGCTCATTGTGTCTCTGTATCTGTTTGTTTGTTTGCTATACATTTTTTCCGCTGCTGTCGCCTCCCCTTCCTCCGCTCTGCTCCTTTTGTTCCTACGGCCAAAGCCGGAAAAAGCCAAACCCCGATTTCCTGGCGGTTTACATTTCAATGGGCAATTTTCCTTCGCTCCCCCTTTTTCTCTGCCGGCGAATAGCTCACTTTTTGTTAGGGGTAGTTAGGGGGCATGACTATTGGCGATGGGAATATTGTTTGCCATATTGTTGGGATCTCAAGGATGATATCGGTTGTGCCCGAAAAGCAGGTGACACTCGAGTGTAGCGCGTGATCTTCAGTTTGCAATTACAAATCGACAACCAGAGATCGAAGATCCATAATCCAATCCAGTAATCAGCCTGTCCATGCACATTTCCCCTTCGCCCTATCTGGGCACATTTTCCCACACGCCGCTTACTCTGAGTATTTATAACAGTTGCCTGCATTTGATGACCAAATTAATGGCCAACCATTCCGCTCCATTCCATAATAATAATAATAAAATCATAATTTAAGTGCAATGAATGCCGCTTGTCAACGGCCAAATGCAAAGTCCTCGAGCTCATCATCGGGGAGAGTATTCTGATTATCATTATCATTATCATCGTCGTGGCAGAGGATGTGCATCCCTCGGGCGGAGAAGTTACCTACGGGTCTGCCACACAGTCGGTCCATTGTTTGTTTGTTTGACAAAAACCATCGTTGAGTGAATTCGTTGATGATTTATGATTTCTGCATCCCTCCCCGACGACGCCGATGATTATGATGACCCCATCCCCGTTTTCCTTGGCTAAGCAGCCTCGGTCCTCACATAATTTTCGCTATTTGTTTGCAGCTCTGCCGTTTGCTGTCAAGTGATACGTTAATAATTGACACTGGGGTCAGTGCCCAGATTCTCAGCCCCTGGGTTTTCCTGCGGTTTATTGTAGTCACTTCCCCAGATACTTTTGGGAAAATGTTTCAAAACAAAAACACATCGAATTTTACACTTCGTTGGCGGCCTGCGCCTAATGAGGAAATGAGTGAAATTACATTGGGAAGATAGAGGAAGTCTTAACTTGGGGATTAAGGAAGGACTATAACTCGCAACCCTAAGTCTTCATTTAAATACTGAAAATACCTTTACATCAACCTTTTTACATCTTTAACTCTTAAATTTGCCTACTCCAAGCTTACAAATTTTCAATGAATTAACTTGAAAAACTTTTTCCCTTGCCAACATAAAATTTAATGTTTAATGCTCGACTCGAAATTTGTGTTTTGTGAACAAATTTTTGTTATTACACAAGGTTGCCAGCTACAGATGCCAGACGCACACACATCCGTGTGTCTTTTCCTTAGTCAGCCAAGTCTGGAAAAGTTTTTCTGGCTGCTCCAGTGGAAAATGCAATTTGAATGCATTAAATGCAAGCCGCACTCTCATGTAGGTAGGAATACAAGCTCAAAAACGAGCATTTGCATACATGTAGGTATGTATCTCGGTGCGCACACACACCTCGAATATGTTAGAGGCGTTAGTTGCATGGCAAACTTGTCGAAAATTTGTTCCAGTGGTTGGGGTCCGAAAAAAAGCCGAGACAGCAGAAGGAGAGACCAAAGTCAGAGCCACAGTCACAGCCAGACGAACTGGCCATGTTTGGTCTTGTACTCGTGTTCAGCAAGGCTGTTGCTGTCATTGTTTTACTAATAGCTCTGCTAGTTGTCTATCTGCGGAATGAATTTATATACAAAGCAGGGTGTGTGTTCTCTATGCTCGGTTATGTGAGCAAAAAGTTGTTGGCCAAATCATAATCGGTGTGCGCAAAGGGTTATGAAAAAGCGGGGTTAGGAATGTGTGGAATGGAACACAGCGACATGTAAGTACCAGTTAAAACTCTGGGAATATGGGGATTTAGATTTCACTATATATTTGGTAATGTGTAGCTTTTTCAAATGTGTTAATAAAGTGGTGAGGGTTGAGAAATAAGTTAGCGAAATCTCCTTTGAAGAAATGCTCAAATTGTAAGCTCCTCTTTAAGCAAGTTATGACTAGCAAGCTAACCTAAAGCTAATTGACTGGTTCGGAATTTCTACCGAGGAACTAGTATGAACGGGATCCGCCAGATACCACTGCTCGAAGTGCACTCGAATGACAAACGGAGCGTAGACAATAAGTAAAAGTAGCACTAAGCCCATTGTCTGAACCCAAAATGCTTACAAACAAGGGCATACGTAGCTGGAACAGGAAGAGTGCAAATGAGAGCCGGAGGGAGAAACGGTAACTGAAGTCGGCCCAGTTGACAAAGAAGTATCGGCCAGGATTAGCCCAAGAAGCAGCTGATGTCTCAACCGCCTCATGAATGAACTGCTTACGCGGTGAAAATGTTTGCAAAAAGAAAGCGGAGGAAATGCTCTTACCGGAGCAGGAGTGGAAGGCCAAAATCCACAACAAAGGGCGGCCTGGTCGACACTCTCAAAGAGGAGAGGTGTCGCTTTGTCTCGACTCGGTCACGGATCGGTGTCTATATCTGTTTGGTATCTCGGTATCTCCCCGGCCTGATTTTTTGCTCTTTAGCGCTCTTTAAGATCTTAATCTTCTCAGCCCACTCACCCTTCCCCTCGCACTCTTGGGTATCCCTTCTGTTTGTTTATTTTTTCGAGTTCCATCAAGTAGAAAATCTCTTCGGCTGTTTGTCAGAAATTAAAATGTCATCAAGATTGTCATCGTTTGGTTATGCGATGTGACATCTCCGGCAACTGAAGGAGGCCGAACCTTTGGGTTCGGGGTTCGGGCTTCTCGGCTCGGTTTCGGATGGATTGCTTATCTCAAATGGCTTGTTCAAGTTTAAATGTTGTCAATTCTAACAAGATTCGATTTGTGATAAGGCCAATCGATGACATCAGGCGACAAATATTTGGGAAGAGCGACTGGAATGGGGTTAAATGAGATGGCTTTGGCAGGGTAGGATGGGAAATGTGTATCTAGGTTTTTGGCTCATTCATTAAAGACCCATTAGATGCGGTAAATCTTTTTTACCCAATCATCTTAAATTCTGAACAGGTCTTCTATCACACACTCTCTCACACCTCGTTCAATTCCCTTCGCACTTCATCACCTTTGTATATCTTATCGATACTGCCTAATGAACACATCAAAACATCAACTAAAATTGCATTTATGTTCGCAACACTCGGGTAACGAAACACAGCCGTATTTCGGGGCGAACAAATTGATCTAAGTTTCGAAAATCGAAAACCGAGGGGAAAAATATCACATCGCATGGCCCACATCCCAGTGGCTTTGGCTTACACTCGGCTGAGTCCTGCGAGGAAATTCGATCATGCTGAGAACTGGGAACGCAAAACCGAGAGCCAGAGAACCGGCAAAGTAGACCGCAATACACTTTTCACAGTAGCCGTCGGCAATGCGTCATAGAGTCTGCGGATCCATTATTCCGTTGGCCTTTTTCCGCGTTGGCGGCTGTAATTTTAGCCAAAAACCTAGCCCGTTTGACAGGAGCTTGTCACACAAACTCTGTGTAAGTTCTGCCTCTAATTACAATTGACAATGTTTTTACAATAAATTGCGTCGGTTGTTACTCTGGCTGCGGTTTTTTGGGTTAAACAATCACATTGTGTGCCTAAGACAACTTGGAGGCGTTCGTGTGTTACAAATTCGGCTGAACGAAAGCGACAAACGATCCGAAAATGTCCCAGGCCAAAAGCCACAAATATGCATATATCTGGACCTAAGCTGATTTGACAGCACGCTTATAGCCGTTTATTCAGCGATCGCATTTTTTGCTACATTGGAATTATATTTTCGATTATACTCTGTTCTCGAAGAGTACATATGTTGCTCAAACATTGTTTATAGTGTATTTTATTTTAGTTGTTGAAATATTTTCGTCTACAACTATTTAATTTGGTTTACCTTTGGCGTTTCCTTGAATTATTTTCGAGGAATATTCATTGAGAACAAAAATAGCATTCCAAGCGTTCCCTAGTCATAACCGAAACCACTGGGTTTTGGCCAGAGCATTCCCCGATTTATAAGAAATCGTCTGGCTGCGTTGCCCGGCTGTCTCAGTCTCAGTCTTTCTTCTTTTTGGCTGTTTAACATTTTTGCCCATATGAATAATGATTTCATTTTTCCCATCAGCTAATTTATACAAGTGGGGCAATGCGCGCGGGGCCCTTGGCGCGATTTAGAGGATTAGTCAGGCCTTACTTTTCCACAATTCTCGAAAAGCAGAAACAGAAACAGAAACCCGGGTCCCGGATCCCAGATCCCGGGTCCCAGTTCAAGTTCGAGCTCCATCTTCTACCTGTGCCCCAACCCGAACGTGTGCAGATATAAAAAATATGCAAGATGACAGTTTAATTTTATGGTTTGTCTGCTGCTGATCAGTTCTTTATGCGTTGAAATTGTATTCGTATTCGTATTCTTATTTTTATTCTTATTCCAGCTCACGCTCCGTCTCTATCTGCGATCTTGAGCCCTCTCTTTCGGGGATCCGATGGAATGCGAATGGAGTCTGGTACGTGGCTACTTTTGGCTCCTTTCGGGTGAGGAATTTAATTAATTTGAGCGCGACTTCTAATGACACGGTGGGCGTGGCGAGGGCTTAGGAACTGGAACGAAAACTTGCCAAAAAATGAAAGAGAACCGAGGGCAGGGGACAATGGACAGGGGACAACGAGGAAATTTATCAAAAATAAGCCTCATTTATTAACTAGCCGGGGTAAGCAGCTTACGTCCATCCAGCCATGGAACTGAAACATCCCAGGGCTAGCACTTTCATTCAAATATTATGCAACAGCCCAACAAAATGGCTACTTTACTAATAGATTCGAATGGAAGACCAAAACAATGACAATGCCAAAGGGTTGGGAGAACGAGGACAAACCCCTGCCGCGTTAACAGCGCGCGTTTTTTACGTCTCTCGCTTTTTGGTAAATGAAATTATAATTCCTGCCCATGAGCAGGCAGGGGTTAAGGTAGACACATATACACGGCCATATAAATATATATGGAATTGTTTTGACATTTGGGAAAATGCATGGAAAATAGAGAGGACGCAAAGCAACCCCCTCTCTGTTCTCAAGCGTAACGGGTGGATGTGGATCGAAGAGCATTGTTAGTAACTTGTTAGGACTGCGCAAAGGGGGTTACGAATCGGGGGTTGTCACTAATTAGAATGGGTGCATATGCTAGATTATAATGGGTGTGTTGCTCTATAGGAAAAACCGGGTGGGCAAAGGACTTTGGTCTTACAAATATCGGAAACCTTGAGTGATTTGATAAATAATTATTTTACTATTAAGTGGTTACGATGCCATAGTAACACTTTCAACCGTTCTTTGTACAACTCCTTTTAATCCATTCCTATCGTTTCAGTTCCAAACTTTAAGAAAACTTTCCAAAAGTCCTTCCCAAAAATCTGCAAAAATGTCAGTAGCTATTTTTAAAGATTCTAAAAGTATCCATAAATTTGCCTAGCACAAAGAAAGTTTAACTCTAGTTTTCATCTCCCTGTCCAGTCAATAAATTTTCTAACTTTGCTTACATTCAGCTGTCAAAGGCTTGGACCACAGCAGAAATTTATACACTTTTTACTTGGGGCACATAAATCTCCAAAAAGAGAGGAGCCAACTTTTCAGCTTGTCAAAGTTTTAGCAGATTGCGATCGTGTGTCATGTTTGGTATTTGACACTTTAAATTGAGCGAAACGAATGCAAACATGGTGTCCTTGTGCGTGGACTCCGGGGATAGGGATAGGGATAGGGATAGGGGCAGGGATATGGTTATATTGGCCTCCGGAGGGGGTACTGCTAATTAAATGACGAATTTCCCTCGCTGGCTGCTCTGGCCTTTGAATGCATTTGTCATTAGGTGAGCAGACCCGAGAATTGCTCCTAGAGAGCGCATCTAATTGAGTTTCGGTCGTCAGTTCCCTCGACAGCGGGAGGGAGGAGGCAGGAGATCCTGGCCGAAACGCCCGACCAGGTAGTGAAGCTAAGGTAATCAGCTCGAGCACATCGCAGGTTTCTTCCACCGCCCCCTCCCGCTGACTGTGCCTCGTCTTCTGGCCATTGTTCTGCCAACAGTCAAATTCTGAGAAGCCAAAACACACAGTTTTATCCGCAAAAATAAAAAGTGATTTTGTCTCTCGCTTCGATGTATCTGTATCTGTATCCGCATCTGAATGTGTTTGGTGTGTATTTTTGTGAAAACCGTTGAACCCGCAATAAAGCCATCAATCATTGACATTTGCCAGCGCATTGGTTTTGTTGAATTTTGTATTTTGAATTTGAAAAATTATTCCATTGGCGCCGAGCTCGGAAAAAATGCAATGAGAAATGAGGTGTGCAAATTATTTGGTAATCCAGTTTTTAACTTTGCAAATTGCATTTGAAGGCGTTTTGATATTAAGTCATATACATTATACAAAAATATTTATATATTAATAACAACCCGAAGTAAAATGTTCTACCCACACATTGCAAACATCTCATTTACCCCGTTGAATCTCTATAAAAGTGTACATAATTGCATAATTCACTTCATCGTTCAAAGACCGAACAAGTCCATAAAAGACTCATTAAAAAAACACTTGCACTCAATTAAATCGAGTCCAGATGGAGCTAAAGAGGGGGCTAATCAAACAAGGGTCGCAGCCAACAGGACAATGTTGAATGCTAAACTTTGCCCCGCAGCATAATTGCACAACAACAAGGCGCCTGGAAAAGCGAGTGCTTGCACTTGGGCGGTGGGAAAGCGGGGAAAACCAGGGGCGGGCGGTGGGCGGTGGGAGGCGGTTGGCAGCAGCTTAATGAGCCTGAAGAGAGCGGAGCGAGGGGGCTGCGAATAAAAACTAACCACAAAGTTGTTGAATGCTCTTGCGGCAGTCGGATCCTGTGGCCCGTTGTAGGTGTTAATGAATAAAGTTGTTTGTGGTCCGGCCAGGAGGAGCGGAATGGAAAAGAATCGTGTAAAAAGATGGCTATGTGTGTGCAAACCGCACAGCGTGATAAACGCCATCTATCCAGACTCACGGGCTCGCAGGCAGGTCAGCTGAGCCCCAAACAACAAAAAACAACAGCCACAGAGCAGACAAACCTTGATTGTTCGCTGGGTTTTTTGTGGAGCTGGAGGGGGGGAGTCTGGAGGTGGGAAAGTGGGAGGAACGGGCATTTGGGATGGACAGAGGCTGGACAAAATTGCAGACGGTGACGGTGGTGACAAGTGCAAAAGTTAACACACAGCACTCAGTGGCGGGAACGTTGGGAATGAAATGAAAATGGAAAACAACATCTACAGGAGTTGTTTTTAGTACTGGCATCTAAATACGACATCGAATTCTTAATGAGAACTTAAAGTAATACGCAATATTTAATAGTAAACTGGTTAGTAATAACATAAATTATATTTAAATTTTTCCTAATTTACTAATCTAATGTAACTTAAACTAATAAATTACAAATTATAATAGACTGAAAAGGTTAACAATTTTACTAAATTAGAAAGTAAAAACAAAGAGGAAAATATAGAAAAATAATATATTAGGTTATTAGATCAAAATGTTAAAAAGATGGATACGAAAATCCCATAGAAATACTTATAAAGATTGAAAAATTCTAAATTTCGTAATCGCTAACCTTTCAGAGCATAGAATTTTAGTTCTTGGTAGTTATCTCTGTAGCTATTTCTTAACCTATTCAATATATATCGATATTTCACATTCCCATCCCACACTCGAATCTTGAAACGCAATATTTTCTATGGTATATTGACCCCTCCGATCAGTTCTCGCTGTTTTAATGGGACCACTTAAGCAGATCTGTATCGCCTGGATCCATAAACACATACTTGACTGCCCTGCTCCGTTTTACTCACCCACTTATCAAATTTCGACCCACTCCCAATCGCCGAGGAGTGGAAACCAGATCATAAATAACCTTTGCATAATCTAAATCAAAAGCTTAATGTAGCATGGCGGGTAACCAGCACAGAACTGAAACAGCAGTAGAAACAATCGCAAACGTAAATAAAATAAGGCTAGAGCAGCGGAATGTGTGCGAAACATCCAGTAATCCGCCGAGTGTTACCCCAATTTCGGGGTTTCGATGGCTTTTTTGAGAGGGCCAAGCACGGAGTGCCAAAGAAGCATTTCCGAGCGATTACAAACGGAAGTTTTGACACGTGTCAACACATGTGTGTGTTTGGAGTTTGTTTGCCCTGCCGTTGTGTGGCTTGGTGTGGTGTCAATGCAATAAAAACAAACACCAGCGCCAAGGGACATTTAACCCAGCCAACGATGCTGATTGAATTTTTGATTTATGCAGCGAGGGAAGAGGATGGCGGAGGATGGGGGTACGTAGTGGGTACTTCAAGAGCCCGAATCCCACAGAAAGTTAAAGGTTAAAGGCCCCGATCCCGATTCCTAATGAAGCTGTGCGTCGGACACTTGAAAGCCAATCAATATGTTGGCTATCTCCAGCGATTTGTAGCCCGGGTCAACCAATCATAGGCACACACAAATCAGAGACCCTAAGAAACGCACTTTTCTGCTGCATCACGGCATCTCGGAGAAAAGGAAATATGAAATTAGTCAAAAATATCATCATATCGTACACACAGTAACCGATTCACAATGCCCCCCGAGATCATTATAAAGCCACATGATTGTTCCAAAATCTAATACAATATGGCGGCGTCTCGAAAATCAAAACGAAACATTTTAATTACCTTTCGATGAGTGTGCAAAAGAAAATACTGTTTGTCCGAACAGATTTGGAGAAATAGCTTTTTTGTGCAGCTAATTTAGTGATTTATGAATCTCTGTGAGCGTTTTATCCCGACCCTCGTGGTGGTAACTATAAAATGTGTCTATAATGAAGCGCCCGACGTCATATTTTAATTCAATTTATAAAAGTATAAAGCCCAATAATCCTCAGAAAAACTTGTTAAAGCCCACGCACAAAACAGCGACAATAAAGAGGCAACGAAAAGTGTGCAGAGGCAAAATTAAGCAAAAAATGTGAAAAATATGTCCGGCAATATAAAACGCCATTTTCTGGATATTTCAGAATATTGTGTGGATTTCTGATGCTGCTGCTGCTGCCTAGCTTTTCTCCCCTCCAATTCCCAGTTTAATAAACGAAGGACACTGGCAAAACAAGGACAATGTTTGGAGACCGAGGACCATAGAATTTCCACTACGCCTCCGCTCATTGTTCTTCGCTGGAAGGTTTATTAAATCGAGTGGTGCAATTTTAAAACAATTACACCGCATTCTGTGCCACTGGCTGGCAACTTTGTTCTGGGTTTTCGCATTTTATGCCTGTTTTCCCTGGCTTTCCTCTGGTTAATTGATTTTAATGGCTGTGTTTCGCCGCTTCTAATGAGCCCTACATGCTCAGCCATAAATTTCAATGGAACAAGTTCAACAGCCACTGGAATCAAAGTCATTAATTTGCGTTAAGCTCGGTTTCTGGCTTTAAAGTTCAACTTCTCATAGATCACGACCGTAGCGCATAAATTGTTCCCTTGAATCTCAGACAACAGAAATACCAAAACGCAGGCATTTATTTCTGATTAATTTTTATCAGAAGTGTTGATGCTAAGCTGAGCTTGGATTTTGATTTATTCTCGAAAGACAATTGAAAGAGAAATGCTTAAATTTGGCATGATTAATGGGGGTATAAAATGCTGCTTTGTATATTTTACAACGGATTAATTAAATCAGAAATGGGAAGGGATTATGTTTAAATAAAATAAAGGGTAAGCTATAGAGAAGTAAACTTTATTATGAAATTCCAATATTTTAATAATGGTAATGGTTTTAGATTTTAAATTGATGTGTCAATTTTGGATACAAGTATTCATATTTTCAATTTTCTCACTTTGGTTTCGGACGGGTAATATTTGAACTGCATTCGACTCTATAAGTCAAGAGATATTCGCAGGCTTACGGAAATACTAAAGAGTGCAAAAGTTAAAGTCAACCTAAGGGCGCGGGAATAATCCTTCTTGTGAGGACAACAACTTTGAGAAGGATTTCCCGTGCGAGGAAAGGGCTTAAGACGCAGGTTTTACAGGTGTCATAAAAGAGGGCTCGAACGGGCAGTGGCGGGCTAAGCCAGGTAGTGGGCGTTGCACCGACTTTTGCCGACGGCAACACGCCCACCTCGACCACGTCCGGGATTTGCCCAGTTGAGGGCAAGGGTTAAACCCCGGCAAGGTGAACTGATGTTTGAGTATGGAAAGATCAAGGACTTCGACTGCAAAACATCCCATTTTAGAAAGATGATTTGTAGAAGGCAAGAACAAAAATATATCAAACAACAAACAAATTGCAAGCGCTCTTCGAACACAGTTATTTATTAAAATTATTAATCAAAACCTCTCTTAAAAGATGCTTAAAAAATGTTCAACTCAAATATATTGTAATTTACGTACTTAATACCTAACAGACTTTAAATAATCTTACAACTGACAATTTAAGATAGCTCAATCTATTTCAATTATATTTTTGCGGTTCTCGAACTAATTCCTAATCAGCTTTAAAAAATTCAGTTGATTCCAACTTCTATCTATCATCATCTACCGAGAATATTGAGACTTTGGATTGTAAAAACTAGTTGGACTGATATAGACTTGAAGCTATAGATGTTTGAAAAATGTAAATTCCGCAGTGAACATTTCGAGCATTGGTAAAGCTTTTTATTTTGAGAAAACTGCAGACTACCGTGATTCCATAATAATAAAATATATAAGTGAACCACATTTAGGATCAATGTAGAGCAGATTTCCCCGCTGTACTTACCCGTATGCGTGCGCTTGTGGATCTTGAGGTTCTCGCTCCGGGCGAATACCTTGCCGCATCCCGGATGGGGGCAGGCGAAGGGCTTCTCGCCAGTGTGGACGCGGATGTGGTTGACCAGCTTGTACTTGGCCTTGAAGGGCCGTCCGTTGCGGGAGCACCCCACCCAGAAGCAGGCGTGGGTGGTGCACTCGGGTCCGCCCACGTGCTCCACGGTCAGGTGGGTGACGATCTCGTGCATCGAGTGGAAGACCTTGTTGCAGGTCTTCCTGCCCCCGGGCGGCACCAGGCCGGGCTGGTCGGGGTCAATCCAGAGGCACTGCATCTCCTGCTTGACGCTGGAGGTCGACGACGTCGGCTGGTGGCGCATGTAGCGCAGGAAGGCTCCTGCGCCGGCCGGGTGCATCGCGGACATGGCGTGGTGGGACGGGTGGTGCACCACCGGGTGGTGCACGGCTGCCGTCGGGAAGTTGCCGTGGTGGTTGTACGGGTGTCCGGCGGCGTAGGCGTCCATCCTCATCTGGTGGTGGTGGTGGTGGTGGCTGTGGAAGGGGTGCTGTCCGAACCCGGAGCCCAGCTCGGCGGCCTGGCCGGGGAAGCCGGAGAAGAGCATGGAGTCCGCCGCAGAGGTGGCCTGTCCGGCGGTCCCGGTGACCCCGTAGTCGGCCTCCCTTCGGCCCAGCAGGAAGTCCCTCGAGGCGTAGCTGTTGAAGTGCCCGTATCCGGAGTTCTGGTAGACAGCGGAGGTGGCAGCCGCCGAGTCCTGGTCCTGGAGCTGTTGCTGCTGCTGCTGGTGCTGTTGCTGCTGCTGGTGCTGCTGCTGGGTCATCTCTTGTTGCTGCTGCTGCTGTTGCTGCTGCGGGTTGCTGTTGCTGTTGCTGGCGGTGGTGTTGGGCGACATTCGCAGCCCGTAACTGGCCAAGTGATGCTGGGCCGGCTCAATGAAGGCGTTCATCATCATGGTCTAAGAGTTTTTCTTGGCTTGGAATCGATCTGTTTTCAGTTTTTACTCGCTCACTATAAGTTTCCTTTGCACTAGCTAGGCCAGCGAGCCCATCACCGCACTGAGTCACGTCACTTAACTGTATTTACTGTGTGCTTGTTTCGCTCTTCGCTATTTCACTCGATTCGCATTCAGATATCAGATGATATTTGTGTAATACACTCGCGCGCGTTGCGTTTCTGGGGCGTTCGAATCGCAGCAAGACTTGACGCTAACCGAATGCCAAGACTTGACGTTTCAAGATGCGCAGCAGGACTGAAATGCTCCTGAAGTTCTGACTCGCTGCTCGTCGCTTCGACCAAATATGTGCCGGCGATCGCGTGCGAGCGAGCGAGAGGCCCGTAGGCACGGCGAAAAATGGCAAACGCAGGCCGAAGGCAGTGGGTGCGAGCAGGCCAGCCCTACTGCCGGTCCGAGGTGAGTTGCGCTGGCCGTGGTGGGTTTCGCCAAGCCACCACTCAGTCGGATAGGCCTGGGCCGTGGGTGCGAGCGGGACGGCGGCAAGAAAATGGCTGCGCCTCCGCATGCCCAGCCAGCGGTTAGAGGAGCACAGAGGCTGCGCACCTAGTCCAATTGGAAACCGCTCGGGCATACTGCCGTCTCGCTCGGCAAACTGGTTTCGCGGAAATTAACACCCACTGTGGTTGGCCAGTGGGTGGTGGGCCGACTGGGCGCAGCGTGCGCCTGTGCAGGGGGCCCAAATGCTGATTGGACCGACGGGCAGCCAATTGAAAGCTCGCGGGATGCATTTTCCAGCCCGCTTTTCGTTGTCACTGCGGACGAATGCCCGCCACTTCAGCTCGCCCCAGCTGTCGGTTTATCAAATTAGTTGTTTATTTTATTGATTTTAATGATACTAAGCACATTCCGGCTCGGACATCGGAGATTTCCATTTCCATTTGTTTGGGTTGCGCAATGAAGACGTACGGGATTTCATTAGCGCCAAACGCCCTGTTTTTCATTTGCTAATTTATGGAATTTTCAATAAGCAGCTATCGAAACAATACATAATCTTGTATCATTCGACTTGATTGGATTCTGTTGAGTGTTAAGTGCCCCTTTAAATTGGATTTTGGGCCAGATCGTGAAGTGATATTCGGATTGGAGGGGGTAATTAAAATATTTGAATATATTTTCAAACAAAACATTTGTTTTGGGGTTTAGCCTTGAGCTGGTACTTAATAAGCTTTTCATATACTAATTCTACTATATTACTTAAAGAAATATCCGGATTCTTCGGGTTTCTATTATTTCCTAAAATATTTTCGAAAAGTTAGCTTACAGCCCTTTATTTTTTTGCAATTGAAAATGACACTTCCCAATTAATTGTAAGGCTCAGATGACACATTAAATTTTGAACGTCAATTTATTGTAGCAATTTTTCTTTAATGGGACTGCAAACGAGCGCGAGAAAGAATCAAATATTTTTGGCTGCCCTACCACTAACATCAATAATAAAGGCGCGATATCATATTAATCCTGACTCGCTTGCACTTCTTTAAACTCACACAAATGAAAAATTGTCACAATAAATTGACGCTAAAAATTGAATGTGTCATCTGAGCCTTAGTTATAGTTTTTCAATCACTTTCCTGAATTTAACTAAGCTAGGCTTATTTGGCCCTTAATATATTTTGGAAAGTTTATTAAACTGCCCTAATGTAATCGAATATATTACTAAGAAGTTGCTCTTTACAGACAGTGTGCTTTCGCATTATTTTTTGGCATATTTTAAGCTAGTTTAGCACCCAGTTCCACGGGTAATTAAAACATTGGTGCAAATTGTGACATCAAGCGTCACCGCCAAACGGTTTGTCTATTAAATTGTCAAAACAACTCTGCGGCACCGGCAATTGGCAATCGTCCGAATGTCAGGCCGACCCCAATGCCATATTGGGATCCGGGCACGACCATAAAGCATCGAAAACTGCACTAAACTGGCAGGGCCCCCATCCCGCGGAGCAGCGATGACAAATGTCACTCGAAATGAAGCCATTGCTCCACTTTGGGTCGGAAAAGGAGTCGCCGGAGGGGAGCTGAGGCCGCTGGAAATGGAGACGTTGACTGAAGTGGATTTCTAGCGCACCGCCGCAGAACCACTCCCATAAATAATGCATTTCGAGCCACTTGAAAATGGAAGCGCAAAATTCAATAAACTTCGTAGCAACAGAAGGCACAACTAAGAAGCGAGAAGAACAACAATCAGAAGTCTTGGCAAACAACAAATTATAATGTAAAATTCTTGGATAAACAATATGGCAAGTTTTCTCAGCAGGTCGCAGCTTCTGCTGTTCTCTGTAATACAAGTGATCGACAATATAAACTTTTTGAGAATTCTATTTTGGTTCAACGATAAGTCCGTTTTGTAAG
The DNA here is from genome assembly GCA_037075285.1 of Drosophila lutescens. Lineage (NCBI taxonomy): Eukaryota > Metazoa > Arthropoda > Insecta > Diptera > Drosophilidae > Drosophila > Drosophila lutescens. The sequence continues at coordinate 224,162 of JBAMCF010000538.1, read as the reverse complement.
CCCAAAAGGTTCCCATCGAATATAAGTTCTTAACAGCATAAAGTCAAGAACGCGAATTCAACGGATCTCTTGTTTTAAAGGTTAATATAACTCTTAACAAAGTTTGAGATAAGAAGTTTGTAACTCATTCAGTTTTTAGAAAAACAAAGATAAACCCATAACTACAACCATTTGATGTGAAAATGGTTTAAAGTTCAATTAGAGTTACTTTTTTTGCAATATGTGATTTCGATGATTTCGATTGTTAAGGAGATTCCTGCTGTCGTATTCCTGGAAAGTAAATTTATATTCATTACTTAGTGTTGATTTCACCCCCAAAAAGCGGCGGACTTAACCCTCGGCGGTGCTTAATCAGTTTGGCCACAACAAAGTGGGCAACCAGTGGGCGTTGGCCTGGGGAAATGGCCTCGTGTCATGAGTACGACCCGGAGTCGGAGTGGAAATCAAAATAAAACCGTAACCTGGCGTGGACGCCTTTGGCACATGCCGCGATCACAGCGGTGTGCACTGTACTGGTCTTTTCGCCTGGGGTTCGCTTGAGATTCGAGTCTCGAGACCCGGGATTCCAGAGCCGAGGTTCGAGATACGAGATTCCAGTTCGAGTTCGAGTGTCCCGTGCCGGGCCCAAAGCGAGTGCCCAGGGAGCGAGAAGTCTTGCAGAGAAAGAGTGTCAAAGGAGTGAAGTGGGAAGCGTGGGAGTTTTCTGTCCAACTGGTTTGCTTGGCGTTTTCCTTTCCATTCAATTTGATGTCGATGGTTGTGCTGGCTTAAATGGGAGAACGAAAGTCGATTTCCTCGCAGCTAATGAGAAAAATATTTAAGAAATTAATAGCAAAAGTATGGTTTGGTAATGGCAGTTTATTACCTTCACACAAAAAAAAAACTTGGTAAAATCAACTGTAATAATTGTCAAACTGGCCCCAACCAGAAAAATTGTTACTTCTACTAAGTAAATAGTTATTCCACAACAACAAAATACACACACTTAGCAAAGACACACGACTCAAAGCAAAATCAAAATACACGTAACTATTTAATAGTTACGTAACTATCTTTGTTGGTCAATTTTACCAAGCAAATTTTTTTGTGTGTTGAACAACATTTTTGTGACTCACAATAAGTGAGAAAACAATATTTTCTAGTTCTTGAAAAGAACAGAACGATGGTAAGATTGCGGTTGGTTCACGAAAATAATCCAATTACTGTTTCTTAAAAAAAATTAAATATAAAATATTTATAATAATGAAGGTGTGACTTTTGCACCTTTTCAGAGGTGTCTTTAATGTAATGTTAATTTCGTTAGGATCTTAAAACATAAATTACATGAAATAATAAAAGTAATGCATTATCACATCCCCTCATTTTACTGCGTTTGTTTCATTGTTTATTTGGACAGTTTGGGTTACTCAAGTCCCGCCCCTCACACAAAAATGTGTTATGTGGAATATATAATTGGCATACCGATGTATAAATAGATATATCTTTGAAATACATCAAAATCAAGGATAATTTTATTGGATTGGATTTATATTCGCAGTTCACGCCAAAAGCAATTACATTAAATTAATTTAATTTTCGTCTTTACAGCAGGTGGTAAGCACACTTCTCCCGCAACCTCAACCACCCACTTCCCATTGCACAACCAATAAACAAGTCAGGTAGGCAGACCTGGGCCACATCTAAGAGGAAATTCGCGAAACCCGCAAAAAATATGAAGAATTCTGAATGTTTAATCCCGGGGCGTGATAAACGGTCGATGCTTAGGAAGGTAGTACAAGGATTAAGGAACCAACATAGCTTAGGAAAGTCAATTTTTTTATGGCCACACCATGAAGACACCGGAACAAGGCAGCATATCCAGCACACACACATCCCATCGCATCGAGAATCTCCAGATCTCGGTAGAGGGAAAAGTAAAATTTGGGAAAAATTATACGCCTCATAAAGATTTCGCTGGAGAGCGGACACAGCAGATTTGCTTCGGACGAATCATAAAAAAAGTGCGTGACAGGAGAACTGCGGATCGGAGGGACGCGGACCGACAAGGTCATGTCAACCATAAATATTTACATGTCATAAACATCAAGGTGAGGTCCAGGATCAACGCACATCCTTTTTCCGCAATGCCATTTCCATTGAACAGCAAAAAACAAAGGCAAACGGAAACCTAGAGGCCTTGGGCGGATTTTATGGTCAGCGTTGGCATTTGCAGCTCGCCAGGTAAGTCCAAGTCCCTCGGCAAGTCAAGCAGTCAGTCAACTTTCCGGCCCGGACTCTGCGATACCCTTTGTGATTTATGAGCTGTTAGCCAGGCTTGTAGGATTTTCATTTGAATTGTGACTGCGACTGCAGCGATTGTCTCTGTTTGCCTCGAGGTTTTCTCGCCCATCGCCCATCGGCCACTTTTCGCCGGCATAAATTATGCCGTTGGCCGAGTCAAGTTGTTATTGTGGGCGTTGGTCCTGCACAAACACCTCGGCTTACCTGGCTGCCCTGACCAGGATACGGGCTCGGAATGGGTATCGAATTCCGATCTAGGTAGGGCGTTACAGTTTCCCCAGCCTTAACTCTTTTGAGCCAATTACGGTGACCACTTCTGGTTAAATAGTTTAGTTTTCATTAGGGCTCATGCCCTGACTTTGTTGTAAAAAAAGGCAAAAGGATTGGTCCATTTTGAGAAAACTGTTTTCAGGGTGAACTACATTGTTATGTCCGGAGTGTCCGGGAAATTGAGGGTGTCGGAATTAGTCTCGCAGTTCTCGCTTGATGGGTGGGTCAGAAAAAAATGTAGTAATAGGATTTATTTTCATCCCAAATTGTGGTGTTTATATTGCAACCTTTTCAAACCTATACACACGTTGAGATTTGCCATTTTCACTTCATATTTTTTGAATACCACATTTCCTCTAAACTTTTCTTTCGAGTGTATAAACGAATTCACACGAAAAAAACACGCCGGGATCAATTTGATATACGCATGATAAATATCTGGTATTATACGCGTATCGATTATAACATGCTATACTGGTAAAACTGATATTAAGTAATGTCATTTTGCCGATTTATCTTTCTCGGAGATTCTCTTCTTTCGAAAAAGAGAGGAAGAAGCAATTTGGCGACTTAAAAATGTAAGAGGGAGCGAGAAGAACCAATTCTCTCAAATTGAAATTAAGCTAGATAGCTCTTAAAGTTACATAAGTGGGAGCGAGAAAGACACATTCAAAATTCGAACTGGCCTACTTAGAACAGCGCTAGTTTGTTTCAGCCAAGTGCCATGCCCAACATAACGCAGCAAATTGATACGATAAAAATCTTCGCTAACACCAGTTTACAAAATAAAATCGAACACTTCCTCATCGAATTAAGAAATGGGCTCTTACAATTTTTTGTATGGTGTCAATTTTTTTTAAAGTGTAAAAAACGTTTTTGGCCAGTTTTTATTATTTATCACGAGTTTTGATAACCTGATTTTGGTCATCTTAGACTCATTTTACAGGTAATAGAACTTTGGTTTTTAGGCGCGTATTTTTAGCGAAGTCATTTATGCCAGAGTCTTTGCATTTTTTGTTTTACTTTTTTAAGTTTGACGAGGTTTAGCTTCTAAACTAATGACTGGTACTCAATGCTGTGTATAAGAAAGTTAAAGAAATTGACACCATACAAAAAATTTTAAGTGGCCATTTTTTAATCAGGGAGATTTACTTAACCGGAAAATTAAGGTTGTCTTCGCTGATGAAGAGGTCGATTTTATTTTTTTAACTGGTGTAATTGAATTGAGCAACACTTATCTTAACGAAAATACAAATGATTTGTGGAAAATGTATCTCAAAGTTTACAACCTTAATATTTTCTACCATTTTCTAGCATTAATTTCCCTCTTGCTCTTAATAAATTAAAACAAATTCCAACGAACTGAACATTTTTAATCAGTTTGCCTTTCCTTTTCTCTCTCGGAAAATGTTCTGGTTTGGTCTCAACATTAAAATTTATGGTTATACAAGGTTGTGATTGCAACAAACTCTTTTTATTTTCGCTGGCTTGTGGGTTGGCTCGGTCGGCACTTTTAATTAATCGTTAATTATGGCTCATGGAAAAGGCGCTCCGGAGTCCGGAGAGGGTGCCACGCCCCACGCCCCCGCGGATGCGCAACGTCAATTCCGCCGACGCCACCTCCTCCCACCCCGCTGAGCGTAGTTACATGTACACAGAAGCGTTAATTAAATTTCTGTTTGCCTTTTGGCTCTCCTTGCGAACATCTCCTGGCCAGGCCAAAAGGAGGAGAAGGAGGAGGAGGAGGAGATGCCACGGCGCAGTAAATAAATATTCATTTAATTTATGGTTTTAATTTTTATGACTACACAACTTCGGGGCAGACAATTTAGTAGTTTGGCGGAGCGTGGATGGAAATTTAATAACTTTGTTTATGCGCACACTAAATCATAACTAATGAGCGGCCGCAAGAGCCGGAGCTGGCCAAGAGCTAAGGTTGGGTTGGCTAAATGAGATCGCAACTGGAAACGGAATGCAGCTGGCCCAATGACAGGGCAAAACTATTTGATAGCACAAGCCACTAATTTGAGTTGAACACCTACAAGGAGACAGCGGACGCACAGTACGGTTGAAAAAGGCTCGTTCAAAGATCGAGGGACCACCAGCTGATTTGGCCGAAGGCAAATTGCATCCTCGCAGCGGGACGATGCCGAGAAAAACCCGGTGAAAAGGACCTTTGACACGGGCCCGAAGGACAATGCTTCACAAATTGTCCAGCTCATTTCATCTCTGAATCGGCCAGGACTTCGTTGCTGGTTGTCCTTGCTGGCAGGCGGTGGAAAAGGTAGTGACCCCAAAAGCTCCCCATCAGCATATTGATTTGTTTGAATAATTTCCCGACATTTTCCGCTTTCATTTCCGCCGCCCAGCCTGGCTGCTCCCCCGAACGAAAAGTTATCTCGGATTTTTCATCTCTCGTATCAAATTATCTGTCCGGAGATCTGGCTCTGGCGGCCGAAGACCAAAGTTATCTCATTTCGTTTATCAAATGAGGTTTGAGAAACGTTCTCCCAGCCCCAACAAGCCAAAGGCCAAGAGGGCATTTGCATATATTCCTACAGAAAGTGAGCCCTAAAAGGGTTATGATAAATGTTACGATCGATTAATAATTGTTAACTAAGCCAAACGATACGCGTCCCAGGCGAGACAGGCACAAGACCAGTCTGGCACAAGATGGGGAAGTTTTGGGAGAGAGGAGCAGGGAAGATATCGTAGAGATCATAATGACACTTGAATGCTCTATTGACTTTTAATTATACAAAATATATAATCAAATACTTATCGAAGCTTGTAAAAACTATAAGCTTTTATTTTTACTTTCAGAAATTTCCGATACAAAACTATTACTAGATTTTGCCTTAAATAAATAAGTTAAATAATATTATATAAAGTATATTTTTACTACACTCAATATATCTTCATAGCTTACATAATATTGGAAATCATAAGAAACGCTAATGATTGTTGATTGTTAATCTTAATGGTATTCTTTGGCTTGATTGAACACATTGGAACACCCTAGAAAAAAAGAGTATTGCAGCTAGGGAACCAACAACAACGACCTCACCCATCGACGATTCCTGGCTAATAAAATTGTTAGACAGATAAACTGATATTGATATTTTTCCGCTTTCCAGTTTTTGTTGCTTTGTTGTGGTTATGGCTGCTGCCTTGTCGCGGGACATAATTTGTTATCAATAAAATCAAATTAAGCTTGTCCCTAGGCGACGCCAGTAGATGGACCCTTTGAGATAGCGGCATGTGAGTCCGAGGCCCGGATCGACGACAATATCCAATCCAACCCACTTCAAACAAACAAACAACCGAGCCAAGGAGATCAACCACAATCAGCGGCAAGTGTAAACACGTGGGATTGTTGGCGAGCGGGGAGAAAGGAAGGGCAAAGGAACACGGGAAGGAACTCGTGAAGGTCCCTCGGGGCGTTTGTCCTGCGGCACACGCAGTAGGTGGCTGAAACCCACTGACCTGGGCCCTCTTCCTCTCGAAAATCCAGCTAATTAAGTTTTAACGGCACTTGTTAACATTCGACCTGTTTTGGCCCTCTGTCCGGCCTCTCGATTCGGACCTTTCTCTCCAAGGGACTTTGCACACGCCCCTGCAAAAGGAGTCTCTGGAAATGGCAGTTCCTTGTTGGATTTTGAAATAGGATTAAATTGATTTCCCGCTACTCGACAAACCTTATCCCTAACTACCTGAGTAAGTGGTTCTCCGTGTCCTCGTAGGTGTGATGAGGTCAGCAGTTTTCAGTCATGACTTATGATTGGCCAAAGTATCATTGACAGATGCTTGTTGAAGATTGAAATGTTCCATGAAATGGTTCAAGTTGACTGCAGGAGCACCTGACAAGGATACCAGAGCTGTCAAAAGAAGTATCATGTAGTAAAATACAAATTTCACTTCTAAACAAAAGAAAACCTGATTTCCCACTTCAATAAAATCCATGTAGCAAATAACGATATTTAATATTAAATAATTCTATTCTAATAATTGTATTCTAATTATTAATACTACAAGAATTGAGTACTGAAAATCATCTTCGAAATAAAATCCTTTAAAAAAACTGCTGATATTCCTTCTTCGTTATTAGCTTTCCTCCCCGAAATTATTAATTCATAATGAAAATATGCAATGAGCGAATAATCTGAAAACTGTCAAAAAGTGTTTCATTAACATTCGGCACCTCTCATAAAATCATTGAAAGCTTGAATCCTTCAGTGCTTAGCAACAAAAAAATCCAAACCTAGCTCTGCGATCTTATAAATCTGCAACCCTCTGTCCCGGGCTTTTAGTAATTTTTACTTCACTGCATAAATATTTATGCGCTTTTGAAAACGCTCAAGATCTTGGAAGGCCTGAAACGCTCGCAAATATTTGACAAAATACAAAGGAATCGAGGCTAACGGCAATGTGTCAATGGCGGAAGGAGCTGCCAAGGACCCTCATTAGGGCAGGAGCTGAGCAAAAGAACAAGGACTAAAGTTGGCTCGAAGAAAAGCGGAACAAAGGACTCGAGCACTCCCATCCACGCCCTTTCAGAGGGGCGTGTCGACTGACTGAGCAATTAGGGCGGGAAAGGTGAGGGAATATATGTACTCAGAGATGGGGTGGATCGGTTGGGAGGGTCGACCTCGAGCCGAATCGGCGAAATAATTGCTGGCGGTGGCTGAAGGCAAAAGGCAAAGTCCAAAGAAGTTCGGGAATCGGTCGCAAGGATGCTGACATTTACTTGACTTTAAATGCGCGGAATCTGGAAATCCGATGCGCCCGGAAGTTGGACAATTGGCCCGGCTCTGTAATGGGGGTCGACCTCTCCGGTTCGCCTATAACTCTCCCCTTAGTCGGGATCTTGGAACTCCTACTTCTCGAAACTAAAAGGAAGGTGTGCAATTTTATTCCTCTTCTGGGTTGCCGTTTTGACTTCTAATTTAGCATCCAGCCTTCACGAAAAGCGCGCCAGAAACTTTCTCACGCTCCATTTGACAACTTCCGGGCTCTGGAGTCCCGGAGCTATTCATTCCCCTGGTCGGTAATTACATGAATGGAACGGACTTTGTTTTTTGGCAGCTTTTATTTGCGCTTAGTTGCAAATGCGCATTCGGTTGCACATTTCTTGTGGTGGATTTTCATTGAAAAGTGTTCAAGTGGAAGTCGTTGGGCTTTCCTACTTGCTTTTCCCGACTCTTTTGCCCTGAAGTGACTGACAACCGTTTGGCTTTTGCCTTCAACACTTTCCGCTCAAGTGTTGGTCCTTGGCTGCCGGAAATAAAAGGAGTTACATTTCTCAAGTAGTCGACTTCTCGAGATGGGATTGAAGTGGCCGTTGAATTGAGCCTTTCACTGAAGCTAATGAGGCCGAAGTTTGTCCTCGGAAATTTGAGGGCAAGGTCAGGAAGGCCAAGGAAACGGCAGAAGGACAACTTATTTTTACTTAAATATAGTCCGTTATTGTTTCAAAGTTTTGGAATTTTATTATTAGAATTGCTATGAGTAGAAAGCCTCTGGTAAATCGAAATCATCTGTGAAATTAAACAGCGTTCGGTACACAATACAATAACATTATGATTTTCAGTGAGTACTCTGTGCCACTGCTGTACACTGTACGGGGCGGCAGAGAACGAGCAGAGCCATTTCCTATGCCCGCCTAATGTAAGGTTGCCGACAGCTGATTTAATCAAACAAGATGATTATTTTAAGTATTTAAATGTTTTATAATATTGAATAATATTGATAGTATTGAGGCAAAGTATTGTACAGCACTACATTTTCACAAGCGCCGAATAAGGTCAATAAATTAACATTCTCCAAAAATGTATAAGACATGCAAAACCCCTAACAATATCAGATAAAGTTATTCTTGAACATCCCCTTGTAGACTTAATTCCTGTTGATTAAAACAGCATTTCGGCTAATTGAGTTGCCATAATGCGACAGAAGCTGAAAAACAAACAGATTAGGACGGAAGGCTCTAAGTCAAAGGGAAGGACAAAGCCGAAACTTAAACACAGACAGGAACCCGAATGAAACGAATTCCCAATCCGATTGGACTGGGCTCGGCAGGATATCCGTGTCACTTAATTGTACGACACTTTATTGGATTTTAAAAAGGACTGTGTTTCTGTCGCCAAGCCAACGACAGCGAAAAACAACCATGGACGTGGGTAATTAAATTTCCCGTGGAGCCGAATTGGATCAAGGCAATGACGATGACGCACTTTGTCGAGATGGGGACACCAAATGGATTTGATTGAATTAAGGACGTGGTAAAGGAGCTACACAGAGAAAACCACATGGCAATAGTGGAAGTAGTGATCCATAAAATCTAGGAAAAGCGTGAGTATTGCAATGAAAGTTTGCACAAGGGATTACAAAATCTTAAATTAAATGGTTAACTACAATAGTTACCTAAATATCCATTTCGCCATTCAATAAAACCTTCTTAATAAAACACACTGGTTTGTGAAATCAACCATTTCTAATATGACTTTGGATGATAAAACAGATAATATTTTTATTATTCTAAAATTCGGCTAAAATAGATTGACATCTTAACATAAATATTAAAGGACAGTCAGGTTACATTTTCTATGGCTGAACTAAAAATGTTTAGTTATTTCTTAGCTCTAGAAAAAAGTACTAATTCTGCAGTATATTTTCCTCAATCCTTTCTTCCTGTGCATGGATGTGCTTGCTTAAATGTCGCCAATGATGATGCTGACGCCTAGATCCTGGTGGGGGTCCTGGGCCCCGGAGTACGTCCCCCTCCATGGATTCCTCTGGACTGAACCAACCAATTGCCAAGCTGCGTGAGCGTCTCGTATTTGCTTCGTCCTGATGCTCGGCAGTCGCCCGACAGGATGTGCGACGCGTTCGCAGCTTTTGCTCCCTGTGGAGTCTCTCAATGCGGCGTTAAAATTTGGGGGTGTATCAATTTCGATTCATTGCCATTTTAGTCGTTGCTGCTATCCCCAATCGAGAGGGTGGATTTGCACCCTCCATATATATACGCAAAATGTTGTTCTTTTGCTTTTGCACTTAAGTGCTACTGTGCTACACTCTGCCCTCCATCAACGCCAAAAAGGGCAATTTTGGGGTTTGTTCAGCGTTTCCTTGTTTTTGTCGCTGGAAGCAATAAAAATCATTCAAGTGCCATATGCTCGGCCACCCTCGCGCCCTCCTCATCGCACGACCCTGCTTATAATAGCTATATATACATGGGCCACTTTTGTGGTTGGGGCAATTAAATTGTGTGTCCCGATAATATAACGATTACACATATGACACAATATGATTATACGATTTTATTATTAATTTATGGGGATGCCGTGGTGGGTATGTGAAATGTAATATTATTATTGTTAATTGTTGATTAATGGAATATTTCGATAGGCGTTTATAAATGAATGAAGTGAATCATTCAATACAGTAATATAATTACGGAAAACGTTAAGATGATTGGCTAAGAATTGGCTTTTACTTAACTTTATTTCTAAATCCTATAAAATATCAAGCAAAAACACCTCTTAACCTTCAACATAGAAAAGTTCTGATATCATCTTTTGGGACTAATATTACATAAATACACTTTCTTAATTTGATATTTTCTTGATCAGGACCGAGGACCTAGCCGAGTCGATCTAGCCATGTCCGTCTGTCTGTCCGTATTAACGCTAGATGCACCCAACAAAAAATCGGTATCAAACGTAGATCGATTTTACTTTATTTAAGATCAATTTTAATTTGATATGTGGTCAGGTAAATTTGACCTGGTCGAAAGGGTATATCACGTAAAAACGATATGGGTTTTGCATGACCTGAAATTTACATGGCTATATCGATTTTACGGGAACATACTTTTTTTTAGTGTGTGGTTGGGATTAATCAGGCGGATTCTTGGGCCTTGTGCGCCACGTCCTCTCTAACGCCCGCAACCGCCTTAAACGACATTAAAATGTGTCTGGCGACCATATCTTTAAAGATTTTGGATTTTTTCAAATCGGACCATTCATTAAAAAGTTATAAGCAAATAATGGAATTCGAGCAGTGCAAGCAGTTGTTTTGCTGCATGCATAAATCCATTTCCCTCGCACTTCCTCCAACTGAGTAAGAGGTATCTGATAGTCGAGGTACAGTTTAAAAATGTATTTACTTAAAAAATATCTCATAAGAATTAATTGTCATTAACTGAAGCATGATCGAACTGAACTGAATTTTGTACTAATTTTTACTGGATATTTTTAGCTATTTCCCGCTAAGCTATAGACTTTTTCAAAAGCAATGCAATGCCCTTAACGCAATACAAAAGTCACCTAGTCCTTAAAATCAAAAAGGGACTCTCACCACGGATTTTACCAAATGAGGTGGCATTCGACCCTTATTAAACCCGTTACTCGTAGAGTAAAAGGGTATATTGTATTTGTGCAAAAGTATTTAACCGGTAGAAGGAAGCGTTTCCGACCCCATAAAGTATATATATTCTTGATCAGAATCACTAGCCGAGTCGATATAGCTATGTCCGTCTGTCCGTCTGTCCGTCTGTCCGTCTGTCTGTCCGTATGAACTCTGAGATCTTGGAAACTGTAAAATCTAGAAAGTTGGTATTAATAATGTAGATTCTTGGGCTTCCTACGCAGCGCAAGTTTGTTTCAGCGAGGTGCAACGCCCCCCTTAACGTCCAATGTGTCTGGCGGGTACATCTTTTAACATTTTAAAAATGTATAAATGCAATTTTATAGCGTTTATTAATACCTATAGAAATATAGAAGATATTTTTCAAATCGGACTATTCATTAAAAAGTTATTCGCAAGATATCAAAGTGATTGGAAAGAAATTTTGGAATTAAGTATTAAGCGACTAAAATTTACTTTAAAGTCGTATAACTGTTTATCTGAATGATAAGAATAAGTTATAATATCTTCTTTTGATTTTAGACTGAGTCCAATATATCTTAATTTATCAGACTTCCATTATCTGTACATTGTACAGTGTACAACAAAATCGAAAATAACATTTAATAACTTTACACCACATAGATTCCAAAAGGCTTTGTGTTATGTTTCTTTAGACAATATACAAATCTCAATGAGAATATAGCAACGTTAATGGTCGACTTCTTATTCTCGTACCCTATCAATTCCAATGAAATATGTCTGCTCTAACGATTACAAATATGATGTTGAATTAACCTCAAAAATTGATCACCCTCGAATGGCAAAAAACAATTAAACCATTTGACGAACCGCCTCCGACACCGTTGCACAATTATTTTAATGGTGAACAGAACAGGTGCTTGTTCAGCCTCACACAATTCCTGATAAGTGTCGGCCCATCGAAGATCATGTACGGCCAGCGAAAACAAACATTTTTCAAAACGCGGTCCAAGTGGCAGTCAGTCAGTTGGAGAGACCCTCTCGACTGTAAGCCCGAAGTGATGTCTGCTAATTAATTTGGCCCAAAAGGAGCTGAGCCGGCCAGAAGTGAGATCGTCGAGTCGTCGAGGGCTGAGTTCTGATGCGATGCTCGTTTTTGTTTGCGTTTTTAAATGGTGGGCAATATCTTAAACCTAATTAATCAAGCAAAGCCCTCGGCCACGCCTCCAGGCCTCAGTGGTTGATGGATGTTACGAGATTATAAAGGAGGCTGAAAGCGCTAAACGGAGGCGGACAGTTTGCCCGGCATTTAGTGGCTTTATTAAGCCCAGGGTTGTCAGAAGAAGTGTTGCTCACAGCAGAGTTTAAACTCAGCCATAAATTACCCTAATTTACTTAAGTGAGTTTGCTAAATAATAATAAAAAGCTTTAAGTGTAATGAAACAATAAGGAACGTAAACTCTTTTTTAGTTTTAATAGATTTTTGATAAGTATTACCATAAGGGAAGATTCTGTATTCTAAATTAACTTTTGTGCAACTCCATTAACCATATTTTCTAGACTGTGTTAAACTGTTCTTTACTATCACTATTAATTTCGATGTCCATTGGAAGAACTTGAGCTTAGATTCAGGAAAAAACTTGAACCGTATCTGTTGAACTTAAACAATTTAAATTTTAAAACAAACATAAAACAATGCTACTGTCTAATTTAAACAGTTATGTTTTCGAAACCCCTGATAATATTTTCCCACTGCCCCTAAACTCATTCTGAAGCTGTCCCTATCTAATTACAACTCAGTTATCGCTTAATTGCTACCCACATGAGCCGCACACTCACTCCCTCGACACTTTTGAAAATAAAATGTTGACAAGATAAGGCGACAAATTACCTGGGCGAGACGGAACGATCGGGAGTGCTCGAGAGGGAACCAGCGGTGCGGAGAGGGAGGTTCCGGTTCCATTTCCAGTTTGGGATTTGGACTTCAGGCTCGTTTGTAATGCGACACCTTCGTGTGAAAATTTATGACCCTCAGTTTCAGAACCGACTTCCATCCAAAGTAGAAATTCGTAAAGGAACCTATTTATATGGTATGCTTACTATATGGCAAAGTGCTTTAATTCATCATAATGAAAAAACGAAGGAGGAACAAGAAATAAACAATCTATTAGGCAACCCGTCGTTATTGACGTATTACAAGACGTCATGCGAGCCTTTCAGCCAAAACCTTTGCCTCGTGCCCCGTCAAGGCCTAATGATAAGTCCTCCCCTCTCCTGGACTTATGGTAATACTGCAGTGGCTCTTGGTCCCGGCGAAGACTTATAGAGCATGGCCAATTTTGAATTTGTTCTTTTATTTGCTGCCCGGATGATTGAGTGGCCAAAGCTGATGACAAATTGTGCCTGAAGTGGCGCGCTCAATGTTTGGTTGTCCCCCAAACTTTCTGTGTTTCTTTAAATTGGTCTCGCAGACCACTTGACCAGTTCTCCCACTGAATGGGCGGGAAGTACTTGAAGTAATAGGGGGAATTATGAATATAACATCGTAGGCCCGTCATTTGATCGTACTTATACGAACACAAGACCCAAGAAAGTTGTGAGGCTAACGACATATTTTTTAATAAATAAAAAAAACCTGTTAAGGAAATTGTAAAAAAAATACCCCAGCAAACGGATTTTCAGGATTTTAAGAACAAGAAAATTTATTTTTGATTTGGTGAGGAAACTACTCTAGGACAAATTCTTTTTTTTATCCCCGAGTCTTATATTCAGACCGAACATCATTTTCAACACAGGGTAGCGTACCTCATATCTCATCTAACATGTCGAACTGAACAAATATCTGCGAGTGAACTTTTTGCGCACTTTGCGGTTATCCCACATAAGCCCCTTCGCCATGGAACAATCAGGCCACCCTCATTTTGACTAATTTAGTTGATTTTGTTTATGAGCCGGTTGGAGAAAAGAGAAGGGCATAGATAGACTGTTCTTTTGTTTAATCAAAAGCAATTGTTGAATTCAGTGATTACATGTGTTGTTCATCTTTGTGTTGTCACTGTTGCTTTGGATACAGAAAGGGAGCAGAAAATTCGGTTTATTTATTATCCTACTTAAATTTAAACATTATAGCCATTTTTGCTCTAACGCATCATTTGTAATTTTACATACTTTATGGACTTTATAATCCATTCCTGGCGGTCGGCCATAGAAATCTTTTAATCAACTATTAGGGTTTCGGTATGCTATGATATTCAATTACGCTTTTTTATAACATTTTCTTTCGTAACAAAAAAGTTCGTCAGTAGAAAGTTAATTTTTCGCTATTGCTGGGATACAGGACGCTAATCTTGACAATTATCCAGAATACTAGTTAATAAAAAATACAACCCATTCTCCGTCCCAATCTTACTATGCTCTTTTCATGTAAAGGGCATCTGGCATCCCCAAAATATGAGAAAATATTCCAATCGTCTTACCTGCGAACGAACAAAAAGCAGAGGAAAAAACGTGGTCATTAATTTACGCATAAAACTTTATAATTTATGACAATATGAGGTGTAGCTGGAGCGCCGACTCCAACCCAAACTCCAACTCCATCCTCAACCTTAGGATCCCGAACCAAAAAGTGGTCAGTAAATGAAGTCTGAAGATCGTTGGGCATGGCTTTTCGTTTCTTTCCCTTGTGGCTCGTTGGGATCCTCCAGCATAAGCGACTTTTATAATTATGTCTACGCATAAAAATCACATAAATTTGTGCACAAACGCAACAACAATAACGAGTTCTACATAATAAATGATGGCGCTTAAAATTTTCAACATCTCCATGGAGACAAAACGATAAAAATCGCTGTTTGAAGTTTAACTCCCTCCCGAAAAAACGAAGTCAGCAGTCAAGTGCTTTGATCAACTTCTCATATTATGAATGAATTAATGTATTTTTTGGGCATAACATTTTTAATGCAATTTAAAAAATGTGACTTTTTGTCATTAATAAAATTCAACATTTGACTTCATTTTTTCTGGTTTGACTGGGTGTTTTTATTATTTATGATAGCCGGCGATACGTAGCGCGGCTCGAATATTGAGTTTGTCTTGAAGAATTAAACATTTTAAAGAAGAAAGCAATAAACGATCACATGTAATGATCATTGATTGATTGATGCGTATTATAAATAAAAGCTTAGTTAATAGCTCGCTGTGAGGTGGGTATCTACTGAGTACAACATTTTCTTTCACCTTTCACCCAATTGAGAGTTTTAATCGCCTAATCCCACTCGTAGTAAAAATCGTTTAAAAAACAAGAGGGTTTTTCAAGAAAATGTAGAATTAACGTTTGTCGGTTGAACGTGCATAATATGGCAAATAAATTGACCGGACCAACTGACACACAAACAAACACACATCTAGATCTTAATTTGAAAACGTCCGAAAAATCATTTGAATTAAATAACGTTTAAATAAAGTGTCTTTTGTGTATTTTGGTAATAATTTATCTTTTCCTACTTTTAGCCTAATTTTTTCCAAGCCCACAGACCTCTGAAAAATCGTACAGCCAACCTTTTAAGGGAATCACAATACCGTTCTTTTACAAACCGAACAGTTTGGCCAAAAATATCCCTGCAGGAAACGGAATCGGTTTTGGACCAGTAAAATAATAGTTGGGACAGGAAAGTTAACTAGTTCAAGTTATGTCCGTCATCGAAAACAAATAGTTAATTTGTTACCAGTTTTGCACTAGTTGCTGTTAACCAATTTACTGTTGCAGCTGTTAAGCCACACTGAAAAAAATTATTTTCACGAAAAAACTAACCATTAAGTCATTGGATTTCACTAGTACTTGACGATGCTTAACTTGACGCTCTCCTAATTAGTGGCCAATTAATAGGCGCGGTTCTTAGGAGAATTCTGATAATTATTATGTAATCAAATACGGTAAATGATAATTAAATGGAATTAAAACAAACTTACTTTTTTTGAGGCAAGTCGCCCTCTCTAAGACTTGAACCCGGGACCTTTGGATTTGTAGACACACTAGCTGATTGAGCCATACACGCATCGCATTTTGTAATGCTCTAACCAGGTTTATGAATTTTAGTGTGACATAATTAAAAAACAGTGATTTTTCACAAATATATTGCCTTGGACAGATTAAACTAAGTTTAAAATAAGACTAAAGCATCACCTAGCAAACAAAAAACAAAAAAATAATTTACACAGACTGGGGATTGAACCGAGGACCTCGTCAGTTTGATTTGTTTAGTGTTAAATTTCCCAAGTCAATTACACTCTAGGCTATATTTTGAATCATATGTATTTCAATTGCAACTAGTTAAATTCAAGTTGTCTTTTAACTAAACTTTAACATGTATTTGTTCTACCATTTTAATATTTTTAAGGTTTTTTTAGTCAGAAAGGTACCAGTGCGAGAAAAGTTGCTTTTTTACTAAATTTGTATTATTCTTTTTTTCGACTAGCACAAATTTTCTAGACCCTGTGTAGTCAAATGTAGACAAATTCAGGTTGCTATATAATAGTTGTATAACTAGTTGTTTTCAGAGTAGTTCGCATTTTTCCTGCAGGGATTTTTCACATTTTTGATTTGCCTGAAACTTTTTTTACATGTGCGATTCGGAAAAAAGCACGTGTATCAGATATGGCCAAAAAAAACATTTTTTTTAGTTAGAATTTTTTTGGTTTGCCAAAAAACGACAAAGTTGAAAAAGTACCCTCTCATTGAAAATCTATTTCTCCGGTTGTAGTAATCCGATTGTTTCAAGCAAACCAAAAATGGGATCCAAGAAAAGTAGTTCGGTTTGTAAAAGAACCGCACATATGCGGACTCGTCCAAAGTGATAAAAAAATATGTGTGAAAATACAAATTAAAAACAAGAGAGAACGCTATAGTCGGGTGCCCCGACAATCAGATACCCGTTACTCAGGTAAAGGGAGTGCGAGGGAGATGGAGATAGAAACTTTGAACACGAATAACTTTTTAACGAATGGTCCGATTTGAAAAATTTCTTCTACATTTCGATAGGTATTGATAAACACAATAAAACTGCATTTTTACTTTTCCGAAATATTGAAATTTTTAAAATCGTATATAAGCGATCGTGGGCGTTAGAGGGGGCGTGGCACCTTTTTAAAATAAACTTGCGCTGCGTAGGAACTCCTAGAATCTGCATGCAAAACGCCAATCTTCTAGCTTGTTATAGTTTCCGAGATCTCAGCGTTCATACAGACAGACAGACGGACAGACAGACGGACATGGCTAGATCGACTCGGCTAGTGATCCTGATCAAGAATATATATACTTTATGGGGTCGGAAACGCTTCCTTCTAGCTGTTACATACTTTTGCACGAATACAATATACCCTTTTACTCTACGAGTAACGGGTATAACGACAACAGCTCGAGAAATGGTTGTTCTTTTCCTAAACCTTGAAGATCGAATAATAAAAAAAATTTGTGGAACAAGAAATATGAAATATGAAAGTTTGCTGAATAAGTTTATTGTTTTAGTTTCCCCAAAAGGGACACCAATAATATACACCAGTGATTTCTCACGCATCTCAAACCTCGCGATGATTCATTTGTAAACAAACTAAAGTGCAGCGATTTTACGTACACACACAAACTTAAATATGTATATACTGATATATGAGCTCGCCCTGAAATACTCCACTCAGTTTTGACATTTATATTTATTTCAACGTGCAGTGGTCTGACCATTCTTCCAATGCCGTTTGAATTATGGCCAATGGACACGCAAAGGTGGCCCAAACTGCTCCTCCTCCACCTGCCCCCACATGGCACACACTCGTACATATGGAATATGGCATGGATTCGACGGATGAGCGTGACGTTGGCTTCGGACTTTTCCTGCTGCTCCTCTGCGCCCCCAAGGAATGCGCCACAAATAAAGTAAAATTAATAATATCGCACTTTAGTTGTTCTTGTTGCTACAGTTTTTATTGTCTTGGCTCTCCTGCTTTCTTTGCGTCCTTTTTTAAGAGAAATAAATAAAGCAAAATATTTCCTTTGCCCAGCGAAGATGGGTCGCCGGTCTCTTCTGGTGCGTGTGGTACCGAAAGTTTGGCGAATGAAAAATTACACACCCGAATGATAAATAACATAACTCAAATCGATGGAAAGAGGCATAAAAAACAGGGATATATTGCCTAAAAAGTTCGTTTTACGGAGTTCTGGGACTCATAGCCGATGTGGCACAGACAGGATGGGTTCGGATTGGAAGTAACGCAGTTAGTTTGAACAGGTTAACTTAGGCAAAAAATGAATCAATGAAGTTGGTGGTCAGGAAATACTTCTTCTACATTTTTGGTTTTCATTTCCATTAGTAAAGATTCAATTATATACTTAATTTAAATGGATTAAATATTAAATGAAATCAGATTTCCGACAAAGGATGCTTGACATTTTTATACCCTTGCAGACGGTATTATGATTTCAGTCAGAAGTTTGCAACGCAGTGAAGGAGACGTTTCCGACCCCATAAAGTATATATATGTATTCTTGATCAGCATCACTAGACGAGTCGATCTAGCCATGTCCGTCTGTCCGTCCGTCTGTCCGTCTGTTTCTACGCAAACTAGTCTCTCAGTTTTAAAGCTATCGGGCTAAAACTTTCCCAAAAGTCTTATATCTATTGCAGGTAGTATATAAGTCGGAACGAGCCGGATCGGACAACTATATCATATAGCTCCCATAGAAATAGTCGGGAAAAAAATGTAAAAAAAAATTATATCTTGGGTGTTTTTTAACATGTCACCTCCTACTTTTGGAAATACCATTTTGTATCTAATTCTGAATTTCGAATAAATTTTTATCAAAATCGGACGACTATATCATATAGCTGCCATAGGAACGATAAAATAATTAATGGGAATATAATAGGAAATAAATTATTGCTTCGTTGGTTTTTATTGTATTCTCTTCTACTCTGGGATGTGACTCTTTTTAAATGTTTTCGAATTTCGATTTTAATTTTATCAATATCGAACTACTACATCATATAGCTGACATAGGAACGATCGGAAATAAGAGAAATAATAGGAAATTTAACATTTTTGCGATTTGTAAATTAATAGGAATGATCTGCAAGGGTATATAAGCTTCGGCTGGCCGAAGCTAGCTTCCTTTCTTGTTTCGGATAAAGAAAGGACAAACTGGCAGCGCTGCCTTAACTAAAGGCAATGTTTTGGCTAAAATTCTAACATATCGAAACTGACAAATACAAGTTTGGATACTCTTCTTTTTTTGGTCTGTCAAACAAAATTTCTCAATGAATCGTGTCATGAAAAAGACTGTATTTGCGAACTCATTACCTCTCACCCTATAAGCGGAAGTTTCAAGTCATAAAGGAATCAAAAAAATAATAAGCCCATTGTTGAACTTCCATACACACAAAAAAATTTGCTTGGTAAAATTGACCAACAAAGATAGTTACGTAACTATTAAAATAGTTACGTGTATTTTGTTTTTGCTTTGGATGTGTGTCTTTGCTAATTGTGTGTATTTTGTTGTTGTGGAATAACTATTTACTTAGTAGAATTGACAATTTTGCTGGTTGGGGCCAGTTTGACAATTATTACAGTTGATTTTACCAAGTTTTTTTTTGTGTGTAGCATACGCCCAGTAGTAAGCAACAAAAATTAATTTTATCTAAGCCATCTGGTCTCTCCATTCTCAACAGCGCGAGCAAACCAAATAAAATAATAAGGAATTTAAAATTTAATGAAAAACAATTTTCCTCTGGCCCCCGCCACCTCCTCTTGACCCTTTACCCCCGACCACCCTAAACGCGGCGGGTGGTTCCTAGAAACGGAAATGGTGAAATAGTGAAATGTTTCACGCCTTCTTTAACAGAATTTATTAAAAAAGTATTACAAAAGTAGTAGCCCCGAGAGCCTGCGTGTACTCTACTTAACACAGAACATGGTAACCAAAGCACACCCAAAAAAATTGAAAACCGAGTATGAGCGTTGTGTGGAATAATAACGAATACTGTGAGGAGTCAAATCAAAGCCCTGGAAAGCAGCGGGAGCTCAGCGCGGGGTACACACATCTGTGATACTTTTCTGCAGCGCAAACCGACAACACGGCGGCAGCAACAACGGAAAATGCCGTAATAATTGTTGCAAAAAGCAATTAGACAAACTAATAAAGGCAAATCCCCTCACAAAAGGGTCACTGTGAGGGAGAGAAAAAGAGAGAGGGATAGCAAGGGCTCTTGGGTGCGGATGCGAGCGGGAGTGCGAGCGGGACACACGGTGGAACTCTTACCTCGCATAGGCTCAATCTCAATGCCAAACCCCCAATGGCGATGGAAAAGCGAGATGGCGATAGTGTGGTGAGCTGTGATGGTGATGCATTCCAGTTGTCGTCATCGCTGTTATTGTTGTTGTTGCTGGGCATGCGTTTAATAGTACAGGGTATTTGCGAGGTTGTGGGTATATATGTACATAGTGTGCCCTCCCTACGGGCACCAAAAACATGAGTGAATACCCAAAGCACCAAAGCCAAAAAAATTAAGGACTTCAAGATAGTTTGACATCTTTATTACAGGGTATTGTGCTGAATATCATTTATCTTTCTTTTTCACCTGGGGTATTCTGAATTGCCCAGCCAAGAGAAGTAGGGAAAAGCAGAGGCGAAGTCAATAGGTTGCAAATCCGATTCAAGTTTCGCCCCTGGGCAAGAGAAAATAGCTTCTGAATGATCGTGTGAGCACAACCTACATACATAACTGTACAGTTCCTTTCAACATTTCGAAGTCTCTTACCCCTGCCCCCCAGGCCATGTGCCAAAGTTCAACGTAATTGCGTTTAGAAGTGCGTGTACTTGAGATTTTTTTCCCTCATTCAGAGAGTGTTACGCTTTTGTTATCGGCTTTTCGCCGTTACAAATATGTTTTGAAAGCAAAGTCATGCTGGATCACAATAGCCCGTGAACTACATACGTATAAGTATGTGCCCAGACCTTTCTAATGCTTAAAAATTAGTTTTCTGAAGTGGCTTTTATTTTTTCGTATGGATCGGGCAAATTGATATGCCTCAGTTGGTAATGAAGTGAGTGGAAAGATATTTTGAAAGAGTTTAGTTTGTGGGGGGCCTAAAATGAAAGAGAGATGAATGAAACTGAAAGTAAATCAAAATGGTTGCAGTTGAAGATGCTCAAAAGAAATTCAATTTACACTGCAAAATAATCTTTAAAGCTTTGTGGGCGTTAGTGTGGGCGGGGAGCGGTAATGAAACAAAAGTGAGCTCCGCCAAAGGCTCTTAAATCTACACGATAAGTACTGACCTATAAGCTTTTATAGTGTCCGAGATCTCAGCGTTCATTCGGATCAAGAAAATTTACTTTATAGGGTCGGAAACGCTTCCTTCTATCCTTCTATTCTTTTCCCCGAATACAATATTCCCTTTTATTCTACGAGTACACCGAGCAAAAAAAATATTCTCAACTTTCTTGATTTCAGTATTTCCGTGCTGCATAGTAGGCCAAGAACGGTTTTACTAAAATCAAGAAGAAGTGTTCTTGGTTTGAGAACACTTTTTTTAAAATAATGGCTGTAAAGGTGTTATTGGTTTTGAGAAGAATAATTCTCGGATTCAGGCAAAGAATATGCGCTCTCGTTGCCAAGAGTAAATTTATGTTATTTTTGATTTTTGTTTTTTTTTTTGGGAATTAGTAACATAACAACATCTTTAACACAATAATGCTTAATGTGCATTTCAAAAACTTTTTTCTTACTCTGTCTTAACCGGTTTTCAAACCAGGGTCTCGCATCAGAAGCAGATGCCTTACCCATTGAACCATCGCATTGACGCGCGAGTGAATAGGTAAAACGAAAATTTTATTAGTACCGAAGTGTAACGTGGAAGCTTGGCAAAAAATTCCGGAGAGAATGTCTCTCTCTCCCTTTTAATCTCTTTAATTTTTTTCATCTCTGAGACGAAGTGGGGGACGATTTCAAGAATATAAATGCTCAATAAACGAAATCGAAAATAATTAGGGTGTTCAAATGCGTTGTAAACGTTTGAAAAGTGTAAAAGTGTAAGCAATTCCAACAACAATTTCCATACAAAATAGTTAGCAAGGCCTACAACACCCCAGCCTATGTATACAATTCTGTTGTACTTGTGTAGAAATAATGGTTTAAAATAGAGGTTTTAAATACTAAAAAAATACTACAAAGTCGGGTTTGAGTCTATGGTGAGTCAACCTAAAAGCCGATTGACGCTTAAGAATTCGCGTGTGGATTTTGTTGCTCTACTTTTGGCGACCAATGTTTTTTTCTTGGTAAATGCTATTGTTAAGCGATGCATATATAACATCCATACGCCAAAGAATTCGCGGTTTTATTTTCGGTTATTTTGATATTTAATTGAGGACTTGCTTATATAAGACGGTAAGGAAATGACATTCTTGACCAAGAAGTTGGCCACCCAATAATCTGAAGAACTCGCGGTTTAAGCAAATTTTTGGTGAAACCAAATAAGAATGACTATAATAAAAGTAATCAACTTTAATGTCCGTCCTCAGCCATTTAACGCCTTAGAAATCGCGGACTTCTAAAAAGGGGGCCATTTTTTTGTTCATTTGTCAATTTTTAGGCAAAGCCTCCCTTGCATTTCTTTCTTCCTCAAAAATCATCAAGCAATACCAAAAATAGGAAGTTCGACTTTTATTATACGTCAATATCTTGCAACGATTTTGGAAAAAAGGTCGTTCACAATTTTTGTCTGGCAAACTTACAAATTTTACACTTTTGCAACGCAATTGAACACCCTAAATGTTGTCTCACGTTGCTTGATTTCAAGAGCACTTGTTCTAAAAAAGTGAGAAGAAAAAATACTGAAATCAAGAAGATTCGCTCTTGATTTTTTCGTTCTCAAGTTTTCTCAGTGTAAAAGGTATAATTTATTTATAAAAAATAAATAAAAACAACCATTTTTATATCAAACAACAACACCTCTTAACGAGGTAAAAAATACAAAATACAAAATACGTATACAAATACAAAATCAACACTTTCTAAAATATTCTCATTCGGCCCGCTTTACCAAAATATATAAGCTTTTGCCTACAAAGGCGCATTCTGTTGCAGTGTGCAATTCATTTTACACTTTCATTGCTCTTTCTCCCAAACCAATTTAAATTGTTAAGGTCTTGGCATACAATTCTTTTAGATTGCAATACCTTTCGATTATCAATTCTGCGGGTAAAATTGACCTATACGGATAGTAACGTAACTATAAAAAATAGTTTCGTGTATTTTGTTTTTGCTTTGGGTGTGTATCTTTGCTAATTGTGTGTGTTTGTTTTTGTGAAAGTAACTATTTAATTGGTAGAATTTACAATTTTTCTGGTTGGGGACTGTTTGACAATTAACTTGGTTAATTTTACCAAGTTTTTTTGTGTGTACATACACAGTACTGCAATCGTTATGTTTATCCTAAATAATTACATTTTTTTATATTTGCAATTTGGAAACAATTCGACTAAGTTCATTCAATCGACCTCTGAATGAATAACCCCTTTCATAGCCGCCCACGCTCCCCACTTACAAGCAATAATAATTTTAATTAAATGCACCAAGACAGTTGACCAAAACAAAGGCAAACAAACAAAAGACAAGCCATGGAAATGAATCCCGAAATGAGTTGCAAACAAATTACGCCGCAGAAATGAGCTCCAGCGGTGACAAATTACAAGGAAACAACCGAGCGACGATGAGAAATGACGACAGGCGGGCAGAGAAGCGCAACGGTAAACGCCAGACAGAGACGGAGTCACGGGAACGGTGTGCGAGCAGGAAGGCAGCAAAAACCAGTGGGGCCAACTTAGCTGGTTTCCGGCCGAATCTAACTCCGAATTTACTTTCAAACAAATAAATCGCAGCAAGGATATTCACGTAGGACACATAGTAAGTGTCTTGTTTCCCAAGTGACTTTCACACCAAAAAAATCCTTTGTTCAAAATTACCAAATAATCGTGAAACGAAACCAAACTAAACGTAAGATTTACTGCACAAATAAGTTCTGTAAATACACAAAAGGGTAAATATGAAATAACTATTTTTTGTATTGATTCAACCACGATAATGATAAATTAACAATTCAAAGTTTACAATCATATTTACATCCATTTTCAAAAAGGAGTTTATTCCACACCTTTTAGAGGTCTTATTACTAAAAAATTACTCAAAAATCACCAAAAACATGATTACGTAATATATGGACAGACCCTTAGCTAGAGCAAGTAATAAGGAGATGGAAATATGCATCTAGCAAAGCGACTGCTTGGACTGCTTGAATTCCATTATTTACTCATAACTTTTTATTGAATGGTCCGATAAATTTCTTCTACATTTTTAAAGGTATTAATGTCGATTAATGTGCTTTAATCATTGGTGAAATTCCGTAGCGCTTTTGATTTTCATATTTTTAATGTGGCTATTTCCCCAAAACGTATCCTTCATCCAAAAAGGAAGGAGGAAGAATTTTCGCCGAAACTAGATCATGCTGCGTCCACGTGATCATTGTTTCCCAGCCGCATTAGAAGTTCGGCTAACTTTGATTGCATAATTGTGTATTGTAAATTATTGAATTAGAAAAGAAACTGCGATGCCAGCTGTCTTCCGATTTCCGTTTGAGGCCTCTTTGCACCTTTTCGGCACGCGTTGTTCTGGCCACTTTAGGGCTCCATCCAACTGTTTCACTTCCGCAGCCTCTGAAACAAACTACGGACCAATGCAATTCGTACTTGACCTATTGGTCGCCCCCGCTGATTTGGCCCGCATGCCGTGCTTTTCACATTGCCTGTTTCTCCACTTTTGGGTTGCTCGGGTTTTACGCACAGATTTACATCTGTTTGTATTTTCCTTCCAATTTGCGACCCTTGTCGATGGGCGGTTTGTTGTCTATTTCATTTGTGTTTGCGAACAGCTATTATGTCCATTAGCAAAAATTTTTGTCGGGTTTTTGTTCCGATTTTCTACGCCACAGCTTGCTTGTGCTAACTCAATTAGCAGTTGACCACCTTAAAAATACGGCATATTCTAAACATATAAATTAAGTTAATACATACATTAATCTTAAAATCTTACAACTTCAAAAAGAATGATCTAAAAAATGTTAGTTTATACAAAAAAGAAAGGTAATAGTCTAGAAAAGGAACCTGTGCCCCAAGAATCGCGAAAAAATTACCCTCGATGGACCACGATTTCTTAAGAATTTACGTGCGGAAGACTATCGGCGAAAATGCATGGTTCTCTTGCAATTGCATTTTAAAGTTGCGTGTTTTGCTATAAAAACTATGTATCATTTTCTAGGATTTTGAGGTCTTTTGCTATAAAAAACAAATCGAGCGACTTTTTTAAAAAATATAATTATAGACTTCTACCACGAGTTTAAAAACTGAAAAGCTGTAATGAAAGAATTGACAAATTTAAATCATTCCATACTTGATATTCCTATCAGGTTAAGGTTTGTGCGATATCTTTCTATTATGTAGGCAAAGTTATATTTTTTTAGCAAGAAAGGCACTAACAGTAACCCAACAAAATGATAGAGAAGAACTACTGGGTTCCCGCAAAGGCTTTCCGACCCGAAAGTGAGCTAGCCGAGAAAAATATCTGGCATAAAGGATTTACACCGACTTACGAGCAGGAGGAGCCCCAAATGGGACTGATTCTATCCTGGCACTACGGAAGACAGTGGCTGGAAGAGCGCAACTCCCATGCAAAGGAAACAAAGAAAAAGATAAAGACAGGAGCCAAATTTATTCCACCCGACTACAACAGTTGGCTTGAGAAACGCAGGATAAATAAGACAAGACAACAGCTGCTGAAATCCTGATTTAGTTCATTGCTGTTTGTTGATTTAAGCAATTCGTCAATCTGAATCCCTTCCTTTCCCTTTGGATTTTCTAATAAAATGGTAAACAAATGTGTAAAATAAAAAACAGATATCCGTTACTCAGCTAAAGGGAGTGCGAGGGAGATATAAAACTTTCATCGGGCATAACTTTTTAACGAATGGTCCGATTTGAAAACTTTATTCTACATTTCGATAGGTATTGATAAACACAAAAAAACTGAATTTTTACTTTTTCGAAATCTTTAAAGGTGTGGGCGTCAGACACCTTTTAAAAGCGTTTAAGACGATTGAGGGCGTTAGAGGGGCGTGGCCCTCGGCTGAAACAAAATTGCGCTGCTTAGGAAGCCCAGAATCCACATTATTAATACCAACTTTCTAGCTTTTGTAGTTTCCGAGATCTCCGAGTTCATACAGACAAACAGACAGACATGGCTAGATCGACTCGGCTAGTGACCCTGATCAAGAATATATATACCTTATAGGGTTGGAAATGCTTCCTTCTAGCTGTTGCATACTTTTGCACAAATACAATATACCCTTTTACTCTGCGAGTAACGGGTATAAAAATTACATTAACATTGTTACTTGTAGAGTAAAAGGGTATATTGTATTCGTAAAAATGTAGGTAACACGTAGAAGGAAGCAGTTCCGAACCTTTAGAGCAGTGGCGTATCTTGAATTTTGTTGTGGGGGGTGATCTCAGAACAATTTTTGTTGTTGCAACTTTTTGAATACCAAAATGCCATTCATTTTTCCCATGAGTGGGGGGATCCATCACCCATATCCCCCCGGTGGATCCGGGCATGCTCTGGACTATATATATTCTTGATCAGGATCACTGGCCGAGTCGATCCAGCCGTGTCCGTATGAACGCTGAGATCTCGAAAACTACATATAACAGCTAGAATGTTGGGTCTAACCATGTTGCTTCTTGAGGTTCCTGCGCACCGCAAGGTTTTTTCATCAGAGTGCCATCTCTGTGTGCAATTTTGTTGTGTTTATTAATACCTATCGAAACGTGGAAGAAATTTTACAAATAGGACAATCCATTGAAAAGCAGTGCAAGCAGTCGCCTTGCTGCAGGCCTATCTCCATCTCCTTCGCACTTTCTTTAGCTGAGTAAGCGGTATCTGATAGTCGAGGTACTCGACTATAGTGTTCTCTCTAAGCTGGAAGTTTTGTAGCTGCGCAGTTGCTATCGCATAGTTGACGCAGCCTTGATTCCGTCCTGTATCGCCCACGTCACTTAATATTTTCCCCTGTTCGAGTATATCAAGTTTGTTACCGTGTCCCAATTGAAGTAGGCCCAGAGACATCAGGCACATACCTTTAGTGCCAATCAGACACTACCAACACGACAACAAGTGAAGACGCGAGAAAACAATTCCACACGAGTATGATTTCAAAAATCCAAACCTGGAGCCGTTCTCCGCTGATTCCGGCCAGAGATCACGGGTCAGCGATCCTTCCGCCGGCAGATCGGCCGGAACCCATTCCGGAGCTGTGCGAGGAGAAGCCAGTGATGGGATGGCTGCTCGGCTGGGAGTACGGAAGAAAGTGGCTGGAAAGGCGCGAGGAAATCCAGAGACACCGCAACGTGGTAAGCAAGTTTGGCAGGATTCCGCCGGATTTCAGCTGGTGGCTTAACCAGCGGAGACCGCTCTTTGTGCGTCAACAGCGATACCGGACCAAGGCCGGACCTCGTCCCCGGAAACAGATTACAGCTTTCGAAGTATCCAAGAAGAGGCGTGAGGCCCAAAACCGCAAACTCATGGAGAGTCAGCCCAAAACTCAGTAGAGTTCCCAAAGATACAGTTAATTTTGTGGCCTGGGCCTTAATGTCAAGCCATTATGTCTATTGAAGACAAAACTTGGACAAAATTGCTAAGCCGACAACGTGCAACAAAGGAAAAAAAATCACCATACTACATTATTCTTATAAAATGTGTAGTTAAATAAATGTCACCTTCAATATTGTCCTATTTATTTGGTATATTCAATATTCAAAATCCTTGAGCTTAAGGAATAACTTAAATTAATTCAACACAACACAAATGTTTTAAAATCAACAATGTAATTCGTAAAAGTGCTTTAACCTATATTCTTTATTAATTGTCCGAAAAATGTATCTTCAACTTTTCTATGCATTTGTATTGATGAGTTTGATTATTGATAAAAACATAAAGTAACCTTTAGAATCTTTAAAATGTAATTAAAAGTTACTTTTAGGCCCTCACATTTCACAATTAGTTTAACTTACTTCAAAACAAACCAAAATCGAAATAAAGCTAACTAGAATTTTGTAAGCTTAAAAAATCAAAAAATTGGATCCCATTGGAAAGCAACTGCAATGGCAATCCGCATTCCTACTCCTAATATGTCATTCATCGTCCGATTTTCGGTTATGCCAGTAGGCTTTTGTTGTTTATAATTGTCCTACTGTTTGCAGGACGAGGTCGTAAGAATGGAAAAACAAAAGCGCAGCATCCCAGAAACCTTCGCAGAGTCATTTGTTTTTTGTTCCGCTTCCCCTGTGGAAATGTCGGCCCAGGGAACAATGGATCATACTATACGTGAACTATATATTGTACGCACATGGAATAGTCATCATCATAATCGTCGTTGAGGTTTTTGTAATCGTCATCAGAGGACGGGTAAGTGAACAATTGGCCCGACCCGACTCAAGGCCCGTGGATATTTGTGTGCGGTTATATATATTTTTTATTTGCATTTCCGCCTCATTAACTTGCGCACACACATCTAACCATGCAGATCAGTGACATTATGTGTTCTTGGTGGCTTTTTAGTCTTTATTATTGTATTTCCCTTTTGGCGCGAAAACATTGCGAAAATATATTTCTAAGGGGCGTGCTCTTTTGCCCACCGTAAACTGCGCAGTTAAGTTCGTCTTTTTTTAAACCTCGTTTTCATTATTTCAATTTTAAGGGTTCTTTGTTCGTGCAACTTTTAGTTTCGTATATTTTTCATTTATAATACATTTTTGCAGATGATTTAATTTGTACTCCATTTTTTTTATGTTTTAGAGCGGAATGAGTTTTGATTAGTGATAAAACATTAAGTATACCTTTAGGATCTTTGATGTGTATTTGTTCTTTTTTTTATCTCATGTGGAATTTACTTATCGTGGGCCAATTTCTCCGATACCAAAGGTTGAGACTTTCTAGTCCAATTAAAATAAATTGCCTTAGCCAATTATTCGGTGACTTATGGAAGCTCGCTGCGGTAATTATGTTTAATAATCATGTATTATCTATGCGTATTAAACCCATTCATTTTGCGCTCATTTCTCCTCGATTCCCGCATTGATTCGCCATTCGCCCTGTATATTTTTAACAACATTCTAGTTTCGTATAATTTTCCACGCCATTTATGCCACGAAGAAAATTGTATAGCAACAACAACAGAGTAAAATGTTTCATACTGTGCTGCAGTTTTCTGCGCATAAATTAATGAAAACGAATAATGTTCATGATGTTATTTCCATAAGGCGGGGTAAATAAAGGCAGCAGCATGAAAGGGCTGGGAAATATATGATACAGCATTAAGAATGAGGCATGAAAATGGGAATGGTAAAATATATTGAAATACCTTTGCCAAATGGACAAGAGAAAATAATTTTTGAGTTTATTAAGTCAAGTTTGCGCCTTTCACACGAAAATGAAACTAAGGTGAGAAGAAAATGAAAGAAGACCAAAATTATTCTACATCCTCCTATAGATACGAACCAATATTCAATACATTATATCTTTTGACTTAAGTCGAATCTTAATATACATATACAGGTAGAAAAATGTAAGTACAATTGTTCTTGAATTGAGAACATTCGTTCATAAAAGCTCAGATTTCCGTGTAAACAAGAATACACTCGTACTTGAAAATCGGGTAAGCACTTTTTGAGTTAAATTTAAGAACCAAACGGTGAGAAGGGAAAAGTTTAACTGAGTTTTATAACAACCTTTTGATACATTTTAGATGACTGATTTCACTAATTATTTACTTATTGTGATCAACAATGTGAATACCGCCAATTTATCTTGATTTAAACTTTTAAACTTTTCTGTTCCAAATAGATTAACTAGTAATAACATTCCACTAATTTTAAATCATTGTAGATCTAACTATGACTTTCATTAACCTTTCAGATTATTATGTTCTGACTATAATAGACTTTATCATATTATGTCAAACTCTGACTCTCTGCCTCTCTTAAATCGATTAATAACACTAAGTAACATCAAAATTTTACCTCGATGGATGCGATAATATCGTACTGGCTTCGAATTATCAACTTGAACTGCGTTTACCGAAAAGTTCCCTGACACAAGGATTCCGTAACATGCAAACGTATTCTTGGTTCGTTATGGAGTCAGAGCATTTTAAAAGTGACACTCTTTATTTTTCGAATCCCTTACTCAAAATAAATTTTTGTAGGGAGAAATAAATGAAAGAAAATTCAGCCATTCCGGTCAAAATAGTAGTTGTTGTAATTTATCTTTATATTGAAATTTGTACACAAATGAAAATAGTTACCTTATGATTACAATATGAATGTATTTTGTAATTTTCATCATAAATGAACCACATTAAAATGGAACCCAATCTCTAATTTGATAACATTTTAGATCGTTACTATGAAGATGCATAAATACAAATTAAAATCCAATAAGGTCCTACTCTTACATTCCATTGTGAATAGGAACCGAAATAGCAATTGGATTTGCGGTCAAATGGCCAATGAGAAACCGCAAAAACTAATTACATCGCCAAAACAGCCACGGATAAAAACAAAATGGCCGTTGCCAGAAGCGGAAATGAGCTTTGTTTATGTGTGCGACCACAGAACAGATGCTGATTATGAAGATAATTAATATGGCTAATTAAACAGGCAAATGCAATTCAGAAATTGCATTGCCAGGCAAAAGACCACAGAGGGGAAGGGCGCGAAATGAGCTCGGAAAACAAGCGAAATTTCAACGGCTCCTGCCACATAAAAGCCAATTAATTATTTTTATGGCTACTCCGGGCCAAGAGCCAACTCCACCAACGGAAGCCAACAGCCAACGTCTTGGCTCTCTCTTTTTCCCTGGCCCGGGATAATAAAAAATTATGGCCTGCGATTTGGCTCACTCGAAACGAAGCGAAAGCAACCGAAAAAAATGCAGAACAAAACACAGTGCGCCACTGACCAGGCTAGAACCCCGCCCCTGTCCCCTCATCCCCTCGACATCGCAATGCATACTAAGTCCTCGAAAAAAGTAAAATCCTGCTCCCATGCAAGGGCCAAAAAGATGGCGCCGTGCTGTGTACAAAATTGATCAGTGGATTCCCTGCCGTTTGAACTATGACGCGATATGTCATCATATTTTCTCGTTGCAGTTGAAGGGACGACAGGGGAGTGGCGGGGGGCGGAGGAAGGGGCGTGGAATTCTGGTGCTCCTTGTTTGCCATGCATATTTCTCACTTTGTCAAACCTTTTGTGCACTGCGCAAGGCCGCAACTAAATTGCATTGGCGCACAGAGAAAAATCTTCACGGAACTTTATTGTTATTTGGGAATTTCCATTATAAGTATGGGATTGCTATTTGTGGATTTCCTGATTAAATTTTGAAATCCAAAGGCGTCAAAGACACAATAAATAATACACTAATTAAATGCAGTAAACTAGAATATTTTCTTTTTGAAGGTTAAACACTTCCATTACTTTCTAACAATTAATTTATTCAAACGCTATATTTTTGGATATTTGGATACTAAGTAGTCTCCTCGCGCACACTTCCGGTGCGTTTCGTTACTACGTGGACTGCCGTTCACAGTGATAATAGCTTTCTAAAAATTCTAAAATTTAAACCTAATTTATATTTTTTTATACATTTTTATAACTTTTTCTACTTTATTCTAGTGGGGTTTCTTTCTGTGCACATACTCCTTTCTTCGTCTTTCCCTTCTATTGGTCATCTTGTATTTAACAGTTGGGCTGAACATCATTTATTGCCTGGGCTACCGCAAAATCAATTTCGGTACCCCAACTTTATGTAGCCTTTGTTTTGGATTTTTCGGAGGCGCCCCAAACTGCGAATGAAACTCTTTCAGGGCCAATCCCACTGCCTCTTCTGATGGCCTTTTCTCCGCTCATTTTATTGGCCAAGGCAAGAGCCCGAGTAATGGCCGTCACTGCTTTGAAAAAACTCCTTTCCCCCCGCATTTTATGTCGTTCTGGTCGGGTTCGTGCTTGGAACGGGTTCCCCATGCAATTTCTGTCTCTGGCTTCCTTGGGCGAATCTCAATTTGGGAAAGTTTTGTGGTAAATAAGTGAATACGGTTTCAGAATGTTCCAGGATTTCTTTAAATATGCTATTTCAGGACAAAGTAATATAAACATTCAAAAAAATACAAAAATAATTCAAGCACACATTTTTAGACTTCATCGCATTTAATGTAAGAAAATCTGATTTTACAAAGTTCTAAAAATATAATTAAATGGAACAACTAAAATTCTATGTTGAAATCCTGTTTTGAAAATATCCAACTAAACTTCTGTAACTACGATTGATTGAAAGTCCACATGTTTTTAAATTCCCAACTTACCCCTACTTTTTCTGTTACGACTTCCCATCCTCTCCACTAACCTGGCCAGTTCATTAAAAACTTCATTACCCGAAGAGGCAAACTCGGCAAATCAATTTTGATTTACTTCGAGCACCAACAGACAGACGGAACATATATCAATACGCTCGCCCCCATAGTGGCTATCCCCCTGGATTTTTCCCTCCCTTCCCCTTTCACCCGGAAAAGCCCTCGAATGAGGAATCTCTTCTGGGGGGCTGATGCCAGAGCTGGAAAACGAAACGTTCCATCAGCCGCGAGAGTGTTGATGATGGAAAGTGTCCCACTGTGCCGCCACAAAACAACGGCCAAAATAGGAGGGAAAATAACAAAAACATCGGCGAAAGAAGATAGAAAGAAGACCCAAATACAATGGACTACATAGAATGCCTTAGAATCGAGTGAGCCGCAACAACAATAAACGCTAATAATGCTTAATCAATGTTACACTTTACAACAATAAAAAAAGAGGGGAACGAGGAAAAACGAAGGGCCCTGAAAACATCGAGTTCAACTTCATTTGTGCAATGATTTATGGTTTTTTCATTACCGAAAAAAAACCTCTTCACACCTGTGGAAAATATGTTGGGGCAAAATAAAATGTAATTGAAATCATTTGGAATCGCCAGTTTCAGACTGGCATGTATTTTCTAAGCACCTAAATCGATTTTCGATTTTCGATTTTTTCCCGAAAGACAGCCAGGGAATTGAACAAATTGTTGAAAACAATGCGCGGAATTTGTTGCTTACAAATTTTGTTATTGCCTTTGCTGCTCGATTCATTTGCGTTGCGCATTTCAATAATCATTTATCTTATGGGATCGCGTCGATTATAAACACCAGCGGGCCAAGATCATAAATTTTCTTCATTGCCGAAATGAGCTTCATTATGGGCAGGTAAAAGTTTTCTTTGAAAGTTTCTTATAATGTTTAAAATACGATACTAATATAGATTTGAATGTAAAACATTGAAAGAAATGATTTACAGGTACGCTGCAATAGAATATGCTTTTGAAGGCGAAATGCTTAAATATTTTACTGTAGTAAGTATTTTACTTTGAGAATATTTTATAAAGTATATTTATTTAGTAAAATGTACAAGCATTTTTCGTCACAAAATGTAATATCAGAACTTTACCTCGTTTAGAGGTGGTTTTGTTTTATATCAAAAGTTTTTGCTTTAAACATCAATAACAACAAGAAAGGAAGCTAGCTTCGGCAAGCCGAAGCTTATCATTGCAGATCATTCTTTTAATTTACAAATCGCAAAAATGTTAAATTTCCTATTGTTTCACATTAATTTTTCGATCGTTTCTATGGCAGCTAAATGATATAGTAGTTCGATCTTTTTAAAATTAAAATCGAAATTCGGAAATATTTAAAAATAGTCATATCCCAGAGTAGAAGAGAATGTAATAAAAATCAACAAAGATATAATTTTTTTCCGTTTAATGTCCATTTAATTTTTCGACCGTTCCTATGGCAGCTATGTGATATAGTGATCCGATTTTTTAAATATTTAATTCGAAATTCAGAAATATATAAAAAATAATATTCCCAAGATTAGAAGGTAATACTTTAAAAAACACCGAAACTAGAATTTTTTTAACGTTTTTTTTCCGATCCTTCCTATGGGAGCTATAGGATATAGTTTTCCGATCCGGTCGGTTCCGACTTATAAACTACCTGCAATAGTAAGAAGACTTTTGGGAAAGTTTCATCCCGATAGCTTAAAAACTGAGAGACTAGTTTGCGTAGAAACAGACAGACGGACAGACAGACAGACGGACACACGGACAGACGGACGGACAGACGGACATGGCCAGATCGACTCGTCTAGTGATGCTGATCAAGAATATATATACTTTATGGGGTCGGAAACGTCTCCTTCACTGCGTTGCAAACTTCTGACTGATATCATAATACCCTCTGCAAGGGTATAAAAATAAAATATGACAAAAATGAAAGGTTAAGGAAACTCAAAAGCTATATAGTTTCGAATAAAAATTAAAAATTCTGAGAGACGTTAAAAAAAAAGGGAAAATGTGTTTAAAAAAAACTTTTTGATATACATTTTAAACTTTTGTTTATAGACAATTTTAACAAAGGCATCGTAATAAGCATATTATACTACCTTTTCAACGCGGTAGCTTTAGTCTAAAATCGGGCCTATTATTATTATTTCCCTCCAAACTAGCGGGTTTTTCCCAAACTCGTGGAACAAATGTTTCTTATATCAAGCTGCTAAGCACAGTAAAATTTAGTTCAGTATCCTAGAAAAACGATTTAATGCATAAATAATGGATAGTCCTCTAAAATCTTGAGTTTGGAATATCTTTTTTCGAACGAAGTTTCG
This sequence comes from Drosophila lutescens, assembly GCA_037075285.1. Taxonomy (NCBI): domain Eukaryota; kingdom Metazoa; phylum Arthropoda; class Insecta; order Diptera; family Drosophilidae; genus Drosophila; species Drosophila lutescens. Next base: position 189,340 of record JBAMCF010000538.1, on the reverse strand, counting down.
GATTAATTTATGACCCCTCATTCGACGCGTATTTTCAATAAGAATACAACAAGGCTACCGACCCCAACAGCTCCAAATTTCGAAATTTTCTCTTTTACACTTTCACTGCTCTCTCGTCCAAAGCAATTGAAATTGTTCATGTCTTGGTATACAATCCTTTTAGATTTTGTCATACTTTTCGATTGGTGTATCACTAGTTATGATCGGACCATCTCAGCAGATTTTCAATTCTGCAGCTATATATAGTAGTCTCCTTCGCACAGTATCCTAGTGCGCTTCGTCACTACGTGTACTGCCTACAGTCATATATATTCCTATATTATTATATATCTTCTTTCTCCGATGCTCTCCTTTTTTATAGATACCTACATAATTATTTTTGATAGTAACCCTTACGTTTACGTATTACGAAAAAAAATTTACAATTTAATGGGTTGGGATCACTTTCCTATTGTGTACTTGGCAAATATAATTTTGCATCTGAGGGGTCGTCTCATATATTTGTAAGAGGCCTAACCCAAACTCCTTTTAACTCCAATTATCAGAGCCCAATGAGCAAATAATTGAAGTGAAGGTGGTGGGGGATGGGCCGAGGTGGGCACAAAGCTTTGGCCTGCTGTCACTGCAATGACTTTCGATCAATCAATTAGTTTCGAAGAAAGACGACTTCTTTGTGTGCCCAACTTTTGTTTCCTTCCACTCGCTCTCCACATGGAACCTCTCTTGATGGCAGCTGCGCTTCTCCCAAGGACACGGCCACATCTCCGGAGCTTTTCATCACCCTGTCGCATGTCAATCCACAGGCGCACTTGGAGTCACCGGATTCTGTGGTGTTTTTGGGCGGATCCGGTGGTAATGCGGTTTGATTCTCGAGAAGTGCGCCCAGCACGAGTTAAAAATTAATTTAGTGAAAATAATTTGCTTAGTCGTGCTGCAAAATTGCATAATTGTCAATGGCTGTGGCACTCCACTCCACTCTCTCTCTCTCCCTCTAATGAGCGGGCTGTGGCGCCATTTTGTGGCACCATCACATCTGCATATTGGAAAATTATAGCTCTGAGCCCCGAGTGAGACGCCTGCCACATCCTGAAACCAGAACACCGAACACCACTCTACTCCTGGCCTTTGTTTGTTCTAAACGTTTGGCTGCGGCTGCGCAGAAGTCCAAAAGCGCGTGGTTCAGGCGCATGGTGAGGCGCAATGGGGGGCGATCGTTCTCGACGACGCTGACGACGAGGTGACCTCCAGCCGAGCCGCGGCAAGGACCTGGCTCGAAACTGGCAGGCAGTCTGTCAGCCAGGCAAGCCAACAACAGAGATGGAGGCCTCGGGTTACAGAACCGAAGCTTTGAATACCCTTATGCTTTTGGTGTAAGATACATACGTGTCCTTCGATTCGAATTGGCACGAATAGTTTTATGTTGCAGGAAGCGGAAGGCAAGGTTTGAACAAATAATATATTACGAAATTTAATTACTACGTAATAATAGCTCAGGCCCCATACTCGTTTAAGACCAAAAAAACGTCACAACATTTTTTTCATATAATATTTTTTGTTTTGTTGGGTATTTTCTGTTCCTATAAGTATTATTCCCCAAATTTCTGTGAAATGAAAAATGAGTATGTATTTAATTCATAGTTTGAATAAGGCACCTGTCAAACATATACAAAATGTTGAATTCCAATTTTCAGTTCAGTGGAGAGATTAATCTGTTCAATGGCCGCTAAATTATTGCATTCTCTCTATACAGGAAAGAAAATGTCACATCAAACCTTTCGTTTCTGCCTCTTTTTTCTTTCCTTCACTCAAAAAATTATTTTTCTTAAATATAGAAAAAAGAAAAATTTACTGTGCTTTAGAAATATATTCTATAAAGAGGAAACATTTTCTAAACTTCAGAAAAAATTCTCTATTAAACGAATTTTTTAGAATTTTTTTTCTGAAATGCAGAAAACTCCTTTTTTTTCTAAATTATAAGGTGATTTTTTCTAATCTTCCTTTTTTTATTTGAGGGTTAAAATCGCCATTGATTTTAGAAAAAAAAAGACTAAACTTTTCTAAAAACAAAAAAAAATCGCCGTCAAAATTATAAATATTTATACAAAATAGAAATATTGGTTTTCTAGAAAACAGAAAAAATGATTAATTATTTTTCTAACATTCAGAAAAAATGTGTCTGTTTTTTGAAATATTTTTCTAAAAAATAAATAATGTAACCTTATTTGATCAGTTTCCCTTCTTATACACTTTTTAGAAATTTTTTTTTAAGTCTTAGAAAAAATTGTCTTAAATCGAAAAAAATTTCCTTTATTGGTAGCCTAGGGGTCTAACGCGTGCGTGCATGAATATGTTATTCAAGCTTATAGCCGCAAGTGTGAGTTCGATCCCACGTCGAGGCGAAAAACTCATGGTGTTTTTTTTTTTATCTCTAATATTTACATAATAATAAAAAAAATGTATTGCATTTTTTTTACTCATGAATAGTTATATTTTGGGAAAAATGATTTTTAAGTTCTTCAAATTTGAAACATTCAATTTCTGTTACTATTAAACCATAATAAAATATATATTTGCATATAAAAATTAGTATTAATCATGAAATATTTACGAGCAAAATTAAATGAATACTAGGGGGAATAACTAGAAGAGAGTCAGATCAATTTGACTAAAAAGAGGAGAACAAAATGTGAATAGACTTTGTACAGCGCCTCACGTGATGCTTCCGTGGCGCAGCTAGTAGAGTGCTTGACTGCAAACCGTGAGGCAAGCGGTTCGATTCCCGCGTGGGGCGACCCAAGATGTTTTTCTCAAAATAGTAAGTTATTGGGTTTTTATATTTATAATTTGTAATTTGTATACTCGTTTCAGTTATTATTACAGTTCCAATTTGAAACTATAAGTGCATTTACATAAATGTATACATCACCCATGAGCTCAATTAAAGGAAATTCGAATAATATGACAAATAAGAACCAAAAACAACAACACAAGGGGCAGGGGACGTGGTGTCACAGAAACAACCGGCATTATTCCGATTCCTGAAGCCCGAAGAAAGATTTTTGTATTTTCTGGATTTGAGGATTTTTTTTGTTTTTTAGAAAATATTTGTCTATATTAAAAAAAAAACGTATTTCTATTTTTTAGAAAACCTTTATTTCTAAATTCTAAGAAATAATTTTTCTACTTTCTAGCAAGAAATTTCTAAATTGCAGTCTTTTTTCTTTTGATTAAAAAAAAAAATGCCTTTGATTTAAGAAACCTACTTTCTTTAATATAGACAAAATCGCCAGTAAAGCAAATTCATAGGCGATTTTCTAAAACCAAGGGCGATTTAAGTCGATTTTTTTTTTGAGTGTTGTTGGCTTACGTCTCATAATGAGCTGTTAAACACGGGTTTTCATAATGTTATTAAGCGGAAGAAGTGGAACGAGGAGGACGGCCAGCAACGGGCATTTGACATGCCAAAAAACACTTCTGTCACAGCAGCAGTGGCTCAGTGGAGAACATCGCATCCATAGGGGGTGGCCCGACCACAAAAGCGTGCCTTGCACTCCCAGTCGACCGCTCGTTCCACCTCAGCGGCACTGAAAAAATTTAGTTCGTCAAAAATAAGAGTCAAATTCAATTTAATAAAATGGTAGCACATTTCAAGATTCGGTTCTTTTCTTATCTAAAACAAAATAAATATTAAAAGTTATTAAAATTATTAATAAATTTGAATACGTTTTTAATACTATACCTAACTTAATCGTTTTATAAACGAAAATGTTACTACACATTATTTTAGTTTTCGGTGCACTTCTCAGTCGTCTTTCCAACAGAAAAGTGCGCATGCGCCTTTTGGATTGGTTTGCTGGTTCGATTCGAGTTTGGTTCGCAAATTGAGCACCGCATGCGCCGCGGCAATTATTTCGCTATAATAAACCCGATACGGGCCGATGCTCTTATCTTCGATTGCTACCGCAAATACCGCACAGTAGCTGCAAAGTAGTTTGGCTATTTAATTTCAATTTTACTAGGTTTTTACGGGCACTAAGATCCAGCGGCAGGTATCAAAGCGGCTTAGTTTTAATAGTTTGAGCAAATTAAATTAGCTCACTGTTTCCTGTGCGGATGCCTTTCACTGAACTAGCTATAATATTTTATGATTTTGTTTATCACAAATTTATTGTTAAACATTAAAGAAGAGGAGCTACAGTTAGTAAGGATTACAAAATTTCATTGTGCCTAGGAAGTTACAAATGTTTGTGTATTTTAAAAATTTAATTTTTATACCCTTGCAGAGGGTATTACAATTTCAGTCAGATGTTTGTAACGCAGTGCAGGAGGCGTTTCCGACCACATAAAGTATATATATTCTTGATCAGCACCAATAGCCGAGTCCATCTAGACATGTCCGTCTGTCCGTCTGTCCGTTTCTATGCGAACTAGTCTCTCAGTTTTAAAGCTATCGCTATGAAACTTTCCCAAAAGTCTTCTTTCTACTGCTTTCTACTGTTCGAACATTCGAACATTTTTCGTTATAAAGTAGGCATTTTGATTTCTGACATTATAAAAACAAAATCTAAAAAAAATGGCCAATAGACATCTGATATATAAAATAACTGTTATTCTCTGACTTTTATTTTAAAAGTCTGAAATAACAGTTACTTCATGACCAATTTCAAAAAAGCTAAAAAATTTAGGTCATTGCGGATATGAATACACCGCATTAAATTGGTTTAGTTATTTTTTTTTCAGATTTTTAGTGTTATTCTAAGCGTATGATTTTTTCGATAAAAAATAATAAAATAACTGTTATTTTCGGTCCCTGATTTAAACTGCAAGGGTATACAAACTACGGCCTGCCGAAGTTATCTTCCTTTCTTGTTTTCACTGTGATTGGCAGTGCACCTAGTGACGAGGCGCGTCATCACTAGAGAATTTTATAATAAGCACCGTTTTAAGTTTGGCTTACCGAAGCGAGATAAGGTAAATAAGGTATGTACTTTTCTGAAAAGGTTTATTTTATATATTTCTGCTATCGTCCGGGGACAGCTTTTGAACTCTATAAACTGATTTTCTGATTCCTGGAAAAAAGTTTATACGGTGTCCACCTATTTATGTTTTTATTAATGTCAAACAACTATTTGACATGTTACAAATAATTTAGCTTATTGATTCGATAGTTAGGGTAGAGTGGGGCAAGGATAGTAATATTATCAAAAATGTCGAGAAACGCTGCAAAATGCCAAAATACCGTTTTAATTATCCCTCCCCTAGTACAAGGTATAATAAATAATTTGTATACATTTTTATTCGACTCTTTGGACATTAATGCTTCGATCTAAAATGGAATACATTTGTTGTTATTTTTTTCCGAACCTTTCTTTGCAAAAAAAATGCGGTTATAGCTCTTAAGGTCCACACTTTTGTAAGTTTATTATTTTTCTTCCCTGGTTTCTACAATTTCATTATTCCTTAAAAAATTCGCGTTGTTACATTTTTGTTTTCCGCTCGTTACGAAGCGAGACGAGTAGTTCAACAAACCCGAAAGCAGAAGAATGACCCCATCGTGATTATTCTACTACTTAAGAAATATAAAAAAACTTGCGAAAAAATTCCTAAAATTCTTATTGCTTGTGTAAGGTATCAGCTGCTCAGAACAGAAACAAACAAATTCATTTTTCGACAAAAATCCTTACACTAATTTTCTTCACAACGTTAGTACTGTTGGAATATCACTCCAACAACAAAGAATATAAATCATCTTGTTTTATATTAACCCTCTACCGCATACCATACAAAGCCATATATGGCTTCTCACTTTCAATAATTTTGTTTTGCAATAAAACGGTACATATACTAAACCGTTTGTTATCACTTATTCTCTTTCAACTATTTTCTGTAAGATGTCTATACTCAGAACTTCTTTGTGTTGCCTTATCTCAAGTTTCAATCAGTTTTGTGCTCGCGTCTCAAGCAGACGAACGAAAGTGAATTGCGGTGAAATTTAAATAAAATTTACTACACTAAAAATCAGTTTTATCACTGAAAAGTATTTTTTTTCTAAGAGAATATAAAGTTTTCGTTCATAAAAAATAGAATTTGACTATAGGTGAGCATCACATATACTATTCTATGCAAAAAACTGTGGACGTCATATATGGCTCTATATGCAGTAACGCGTGCATGTTTATATTCTATGTACATCTGCATTCTTAGCATATTAGCTTAACAATTGCACTTGTTTTCTTTTAGAAATGAATGCACAATTATTTTACGGTAGTTTGCAATACGCGAACGAAATCGATGATCCGTTTCTAAGTGAAGATGACAGCATAGCCGATTCCGAAGACGAAGTTGTTGAAAATCAAAAAATCCAAGAGGAAGATGTTTATATTTCGGAGACCGATGAGAGTAGTTCCGATGACATCTGTGAAAAGCCGTGCACTTCTAAAGCCAAGCCAAAGCCAGTGTCAAGAAAAAAGACAGAAGCACCGATATGGAAAGCCGGTCACTTACCACCGTATTCGAATGAGACCTTTCCATTTCAAGGAAATACCAATCTTTCAACTTGTATCAATGAACTGGAGACACCGGCAGACTTTTTCAATTTTTTTTTCAACGACGATTTGATGAATTTCTTGGTTGATCAGTCAAATCTATATGCACTCCAAGTATATATAAATAAACCCGCTGGTATTACTCGAAATGAAGTAGATCAATTTATAGGCATGGTCATATACATGTCGTTGGTACAATTACCTTCTTCAAGACTCTATTGGAATTCGACTCTTGGTTAAGAAATTATACATGGCACCGATGGGAAACTATAAAACGTTTTCTGCACTTCAACAATAATAACGATATGAAGTTGGCAGGGGAAGCCGGGTTTGACAAGCTATTCAAGATTGGACCGGTGCTGGACAAAATCCGTAATCAATTACTGCTCGTACCTAAGGAAGAACATTTGGTGGTTGACGAGCAAATTATTCCCACAAAGTGCCGTCACCACTTAAAACAATATAACCCGGCAAAACCTCACAAATGGGGATTCAAAAATTTTGTCTTGAGTGGAGTATCAGGTTTTAGCTACGATTTTGATATTTTTGCGGGAGCCCAAAGTGATACCTATCCGGAGGGAGCGCCTAATTTGGGAGCAAGCGAAAATGTTGTATCTAGGCTATCGGCAACTGTACCAAAAGGAAAAAACTACAAATCATTTTTCGACAATTGGTTCAATAGTCCAAAGCTTGAAGTATACCTTATGAAAAATGGTATATTAGCTTTAGGTACGGTAAGAATTAATCGAGTACCCAATTCAAAGATGCCAACTGAAAAAGAGTTGAAAAGCCAAGGACGTGGAAGCATGATCGAAAAAGTAGCTATTATCGATGGAGTTCAGCTTGGCCTCGTCTCTTGGTTTGACAATAAAGTAGTCAACATTCTTTCTAGTTACGTGGGAAGCAATCCTGTTACAACAAAAAAACGATTCAGTAAGAAAGACAAAAAGTATGTAGAAATCAACTCTCCTAAGGCAGTTGATGTTTACAATAATTATATGGGTGGCGTTGACTTACTGGATTCTTTACTTGGACTTTAAAGAATTCAATTGCTCTCAAGAAAATGGTATAAGAAAATATTTTTTCACATGATTGATATGTGCGTAGTGAATTCATGGATTCTATGGCGTCGTAAGTCAGATCAATATATGCCACTCTTCGATTTCAAGCTTTTTATAGCTGAGCACCTGTGCAAGGCAGGAAAAGTAAAGAAGCGCGGACGACCTGCGATGACTCCAACTTCATCCCCGTGTACAAGTAGGGAAGGTACTCCTACTACCAGCAAAAGACGAAAGCACCAGGAAATTCCATTGAATTCTGTTCGGGAGGACCTTATTGGGCATTTTCCCACCTGGAAAAAGCAAAGGCAACTCTGCAAAAATGATTGCTCTTTCCGCTCATACACCTTTTGTGAGAAATGCAATGTATTTCTATGATAAAACGACAAAAGAAACTGTTTCACCAACTTTCACATGAAGTAATGTATACATGCATACATAGCCATATTTGGCAAACTATGGAATAAGCTGAATGCATACAAAGCCATATATGGCCCCATTTCCCCCACCCCAAACTATGCGCCCCCCCCCCACAAAAAAAAGTCCAAATATATATTATTTTGGCCTTAATAAACACATAATAACATTCAAAAAATGTTTTCCCTTATTATTTCTATGCTCATGCAGTAGAGGGTTAAGACTAAAAACTGAAATACTTATACCTAATTTACACCATGAAAACCCTTATAATTAGTTGAAGTCCAAAATAATGGCTGATCAGGGACGTGGAAACTGTTTCACCAACTTTCACATGAAGTAATGTATACATGCATATATGGCAAACTATGGAATAAGCTGAATGCATACAAAGCCATATATGGCCCCATTTCCCCCACCCCAAACTATGCCCCCCCCCACAAAAAAAGTCCAAATATATATTATTTTGGCATTAATAAACACATAATCACATTCAAAAAATTTTTCCCCTTATTATTTCTATGCTCATGCAGTAGAGGGTTAAGACTAGAAACTTAAATACTTATACCTAATTTACACCATGAAAACCCTTATAATTAGTTGAAGTCCAAAATAATGGCTGATAAGGGACGTGGAAACTGTTTCACCAACTTTCACATGAAGTAATGTATACATGCATACAGAGCCATATATGGCAAACTATGGAATAAGCTGAATGCATACAAAGCCATTCCCTTATTATTTCTATGCTCATGCAGTAGAGGGTTAAGACTAAAAACTGAAATACTTATACCTAATGTACACCATGAAAACCCTTATAATTAGTTGAAGTCCAAAAGTCCAAAATCATGGCTGATCAGGGACGTGGGCGCTGGCGTCGACTTGATGAAGAAGAACACTCTACTTCTCGAGGAAATGGAGATGGGCCGATTGTACGATTCACTAACGCATAAGAATATGCGGTCACATCAAAAGCCAGCATTTTCCGGCGGCCATTAAAACCGGCACTTTTGCCTATACTTTGAACCGACGCGTGTGTGTTCTTATTTGATCTCGACATATTTAAACGTGAAACCTGCAAATAAACCGCATCCCGCACCTTTGTACAAGTACTTTGTTCAAAACATATTGTTTAAATATGGAATGTCATACAGGGTTGAGCATGTAATTAAATTCCAAATCGTTTAGCGTGTAAATCTATAAAATAAACTTGTTTTCTTTAAGAAAATAGTACAAAAAGTTGCTAAAAGATATACATAGCTCTCCAACAACCAATATGATATTTTAAGAAATTAGAGGGAATATTTTTTATAGGTAACGAAAAGGTAAATAAAAACCAAATACTCTTGGCGATTTAGCTAACGGCTGTTTTTTGAAGGTACCCACAGTAGACAACACTTATAAGGGAAACCAATATTTATGCGAAGCAATGTTTTGCGTTATGTATTTGACTAATTTAAGACAATGGCATCAAGAAAAGCAATTCGATAATACTGCATTTTACCTTTGATATTTTGTTTCAGTATTTTCGTTTTCATTAATTTAAATTAAGTTAAAAAGGCGTTGAAGTATTTCAAAATACCTTTTAAACGAGGTATAGCACATGTCTGTACCTTTAGTAGTGTAGAACTTACAAACTAACGAAATTTAGCTATTTTTAGCTTTTTCCCGGTAAAGTAGCGGCTTTTTCCAAAAGTCGTAGAACAAAAGATTCCTATATGGAACTCTTAAGTGCAAATTTACTGATTCCATGACCCTAAAATACAGTTCGGATACCCTCACACAAAATTCAATACTCAGGGAGCGTTAGTAGTTTGAGCTGGCAAAAGTGTATATTTTCATATAAAAATAACTTTTAAACGTGACTTTTTACAGTAATGTGTTATATACCAAAATTTAAGGAATCTCAAGGGCTATACAGTTTAAAGTTTTAAAGAAAACCGTTAGAGCCGTTTTTGAGAAAAATAAAAAAAAGATAAACAAAAAGTTCATATCTTTTAAACTATTACATTTACACAAATTGCATTTATATAGTTTATAGCATTTAAAAATACCTTTCAAACGAGATGCAGCACAAGTCTGTAGCTTTAGTAGTATAGAAGTTACGGCTTTCCGAACTTTAGCCATTTATAGCTGTTTTCCCACTAAACTAGCGAGTTTTTCCAAAAGTGGTAGAACAAAAGTTTTTTATATCGATGTGATGAACGTCATATCAAATTTTCAAAACTTAAAAAACATGTTTTGGACAAACTGACAAACAGAATTAAATTTTCATTTTGGGAAGAAGAAGAAAATCTTATTTTGGCTATAACTTTTGAACGGAGCGCCGGATTTTGACATATGACCACTCATTCGACGGGTATTTTCAAAGGGAATACAACTAAAACATTGCAAGGGGGCATTAATCTCCACCGGCCCCAACAGCTCCAAATTTTGAAATTTGGACTTTTTCACTTTCACCGCTCTCTCTCCCAAGCCAATTGATTTTCTTAAAGTCTTGGTATGCAATCCTTTAAGTTTTTGCAATACCTTTCGATTGGTGTATTACTCATTACGATCGGACTATCACAGCAGATTTTCAATTTTGCGGCTATATAATAGTAGTCGCCTTCGCACACTCTCCTGGTGCGCTTCGTCACTACATGGACTGCCGTCCATAGTGATATTGAAAAATGCTGTACACTCTCTAAAGTATTCTCAATTGCTTTATACGTAGTTTGAAATTTAAAAATAAATCGTTCGAACTTTCAACCAATTTTGGGAAAATAGTCAAAACAAACTTTAAGCTATAAAATATTATAACTTTCAAACGGTCCCTTTTATGACAAAAAGTGTTATATATCAAAAGTTAAGGAATCTCAATTGCTAGAGAGTTTGAAAATTAAAAAAAAAATCGTTCTATCCAATTTTGAGAAAATTGTCAAAAAGTAATACAAGAAAAAACATTTAGCTATAATTGCCAAACTAGCGGGTTTTTTTTATAGTTTTCTATCTGTATCTATTTATGTACCAATAAAGACCCCAAGACCCAAAAACCAGACAGGGATTCATATATTATAATATAACTTTTGGAACTATTGGCATGTTCCCATGGGAACATATATATAAAGCAATTACGACTTACCGCTGGCATAAATAGCTCGTCATATTGGAGATAAAACGGTTTGGTCCATCCTTTCAAACACCCCATTAAATTAACGCAGGATGCTGTGTCGTTCTGCACGTACTGGATAAACTCCATCGTCCTCTGCTGCAACGTTTCTCCTTCTGCCATGCGAATTTCGTGCAGCCAATCTATTCCCATTAAAATTTCTAAAATTCGGTTGTTGTTCATGGCGGAATTATTGTTATGCTTATAAAATGATTTTTGTTATTCCGTTAGATATATTTTGGTGTGGCTTTTAAAATACCAAAAAATACCCAAAGTTACCTATGTCTGTCCCGCTCGCACTTTTGTACCGCGGAAGTATCGGACAAAACAAACCGTAAAAGTTTCAATATTAATAAAATGGGTAAAACGAAGTACACGCTGAAAAAGGATGGGATAAAATTAAAAGTGCATTCTAATGACAATAATGAGTTTGGACAAATGCTCCTCCTCTTTGGTAAGTTCAAATTGTAAATGTAAATTGTAAATATTAAAGATTTTGTCCCCCTTAGCACCTGATCAAAAGAAGAGAAAGATAGATGAGAAGGCAGAGAAGGAGAAGGAAAATTTGGACAAGGAGAATTTGGACAAGGAGAATTTGGACAATAATAAACACATAATTACATTCAAAAAATGTTTTCCCTTATTATTTCTATGCTCATGCAGTAGAGGGTTAAGACTAGAAACTGAAATACTTATACCTAATTTACACCATGAAAACCCTTATAATTAGTTGAAGTCCAAAATAATGGCTGATCAGGGACGTGGAAACTGTTTCACCAACTTTCACATGAAGTAATGTATACATGCATATATGGCAAACTATGGAATAAGCTGAATGCATACAAAGCCATATATGGCCCCATTTCCCCCACCCCACAAAAAAAGTCCAAATATATATTATTTTGGCATTAATAAACACATAATCACATTCAAAAAATTTTTCCCCTTATTATTTCTATGCTCATGCAGTAGAGGGTTAAGACTAGAAACTTAAATACTTATACCTAATTTACACCATGAAAACCCTTATAATTAGTTGAAGTCCAAAATAATGGCTGATCAGGGACGTGGAAACTGTTTCACCAACTTTCACATGAAGTAATGTATACATGCATACAGAGCCATATATGGCAAACTATGGAATAAGCTGAATGCATACAAAGCCATATATGGCCCCATTTCCCCCACCCCAAACTATGCGCCCCCCCCCCCACAAAAAAAGTCCAAATATATATTATTTTGGCCTTAATAAACACATAATTACATTCAAAAAATTTGTTCCCTTATTATTTCTATGCTAATGCAGTAGAGGGTTAAGACTAGAAACTGAAATACTTATACCTAATGAATCAAATTGTTTAAACATTTCCATTTGTTTAAACAATATGAGGCACGTGTAAGGAAGGGTAAGAGAATCAATTGATTTGAATATTTCGTTTTTTTTGAATACTTTCAATGCTATTTGCATTTTAAAACACAAAAATCTATAAGAAAATGTCTTCGATCTGATGTGGAAATGTAAATGCAATATTCTTTAAGCAAAAGGATATCATTATTATCATTAATTCGAATTTAAGCGAATCTAACTTCCTTAGTCAGCTGCAATGCACACACACGCACATATCTGGGGATTGTGTTTATAAAAAACTCATTTTGTGGCTTTTATATATTCCGTCCATGTGTGTGTGCAACGGAGCGAAATAATGTTTTTTACAAATCAACAATTTGTCAATATCTCAACGTTTGAAAACTAATAAATAGTTTGCTGATAAGTTTTTTGCATTATAAAAATAAAAGCAATTTTAGGGAAAATTTCGACTGTAAAATTCAGCTTAATGGGATTTCTGTAAGTCTACCGATATTTAAAGAAAAGATTTGGGATATAATCGATTTTTTAACCGCGCATTTTAAATGTGTTATGACTGTGGTATTTTAATTTTCCCCTTGCGCGGTCACACTTAAAGTGCGACATCAGGACATACGCACATACATACATTTACGACTTAATGCAAAGTGCGCCAGCAGAACATACATACGTACATGACGTCATATTGGCAAAGCAAAATTTGGAAATATTGGAGACTTGGTTAAGGAGGCTGAATTTCCAAAAAATTTAAATGCAGTTATGTGCGGGTATGCCATAAGAACATAACATTTTTAAACCATTTTAACAACATTTATAACAGAAAAATGGCAAAAGAAATACTTAAAAAAAAACATATCGAATTTTGGGGCACTTTGGGGTCGGTTTTTGTTCTAAAAAGTACCTCTTACGCGGCTCCTAATTATTTTAGTAATTAATGTGATTTTTCTAGATTTTTATGTCAATCCGTTCTGGGTGGAATTTGCTACTGACCGTTTTTTAAATACAGCCTTTTATATAGTAGTTTGATTGAGGGGATTCCCTAAACTGTTGAATTGCTGAATTGTTGAATTTTGGTCAGCTGTTAATCAGCTGTTCCATACAAAGTCAACTTTCAGAAATTTCAGCAATTGGTTCGTTTTTTTTTTCAACTGATGGCGCTAATATGTTTAAGTTTTAAACGAGCCGTTTAGCCGCTAGGGCCACAAACTATTCTTGCCCCACTATTAAAGGATAAAATTAATTTTTACTTATTAAAAGATAAAAAAATTAATTAATGGAAAAACAAGAAAGGCCAGCCGAAGCTTATATACCCTTGCAGATAAAAGAAACACCTTTTTAAGTTGTCAGAAATCAAAACGCCTACTTCCTGCAAAGTTACAATTAATTTTCTTATATTTGTTTGATTATTCGTATTGGAGCCTTAAGATATAGTGGTCCGATCCGGCTCGCTCCGACATATGTACTACCTGCAATAGAAAGAAGACTTTTGGGAAAGTTTCATTGCGATAGCTTTAAAACTGAGAGACTAGTTCGCATAGAAACGGACAGACGGACATGGCTAGATGGACTCGGCTATTGGTGCTGATCAAAATATAACTTTATGTGGTCGGAAACGTCTCCTTCACTGCGTTACAATATCTGACTGAAATTATAATACCCTCTGCAAGGGTATAAATCAGCGGTCGGCAGCGCCCTATTAAGTGAGCATAGGGTTTTGTTCTGCCCAGCCGCTGCTCGCTCACGTATACTGTAGAACAGCGGTCTGCACACACACTCTGATGATCTGCCCAGTGCAATTTACTCATACAAATATTATATTTTGCTTTGATTTCAACAACGAATGTTGAAAATGATAGTTGGTCGCACGACTAGTGCATATGACCATATGCATAGGGTTCGCTAAAAGTTACCATAAATCTTTGAAAGCCGCTGGCGATCGATCCACCAAATAAAACAACTTCGATTTGATTAAATTTCTTCTTTTTTTTTTTTTTGTTTTTTGTTTTTGCTCAAGATTTGCGGTAACTTTTATTTATTCATTCAATTCAACATTAATAGGCCAACAACAACAACAAGGAATTGCATAAATTTTCGAACAATCTGTTTTGTAACGCTAGATCAAATCAGAGATAGAGAGAATGTGTGTGGTAACAGGATCGGAGAACTCCGACTGGAGAACCCGAGCCCTGACCAAAGTACATAGTACGCTTAATACATAGTTTCGGATACGGATATTGGTATCGGTAATTGGTAATTGGTATTGGTATTGGGATCTGTGCCATTTGCCAGCTCCAAGGAGTCGGAAACGAAACTCAAAGGGTCGCCTCGCCTAGGACAACGACGCTTGGGTGGTGGTTACATTTGCGCTATCCGCTTTAAAGGTCAAAGGTCGATTACAAGCTCTACAGGCGTCTCTAAGCAATACTCACAGACACAGGTGGGCAGCTGCTTGGGCGTCCAGGATCCGTCCGACTGGCAATATCTCTCATGTTTGCCCACCAATTCGTACCCGGTTCCGCAATTGTAGGTGATCTTGCATCCATAGGTATAGCACTCTCCGGCATGCCATCCGTAAGCCGGATCCGGTGGCTGGCCACAGGATCGAGCTGGAATCATATAATAGGTTCTATTATAATAGGATTCCCATCTTTGACAGCATTACTCACGTTCGCACTGAATATCCGGACCATACCAACTGGCCAGGTTATCGATGGCCAGGCACTTGGCCCGCGGAATTCCATTGGTCAATACGGTGTGACAATGGTACTGCACGGTGGAGTCCAGATCGAAGGTTTCCTGTTCCGGCAGTGCCGAATTTCGGGCATGCTCGATCTGCGGCGGCTTCAGGCAGTAAACTGAAAGGATTTAATACCTGTAGTTTATTTTAATAAATTTTTTAAGGCTCTTTTTACTCACTGTTCTGCTTGCAGGCTGGCTCAGCTCCGGCCCAATTGCCATCCGACTGGCAAAGACGACTCTGCAGACCCACCACGTGGTAGCCATGGGGACAGGCTGTTGGAGCTCGATGGAGAGAAGGCTTAAGGGAGGCTTTGAAAAGTCTCAATATAAGCGGACATCAGCTCCGGTACTACGGTCCGACGTTTTACCCCATAGTGTGGGGGACCTTGGCTGTGCTGGAGTACAGGTCGGACATCTTTTCCACGCCCACTCCAACAGTCCCCGTGGAGGCTGAGCCACCGCATTCCTTGGGTCACAACCAGCTGAGAGCCAACGAAGAAGAGCTGTACATCGAGGTCCGTCCGGGTCCGGTGCTGACTCATGATCCAAGTCTGCTACGAATGCACGCCATCATCCACGATCACACGTACGCAAAGTAAGTTCTAAAAAATGTTTTCTGAGTTGCGTCGTTTCTGTTTCCTCTGGAATTTGCCGTATATCTAATGCAATTTCATCTTGTTTACCCAGTTGCTCGCTCCCAGTTGGGTCTAGCCAGTGCAGGTATTGATCCGGGCGAGGATTCGGAAACGGAAACGGGATCCGAAGCCGAGGCCGAGGACGACTCTGTTACGCGCTGCATCGGGCATTGACGACAAAGCATCCCGGAGGAGTACAAGTGCGAGCTCTGCCAACCGCGGGCGGTGGACAAGACTAGAGCGCGCCTTTTCACCTGCAAATCGCTCATATTTTCAAATACAATTACCGTTATGTTATCAAATTGAACTATCGGAAAGCTATCGAATATTGACACTCGCTATCGACATCGGAATATATTTTCGAAAAGGGCCGTGGATTTCTTTCTAGCGTGCGCTGGTAACACTGAAAATACAGCCCGCCTATCGATACATCGATTACCTCCTCGTATCGAACCATCGATTGGCCACAGCTGCTTGTGAATGAAAAAAGCGTAAAATCGAATCGTATCGTAAAACGAATTCTGGCCCCCCGCAGAATCACAGGCCAGTGGATCGAGACGCCGAGAGAGCAGCGAGGAGGCTAGGAGACCCAGGGAGATCCTGTCGGGACAGTAACCAGTCCAGTCGCTCGTCCTTTCCACCGGCACACAATGGAGCTACTATAGTGTGTGTGTGTTTGTGTGCGAGAGTGCGGGCGTGTGTGTGCGTGGTTGTAGTAGTGGGCGAGTGCGTGTAGTAGTAGTACGAGCGAGTGTCGAGGCGACGGGGAAAACAAAAAGAAATCTAGGTTTTGCTCGAGACTTCGGCTGGAATCCCGGGCGAGATGAGTGCGTAGATGCGAGGTGCGATCGCTGATGCGCTATCACCTTCTTCCGGCGCTGGAGGCAGTGCATCCATCCGCAGGAGTCCAAGGGCACTAGGGGACTAGTCCGGCCACATCCCGAATCCGATCGCGTGATGCTGCTGGCCGCAGCCGGTCTGCCGGCCTACGACGCCGGAAAACTGGCCAGCAATGCCGGATCTGGCTCCGGCGGCGTGGGCTCCGGCGGAGTGGGCACTCCCACGGCGACCGCCTCTCGTCCCAGCGCTGCCAGTGCCCTGATGAAGACCCTGTCTGTGCGCCTCCATCGCGGCACTGAGTTCATCAAGGACACCGTGCAGAAGGCCCTGGTCATGTCCGCCCCCACGCCCGTGGCCCCGGCCCCTGTTCCTGCTCCCAAGATCCTGGACCACAGCCTCAAGCGCAAGCTCAGCGGCGCTGGGGGGCTAATGGGCAGCAGTAGCTTCGGCAGCACGACCTCCTCCATCGCCATCAGCTCGAGGAGCCACCACTACGCCCTGACCAACCAGGCGCCATCGGCACAAGGGATTCCCCTGACCAGCCAAGTGCCCACAGCCGCCTTTCTGCGCACCTACACGGTTGCTCCTACAGCCCTCCATCGATCCGCAGCCGCCCGGAAACGCAATCCTAGCACCGACAGTCTGCTTATGGACCTGTGCCTCTTTAAGCCCATCCGGCCCATGCCCATAACGCCAATTAAGATGTGAGTACTCTTGAATATACGATACCAAAGTAATTTAAAAAGTTAAAGCTTTTCCTTTCTCCAAGCACAAGAAGGTTTGGTCCGATTGTAGATATGTACGATTTCTAAATCTTATCCATCACGCGAGTGTCCCTGGAATTTCCTTCACCCGAATTCCCACCGTCAGTCAATAATAGTTTCGGGTATTACTATTAATAGGTACATGAATATATTTCTGGTCAACTTCAAAGTTCCCATTGGAACGATAGGATAAAACTGTCGAAATTAAGCTGTTTGTGAAGATAATTCAAACAATGTAAAAGCCTCTGACTTGAATATTTCCAAATCTTATTTCTTATGTAAAAAATTTGATGTTTTTAATCTATATGCGTATATTCCGCTGTTTATTATTTCATATTTTATATTTATACGCACATTTTCATTCGTGAAGTCTGGAAGGGTATTAAAACTTCGGCTTGCCGAAGTTAGGAGCTGATCTCGTTTCTAAGAAAAGTCAATTTGATACGACATTTGTCCAAACGGTATTCGGGTAGAACATTTGAAACTGAGAAGCGACAAACTTACATGCATGGAATAGCTAACAAAAAACAGAAACATATTACTTACTTAATGTGTCGTTGACAGCCACAAGTTCCGCGGCTTTGAACTGAAAAAACCAAAATTTGTGCCCGCTGCGAATCCGGACAGCGAAGAGGACGAGGACGACGACGAAGATGAGTCAGTCCGCAAACCAAAGCTCAGGTGAGTGGCTTATTAAACACTTTTAAATCCCTCCAAGTAATGTATTTGTTGTTAGCAACTTGACATTGCCAACAATTGAAGGATCGGCCTTCGTCCCGATGCCCTATATAGAAACCACCAACACCGCCATCACCGCAACTACCACCACTAGTAGCAGGAGCAGATCCCGTTCCCTCAACACACACACCTCAGGCTCTGTCCAGGCCATTAACAACCCAAAGCCAAAGCGTCGTCGTCGAGCTCCCATGCTGACGGCCAAGAGACGACGCAAGGCGCATGATACGGAATCAACCTCTTCAGCGGACGGAGGAACTGAAGCGAAACCTCCTGCCAAGCGCAAGGCAACGGGAGCAAGTGGAGGAGCCAAGCGCAGCCGTGGAGCATCGATCCCTGCAGCCACGTCAGTGGATCCAATCCAGTCCCCCGTAGCGATCAAAGCTCCAACCAAACGCAAAGCATCCTCTAGGAGTGGAGCCGCCAAACGCAGTCGTGGAGCTCCTGTGGTAGATGCCACTTTCAATCAGTAACCAAACCACCTCTTCAGCTGATCTAGCTGTAGCAGCCAGCAAAACCGCAACGAAGCGCAAGGCAGGCACTGAGAGAGGAGCTGCCAAGCGCAGTCGTGGATCAGTAGCATTGTCTGCGCGTCCCTCGCCACCCATGACACGACAGCGAGCCCGTCAGCAGATCTCCGCCAGCAACTAGGCTCCAGAGAACTCGGATGCTCGCTCATTGGAACGTAAGCCAATATGGCAGAAACAAGAAAAACAAAAATCAACAATAGGAAAGAGTCACATGTAGGAGACTCGCTCAGTTCTAAGTCTTTTGGTTCTAGTTACTGTTGTGTACGCGTTGCGTCTTTCCTTTGAAGTAAGCGGAAATGTAAGATAAGCCAGTAACAATGTAATGTACACGTAGGTCAACTCGTCTTGTTTGATTTGTGCAATTTAAATTTGTATGGAAAAGCTTGACTTCTCGAGCTTTTATATGTTGTTGTTGGGCAAATTTTTTACAGCATTCTGGCTTGGTCTTCAAGACTGATAACAAAAAGTATCCGCTACGAATAAAATATGATACAAAATGATATATGCAAAAGGAAATTTAGATATTTATGTTTAGCCGTCATGCAGAAAAACATAGCAAAAAAGTATTAAATGTATAAAGAAAATTGTAAAATTTAAGTCATTCCTGATAATATTTCAACCACAACCTTTTGTCACTATAATTGTATGTTAATTTGGGTGTGTTTCTTTTCGATAAATGTACAAACCAAGTTCTATGTTTTCGGTTCGATTTAGTTTATGTGCACGCCTTTGAGGCAGGTTAGTAAGGAAGTATGGAAAGAACAGGATGATGGAGAAAACGCCACAACTAAAATTAATTTTCCTACTTTAATTAAGTTTGTTAGAATTTATAGCTTAGAGACAAAGTAAACAATTCATTCATACAAGTATAAATATTTATATGTAATACTATCTTTATCATAACATACGATCTATCTGTAAGGACAGCAATGATAAAACAATATAGAAATCTATATTTAAAACATGCCGGTCAAATCAACTGTGTGTTGTGATATGAACTAATTTATAAAACCAAGCAAAAGATAAGCGAAACCCATATAAATTATTTGCTTGACCCAGACAACACCGAAAAACTCAAAATCAATTTAAACCTTTGATATCATTAAGAAGTAGAAGTTGGAATATATGAACGAAATTCAAATTTACGGAACACAAAAATGTTTAAAATTCTCCCTAAGCTAAAGGCAATTTCAAGCGATTCCAAACAAAGCAAAATTACTTAAACATACAGCGAGTTGTATGCGTCAATAAAAAATAATTACAAATAAATAAAATATTTGAAAATTTATTGTTTTGTGGATTCTTCAGTTCTTAATCATTTCGCACACAAAAACAACTAAATTCTTTTAGGTCGATGCACTTTTCTACTGCGATATTTAAAAACACTATGTAGCAGCAAAAATTTACCTCAATGAATGCTTATGCTGGTATTCCACGATATTGTTTGGCTCATTCATTTAGCATTCATTAAGAGCTTAGAAAAGGACAAATATATACTGGGATTTGTTTGGATTGAACAATGTTCAAATGCGGCGATCTTTTACAAACCGAACACATTTTTTATTTGCCTTGTTCACGTCAAAAGGGCGTGTAATTTCTGGAGGCAGTGTTCTATTTTCAAGTGTCCAATAAACAGCCGCACGTCGCGCAAAACCCGAACGTTTCGAAACTTATTTCTGCGCGGAATTAATCCATTTCCCTGGGACTCAACATCATCTCCGACAATCAAGCCATCCCCGCCCCAACATGCCTGAAAATAAACAAAGGTTTAATTTTAATTTCATACAGTGTAATAATAAATCAAATAAAAACACCTCTTAACGAGGTAAAAAACTAGTGACGATCGCACCTTCAACATACAAAAGTTCTGATATCAACATTTGTGACGAAAAATATTACACTTATAAATAACTCAACAGTTTTTAGCATTTCAACACACTTGCACTTGCTGGGGAGAGAACATATTTACATAAATTACGTTAAGGAGGCGTTTATTGTATTTCAAAATACCTTTAATATGAGGTAAAGCACAAGTCTGCAGCTTAAGTATTTCGCAAGTTATGGGCTTACCAAATTTAGCCATTTATAGCCGTTTTCCACCTAAACTAGCGAGTTTTTCCAAAAGTGGTAAAACTAATGTTTCTTATATCGAGCTGTTTAACCCCACCGTCCTTAACAGCTCCAATTTTCTAAATTTTCACTTTCACCGCTCTCTCTCCCAAACCAATTGAAATTCAATAAGTCTTGGTATGCAATCCTGTTAGTTTTTGCGATACCTTTCGATTGTTACATCAATTATGATCACTCATTATGATCGAACCATCACAGCAGATTTTCATTTCTTCCTGTAAGTATAGTAGTCGCCTTTGCACACTCTCCTGGTGCGCTTAGTCACTAAAATTCAGCATCAACAATTTTAGCCATTGGCATCGGCAAAGGTGAAACTCAGTAATCTTTCGGTCAATATGACATTCAGGAAACCCACGAACTTTCCATCGGCGATCATCCAATACAAACTTCTAATCGTCCCCCATATTTTTAAAGTGGTCATCTTCTTTGTACGATGTTCGCAGCTCGAACTACTTCGCTTAAGGGGGGAGATACATATAGAACAAAAAAAAATTCAATTTTTTTTATATCTTAAATTGGTAGAATAACTCTTTAAGAATGTGTCATGAAAGTTTCACAAAGAAATTCGAACTATTTTGGAACTTATACAAACACAAGTTTGTAACACGTTCATTATTTTTATAACCTTGCAGAGGGTATTATAATTTTGGTCAGAGGTTTTTAACGCAGTGAAGGAGACATTTCCGATTCGATATAGCCATGTCCGTCTGTCCGTCTGTTTCAATACCGTTTGCGAGCTCAGTTTAAAAGCTATAGCTTCATACTAAGAAAATGACACCGGCTAGTGGCTCTTTGACACCAAAAAGGGTCAAATCAATATTTTCGAAAGTATTAAAGTGACACCAAAATAGGGTCAACTTGGATCCTTTGGATCAAAGACTTCTTGAAACTCAATAGTGTCACATTGACACCTAAAAGAGCACATTGGTTCCTTTTTTTTTTAATCAGGCTAAAAGCGCGTTCCGATCGGGCGTCTATATCCTATAGCTCCAATAGGAACAATAGGGTAAACAATTTTAAAATTTTATTTTTTCCATGTATACAATTTGTTGTTGTTTGCTATTTCATGTTTTGTATTTATGCCATTCTAGTTAAACTTGAAATCTGCAAGGGTAGGGTATTAAAACTTAAGAAGGCCATCTACAGTCGAATTTGTTTGACGAACATTTTCGAGAACACAGGCAAGATTGAATCGTTTTGTTCGACAAAGATAGAAACGATTCTATCTTGCCTGTATTGGCGAAAATGTTCGTCAAACAAATTCGACTGTGGAAGGCCTTCTTAAGTTGTGGACCGATCTTTAGGAAAAATTTCAAATTATATATGTTATTCCTAATGGTATGTTGTTTTCGGGGAAAAGTATGTCAGAGGTAAAAGGAAGCGTTTCGTATATTTTATACATATTCTTGATCACGATCACTAGCCGAGTCGATTAAGCCATGTCTGTCCGTCCGTCTGGCTATCCGTGTGAACGCTGAGATCTCGGAAACTATAAAACCTAAAGAGTTGCGGTTTTGGATTTAGATTCCATTCCATTCAGCGCAAGTTTACCATGTCGATGAGCCACGCTCACTCTGTTTGTTACTTTAATACCTATCGATAACTTAAAAAAAAATTAGCCACCCCCACTCCTTGAGTTGGTTCTTGTTTTAAAGTTCGTTAACTAAGTAACGGATATCTAATAGTCGAGTCACTCGACTATAGGTCTCTCTCTTGTTTTTTGTGTAATTTTATCGAATATTTTTTCCACATTAAAATTGCAGGTAAAATTAAAATTGTTTTCTATATTTTTTGCGTTTTCTTCATTTTAGACGGAGCTAAAAAAAGATTATATTCCAAAAAAGATTATATTTATAAAGAAGAGTATTTTGAAAGACGTTTTGAGTAATCACAAGCCCTAAATAAGCGTTGCTGTTGGGAACTTGTTGCCCAGTCAAATTTATACATTTTTTGTTAAATGTATTCTAAGACACCCAACCTCTTTATCTTCGACTTTTATGGGAATAAGGTAAAATGTTCGCATAATTTGAGAACGTTTCTATTTTATCCAAGAATTACTTTTTTATTCAGGGTATTCCCTAAACTGTTGAATTGCTGAATTGTTGAATTTTGGTCAGCTGTTAATCAGCTGTTCCATACAAAGTCAACTTTCAGAAATTCAACAGCCTCGAGGCTGTTGAAAATTTTGTTGAATTGCTGAAAAGCCAGCTTGCATTTTTATAGAATATCTTTGCTTCCTGGAGTAATACGATTCTGCATCTTCTACTGGTTTTTCGGACAGGGGAATATCACTGCCATCAACATATCCAATACAAAATGGTAATTCGTCAAATGTTTTTTGTACAATCGACGCACGTTCTTCCAAGTTCGGCCAATACAAATATGTTTTAGCTATTTCTAAAATATGAATACTCGGAATGTAGCTCTCATTATAGTGCCACCATCTCCGACTCCGAAAAAGGACGCAGTTTTCACAATTGAACTTCCTTCTCCGTAAGAGCCAAGGCGATACAAAACTATCATCAACTGTACCTTTACAGGGAGTTGCAGATCGGATCGTAAGGAAGTAAAGACTTCATCACATTGTATTAGGTTAACAATAAAATCAAAAGTTTGCCAGTTCATCCGCATAAACTGTTTAAAACGACCTTTGTCAACGTTCGCAGAATTTCTCTGGTAAATATGTTGTTTTTGGGTACTGAATGTGGCACATTTGGAACCCCATATCGAAACGCTTCAGCAGAGCATAAATAGAGCACTAGTGTTTCTATTAAACTTTCCTGTTCGCATAAAGATTCGTCTAAAAAAAAATACATCTAATTAGTTTAATAAAACAGCAAATAACCATCTTACGTACCGTTGCAATCGTATAAAATATCCAAATAAATGAAATCTGATAGGATGCTGCCTGTTACCAGTTTAAATAGTTCAGTTTTTTGGCTTATTTTCGACATTTTCCTTAATTTTAAACTTTGTCTTTGGTAAACACAGCCTGGCAATTTGACAATATGACAAACAGCTGATAGAACAGCTGACATCTTAAAATTGAAAATTCAACACGAACCAATTTGGGTCGTTCCCTTAATTGCTAAAAATTTTTGTTGAATTTTCAACAATTCAGCAATTCAACAGTTTAGGGAATACCCTGATTGTTAAAGATATTAAAATACTCTTAAAAAAAACCAAAGAGAACGCCATAATATATATTCTTTATATACTTACTCTACGAGTAACGGGTATATTTATAACCAAAATTATATCAGCTTTCATTATGGAGAACATTTTAGAAAGCCACCCCTACCACAGCGTGTCTATTATTTCTTCTGTCAGTACACAGGGTCGGTCACGCTGCCTTCTACATATTATATACTTTCCAACAAATACCATTTACACCTAATTATTTGATTCGAAAATTAAATGTTTATTAATAACCCATTTTTAGTTCCAGCAATCGACGAGAAAATTAAGACTGCATATTTCGAATGCAACAGTTGGTTAGAATGTATACATATATACCTTTGTATCTTTGGAAGTGACTTTCCAAAGTTAGAAGCGCTATCGAATGAGGAGTGAAGGTAAATTGATGATGGTTCATTCTTTGCTTATCACAAAATGTATTTAAATTTGCATTCAAAATAAAAATAAAAAATTCCTGATGCTAACTTTTTGCTTTAAGTTAAAGAAAGGATAAACAGTTTTAATTTAATATTTAGGAGTTTCGAAATGGTCTTATTCGGAGGTGTCACAGAAATTATTTTCAACCGAAATCCGTTATAGTTCTTACGTACATCGATGCACAAAACCAACCGTCTTTGGTTGGAAGAGATTTCTTTGACACCCAGGATAGAATACTCTGAAGTCAATGCGCAGACACCTAATCGCTTTTTCGTTTTTACCACCCAAAATAAAAAGATTCATTAATATTTGAATATACATTTTATTTTTCGGAAAAGTTTTTCATTTGTCTAATGAATTTACATTTACATATAGCATATATTTATATATATTCTCTTGTTTCTCTGCTCATGTGTTTTTTTTTTTGTTTTACTGATTTTGCTTTTGTTGGAATGCAATATTATAGGTACGATACAAGTTGCACACATGAATTAATCCGATATCTATATAATGTTCAGAATAACTAAAGAACAACGAATGCACTCCATTCGAACCAGACAACCAAGGCAAACGTGCGAACTTTCGATTTATTTTTAACATTTACACTGATCAATATCGTTTGCAAATATGCTTAGTACTTGGCCGCGACCTGAATACAGCTAGCCGATATCATCAAGATACACTTGATTTGCTTTCCAAAAATATATATATGTTTGTAGGTAGATATATCTCGTATATACACACGACTTAGGTAATGGCTGCTGTTCGTCGAATAATCAACTATGTGTTTCAATTGCTTGCAATCTGTTGGTAGAAAAATAAACCACTTGCTGCATCCACTCTTCTCCCAGACTCCCGATCTGCCGATCTGGCTATATCCTTTGTAAAACCCCCTGCTCGTCCAATCCCCTATAAAACATAGCTATGTGTCGTGGACCTTTAGTAGTGGCATGGGTAGAGTTGTGCTCTCTTCTAAGTGGAGTTTATACAATCGTTCGGATCTACAACCAGCATTCTATAAGGGTAAATCAAATAAGCGGCGGATCCAAAGCGGTCCTTCAGCTCCTGACAATCGAAAATCTATATCTCTAAGAAGGTGTATATTGGATATCTGGCGTTGTCGCCTCCATATCCTGAATATCTCCGTCGAATTGTGCGAATTACATTTAGTTAATTTTCAGTGCACAACAACTAGAAACGTTTGCAAACTACTCAACATTTTGCTAATGGGCAAATGCAGACACTGAGCGAAAAAAGTTCTCGTTATCTCACTAGGTTGGGATAATTCAACACTAATTAACTGGCCTTTAGCATTGATATTAATCTGGGTACTCATGTATGCCTGAATACATTACACAAATCTAAGCACTTATTGAACTCACAACAAAAACTTAAGGGGAGCAGAACTATCGGCATCAATATAATCATGCATTGATATTGATGGCTCAAACAATTTTCTGCTGCAACAACAATATGAGCGGCATAGTTATTTGGTTTTCGCTTGGTTTATGCACCAGTCTACAATTTAATTGACAGAAGTTACAATATAAAATTATCTTCATTATTTTCGCCTCGCCCTTTTTTTGGTTTTAATGTTCATTTCATTTCTGTTCAACGCACAACAAAGTATCTACGAATGCAACGATATGGTTTCACAGACTGCGAAAATTAATGTTTCTTGACTTTCATGTAATCCATTAAGCTTCTAGCTCGTGTGTTTGAGTTTGTTTGAGTGTTGGGGCATAATTGACTGGTTGTCAACCAACTAATGTTCGGTATACATATCAATATTTAATGATATTATGCTCAACCAAGAACGAAAGTCTCAACGGGGAGTTTACGCCTGGTACGTAGTATATCTTTTAGTAAACGCATTTTGGTCTCAAGTTATTTAAATGAAGTTCGCATATAGTAGGAGTGATTTTTAAGCTAATCGATCTCTCGCGCGTTGGTTATCATAACGTTTGCTCAGTAAACAAGCCTTTCCAATGTTTGGTTTGGACTCTCTCTAAAGTCCTAAAAAGAAAGTCTTCCGTTTTCACAATAAGAACAGGAATTTCAACTTGATTCTCATTTGGGTTCAATGCGTGTTGAGTGGGAGTTAACATACTATCCACCACTGTCTGTCAAGATCGTTTAAATAACATCTAAAAACATCTCGTGAGTCTCGATAGTTCACCATTTACTTCATTATTCATATGTATATTTCAATTTTTCGGGCTGGGGTGCGTGCAAATTTTCAGCTAAATTTCTCTAAATTGTTGCATGCTAAGAGGATTATCTGGGTTTGGGATTATCTTTACAATTTAAGGTTTTTCAATTTCACAATTTCTTTTGTTGTCTTGTGTGCGTTGCTTTGTGAGTTCTCCTCTCTTTTCAAATTAGTAAAAACTTTAACTCCGATGAAATGAAATGTTTTCATATACTTTACTTTTTCGTTAGTTTCGAACTCTGTTCAGTGTAAAATATCAGCAATTTGGTTTCGTTTGATCTCTCAAATTATCTTCAATCGTCTTGTGTGTATTTTTTGAATATTTAGAATATGTTTCTGAGTCGGCTGCTTTGCCGTTATATTTTTGGGAGTTTACAATACAATCGATTGGGAGCTGGGTTTAGGGTAGGTTTGGGGTCGTTTTGGGGCGCAAATACACTACAAAAATTACACTTACGTTTCTACCATTGTACATTTATATATTAGCGTACGTGTATACATATATGTATATAATTTATTTATTTATAATTATACTGAAATTGTATCTCAAAAGGGATATAAAGCCATTTAAGTTTGTTGGTTTGATTTCCTCAAAACCTTTTCCAGCAGCAACAGCTCCGTCTGATTCTGCCGCGGAAGTATCTGTGTATATGTACGGGGTTGTGGCCGATATCTGCGGAGAAGACTTACAACTACAAAACAAATCTTGCCAGCCCTGCGACCCTTACAAAAGTGCAGCACACCTAGGATACAAGTTCAAGCGATCAATCGGGTATGGGATGAAGTAAAACCTCTGATTTGGCCAGTTTGGTTGTATAATATTGTGTATTTCATTCTGGTGTTGGTTCTGTTTTTGTTTTAGTATAATTGAATAAAAGTCAACATCATTAGCATTAAAATAATCGTAATTAAATATATGTATATCGTGTAAAACTAAAAAATAAAACGCTCGCTCTCAGCTCTTCTCGGCTCCTTCTTTACATGTATATAAAAGTCAAATCGTTAGGAGTTATCTTCGCTTTCAGTTTTACTTGCAATCAGCACTTTTGCACTAAAAATTATATCGACATTCTTTTTATTTTTCTCAACTTCTCAGCTCGCTTTTTTCACAATGCTCTCGATAAAGTAACTCAAACAATCGAAATAAATTCAAACTGAAATCAATCAAGAGAACTAGGCACGATAAATGATCAAAATCTGCAATTTGGCTACACATATGTTACTTCTCACAATTTGGTGATTATACTTTTCGATAATAAGAACTTAACTTAAAGGTGTGTTTTTGTGTGGGCGTATGTGGGTGTATGCGCGTGCTATTTAATTCATGGAGATGTGTGATGACTTTTAATGTTATCCTCAATTGTTTTCGCTTAAATTGCCGTGTCGTTTGTCTGCCTTTTAGGGTTTCCCATGTTCGGTTTTTGTTTAAGTCTAACACATAATTTAGTTGCTTTTGTTTAATAATATATAATATAAAAACTAAATAATTAATACGTTCCAACGCATAGCTAACTCGCATGTTGCTTCCGAGAACAGAAATTTTCACAAGCATTTCCCTTCAGATCAGATCAGTGTTTTGCATCCTCCCTTTTTGTGGTGCTTGTGTATGCAAGAGTTCTTCGGTTTGGGGCTGTGTGGGCCGTTCCGGAGGATCCCTAGACGCACATCAGCTTTTGACATCTTTCTCAGGTTGTTGGTGTTTAGTACAAGTACATATAATTAATTAAATAGATAGGTAGGCAGGAGGCCCTCGCTCCCATCCTTAAATGTGTTTGTTGTTGACAACAGAAATTCACTTAAACAAATGCCCAGCATTCGAGTGTTTTGATAACAAAGTCTTCTTGTGGCGCCAGAGGCTCATTGCCGTATGTGCTGCACTGCTGCGACCGTCCCTGGTTGAGATCACCATCCAGCCACAGGCCAAAGCGACCACTGAAAGTAAATTGAAGCACGCTTTAGCAATCGACAGGTATTTCGAAGGCTCCTGAACTCACTCTCCAGCGCCAATCGAAAGGCTCTCCATGTTGCCCTTGATGAAGTACATATTCTCGCCAGTCCAATGGAACACCTTGAAGCTGGGGTTAAACTTGTAGAGCAGGGACTCGCCAGTGCCGTAAAAGTGATCCGACACGTGCAGCGAGCAGGAGGTCAGGGCACCAAATACCTGAAATAGACATACGAATTCAATCAATTTGTAGTAGGTTTTGGGATTTAAATTGTATTAAGAATTTGTTTTTATCTTAAAGTGCTGCATTTATTTTTGAGAAGTTTCTATACAATTTGCTAATTGCTGTTATCTTCACTGCACTCGACTTAATCTAAGATGTTGTTAATGTGTGTATTAAACAGGTATTAAAAAAGCATTTGTCCAATTAGCATTTCATCCTAAACAATCAAAAACAGCCTTATTATTGCGTTTTAAGCACGAACAGAATTAAGTGGCGAGCAAATAAGTAACATTGTATATAACATCGCAGCCCTTTATATATAGTATATCTCGCAGATGTAGGGAGCTCACCAGCCTTGTGAAACTGATACTATTATAGCCATCAAAATGCAATAAAATGCATATCTTCTTTCGCGAATATGAAAATATTATCATTTATCACTCGGCCAGTGAACTTCCGATACAGATCTGTAGATCTCGAATCTTAAATGTTAGGTGAGGTAAACGTACATTGTGCTCAGTATCCTCGATGACAATCAGAACTGGACTCTCAAGACGCGCCATCTTGCGGTACAGGGAGTTAAGTGCGAAACCATGTTGCGATGTGCTGAAGATCAGGGACCAGGAGTATCCCTCGGCTCTAGCTGGCAGATGTGAGCAGAGCTTCTCGCTGCAAATTGAAAACGTTTGTTAGCTAAGATTGTCGCAAAGGTTTTGAGAAAGAATTCCCTTCCAGAGCAGCTCAATAAAAAGGTAGGTATTGAATTCCATATGAACGGGTAAAGTCCCCAGAAAGTGCCAACTTACCGATGCTCCTCTGTGAGGATTTCTGTCTTGCCAATCAGGTCTGGTATGGGGAAGTCCAGGTCGAAGGAGCCAGTGGCGAAGAGTGACGTCTTGCGATATTCATCTGTGCTCATTGACAGCACCTGAAGGACGATTGACGGGAGAATGCAACTGTTAGCACAATACGCAAGACTTGGGTGAATAACTACTAAACATAATCTAATCGATAAGTCATAAATAAGAATATCAATTTCGAAGCAAACTTAAGTTACATTTCCAAAAGATACTTAAAGTAGTTTATGCTGTTTTATTTTGGGGAGGGGTTTTGGGATTTAGCTTTTCAACTTCGGTGCTTTGCATAGGTTGTTGGGTTTTTTATAAAAGTATATCATTTGGTGTGCAGTGCTAGTTTACTGTGTCTGCTGACTTTGGGGTGACTCTTGTCTTTGTTATAAATTGAACTACAAATGAAAAGAGCTCGCTTGGCATCGGCACTAGCTGAGTGAACATAGGTGAAAGAAAAACACTTGGACGGCTCAAAGATGTTTATTTTACAATGCTGAAAGATGCTTGGTGAAATGGGGACATGTTGCCCCGAGGCTCTCAACCAAAGGTACTACGAGACCATTTTTTCCCCAAGACTGGATCGAAGAACATAAAAATTCTAAATTTATAAGTGCGTTCCACATATTCCAACCCCGATATGATTTCAAAAATCCATGAAAATATATTCGCTCCAGCTAATTTACACAACTGTAATCGATTTTATTCAAGTTACTTGGTTCTACGATGAAATTACTACACTTTGGTCAAAGAGACTGTCATGCTTCAATTTGGTTGACTTCTAAGGATTTTGACGACTCGATGCGCAAATTTCCGTCTGGCTAGGTCAACTATTGTCGGGCTGGGAGAAGTATGGACGCGGCTTGGGATGGGACTGGACTTTCTGGTGGGTGGCTCTATGGGGTCTCCTCGGAACCTCGGAATTAGTAGCTGTTGAAGGCGCGGCTGTTGTGCTTGGAGGAAACACTTCCCAGGCGCTGCACAGCCGACTCCTTCCTGTATCCTGGTGGCATCCCGATGTCGTTGTGCTCCACGGATGGTTCAGTGACCACCGGCTTCTTGGGCCCCCTCTGTTCGCCCATGGCATTCCTGCCACGGCCCTTGCTGTCCGTTTCTAGGCGAGAGTCGCTCCGTGAGTGCATCTGGAGCAACGAGTGATTGGCCGAGGGCCAGTTGGACTTGTAGTCCCCTCCATCTCCCTCCTTGTCCCGCTCTCCCGCAGCTGGTTGGCGATTTTCCCCGAAGAACTTGGGCGTGGCCTGTCGCTCGACGCCCTGCCTGGCGACGCCACGTCTCCTGCGCGTGTCCCGCGGCTCCGACATGGCCCGCGGATGTGGATTGAGCTGAGGCGTCGGGTTGACCGACTCCACCAACTGGCGAACCATCTGCTTCTGATTTCCGCGCGCCGACCTGCGGAAGCCGGCGTACTTCTGGTTAATCACCTGCTGGGAGGCGCTTATCTGGGCCGCATTGTCGGGCGACTCGTATTGCAGCTCATCCGAACGGGGCTGCCCCGCCCTCCGGCGACTCCTGCCGCCGCCGAGGAAGGCCTTCTTGAGGAACTCGCGCTCCGCCTTGGGCTGCTCATACCATGACTCCGACTCGGCGGCCTTCTCGCCCGACTGCTGGAGGCCCCTGGCCACCGTGATATCCGGCCGCACTGCCCGCACCAGGGACACGTCCATCAGCAGATCCTCGGCCTTTTCCTCGACGACCGGCTTGGGCCGGTGCCAACTGGTCTGCGGACGCAGCTCGCTGCGCTGCTCCGAGAACTTCTCCTTGGCATTGGAGGTGGGCATCTCGAACTGCGCCAGCGAAAGAGGAGCCTTGGCGTGGCTCACGACCATTTGGCGGCGTCGTGGCCTCACCTTGCGATCCTCCAGCTCCTCGGGCTGACCCCCTGACCCCGATCCGCTGCTGCCTTCGCCTCCACTGCTAACTGGCAGGTTGGAGAGGTACTTGAGGGGCCTCGGATGCTTCCAGCCCTGCATGGGATCAAGGGGATTCTTGGGCCTCTGGGTCAGCTGCTCGCGGTAGTCGCGCACTGCCTGGCGACCCGGATCGCAGTTGAGCATGTCGCGCGTATCGGCGTCCACCACCATCAGCTCCTCCTGGATGGACTGGCTGATGTCCCTGGCCGTCTGCATGGCCATGCCCTTGCCGAATCCCGCCGCCTGGTTGTACCGCCTCTGGGTGGCCGACAACGAGGACGTGGTGTGGGGTACCGAGTACTCCTCCTCCACCTCGTCCTCCTCCAGCTGCTGCTGCTGGTGCTGCGAGCGACCGTGCAGGTTGCTCGAGGAGGAGAAGAGCCGCGTCTTGCCGTAGATCTTGTACGGCGCCACCTTCGAGGGCCCCAGGCTGGGGGCCATGCCCTGCATCTGGTTGACCAGCGTCTTCTTCACGCCCACGATCTTGCGCACCCGGCTGCGCTCGAAGTGGTCGTGTTGAGCCTGTGGCCTCGACCACTGGTTTAGCTGGCACATGCTCTGGACCACATACGGCCTGCTCCGGGTGTGGTAGAAGCTCCGCATCTGCAGACTGGCGCCCCGCTGGGCCAGCTTGCCCAGGCTGCACTGGTGGCCACTCATTCCGGCAACCGGATCACGATCAATTTAGCGAAAAACCTCCTGGCTCGAAGCACGCTCCCTGACGGACTACAGAACTCACTTTCGGGGATAGGGGATACGGGCTACCGACCAACGAAAAGAAGCGAACGACGAAACACGGAATAAATCCCGGTGGGGTAGAAAATTACGAAATTTTACTTTAGGGAGCTCTGTACTATAAGGAACGAAATAAAACACTGACTGGCAACGAAATGAAACTGATCAACGACCCGCCAGATGAAACCCGATGAAGGCAAAGGCAACGCCTGCTGTTTCATTTACATACCTATTTCAACCTCTTATATACCTATTTTGCATAAAAACCTACACAATTCTCAAAGCAAAGTATTCCTTAGATAATACGATACGAGAACTCCTACTCATAACACCGCAACAGAACCATCTAGATCATCCCAATCTTACCGAAAAACTTCGCTGACGAGGACACCGCTTGTGATGATGGTGAAACTTCACCAGCTTTTCGTGCAATCCCATGACGGACAACCGATTGATTCAAGTTTCTTCGAGGAACTAAGCATTACCACCCCAAGAACTGGGTATTTGTGACGAGCGAGTTTAATTTCAATACAATCTAATCTGCCAGAAATCTCAGTTTCTGATCGGCCGAAGCTGTTTATGTTTATGTTATCGATTGATAGCAGCAAAGCTACACCTTCATGTGAAATTCACTTTGGCGCTCTGACTAATTCTTGCGTGAACTCGGACTTTGTTTTAGCTACTATACTGCTTTCGGTATTGTCGTTGGGTGTGACAATCTCGACACTGACAGCGTGTGAACATTTCGCTAGTGACGTCAATGAGTGTGCTAATTGTCTTCGCCGTGTTCGAGTTCGAATTACCAAAATAAACTCTGTCTCTCATTTGATTTAGGTGTTTGCATAAGTTTTGCATACATCTAGTGGTGCCTGTGGAGGGAGACAGCACCCCCGCATCGGTAACCAGCCAACACCTGTGCTCTATTCAGATGTGAGATCATTCACATTTCCGAAACCATCTTAAAGTCAAGGCAATCTCTCGTCCGACTCTCCGCTTTGATGGCCGTGATTCAACCATTAGCAAGTCTTGATAAGGCCGAAAAACAAAACCGTCTTATATCACGAAAGTAATTTGGAAAATATGCAGCAAGTCGTATTCGTATTTCGGAGTCGCAGTAGGGGGCCTGATCAAATCTCAATCTTCGCCGGGTGATTGATTAGCTTTGGGCTATACACTCGAGTTGAAGAACCCCTGAGTGGCGCTATAGGAGTATTGTGCCTTGACTTTGATTCGCATCGAGTGTCGATTACTAGGCTTCAAACCAATTACGAAGGAACTCCCCGAGCAATCTCAACTGCGATAGACGACCTCGCCTGCAATTAGTCTGATATAAGATCTGCGATAAAGTCAGATAGTCGCAGATAGCTGAGCTGCATGGAAGGTCGTCGCGAGATCTGAATGCGAGTGTGTGCTTTCAGCGAGGCTCAATTTGGGTCAGTGAAACAGATCGGAAGCTCATTTCGATCGCCAGACATCGCAAATTTCATACATGTATGCGCAATTTTTGCGACAGACCAATGGGAACAAAAGAGTCCCGCAAGTGAGGCGTGACTGCAATTTTCCGAGGCCCACCACAATTAAAAACAGAACGCAATTTCACAGACACCGAAATGAAATAAGCGAAATAATACGATTTCCAACGCACCTCAACGAGGGTCAGCTTTAAATCGCAGATCAGAGCGGGACATTCGACGGGAGAGAGCCAAAGTCAAACGTCAATGACAGTCTGGCTGGTACACATATCGCATACAGGTTCATATATTTGCCGAGCACTTCAAAACACGAGCTCAGTGGAGCCCGAGCGCAGAGTTGGCAACCAAGTAAACCTTTTGAAACTAATGAAAAACCATATTGAACAGCTGGGAAATCACATGAATCATGTGTTCGTGCCCGCACTAATAATGTTTTTACCTCGCGGTCGAGTCCATGACTGACAATCAATTCGCACATCTTCATGTAGCTTTTGTCACCGGGCTTGTTGTCACTTTCAATCAATTAGCTTGAGCTTCTTGGGATCACAGAGGCTCTAGAGTCCCCAGACTCACGGCGACGCAGGTGGCGTATGCGCAATATCAAGTATACGCCACTCGGGCACGTGCTCGGCACAATTGTTGATCGAATCAGAATCTTTATCGGCCGTTGCTCCGCAGGAAAATGGGTTCGTTTAGCTGCGTTTGTATAGCAGAGATGCTGCGGGCGATTAACTCCGCCGACTTGACCGACTTTAACGTAGCGCGTTTAAAAGCCAACTGCCAGCGGGTTCAGACCAACAGTTTTTATTGGCCTCCAGCGAAAATATATTTATTTGCCGCTCGCTCAAATTAACTCAGCTCAAGTCGTGAGTTTGCTCGGCGAAAAAGAGAGTCGGATATATTATATCTACGGAGAGAGGGCTTATATCGAGTAACTGGCTTGGAAATCGGGCAACAGAGAATAAAATAAATTTTATTAAAAGTAATATGCGGTGACAAATGGCTCACGTTGAATTCTCTCATTTCAAACTCTCAAATGCAACAATATCGCGTGGCTTACGGCTTTATATCAGTTTATCTGTAAAGTGTTTTAAACAAAACTGCCTGGGGGAGAACACAAATACCATATTCTTGGAATTCTCTTTGAAGAATATTAACTTAACCTTGTAATTATAGTATAATAATTTCGTTGCTAACCGACATTGGACCGATAAGTGCGTTAGTCTAGTGTTCCATTTTAATGAACATAAATTAAACAACTAAAAACTTGTTATTTTTACGATGTTTGCCAGAAATCATTGCAGACCACTTTGCTTACATCTCAAAATCAGTAGCACTCCGGATAAGATCTATATAGGCGCCATATACCAGCAATTAATGTTTACGACCTCTTGTTTTGTCAGGAGTCGTAAACACAATCGGACAGGGAAGAAAATAATTCCCAGGGGAGTTTCCCCCTCAAATTCAGTCACGACACAAAGCTTGAATTTCAGTTGACCAGAAATATTTGCACAACAAGATTTGCAATTTGTTTTCGTTTTCTCTGCGATGCAGATAAGATAGCACAGCCCTATTACTAGCTATCTATTTTTAATGTTTAATTTAGAGCTCAATTTAATTGACTGGCAGCAGCTTTGACATTGATTTCCGACGAATCTGACGGGGCCATCGCTGTTTGTGAAGGCGAGACTATGATATTAGACTGTCCTTGAGTTAGGACGATGGTCTTAAAGACATGGTTTCAGCACATTATTTTAATCATTTCCAGAACTACAAATAAAAAGAGCTGGAAGTGACTATTTTAACACGGTAGAAGCTTTAGTCTTCACTTTATTTAAAATACAGCACTTTAAATGTCGGGTCAAGAACTGTAGACTTATAGAGGACACGTACTTTGGCTTGAGGAACGGCAGCGAACATGTTCCGCAACGGTTGTGCATCAACTGGTTTCTCTGGGCCCGAAAAGTTAAAAGTATACGGCAGGCAGTCGAAACCAAAGAACCGGCCTCAAAACAAAAAGAAGCCAAAGGCAAAAAAGAGGAACCAGCGGAAAAGAGCTTACCGGGCAAACAAGTATTGAGACCTGATAGCCGCGAAAGAGCCAGCAAAACAAAGTGGCTAAAACAAAGAACAGCAGACATGGCACAAAGGTAATAGGTATGCAAAGGCATACGCTGTTTCGGAATTCTTGGCATAAATAGATGGGGGTTGGGTGGTAATTAAGGTGTGTGAGAGGCCTGGCTTGGAAAAGGTGCGAATAATCGGCATTATGCAGCACTCGAACGTTCACAGCAATCTACGAACAAAGCCCAATACCAAAGTTACTATTTCTATTTAGTAAGTCAACAGAACTTTTATTTGTACTTCCTTATTAGTGCTCATATAAGCCCATAAAAGCAATATATTGTTTCGCCCCAAAGAAATTTGTAAGGCAGTTAAACAAAACTATGAAGACTTGCTAATTAGCATTTTCACTATTCATGATCAATTAATTTCCCAGACGTTGGTATGTAATAATAACGAAGTACATATGTATTTCAACGGAGAACTATTATTATTACATGTTCATACCATATGAATGTGCATGCTTATGGGAACGGCGCACACATATCTAATTCCCTAAGGAAATTCTAAACTCCGATAACCTAATTATAACCGGAGCTTGTTTTGTTATTTCTGTTTTTCTGCACTGCTTATCGCTTCTCTTTCCTTGTCCCGCATTATTTCAACTTTTTTGCTCTCCATGCTTGAATCAACTTATCAGCACTTGCTATTTTCTACCTCTACTTCACTTGTTTTTGCTTAAATGCATTAAAATAGCCAAGCGAAGCTGTGTGGTGCGCAATTTGTCATTTTGTAAGCCGTTTGGTCATTACATCCCAGTTTTTCCTCTCCACTCTCTTGTTTATACATATATCCAAGTAAATATTAAGTTGGTTTCACAGAATAACTCAGGTTAGTTATCATGTGTTGTGAGGTCACACCGTCGGACCAAACAAGTCGAGTATTTGTCAAAGCTAAATAGCAACTAGCAAACCACTCTGGGGAATCATCCGACTTTGATGGGGTGCCAGGTGAGCGCAATACATCTATGGAGGAGGCTCCTCCGGAAAGATCAATGACCCTGGGCAAACACCAAAGTTCGAGACACCTGACAGGTTGACAAATGGGGTTCGTTTCGAGATGCCGAACCCTCGGCCACATTTGTGTCTAATTATGATGCCATAATAGTTGCAAATCAGTTCGAGCAATTAACTTGGCGTTCATTCGCGCGTCCAAAGTGGCTTGTAATAGGAGAAACGTGTGCGATAATAGCTCTTATAATAGTCGTAACCCTTATATTCTTGACACTAATTATTATCCGCACTAGGCAACAAAGTTGAGAGGGTGGCCGTATAATGATCGCTGATTTAAGTCATTCATTACATAAGGTTATGCAAATTATATTGGATTTATATGTTAAAACATATGAAAACTGATAATCAACAAAATTTGTAGCGCTTTAATACAACCTTAACTAGTTTTCCCTGACGTTAACTGAATAAAATAGTTCAACATTTTCACTTAATAAGCGCATTATTTAAATTTAATTCATTTGAAATTCCTTGAAACACAAAAGTCTCTCTAATGAACGAGCAATTTAACAGAAACTTTGTGATAAGTAGTAAATACCTATAGCAGTTTCTCTGAATAAAAAATACTTATTTTCAAATGTATCGATCTTCGTCAATACGTGGACAGCTGTCCGCAGTGATAGGTGGACTATCCTATTTTTCTGGCGGTACCATTTCGACCGGTACTCACTTTTCTGGCGGTAAGTATTTTAATATTGATATTAATTCCAATTTTATAATAATGAATGAAAATAACTTTTTTTCCAGTTTCCCTGAACAATCAAATATTTACTTATGTATCCAATAGATGATCTATCCTATGGATACAGGCCCTTCTGGCAGTCCCGTTATGATCGGCACTCACCGTTTCGTGCATTTCGCCGCTTTCGTCGAGCAGCGCCTCCAGACTTTGGTCATCTTTAGTGGGCGAAAGGGGGGGCGTGGGCGCGCGGTTCTTGACCGTCAGGAGGGAGCGGGGCAGCAGGTGGCGGCCGTAGTGCAGGTAGAGGTAGCGACCCCACCTGCGACCGGCCAGCCCACAAACGGCCAAAAGGGCAAAGATGGAAATGGCAAACCACATGTTGCTGATGGCCAACAGTGGTGGTCAATGGAACAGCAGCAGTAGCAGCTGCAAAAGCTCCCGCTTGTGGGGTGTCCCACTTTTTCGGCTAGCACTGTGCGAAAGCTCTGGCGCTCCACATTTCGCCTCTCTCTCTCTCACTCTCTTTCGCTTTCGGAATGGTCTTGTGACCCACGAGATTTGGCTTCAGCTTTTTTCTCCGCTATTTGCGTTTCTGTTGTCGCCACCGCTTTTATCACGCTCCACGCCTTCCTCTCTCCGCTTTTCCAATACTGCTTTTCAGCCTTTCTTCGTTACACGTAAACACTTGGTTTTCCACTAAGAACACTTAAATTTGTATACTTTTCAACGGGTTTCCACAGATGTTCTTTTCGTGTATTTTTTCTTCTGTTCTTTCGCAATTAAAGCTTCATTTCTTTGCTGCTCTGTGTGTTTTCAAACAAGTTGCTCGACCGACTGAAACTTATTGGATTCTCTTTGGAGCCTCGGCAACAAAAACTGGTCTCTGCTAACACGCCACCTACATTTTCGATAGCAGCTCTGTTAGGCGTGAAGTTAACATTAACACACATGTTGCTGCAACATGTTTCTGGGAGCATTCCAACTGGAAGTTGCGTATACGTAATTTTTATTTTTGTGCGATAATTTATTGGCGATTGCAAATTGCTCTAGCTTGCAATTAAAGCATTGAGCAGTCTTATGTTTCTTTTTCTGGCACTCACGTGCAAATATGTTTTTTATTTCTCTTTGTTTTGGGTTGTTTTCTTGTTTAACCGCTGCATTTGCGTTTTGGCCAAGGCTTTAACCACATTTTTGGGTTAAATTCGTCTTATTACCAACAGGTTTTGCGTAAATAATATAAACTCTGTGGTTCGGATGAACGAGTTGCATATGTTGGACATGATAAGAAAACTATTTTATTTCACGTTCCTATCAGAAAATGCAAATCTATCTGATTAAATAAATTAATTGATAATGCCCATTTAAATTAAAAGAAAAGGTTTTCAAGTTTGATATTCCGAAGTTTGACTGTTTAAAACGCCTTACACAAGCCGGAGGAAGAGGAGGACAAGTGGCCGAGACGATGACCATAACTAAACGGATTTGTGGGCGTGTTAAAAGCGGCAATCACATCAGCAGGTCAGTTGAACACAAAAATGAAAACAACATGAGACACACTACACCACATGCAATCCGTATTCTAATTAGTTACGCAGCAAACCGGTTAAAATATGTTTTTTCAAATCGCGTAAACAAGCCCCTTAAACCGTTGGAGTTGGGTACTTAAAAATGTACTGAAACCGGAATCGCCTTTCCGAACATTGCTCTACTTTGGAATGCATATGATTTTTTAAAGAGACCAATCGACAGCGAACCGGTTAAAAACGGATAACTCTTCAAATTGCCCTCGTTTCAGAGTCCACAGATGGTTTCGATCACATGATCGTATCGAAGACTGAGTTTGCATCACCCACAACTGGCTGATTTATGGCCTACGATCCGAAGCTGGGTCTTAGATATTCATAATTAAATCCTAACCGGTTAATATGGTAGAAAGAAACTTTTTGTAGAAGTCGAGGGACTCGATAATATATGATTGCAGGTCGCATTTAACTGGTTAGGAATTCTCTATTAAATTAAAAAACAGTTCAAAGTAGGTTCTATATAAGAATTTTCTTTGTTATACCCGTTACTCGTAGAGTAAAAGGGTATATTGTATTCGTGCAAAAGTATGTAACAGCTAGAAGGAAGCGTTTCCGACCCCATAAAGTATATATATTCTTGATCAGGATCACTAGCCGAGTCGATCTAGCCATGTCCGTCTGTCCGTCTGTCTGTCTGTCTGTCTGTCCGTCTGTCCGTATGAACGCTGAGATCTCGGAAACTATAAAAGCTAGAAGATTGGCATTTTGCATACAGATTCTAGGAGTTCCTACGCAGCGCAAGTTTGTTTCAAAAAGGTGCCACGCCCCCTCTAACGCCCACAATCGCTTATATACGATTTTAAAAATTTCAATATTTCGGAAAAGTAAAAATGCAGTTTTATTGTGTTTATCAATACCTATCGAAATGTAGAAGAAATTTTTCAAATTGGACCATTCGTTAAAAAGTTATTCGTGTTCAAAGTTTCTATCTCCATCTCCCTCGCACTCCCTTTACCTGAGTAACGGGTATCTGATTGTCGGGGCACCCGACTATAGCGTTCTCTCTTGTTTTTATTATATATGTTCAATGATCTGCCGAAATTATCACAAAATGATTATTTGTGGCATTCCACGCTCCCAAAAACTTTGTTAACAAGTTGTTTGACCTCTTTTGTAGAGCTTCCAATTTTTTAACACAATGAAGTTGACTGCACGCAATTATTTTTTGGCGACCTCAATGATGAAACAATCACGTGTCTGCGGGTATCTTTACATAGCAGCCATAGATGTGTGTGATTCGATTTGCTTGTTTATGTGGGCCCGATTTGTGGCCATTTTTGTCAAATGTTAGTTGGTAAGAGTACATGCAACGCCCTCTCGACAATCGCCAGGTAGTGGGTATTGTGTTACCAAAAACATGTTCATAATGAGGCAACAATTGCAGCTAGATGCTGGTAATTCAATATCCCGACTCACGGGACCAGAAACTTGAAAGTCTGTGGAAGCACTCACTCAGCACTGCAGTACCTCTGTATCAACTATGCTTAAAAGCGAGGGGAACAAGAAAAGGCCAGCAATTAAATATGTCTTGTCTAAAAGCTAATAAACGATCCAAACCAAAGTTTCTTCATGGATCCCATAATACAGTAAAATTGTAGGAATGGCTCAGATAATATCATAATACTCGAATAGTGTTTCACTTCTAAAAAACTAATTTGTATTGTTCCCCTAACCGAAATCACACCTATCCGATCCTGACGTTATATCTTTCCATTACGTAGAACCTAGTGTATTTTTGTCCCGTTTCTTAACCTCTAGTTAGCCACTCCTCAGGGAAATTAAATACGCTACGAACGGTACAATGCCAGTCAACCATTGGAAAT
Organism: Drosophila lutescens; assembly: GCA_037075285.1. Taxonomy (NCBI): domain Eukaryota; kingdom Metazoa; phylum Arthropoda; class Insecta; order Diptera; family Drosophilidae; genus Drosophila; species Drosophila lutescens. The sequence continues at coordinate 148,227 of JBAMCF010000538.1, read as the reverse complement.
CCAAGCCAGATATAAACAAAAGCTTATACGGCTATATGGCTCTTCACAATTGGCTGATTTCTTTCCCCAAACAGAACCCATTGTCGCATTGAATTTCGTTTTTGAGCAATCACAAAAACGGTTCATATATTTTTGTACAAAAAGTACTATTGAAATTGTGGGACCGACCTGGGCAATGCATTTTAAATTAAATTTAATTACAGTCAAAACAAAGATAATTAAAAAGAGGTGACACCCAGACCCTCGAAACAATGCCGAAAGGTGAAAGAAATGTCAAATGTGCCGCGTTTAAGATATAATAGCCGAATTAAAAAGCTAGCTTGTAATGCAAATTTAAATGAAACCGAAAATATTTGAGTATTTTTTAGACCGGCTGGACGGGTCTCGAGCTTAGGAAATTGGGAATTTCTAGCCGATCATAAAATGACATAAAATATGTGTTTATGCAGATGAGAAGAGCGCTTAGCCTAGCCCAGATTAAAAAGTTCCAGGGTACTTGCGCGTCGCGTACACCCGCGAACTTCTTACAAAATTTCTCCGAAAAATGAAATTCATTCAAATCGAAACACTCCAATAGATCGAGAGTGGGAGATAAAAGATCCGAGAGAGACTGATAACCGCGTTATATGTGTGTGTTCAAGTGGAGTTGAAGATCTCCGACTGTTTTTCAGTTCCACATAAATATGACAGGTTGTCGAGGTCGGAAAAGAAATCGTGGTGTAAACACGGATCGTTAAAATTTAGCAATAACGGAATGTGGAAAAGTTTTCAGCTAAATTTAGATTCGTTTTTAGTCACTGGCTGGCCAAGAAATCCTCGCTCAACCGCACAGAATAAGTTTATATAATCGACTGCTTGGCGACCAACAATTTGCTGGGCAATTTGAACAATTTCACTAACAATTCATATTTAATTCTCAGACAAATTACGGGCACACACAAGGATTGCCCAGATCATCTGGTATACATAATACAGTATAGTGGGCTTATGGCACCCATTTACATTCCACCTTCGTGGCAAAGGCATTTACACGATCATTATCGTCGGGGCTGGACATTTTCGGCCGGATCCGACCTTACGGATCCGATCCAACGGCTATTGGGGACTTTTTCGATCAGTACGGGCACCGTTTATGGCCGAGGCATTGAATACTTTTTGGCTTTCGGCTAAGACGCGCGCGGATTACAAATCTGACTGCATTTTGAAACACAATTTTCTTCGTTTTTCGCTTTTTGTTTTTCGATTTCGCTTTTGGCTTTGCTATTTTTGTTTTCTGCAAAGACTTTCACCCCGGGCAGAAATGTCTCACGGCTGGCAGAAGACTAATATTTAGTTGGCTTTCGTGGCTTCCGTGGATTCATAAATATTTACCCTTTTCTTGATGTATTTGGCTATTTTCGAGATTTTCATTGTTTTGGCGCTCATTTTGGCAGCGTTTTCAGACGGCGGCCGCAGAAGAATCGCGGAATTGTAGATTGTCGAGAACCGAGAACCGAGAGAGCGTTCCGCTTTCTTCGCACTCTAGCTTCTTCTGTTTTTCTCCGTATCTAATTTTGGACACGCTGCGTTGCGCGGAAAAACCCGAAAGGCAACCGAAGCTGTTTGCCCAAATGCAGTTGATCAAATATTGCTCTGTTTTGTGGTCGAACTAGAGTCACATTTTCGGAGGACAAGTTCTATCTTCTGGATCACGATCACACACGGTCCACAAGTTGGGAGTTCGACTTTTGAATAATCAGAATGAAACGCGACGGCGACTGTGCGGCTTGGAAGTGTTGCGAAAACTAAAAACCCAGCAGTCGCTGGCTCAGTCGACACAGTCGCAGTCGCAGTCGGCGGCGCAGCAGCAGCAGCAACAAATAAAGCAACATCGACAACAACGCGAGCAGCAGTAAAAACAATAACAATATCATCAGCAACAAAACGTGGCTCAGCTGGTGGCGGACATCGACGTTGCTGCTTTTCTGCTGATATATGTAGCTATAGCTGCGGACCATAGTCTATATATCGGTCCAACGGGACGCGACTGTGGGTGGGAAGGGTGATCTTACATTTGAAATGCTGATCATTTGATCGTTTGAATGGGTCCAGTACCAAAAGCGATTGTACGACTCTGCTTTTCTGACGATTTTCAACTTTTTTAAAAGCTTTCTAAAAGCCAGCTTTGTAGCATAAAAACAATCTTAGGCATTTGCTTTTTTAATATAATTAGCTTTGGGTTATAATACTCTTCAGGTAGTTTGGTTACATATTTTATCTTAGTTTCTAAGCTAAGCTCACTAGAAGATACCGATTCCGAAGAATGCAGATTCTGCTTTAAGACGTTTCTCCACCATCATAAATGTGGGTGCTAAAGAATTCGAGGTTTTTCGGTGCATTAGGAGGCGAACCCATGAATATGCTTATGATTTTCTGGAAAGGGGCAAGTTTGTGATTTTTAAAATTTGAATAAAAAACTTATTCCCAGACAGAAATGCCTTAAAATCCAATCGTCCAATATACAATATTTTAGTAAATAAATATATTATATTTGAATTAATATATAATAAACTTATATATTAGTAAATATACTCATATAATCTTTGTATTGAAACCACTTTGGAAAAGCCACTCTTTATTCAACTTTGTTATGCAATGGGTTCAGCCTGCTCTTTTTGAGAGAGCCGCTTCCCGCTTTCCCCCGGCGCGGTAATTGCTTTTCAGGTGTTTGCCTGCGCTTTGCTTTACAGCTATGCAAACATATTAACTGTCATGCTAATCAATCGATTGCACACCGCCAATATGTATTTATTGCCTTGCCATTTGTTTGCTTTGTCCGCTTTTAAACGAAGCATTTTAGCGGCTTACTAAATGTGTGCATACACTTATTTGTATGCATTCCTTGAAAGGCAATCAAATCCGTTGCACAAATTTTCCGAATGCACCTGTCAAAGATTTTACGACACACCCCCGTTCGAAACGGAAAATTCTAGATCGCATCGCAGATACAAAAAGTCAGTTGTGAAATAATCAAGATCGTGAACAGGTTAAAGATCCTTTTTGTGTAACGTATAGTTTTATTTTTAAATCCAAGGTACACTTAGATTCACACGTTGTAATATAATAAAATGTCTGATTTAGGCGACTTTGTAAACAAACAGGTTATTATCAACTTTAATCCAGTAATGCCCTGGTCATAAAAATCATTCAATACAAAGATATATGCAGATTACTTCATAAAGTGAAAGTTAATTAAAAGTAGGTGTAGGCGCTATATATTATTATTATTCTATATTCATAATAAACTGGATACATTTAATAAATATTAGTTCGAAAAGCTTATACAAATTGATATTTACGATTATTACTTTATTAATTCTTGTTGTCATATGTTTGAATGAATAAATACTGTTTGTTAGAGCACAGATAAATTATTATTATGCATTACGATGAGATATTGAGATTATTGTTGAATAACCGTGATCATCTGCTGGAATTCCATAAGTACTGGCATTTAAAACAGAGATCATTAACCCATTTTAGAGTCTCTGAATATATTATACCGAACAAAAGTTTACTTTGAAACAAGATCATTGCGAGCACCTCAGCATTTCTTAATTATTCAAAGCCGCACCCACGCCGACCCATGAGTTATGTGAGTAAGAAATCAAATTATTCTGGAGGGATACTAAAAAGCCTTTTACCGCTCCCCAAGTCTTATTACTGCAGCATTAAGAAAGTGTTTATGGGCGGCAATAATAAAGTGCGCAATTTAATATGAAAGTGCATTTACAATGTGGCGGGGAGCTCTTTTGATAACCCGGGAGATAGGGAGGAAAAATGCTGGCAAAGTGATATGCAAATTGAGAAGATGATTCGGGTGGGGATGAGATGAAGATGCGAGGAGGCCTTTGAGCAATCCAATTCCAATTGTCCTCCCAGCTTCGTTCGTAAAAATTCATTGAAACCAATTGATCGTACAAGTACAATACCCGGCCTACAAACATATGTATGGTTTATTGGTTTATTTATAGTATATAGGCAAGAGGCGTTTAGCAATTGGAGGCAAAGTTGATTTGGCTGGCGTCAGCGGCCCCTGGGAATTGGGGGGCGTGACTTGGGGACTACCGCTTAGAAATTTGCACTCCCCGAAACACACGGTAGTCCGATCTTCCTCCGCTAATTGAGCGTTTAAGTAAGGCGCATCGCTTGTTTTCATTTTCTCTTTATTTTATTCTGCTATTTTTATTCACCTGAACCGGATTTAGCATCGAAAAAAATAGACGATGATGAGACCCCACCAATCAGCTCACAAAGCAAAAAAAAACTGAAACCGGCTAAATGACAATCGCTGTGGAGCGCTTTAAATACTTATTTAATTTAGATTTAATTAGAATATAGTTAAATGTAGTTGGCTGTAAGGTGTAGCTTCACCTGATGCGACATGTGTTCGAACAGGATTTAATTGAATCGATTTCTAATTGAAACATCTAACTACCACGTCTAATAAACGATTTATGCGAGGCACGCGCTCATCTTGGCATAAGTAGTCTGCAATATAGCTAACTCAACCGGTTCGGGGAAATAACGAACACAAAACTCATCTGAATACAAATCCAACATAAACATTTCTGCTTCATTCATGAAGTTATGTCGAATTGATTTCAAATGCTTGCAGGCCGCAAATCAATCGATTGAAGCAGATTCTTCATTTTATTTTTGTTCTGAACAAATAGATGTAACTATCAAATAACTACTGCAATTGACAGTCATTAGTTTACAAATACTTTACTGATATTCTAGATGTTTACATTCGTTACAATAAATATTTCTGCAATTTTTTAAATGTAAACATAGAAGATTTTATCTCCAAATAAATCAGGCTAAAGGCCAAAAACAAATTCTACGAATACAATATATTGCGTTTTCAAGATAACACACAATCCTGGTTTATTTTCGTCCGCGCTCATCCATCAAATCCATTTCAAGATAAGCTCAAGTATTACGCAATTGCTTGCCATTTTCTGAATTGTTGTCACTTTAAGCTCACCCAGACAAAACACAAAGAAGTCTTCGGCTCTGTCTACCAGAGATGGGATCGAGAGTTGCCATTCATGGAGGTTTTATTTTTGGCACTTTGGCCGCTTGGGGCCATTTTGGATCAGCGGAAGTTTTTAAACACCTGGTCCGCAACGGAAGCGAACTTTAGTTGATGTTTGGCCACTCACGGCTGCTATAGGTATTCTATCTATTGAGCGATAACCCCTTGAGTGCCAAGATCTATTGATAGCTCTGTGCTTTCTGTTAACGATTATAGATGTTTTGATGCGACGCTAATGAGGAAACAATTTGCTGATGCATTGCTACACTGGTAGCTGATAAGGAAAGCAAATCGGCCATTCCGGCGATAAGGAGAAACTCAAATCGGGCTTGCAACAGTGCCTTTCCAAAGATTGGCCCCAGCCCCTGGAAGCCACTGAATTACTCATCGATCGTGATGCCAAAATTGGAGGTGGCACGCTTACGGGAATGTGAAAACGTGCCCGTAAATATTGCGCAAGCAAATACACGAAAGGCGCTAATTGTTGTAAAAGTGCTGATGAATTAAAATGTGTCTGCACACTAGCAGGTGCCTTTTAAAATGTTAAGTATGGCGAAATAGAGCCGCGTCGAACCCAAGCTAATTAGCATATCAATTTGGTGCTTTGTGTTGATACACGAAGAATGCGGTTAGCTCGGAAGGGGCAGAATATCAAGGGGCCCGCTCTAGATCGGCTCCCAGGTGATATACGCCGATCGCCGGCAAGGCTGGTCTTAGCTGTGGTCGTATATATTACGCATGTAAATGGGTTACGTTGGCAGTTAGGCTAGGTTGGGTAATACGGCCATGTTTCTGTAATTATAAAGCCTCAAAATGATTGGTTGTGGTTGCTTCGTATTTGGGTGATTGAAGCCCTAAATGAGTTTCTTGAACTAAAATAAGAGACGGTGAAGAGCAAAAATAATTTAGTGACCTTTTTTTAAATATTCAGTGAATCGCTAATTTGTATATATTCTAGGTTTACAATGGAAGTAAAAAAAATTATCGGAAGTAAGATATTTGTCATGGAAATCGGTTCTGAAAAGTTATGTTAAGTCGTTTTAAAAAGATGAAATAGGTATTTGTACTTCCTTATTTATAGCTTTGTCTCGAAAGGTTTTTTGTTTAATGAATATTTGGTTCAAAAGTTCTCAGACAATATAAAATATGATGGGATACGTTATTTGAATACTTGTTTAAGTTAGTTATTCTTTTTTCTTGTAAGTTTCAAGATTTGAGGTATGAAATTTTGGTTGTTCCTTCACCACCTCATATTGTTGTCCTTTACTTAATTATTTAACCAGAATTTGACTTAAATTTTGTAATGCAATGAAAATGTTTGAATTTAAGATGTTTATTGAAAATGGGAATAATTCAACTTGGCCAATCTAAACAAAAAGTGGTTGATTTTTCATAAGAGTGAATTTTAACTGCTCGCTTGATAATCAGATGAGCCAATACAGTAGATATCGAGATCCGAATGTATAAAAAACCAATGATGGGTGTATAAAAGGTGCCGAAATTGCTCGAAAGACTTGAGTGCCGAGTGCCGCAAACAAGTGCTGTAGAAGGTGCCATACATTTTTGAAGAAATTTTAATTTTTTGTTTTCGGTGGGTTGAAGAAACACAACTAATAAAATGTGCAACAGTGTTCAGTTTTTTAAAACTACGGAAACAAAAACTAAGGACCAGCGAGCACAAACTATTAAAAATTAAGAATAACAAAGAACCGAAATACAAATTTGCAAAAATTCAAAATTTTCACACAATTTCCAAAAAGTGTTTTTGGTTTTTTTTTTTATGTTTAAGTTTGGTGCGGACAACACAGGTTAAGGTGAAGAATTCTTATAAAAGGGTTTTTGATCCTAACCTCGCCGCCCAACATTTCCAAGTCATGCGATGCGGCATGCGATGCCGTTTTAATGATCTTGTAGGTCTTGGCGAACGGCGCCTTTATAAGCTGTCGTAGTCGCAGGAGGTTAAATATCATATGGTTCAGTATTAAGTTGGGGCGAATTGACAGACTCATGGTGATTGTTTGTAGTTTTAGTTTTTGGTTCGATTTTATTCGATATTAGGATTATTTCGATTGGAAAATAAACGCAAATCAAATTGTAAGACACGAAAGGAAGAAGAAAAACAAGAAAAGAACAAGAAAACGCATGTACAATACACGTGGGGAAAAAATGTAAACAAGATTTACGATTATATAAGTATGTATAGGAAATTTGGCGAAAAAATTCATTAATTAGTAATTGTTAAATCGATTTCTGAGGCATAACCTAAAGAAGCAAATGTAATATTCGATTTGGTTCAGAATTGAAAAATATCGTGGAAGAGCTCGAGAGATTCGTTGAAAAATATAGAACAATTCGAGGAGAAAACTCAGAGCAAAGAGTTAAACAATATGGAAAGATAGATAAAGAGATAGTCGCGCATGGGGAGCCCCAAATCAGGGCGGCCGTGGATGGATTCGGACTCACCTCCCAGGACTCGCGGGTCAAGTCGCTAATCTCCTCGCCATCCTGGCTGCCGCCTCCAATGCCGGCTTTTGTGGTGCCGCTCTTGGTCCACTCGGTGTCCTCCTGGATTAGCTCGAAGCCACGCGCCTTGATCTGCTCTTCGTCCAGCTCACCGTACAGGTGTTTCACCCAGGTGTTTATGAAGCGATAGAGCTCATCAACGCTAAAATGTAAAAACAGATAATTATTAAACAAACCCACAAAAATCTATACATTTTCCCCAAAAAGGTTATCGGTTTTAGAAAACAACTAGAAGTCAAGCAATCATATTAGGCAAACAATTTTCGCAGCTAAATCGCTTTATCGCCATAGGCTAATTTCGGTTTCCGAGAATTTGACTTAGTTTAAATTTTATCTAACAGAAACACTTGAATGCAGTGCCTGCTCGCGCATAATTACTGTCCGTGAGGTTGCATGCGATTTCACTAACTTAATATGTTTTCCAGTTAAATAATAATTAAAATTGCGTATTCGTGAAATTCAATTTAATACTTTCTATGTATTCGATCGATATATCGCTCCCGAGATCAAAAAGGGCTTTAAACTCACCGATTCTTTGGCACACTGAACCAATACTCAGCGCGCAACTTGTTCTTGCCGTAGGACATGACAGAGGTTGGCAGCGGAATGGCCTTGCCGATGGGCTTGCCCATGCGCAGGCGCAGATACAATGGTGGGTCAAGGCAGGCTCGGGCCGGTCGTGGGATGAGTTCTGCGAAAAATACAATATTAGCCTCTGGTCTATTGTGGATTATATGCCTCTTACTGTCCACACTGATAAAGAGTTCAGGCTTGTCGTCCATAGATACCATGGAGCGATAGTCCAGTTTGGGAGCCTGCTTGGCCTCCTTCAGCTTGGTGCTGGACGAAGTGCCCTCCGATGAGTGAGGACGTATAAAGGTACCGATTGAGGAACGTCTAGGGAGGTACAGAAAAAAGGAATTAGCAAAGATCACTTCAAGCTGGGACAAGGAGAACGACATGTGAACGATGATCGAAATTTACACTTGGAACACAAAAATGAAGCTGATGAATTAGTTGAAACCAAAAATGGGTGAATGTGCTCGGTGGACTGAGGTACTTCTTTGCGATTTAACACTACAACATCACTAGCAACAACAAGAGCAACAACAACGGCAACGAATGGTGGAACACATCAAGAAAGTGGTGACAGCTGATCCAAGATCCGTCCTTACCCATAGGTCATATGACCCTCGGAATGAGTCGAGTGCGGAGTCAATGGCGGCACAGGTGAGCCACCAGAGTCCTCGGACGGTGTTTTCGAAAAAAGATTCCCGCCCAGCTCTGACACCAGAGTAATGGGCGAGCTATATGCATGTGTGTTTATTAGTTTGTGAAATTTTGTGTTATATATCGTGTTATGTTGTGCCATGTGGTGTGGTGTGGTTGTGAAGTGTTAAGGTATGAGCGGAATAAGTGGAGTATGTATGTTTAGCAAAGCAGCCGATCCGCACAAAACGAAGGTAAGCATTTTGATTTTTCGGTTTTTGTTCAGTTTTCGAAACGAAATAAACAAAATTTGTTGATACCAATTATAGTCAGAGATCGCTAAACGTGAATTCGTTGCGTTCGGGATGGACTCACCTTGAGAATACTTTCGAAAATACACTCTGATTGGAGTCACCCGTGTTGGGCGCCGAATCTGTGTCTCCTGACTTGTTTAGGCTACCACTGCCCACGCCTCCGGGTTGCGCAGCTCCGCCCTCCCCGGTCAATCCCTCCACCCAGGTCAAGGGGTAGGAGAGGCGTTTCAGCATCTGCATAGGGATATAAAATAAATGTATAATTAATAAAATGTTTAGATTAAAACAAAATAGAAACTGGTAATGGGTCATTCTTGACCAGAAAATAAATCAAATGTTTAGTTCTATCTATCTAATCTTATCTTTGGTCGGTGCTCTCTACTTCAGCTTACTTCAATTCTTAAAAAGTGAAATCTATATTATGTCTCGAGATAAAAGAGTAAATGTACTCAGTTTCCGAGATCGCAGTACTATTCTGTTCATGAGACCACCGTTAACTTTCCTTTTGACATCCCAACACACTACCTTGTTCTTCTTCTCCGCCTGTTTGTCGGTGGCCGCCAGTGCAGCCGCCTGGGCCTGAGCCTGCTGGGCGGCCTCGTCATCCACGCTGAAGCTGACGCTGGAGGTCTTCTTGCGGGCTCCTCCTGCGCCTCCTGTGCCGGCGTCCAGGCTCTGGCCCAGGATGGTGCTTCGCGGCGGAGACTCGCTAAAGTGCGTCGGCACAATGGTTTTCGGTGGTACCCAGTCGGAGCTGAGGACAATGTCCGCGTCGCTGTAGACGGTTTTCTTTGGTATCGGCTGTACGTTGGGGACGGGCTCGCGGATGTCGATGCCCGAGTCGTAGCATGACTGCTTGGACAACTGCTCCAGGTGCTCCAGGTCGATGCCGGAGGGGGGCAGAGGGGGCACGGCGGAGGCGGAAGGGGCAGCAGCTGCCCCGAGGGGCTGACTGGCCGGTACGCCGCTCACTGAGCTATTGGCCGAATGAGGATCCTGCACCCGGGCACCGCTGTCCACGGTTATGTTGGACTCGTTGTCGGCCTCGTCTTCCGAGGATCTTCGGGAATTAGACAAACAATAGCTGAGTAATATTCGGGGTCGTGGCACACACAGATTTATGTACAAGAGGGATTTTGAGGGTGTGATGTGATTGGGGTTTGGTGTAAAGCGGTTGGTTTGATAACACAAATTGCATTTATGGGTGGGGGTTTTGACGAGGCGTGGTTCGAAATATGAAAATAAAAACACAAGAATACAAACAGAAAGTTATTAGGGCAATTAAAAGTGCTCTTCGGCAAGCCAAAGTCTAATCTAAAATGATTTCGGAATGATAAAGTAGTTCATCTAGTTATATTCCAAGTTGATTACTTTGTGGAAGCTACTTGAGATAATACTTTATTAAAACTGCCATCGATATTTAAAAATGAAATGCGCATTTAGCCTTGATTTATCAAATTAATTAACTCTTTGGTAATCATGAGAAGTCGTAAACAGATTTAAATCGCATTATTATCAATTACCGAAGTTGTTTGTTATGATGTATCAAATAAATCGACTTATAATTCCGCGATGTAGCTATAAATATATTTTTTTTGGTAATGAGTATTATCTCCCATCAATGTTTACGCATTTTTTTGTGAAAATTCGAAGATTAAGTTAATCACAAATAATGGGCAAGGTTAAACGACAATAAGTGCTAGTATATACAAATTTGAATAGTTTTAATCAATTTTAAAATCTTTAAGCAGACGAATCAGACGTTCAGACGACGAAGTTAAAGTCTCCAATTATTCAACTAAATTTCCATTACTTCGCAATGTGAGAAAAAAACCATTAAATGTGGTTCAACAAACAAAATGTCTAGGAGAATGTGTGAAATACAAAGGCTGCGGCAGCTGGGCAAACACTAACCGGTCTTTGCTCGGAATCGCCCAGTGGTGATCCAACAAACTCTTGCGCCGCTCCTCGAGGGTCGAGCGAGTGCTGGAGAGGCCCAGGCCGGTCTTCTTGTCTTCATCGTCTTGAGCGTCAGTCTTAGCGCTATCTTTGGCTTCCGTAGATAAGTCCTGAAGCAAACACTCAAGTCAGTTGGGATAGGAGATTAACATGATTAAAAAGGTTTACCTCCACACGTTCGCGGTCGAAGGCTTTGGGAAAGGCGTCGCCATCGCGTCCAGTGCTGGAGCAAAGCGACTCCTGGTCGTCGGCAATCTCCAACGACCCGATTTCAGCTAGGTAGAGGAAAATGTGAATATAAAAAACTTAATGCAAAGGTTTGATAACTGAAAAACTCACCATCCAAACGCTCCTTGCCGTCCTCGCCCAGCAGCGGCTGCTGCTCGGACAACTCCTTGGAGTCCTCCTCGACTAATACTGGTTTGGGATAATATATCTCCGGCTTCTCTGCGTCGCCCGACCCGGAGTTAAGCCCTTGCCCTGCTCCTCCGGCCACTCGCATGTGCGCAATGTCGTGGAAGATGGCGGCGTTGACCACCAGCTCCATGGGCGCAATGACGCCGTAGCTCTCCGGACCGTGCTCGATGACCAGCGGATCGCTGACGTTGGGGTCGAACATGACGGCGTTGGGCGTGACCAGGAGGACGCCGCCCACCACGCCCTGTCCGTCCGTGATGTGGCGCACATTGATCTTGAGGAAGCGCTGGGTGATCACCGGATCGTCGCTCTTGTTGGCCTCCTCCTCCGCCTGCTGCTGGCTACTGCCGCCCACGCGCTCAATGTGTCCGGGCTTCGGGGATCCGGGGCGCAGGCCCTCGAGTATGTCTGCAAGGAACGGCATTTAATTAATACAACGTCTTGGGTGCGAAAATACAATACATTCTCTGCAAAAAAGGCGTTTAATTAATATAATATATTGGGGGCGAGCGCTTTTCGGGGGGATTTCGGAGGGCCTTTGCTGGGCTGTGATTTTTATCAACTACACCCGTGGCCGGCGATAAGATAGTGAAAGCAAAATTGATATATGGGATAGTTTAAACTAAATCTGTGCCTTGTGACCTCCTTTGTTGCTTTAAGCGTTACGACGACTGGTGATGGGAACGGCATTTTTACGATTTTTGCAGGTGGGTAAGTACGGTAATAACGTAAAAAGATAACTTGTTTTAATAATTTTGTGAGGATAATTATTATTATAAATAATATTTAGCCATAAAATATATGTAATAGGGAAACCAATTATTTTCTTAATATTAGTCAGGTCGCCAAATATTCAGATACAAGTACCCCCCTATCACTAGTAAGAGATTGGCGATTTCCCGGGGATAAGGCCGTGAAAACGTGACCCGTGGGTAGCCGTTTGTTTCCGGAAAACCTGGACCGCTCGGCGGCCCTCAAGGCCAGTAGTTTGTCAACCGCAATTAGCACTGTTCACAGATCGGTGCGGCAACAATGGTAAGAAAAACAAACAATAACCTCCATTGCGCCAGAAGACAGCGGTGTGCATGCTGAAATGGCAGATCCTGGTACGTCCTGCTGCACTCTTTGTCGATTATCCCGCTCTCTCCGTCGCCACCTCACAAATCAACCACCTGATGTCGGTAATTTGGCGGAACAAAACAAAACACGTTCTATTAAGTGGAAAACCGCAATTTTTTTATTGTTCATTCTAACAGTGTGACCATTGCGTATGCGCAATTTTTGGACAAACGTATGTGTCAGTAGCAGTGGTGTGATTTCCGATTCTTTCCCGTCAGATTTGGATTTTTGGGTTTTTTTGTTGGAAATTGGAAAAAAGCGAGCACCGAGAATTTCAGATTTATTTTCAAATATTTTTCTTTAATTTTTTTCTAACTCAAATTATTTTAATTGAGTTGGCTCGAAATGGTAGAAATTAATTTCCATCCTCCATCCATCGACCGCTAAAATTGTGAAATTCTTTTGCGAAACCCAACAAAATTAAGTAACGCTGCCAAACGCGGCTTACAAACAAAATCCCTGAGATGCCTGACAGCAGAGCAAGGAGTTAAATGAGTGGATGGGGAAGATACCACCGATTTAATGCGGGTGTTTTGCAGTTAATACATTTACTTAGAATTGTGAGTATGAACTTCGCCAATAAGTGTTGTTATAATGCCCGACTACCTAGATACAATGGTACAACAAGACTATTATCCGAGCAATGATATTAAATATTTTTTTTATATGCTTTATTTATGCTTTTTTTTAATATGCTTTAATTAATTAAAAACAAAAAAAAAAATTTTTTTTTGTAATTTTCCCTATTTTTAGCTTTTTTTATTGATACTCTTTTTTTTGCTGAACAAAATATCTTAACATTTCTGTTAAATGGATGCTGTCTAAATAGAGTTACCGCAGGGAGACGAAATGCCAAATTGGCCGTGGGAAAAATTAGTACAAATTGGTTGTACTATACCTAATCAATTTATATTAGGGGGATTCCTGAAACTGATTTGAACTGGCGGTGCAAGTTTTTAAATTCCGAACTTTTAAACTATTTTTAGAAAAATTAAAATTTTTTTTTGTTTGGATTTTTCTCCAGTACCGAAAACAATTGACTTTTAATGAATATTTCTATAATAACTTTTCAAATTACTCTAGTGGTACTTAAAAAAAATATTGTTGAGGCTCAGATGACACTTTCAATTTTTAGCGTCAATTTATTGTGACACTTTTTCATTTGTGTGAGTTTAAAGAAGTGCAAGCGAGTCAGGATTAATATGATATCGCGCCTTAATTATTGGTGTTAGTGGTAGGGCAGCCAAAAATATTTGATTCTTTCTCGGGCTCGTTTAAAGTCCACTTAAGAAAAATTGCTACCACAAATTGACATTAAAAATTGAATGTGTCATCTGAGCCTGACAAATATTACAACAATATTTCTTAGTTCACAAACAAACTTTAAAGATGTTTTATGAAGTATAAAGGCATGATGATTGGTATTTCAATAATTTATCAAATTAAAGGATTTGTGTGAATCCCCGGATTAGAAAAAACTAACAACTCAATTTTCATCGACGAAAATAAAGATAGTTACTGGCTTTCCAACCGATTCGAATGAGAAAGCGATGAATGGGCAATTTAAAACTGTGTAAATTATTAGCATAAAGGGTGCACCTGGTTCATTGATTGGTTTGTTCGACCTGATGGCATGCAGAGCTCGTGCAACTAAAGACCTCAAGCGGCGATGATGGCAAATGCTTCACTATCGTCGCACCAATTGCACCATTTCCACGGAGCTTACCTTTCTCGCGGCTCTCCTCGGCGGACAACTTGCGCTCAACCGGACTCGACTTGCCGGACAGGCTGCCTCCGTCGGGGTCGTGGGTGGAGCTGCTCGAGGCGTCGTCCTTGTCTTTGGCCGTCTTGTCGGGCACCAGCAGCTGCTGGCCCGGGTAGATGAAGGAGCTGTTCAGCCGGTTCAGGTGGGTCAGCTCCGACGGGGTGGTGTCGAAGCGGGCGGCCACGGAGGTCAGGGTGTCGCGATTGCCCACGGTGTAGGAAATGGTGGGTATGGTGGGCAATGAAGACTTTTGCCCTGCGAAACGAAAAGAAATGATAATTAATAACATTCGCTGGCAGCGTGGTCGCGTTTTTTCGTTACTCGACGGGTTAGTCTGGGTTAATTTTGGATCTTCCCTCTGCTGGAAGACCTCGAAGAAATCGCCATCGGGTCGTAGGATGAGAGTAAATAACACCTGTGGGCGGAACCTGCTGCCGGCACAGGTAGATAACCGAGAATTCGTTCGTCGGCAGATGCCAGTAAATCTCAATCACTTCCAGCATTTTTCCCAGAATTTATAAGACTTTCTGTGCTTAAAGCCTAGTACTCAGTTCGGCTAAGATTTTACTAGTAAAAATATTAATCTTTTGGTGTGACCGAAGTTTTTTGGAGTTCATCCGCAATGCATGTAGCATGGTCTTACTTTCAATCAGCTGGGTTTGTGGACAAACAGCGAACTTCAACTGGCGCCAATTTCAAAATATTACAAAATGTTGAGCCGACCTGGGTCGCAAGAGTTAAATTCGCTGTTGGCATGGCGATATGTATTGTCGCAAATCCTACAGGCACTTTTCCATTGGTTTTCGGGGTTTTCCTTCCATTTATAATGTGTTATTGGCACACCGCTTCTGCACAAACACAGCCAAAGATCAAATTTTCTATTCTTTGGGCCGCGGCTAAAGGCGTTCATCGGAATTCATCCGCTAAATCTGGTATTTTTTTTGGTATTTCCTTACTATTTCCTTAGCTCAACTGAGTAACGAGGTGGGAAAAAGTCCCAGCTAAAGGCGTTAGCTACCTATTTGCCTCTCGCTTACTCCTATGGTTAGCTAGCAGTTTTCGTCGTACTGAGTACTAGGCTTTATCCTCCAAAATGCCGGCTCATCCTCATCTCTTCTCTCAAGCTGTCACAATCTGCGCTGTTAGCTTGGGCGCGCATTTTCAAACCCTAACATTCTGCGGCCGGACCGTGCGAAAAACTAAAGCGACTGCCGAAGGAAAAACTCAAACTCAAGGCAAACAGAGTTGTTTGTTATCAAACCAACTATAAATGTTGATACGGAAAAAGCGCGATAAGAATTAGTTTGCCCAACCATATTCTGCAGTGACTCACATAACCTGCGAACTTGATTACTTATGCGATCGATGGTAGGAAATTTTGACAACCGATGTTCCCATTAACCCTTGTGTTGTTCGAACTTCGAATGCTGAGTAATAATGATTTGGCAGAAACTTCTGGGCAATTGCTGCCTTTAGACAGCAATTTAGGGGACGGAGTGGAACGTAAACTAAAAAATTATTTTTTTAATTAACATGTATTTATGTATCTAAAATGTACCAAACCAAAATATTAAAAATATGTTTAAACAAATCGTGAAACGTAATTGTGTTTTTCGCAAAAAACCCTGTCCATTGTCGTAAAGGTTTTGATAGTTTTTAGCCCTTTTACTATTTTAAGCTGGAAAATAAAATATACAAGTTCTCATTTGAATTTCATTTTCATTTTTTCAGCAAACCTAATTTCTCTTCTGCTGCTCTCCATTCTCTTATTATTTCCCTTCTTTTCGTTCTCCTGCTCTTTTACTCCACTCTTCTCCTCTCCGTTTTCTTTACCAGTATTTACATTACATTTTACAAGGTAGCGCTAACGTAAAATAGTACAGAGACATCCAGCGGCCATATCTTCTACTAGCCTCAATATGAAATGGCGACACCTGCCAGCGAAATCGAGATACAAGTTTGGCCACACAGACCGTTAGGTGGCGCTATTGGACAAGTTTATCCACCCAGAGAAATGGGAGAAGAAAGAAATCCCTGCGAAAACGAACAGGCAAAATTTCCTAAAATAAGATTGGTGGGATTTTTGGTGGTATATAAATACCGGAAAATGATCAGCTTCACGGAAGAGGAAGAATGGATGGCGCCTTAATTAAAACATTTTAATAATATAGACAAGTGTATTTGTTTAGTAGTTCCCTTCTTTAGTTTCTTAAAATTTTAAATGTCTTACAATTTTGAACATAATTTCCATGCCCCATAGAGCTATATCTATAGAGAACTACAGGAGATCGAGTGGTTAAAGATCGAGATCGACCAGTCCCAGGTGATATTTAGTTAGTGGGCTTTTCGATTGCGATACTCACTTGATAGTTTGTCGACGCTCTCGAAGCGCTGCTCCACCTTCGAGCGGAGGGAGTCCAAGTCAAACGGAGCCGCAAGGCCGTGATCCACGCTGCGCGATTTGCTCCTGGAAAAAGTCACAAAACGGTTGTAAAATCGACTGTGGGGGAATATTTGGGGTTTGTAGCGATCGGAGCGCAATCTGTTGCGATCCTTATCACTTACAAATTTCCAGCTCGAATTGTGACCATAACTGGGTAATAACAATTTATTTATTGGCTGCCCGCCTGCCTTTTTTATTCAGCCTTTGCGTTGTGTATTTGCTATCGTTTTGTAAAGATTATCTTGACAATCGGCGAGTGCCAAATAAGGCAAAACGACGCGTTTTAAATGTTTTTCTAAACGGTTCTCGATTTGTTTTTCTGAATTAGCCTTTAAACGACTGGAGAGAAGTCACGATTTTCATTTGACTTGTCCTTAAGATGCTTGCTAGGTTAGCAATATTAACTTAATGTAATTAATGTATTTAACCAGTCTTAACTTAACTTTAAATTAGAAAGGAAGCTTACTTCGGCCAGCCGAAGTTTATATACCCTTGCAAATATTCCTTTAAACTACAAAAATTTTAAATTTAGTTTTATAGCGTTTTTTGTATTATTTTGACATTTATTTTTAGATCCCTTTCCTTTTTTCCAATTTTTGTTAAATTTAATTCGAAATTCTATAATATTAAAAAAAGGTATGTAGAGTAGAAGAAAATATAATAAAAACCAACGAAGCTATAATCTTTTCCCTAATTAATGTCCACTAATTTTCGGGTCGCTCCTATTACCCTTTGCCAGGGCATATATATTCTTTAAAATAACTAAGTTTATAGAAGGCCTCGACTTGGCAATCTATCTTCGCTGTATAGAGCTTGTTTGTCACCCGATTTCCATTTCTCCTCTGCTTCAAATCCGCACAATCAACTGCAATGGAGGAGTACAGCAGGGAGCCGTGTCCCTTTCGCATTATCGAGGATTGCGGTGGGGCCTTCGCCATGGGCGCGCTGGGCGGAGGGGCCTTCCAGGCGATCAAGGGCTTCCGCAACGCCCCCTCCGGCCTGAAGCATCGTCTAAGCGGGGGACTATTGGCGTTGCGGGCTCGATCTGGCCTAGTGGGTGGTAACTTCGCGGTGTGGGGCGCCACGTTCAGCACTATCGACTGCTCACTGGTCCACTACCGGAAAAAGGAGGACCCGTGGAACGCGATAATTAGTGGGGCG
The DNA here is from genome assembly GCA_037075285.1 of Drosophila lutescens. Classification (NCBI taxonomy): domain Eukaryota; kingdom Metazoa; phylum Arthropoda; class Insecta; order Diptera; family Drosophilidae; genus Drosophila; species Drosophila lutescens. The sequence continues at coordinate 130,237 of JBAMCF010000538.1, read as the reverse complement.
GCCACCGGAGGCATTCTGGCTGCTCGAACTGGTGAGTTTTTGTGTCCTTTCAGGTGATTTATCGACTCGTGTTGGTTTTTGTGGGATCCGGCTGATCGTTTTCAGTGCATATCAATTATAATAGTAACATCGTTCTTTATGCCAGGTTAAATGGCCATAGTTCATAGTTTTTGTCTTGGTTTTTCATAGTAGTTGTTGAATAAACACCATTTAAATTTTTCTTCTTACCAATTCAACTCAAATAAGAACAGTTTTTAAGTTTTGATATTAAAGTGTACTAGATATTTAAGCACCGTTTGTGATCTCTCTTACAGGACTAACCTCCATGCTCAGCAGTGCTCTGGTAGGCGGAATTCTTTTGGCCCTGATCGAGGGCGTGGGCATTGCGGTGGCCCATTACTCGGCGGATTCCTACCGCCAGGTGTCGCCCGTGGAGCGGCAGGAGATCTACAGGCAGCAGCAGAAGGGCTTTTCTCCCTTTGCGGAGGTAAGTGGGATCTCCTCCAGAAGAATACGTCTTCCTATAACTGCCCCCTTCAATTCCAGGCTGATCCGTCGTCATTGTAGAATTCTCCGCTGCGTCATCGCGCAGTCGTCGCTATCCATCCGCGATCCGCGAATCGACGACTGCATACCAATTCCACACAATCTTACTTTGATTGTTCCACGACAACGCCTCCAAATCTGAGACTGGCGGCATTCCGATTCCGATGCCGAATTCAATTTAAATTCAATTGGCGTACATTGCAAGTTTTAGAATCATTAATATATTTTCCTTTTCGTTTCTTGTTTAGTTTGGTTCGGCATTTCTATAGGCACAGTCTGAAGTCGAGCCGAAGTGTCGCGGTGTTTTGGGAGGCGCGTGTGCTTCCTAGCTCCATATTGAAATTCCATATTCATCCGGGGCTGCCTCCCCGAACCCCTTGGATCCCGATAGAAGTTATCTGTAGTTGGCAAGCAAGAATTATTTTACTACCGCCTTGATATATGATCCAAGTTGCCTGCTTTTGCGCGGTTCCTAAATAGATAAAAGCGGTGTTCATTCTCACACCTCCAACTCTTGGGGTTTTTAATATATTTCGTTATTTATTTTAAGTTTTTTTGTTGTGTTTTTATACCGTGTATTAGATTTATTTACATTTTCTAGATGATTTACTAAGCTATTTAATTTAATATTTAAATTTTAAACTCCTATTATGTGAAATCGATTTTCTTTTACCCTCGAATCATATTTTCCTGCAGTTCTGTGAGTATGTGATATTTTCCCTATTATTGCGGCCCCTTTGATTGGCAAAACTAATTTCCGTTTCGATTTTGAGCGGGAAAATAAGTTTTCCTCTGCCAAGATAGTTGAATGACAACTACATGTCCGAATTGACGGAGGGGGAAATATTCGTGAATATAAATATTTAGGGGCTTCTTTCTGCCGATCAAGTGCCCCCTTTCCCCTGAAAATATTAAAAATTTATTTGCGCGTGGCTTTTCACTGCGCTGCCAATTAGCGAGCAAACGGCGATAACCATAATTGAATATCAATGATAAAATATAAATATGTGAGAGGGTAAAATAATTGTTCGCCGAAGTTTTCAGCTGGCAGCAGCGCATGCAAAGTGCCTTTGCTCGGGGATAAACAATGAAAGCAAATACTAAATAATTATTTAACGCATATTTGTCGCCCACTCAATATTTGTTTTCCCCACTTTTAATTCCTACCCGTATTTACCGTCGCTCGCCAATGAGAATTTTCCATGGAAAGTCTTGGAGGGGCTGCGCAGCTGAAAAAACCTTTCCGAAACCAAACAAGTCAGCTCCTACATCTAGACTAAGGATAGGCCTATTCGAGTGAAAAACCCTTGCAAAAACACAGGCCGGGCGAAACAACTGTGTTTGGTTTTAAGTTGGCTGCGTTTGACGACGACCACGTCTCGAGTTATTTAGCCATTTAAATTATTGAGTTCAGACAGCAATGGAATCCCATTTGCACAGTTGGCTTTCGCGTTAATATGGAAAAGTATTTCGCTTTTGTTCGGCGAGTAAACACGGGCAATTGTAAATGACATAAATATTATTCTCGGAGGCTGAATTTATTTTTCGCATTCTTCTATTCGACTGGCGGGGAGGTCAGCGAAAGCGAGGCGAGCCAAAAACTTATCATATGTTCGAGGGTATTATGTGGATAGTATCTTCCATCTAAGAAGGTAGTTCTTGAATATAACAAGAAAGGAAGTCAGTTTTAGCTGATATACCCTTGCAGGTTATTCCTATAAAATTAAAAACTACTAAATTGTTCAATTTCGTATTATTTTAACATCAACTGTTCCATCCTTCCTATGTCAGCTATATAATATAGTCGTTCGAATATTGTTAAATTTAATTAGTTTGTAGTAATAGTTTCGGTGAAACGGGCGGACAGGTTGACGAACGGACAGACTGACCGACGGACATGGCTATAGCCATCTATAGATCGACTATTTTAGTGATGCTGATCAATAATATATATTCTTTATAGGGTCTAAAACGTCTCCTTTTTGCAATCTTCTGACTGAAATCATTAAACCCTCTGCAAGGGTATAAAAAGGTATCTTTGGTTAAGACATCTTTTTCAGCTTTTTCTTATGTGTTTGTGATCAGTTCTTAGCAATTACATGTAACTAATCACAGCGATTGGTTAAATGACCACAGACACGCTTCCGCATAAACCAGTTGGACACACAAAATAAAGAAAAAAGTATATATGCTTGGAGTAGTTCTCCTTCTTTTTTCCACACATCCCACAAACTCGAAGTTGAAGTGAGTGCACTACCAGGAAAATCACACAAAATAGCAGGAATGCGGCGTGTCATAAATAGCCAGGGGGCACTGGGTGAAACCAATGAAGCCCAAGTCATTCAGGGCTCGATCACTGGGCCTCTATATCTTATCGCTCTTGTGCATTGTTTACCTTCGGGAAGTTGGCCCTGGGCTGCGATCAGTGGCATGAGAGCCGAAAACAGCAGTAGCCGTTTTACTGGCACAATTCCACCGGGCCAAGTGTCAACAACCCAGGGGGGTGTTGCTACCTGAAGCCCCCTCTTATTTATTTTTACCATCGATCGTGGCGAATCGCAGACAGTCCGAGTTGAACTCAGCCAATGACTCAGTTTTGTTACGTATAGGTACGTAATGTGCGACGCACAATAACACGAATTACTGGCGACCATTGCAGTTGTGAAATTTGATAATAAAATGATCTCTTGTCGTGCTACGAAATTAATGTCCTTTTCTAGGGGTAGGATCTAAATATTCTAGTCTAGTAGGGTCTAAATATTCTAGTCATAGCAATCCTATTCTCGCAATGGAATATTTATTTTTGCGTTTCAAAAAACTGCCTTATCTTACGCTCTTCAAACCGCGGATTTTATCTGTCGACATCAATTAAACACCAGCCATTTATTTACACTTATACGCGACTTATAAATTATCAAAAATCGTTAATAAGACGACAGCGAACATTAAGATTATCTATAAATAATCTGGGAGCGAGTGTATTTTGAACGCTGGCCCGCTCGCTTTATAAATTATCAATATTTGTGCCTGCCGTTTTCGGTTTAGTTTAGTAGACCGCAGAAATAATTTATTGTTGCAATCGATTGGCCTGTTCGAAAGTTCATAAATTGCCAGCCCAACTGGCTTCGGAGCTATGGTCACAATTCGCTGAAAGTCAAATATATGGTTATTTCTTAGTTCTACAAGTGCAGGAGTAATTAAATATGGGCATGCAGGTGAGTTAAAAACACAGTCGGGCCGTGCAACATGCAACATGGATACATGGATTCACATAGACCAGATACAGATAGTTATGTCATGCAGGTGCCTTTTCTACATTTAGGTTTACTGTATGTGGCTCTGGCTCATTTGCATTTGTGTGGGTGTGGGTGGGGGTGTGGGTGCTTCTATGGACAGGTGGAATCGTTAGTTGCAACTTACCTGCGCACGGGTATCGCCAAATTGTCAACGCTGCGTGACAAACTGGAAACATCTTGACTAGCTCTACGTGACCTGGCACGTTCGCAAATCATAAGGAGCACATCGGGGCAGGCGGACAAAACCAATTAAATGGGCAAATTGTGCCAAAACAAATACAGTAGGTCCAAAGAAATAAACGGAGAAAATAATATGGTAAATAAAAATATATAATTACGAAACGGTAAATTCCTAAATCGCCTAAATCGCGCGAGTTTAACAAACGCCAGTCTATGGAATGCACACGTAGCTGGAGGAATTCCTCGGATCCCAGCCCCGAATCCTCCCGTCTAATGGCTCACCTCACGGATCGTCTAAATGTCTGTGGGGAGCACGTGGCTTAGACGACTTTGAGCTAATTGCTTTGGAGTCGTCACGTCCAGGAAAAAGGCGAATCGGTGAGGTCGTGGAAATTAATGGGTCCGACTTGGGAACAATAGAATTTATTTTTTCCATATCATATATACTTTTAAAATTCTGATAATGATTATCTTTATCTTTAGAAATCCATAGAATCTTCCGCACTTCAGACTAAAAAGTGCCTTTCAAGAATTACCATTTATTTGCAATCAGTTGATACTATCAGCATTATCAATATGTAGGTACTTAGAGTTCTTGTTTTGTTCTACGCACTTGAAATCTTGTTAAAACCAATGTCCAACCTCAGCTGCAAAAATACTTTAGCTTGTCAAGGGTGAACAGTTTATAGACCGATATGATATGGGTGCACACAAAAATCCCACAATTCGCGACTATTTCAGTTAAGATTGCTAGAACTCAAGGTTTCTTTATACACAAACCGAGACACCCGAAAAGTCTCCGATATAGCCCGTGGTCAAATCATTTGGCATAGACAGTTTATCTAAATTTGGGGCAATTGTAAAACAGTCGTTGAATCGACTGAGAAATTGTGTTTAATAGGTGTCGAGGAAATGTATGGTAACTCTTTGCGAAAAGCTTTGTTAAATGAGCCAATGAAATCGGAGCAAAATTTCTTCAAATAAACATATAAAGGTATTAATCTAGAAATAAGCAAACGATTTTTAAATTGATTACACATTTTAATTTTTTAATAGGTAATTAAAAACAAATGTACTTTCGTCTTTTGGCTTCACGAAACTTGTTCACTTTACTTAGCATTGACCCACAACGCCAAAAAGGCGAAACTAAATGGGCAAACAAAAGGGAATTCGGCTGGAAGCTTGGGGAATATGAGTACGTGCTCGAGATCATGTTTGGAGTGTTTGATTACAATGGTCTTCGGCTTGAAGCTCACCGGAAGTTAGTCCCCAGCTTAAAAAAATTTACTTTTATCGTAAGACAATCGGTTTGATGTTTCTCAGAGTTTTATAACATAAATAACATATATTATCCCAAGTATTATTTATAAAAATCTACAATTAATAATGAGCTCACGCACCTGGTAAACAATTTTTAGAAAATCGCCTGACAAAAACGTTTGGACTCTAATCGAAAGTTTTTAACAATCGTCATAAAGATACGAGTTATGAGGGATGTATATTGGTTACCAGGCAACTTTACTAAAAGATACAAATTAGCTTACCAATAATATTGCGATGTTAGTATAACGTTCTGCATTTCGTTTTCAACTTGTACGACGTTTTCACTTAGTTCATTACCTTGCTTACTCTAAAGTAGAGACAATATTAACCCCAAATTAAATGCAATTTCGGTGATGCCTTCACACACAACTCAAGGGCTAAAATAATTAAAGGAAATTGATGAATGTTTCGGGGAAAATATTGGATACCGATTAACTAGTCGATCAATCATAGCCCAAGCAGTTGACAGATGAGCGAGAGAAAAAGTGGAATGTAGCTAAAGCAAACAAAAGATAAATTCACTTGACACTGTTGACTTTTAATGATTCAATTTGGCTGTCAGTGCTGTAGGTGGTGGAAATATTGATGGCAAAATTAATTAGCTTGTCGGGGGAGCCAGTCAGTCGTCGGGCAGGGTAAAATACTACGAAAAACGCCCAAAGTCGGCCCTTATCAGCCGTAGTCTTGGCTGAATGCGAATGCTGGCAAACACCACTGACAACAAACTGCAGTAGTTGTCGTATAACCACTGTCACGTGTTCCTTGGCCACCGAATTAATTCCGCCTTTGATTTTGATATAACTCTTTTTCGCCCCCGGGCCCGACTTTTGATATTCATATTTAAATTCCCCCCTAAGGTCTGCCCCTCCTGCCACCTCGTAATTAGAATTTTATGCCGCATTGTTATCTCTGTTTGCCCTGGCTTTCTGCTGCTCTGGAAAAATAAGGCGAACGAAATGCTGTTTGTATTTGCTCGTCCGTTGCTACCAACTTAACGACGAAGAAAAAGGTTAATTGGATTTTTGGACACATTTTTGCCTCTGTCTGTGCTATTTTTTGCATCAGAAAATGTGTCATGTTCGAGGGCCAGTCAGCACGTGACGATTGCGTAATTTGACTCAGCGGAGTTTCAGTCGAAATTGTGGAAATTGTGATAAAATGCTCTTGTATGACGAAACACAAAATAATTGTGAAATAAGGAAGAAAATAAAATATTCTCTTTCCTGCCCAACTGATTGCGATCCCCAGATCAGTGGTTGTTTCATTGATTACTTCACTGATTACCTCAGCCACAGCACCCGGATGATCAGTCATGAACCCCGGACAAGGTCACCGCTCATTCAGTCTGCTCTTGAGAGTAATCCTCCTCCGCAAAACCAACAGAAACACACAAATTTGGGTTAAGGTTGGCCTTCACCCGCAGCCAGAAAAGAAAGTCAACGGCGGCATTATCTCGTTTGCGGTATTTGGATACAAAAAGCATTTTGTAAACATTTAAATTAGCTGGCGGCGTTCTTAGTCATGCGCAGACGAGGAAATAATCGTCGCACATTTATATTGCACGCCAACATTTTTTGGACTGGCCTTAATTGAAACAATTAATTGCATTTTATATCACTTTTGTAATGCCTCCCGGGTGTGAGCACGACTGATTGTGGTCAGTTGCCTTTAATTTCTCGGCGCCGGCGGCGTCGTAATGAAAACATCAGCAACTCGTTTGAAACTTTTGTTCCAGCGTGAATACATTTTATTTTACCTGATTGGCGTTCACATAAAATCTAGTTTGGATGTGTCGTGTTTGCCAGGTATTTAGCATGGGGCCTATAATTTCTGTGGCCAATATGTGAGAACTGTCAGCCTGCCTTCATTAGCGGCTTATTGGGGTAATTTGTATGGAGACCGAACCAACACCTGGCCAAAATCTTTGGTGGCTGGACGGACAGACGAGCCCCTTGATAGGAAAATTTAAAGAACTACTGAATCTGATCACCCAAGAATGACTTAACTGACCTTCACTTTTGTAAATTCCACAAAACGAATAAAAAACAACGATTCAAAACAAAGAAAGGCAGAGACGAAATTTCAATAAACCCGTTTGGCCAAAATTCAAAATATTTACACAAACTGACGCGGCAACAACAGCGCCGAGGAACGGTTATCTTTCATTTAAATTGAAACTTGCTTTACGTAAATTAAGATAAGAACCACCTTATCATTGGGAAAAAACGCGAACCAATAAACAAAGCATTGAACAAAGCGGGAATCTAATTGAAACGAATGCAAAACTCGGTGGCGAATCGAACAAATTTTCATCAATGAACAAATATTGATATATCGCAACGATTTCCCCTTTGGGTTTCCATCTGGAATATGAGGTGCTCGAAGAAATTGCATTTAATTGGTTTTAAAGAGTTTCGTTTAATGTAATGAATATTTAATGCCATAAAGCCTAATTGCTTTGCACATTTCGTAATAAATATGTAAGCAATTCGCATTTTAAATAAATTATGAATTGCAATTAACTCAACACACTCTCTCCGAAGGCACTGGGAATCCAGTTTAACACTCTGGCACTTTGCATTTGCATAAAATTACGATTTTTCGGGTGCGATCCAGCCGGGGAATCGAGAGAGAGATCGGTTCAAATGTCTCGCTACGCGACAGTTTCATTTCCAACTGACAGACGCAAAATAAAATTATCCCATGGGTCTGGGCTCTGGGTTCTGAGTTCTGGGTCTGTCATTGTTAATGGCATGGGCAATGGAACTGGAACTGGATGTTATCATTCTGGATACGCTGGTGTGCGAGTGCGAGTGCTCCGCCGCCCTCTTGTTCTGACATTAATATACATATATTTATCAAATCAGCAGCCAGCCGAGCGCAATAAAAGGCCTCTGCCTCTGTGGACTTTGTGCACACACGCACGTAATCATTCGACCCAAGCCATCCCCAGATCCCCACTTTAATGCCGTTCAGTGTGGAACCTAAGTTGGGGTGGAAGCGAAAGTATGTAAATACATCACATAAATACATTATCATCAGGAGAATCATTGAATTCGATCCTGAAAGTCACATATGTAGGTCTGTCCAATCTCATAATATCTGAATTGATTTTAATCAACTCAAGATGATATACAAATGAAATTGCTAACAGATCTGAAAATATCCGAATAGATCTGACTTAACTTCAGTTAGTACATGGCTTCCACGTTGACACTGCGACAGTTACGCAAATAACGGTAGGTTACGTCTTTCATAATTGTTATCATATGTTTAGTTTAGTTAAATATTTGAGCAACTAATTTAAAGTGCGCGCTAAATAGTTAAGCAAACAAACAGTGAGAAGGGAATTTCGTTTTACAATAGAAAATAGAGATGCTTGGATCTTGTGAACTGGGGATTAGGATCGGCAATCAAATTTCTCCGATAAATTTAAATAACTGTTTCGTACGTATTTAACTAATTTATTTTCTAATAATTCGTTGTACGCAATGAGATAATCCCTTCCTTATCTGTCAAGTAGCTTGGATTTTGATCAACCATTATGTCTTCTCATCATAAAATCCTCAACTGGATTGTAAACTTTTCAATTTAATTATCATATTTACCTCATTTCCAGCAAATTAGCATGATCGTCTAGTAACCTAAGCGGTATCTTTCTGATCAATCATTCCATCACACTTCATTATTACTGGATTCCCACCTGAGCTCGTCGAGCTGTCTGGGCCTCATTTTAATGTATTACCTAGTTGCAATATTAATTATCTTCAAGAATTTCTCGAGCCTGGAGCTGGGTAATTAATTTTGCACTGATCATCGATGAATATTGAAGCAATCGAATCCATGGGATTACATCAACTCGTTTAGAGCGTTTGGAACTTTATATATTAGAGATAGCTTAAAGCCAAACAGCACGAATTGTAAACAAAAAGTAAAAATCGATTTTGGACAAACGGACACACATTCGTATTTACCTTATTGGGTATACATCTATGGCCAGGGGGCGGGGGCAGGTCTAAAAATGAATTACGACTCAATTCGCTTTATATTGGGCGGCTATAAAGAGATAATATATGTTGATACCAAAATGTCAGGCCAGCCGAACCCGATTGAGGTCTTATGGAAGTCTTTGGTCAGTCCCCCATAAATCGTACGATTATACACAATATAATAAAGTATACTACTTCCCATTGCGCCCATTGCGTTCGCCAAGTACCTGTCACAAACTCTTGTTACCCCTCGTTCGATTCTGTTTTTGTGTTCTGTATTTATTTTTGTTTGTGTTTTTAACTAAGCCCTCGACGCCATCGAAGGGGGCGTTACGAGTTCTGGACGGGCGGTGAGGTGGAGTGAACATTGTACCGAGTTTCCTAAAGGGTTGCCGTCTTCGTGTGCTTGTTGTTTCTTGTGCTAATTTGATAAGCTGAAGTGGGCCTCAGCTCGAAAGAAATAGTACAACTCGAGAATGTGTTAGCTTCTTTGAATCTGATATTGAGACTCTTTCAAGTGTGGCATCGACAGTTGCCGACTACTAGTAAAAGTTTGATCTAGGCACTCCACTCGCGAATGAGTCACTCAAACTCTTTGAACCCTATATCTGGGGTGTTTTACTTTGGGTAATGAATCAGTATCAAGTACAAGAATAATGGTATTAGTTATTAGCTCTCATTGATTGATCCCCACGGTGAGTCAGAAAAAGAAATGAATATATGACGAGGCGTAAAACATTTATAATTAGGGGTTTTATAAAGTGTTGTATAAAGGATTTACTTTTTCGTCTTTTTTTGGGTCACTTCAGTGACAACTTAATAGACTCAATAGAGGTTGGGTAAACTTTTTTGGTTAAACTAAACCTCACACCTACCGCCCACTGCCAAAAACCAATAATAACCTCATAAATAATATACTATAGCATTATTTTTATGCACTGGATTTGATTTTATTGCCTTGTTTTAAAATTACTCTAAAGATAGCGTCGGAACCCCTATATAGAAGGAATGTGAGGATTTATGGCATTTGCATACAGTTGCACACAAGCATATAAGCTGATCAAATGTTTGCTAAAATTGTTGGAATCACTAAGTCTAAGTCTAAGCACCTTATGGCATATTGTTGGATTGATGGAATTCGTACTTGTATCAACACCAGGCTAAAACAGAAGCCGAATTGGAGACACAAAGCTAAGGTGCGGGTGGGGGCACAGCGCCCCCAAGCTGAGCAAATATTCACGTGAGGCGAAATTCTGCCTTGTGACTGGAGGCTGTTCGCATTTGTTTAGACCAGGCTTAATTAACAATTTCAAGTGGCAAGCTTGCGGGGGCTTAGCGCTTTATTCAACGGATACTCGATGGGAAAAAATCCACAAAAGTACCAAGAGCACACAAGTCAATCGATTGGCATGATTGGATATATTTCAGCTTCAAAGTTTCGAGCAACAAAGCCCTCATCTTTGGTGGGGCTTACAAAAGATTTTTGAATAAAAGGTTGGGAATTATAAGCATTTTTGAAAAAATAAACAAATATTTGCAATAAAAAATATTTACTTTTAAATATTCTATACAATATTTTCCACACTAAAGTATCTTTGTTCCATTTGGAATTCCCTTAAAATATCAATCAGATACGTATCGCGTGTGCTAAAAACGTGCTGCCCTAGTAGTTAAAAAATAGCGACACTTCCATACACATAGTTATGTATGTATAGGATGGGCTCATAGGAACAGAGGCGACCGATGCAGCAAATATGGTCAATTACGGTTATTGCCTCTGTTTACATTCCGTTGGACAATTCGCTTTATTTGTGGGCTCCATTAATTCTCTTTACAAGTTTAATTGACATTGGAAACTGTAAAATGCCGCGTTTTATTATTCCCAGGCCGCTTACGTAAGCCAGAAAAAGAGGGTTCCTTCAAAAGATATAAACCTGATCAAGATAAATGTTCTGCCACTGCATAATTTACATGTTCAAAGTCCTCCTTCGTGGGAAAAAATTAATTACTGCAAGTGAACAGTGAAAGGGTATAGCCTTGATATAAAAGTCCAGTCTTGCATTATTTGCTCATCAATGTGTTCACCCAAAAGGTTTGTTATTTACACGGCCGTTCAGGCAATAATTTCCATTGTTTCTCGTTTTTAATTAAAGAAAATGAAACAACAAAACAATCACAAATAATCAAAAATAATTAAAATGCGAGGCAAGACGAAAACACAAACAAAGTCCCAAATCGAAATCGAGACATGAGCAAAGTGTGACAAGAGAAAGAAAGCAATACAAAATGCTGGGTAATTAAAAGTAAGATATGACGAGAACAAACAAAAAAGTGTATTTTTGAGGAAGCACAAATTACACGAGAAATATCGGCATCGATTTGCAATATTTACAAGCCGATTCGCATAATTCAAGAGCTGCACGGTCCGATCATCAGCTGATTTCGAGGGCTTTTTGCTTTTCGCTCCGCCTTTCGTCAGGAGTGGAGACTCCGGCTCTAATTGCCGCTGCCGGGGGCTAAGATTTGAGCGGGCATTAAAAATAATAATTATACTGAGCATAATGATGCTTATTCCGCCTCGCCTGCTAGACAACCAAATGGGTAATGGCTAATGGAGTCGAGGCGGGTCCGAAGGCTGAAGCTGAAACCGAAACAGATCCAAAGACCCCGTTGGGCGTCTGAGGCAATGACTTGGCCCGGTCGGCGGGTCGCGGTCAGTGAATGAACCCCTGAGCTCCCAGCCGAAGGTCTTTAAAAGTCTGTCTTCGGATGGGGAAGAAGAGCAGGTGTGAGAAACAACTTTTTCAGGCCAAACCAGCAATCCTCCCACATAGGTTGATCCATCCATACCAATTATTATTTAGTATTTTTTAACTGACACTGAAATCGCGAGTTGAGGCATGTATCATTTTTCCAATGTGCATGTTCTTGGTAAAACGTAATGTTTTTTCCTATATTAATCTTTCTACAAACAAGATAGAACGCTATAGTCGAATACTCCGACTATCAGATATCCGTTACTCAGCTAAACTTTGATCGCGCATAACTTTTTAACGAATGGTTCGATTTAAAAAATTTCTTCTACATTTCGATGGGTCTTGATAAACACAATAAAACTGCATTTTTACTTTTCCGAAATCTTAAAAGGTGTGAGCGCCAGACACCTTTTAAAATCGTTGAAGGCGATTGAGGGCGTTAGAGAGGGCGTGGCGCGCGGCTGAAATAAACTTGCGCTGTAGGAAGCCCAAGAATATGTGTGAGTAATACCAGCTTTCTAGCTTTTGTAGTTTTCGAGATCTCAGCGTTCATACGGACAGACAGACGGACAGATCGACTCGGCTAGTAGTCGGAAATGCTTCCTTCTAGCTGTTACATACTTTTGCACGAATACAATATACCCTTTTACTCTACGAGTAACGGGTATAAATAGTTCTGCTAATATATTAGTCCCTGAGAAGCTAAGTAATTAATTTCAGTCACAACATTTAAAGCATTTTGATATTATGGAGTGCACATGGAAAATGTCTGAAGGAACTATTAAATTGTGAAGCCAAAAATATAAAGAAATTCATTAACAGTTTCAAGATCTGAGTTAGGTCCTGCTATAAGCCCTGACAACCCCTTAACCCGAAAAATGAGAACCAGAAATCTTTAATTAGAACTCTCGACGGTGATGAATGACTTTTGGCGAGTGCGTGAATCGTTATGCTTAATTGCCAATCGAGCGATTCGCCTGCTGATAATCCAGCTGCGCGGAGGTTCTCCTCTGAGGAAATGTCTCCCGACGCATCGCATAAATTAGGATGGAGCTGGATCCCAGGCCCAGGGAGACCGGAAGCGTATCTGAAAGTGTGTGTCTGAGTGTGGGAGTGTTTCATGCCGGCAATTAATCACATATTCGACGGGTGTTAGTTCAACATTCGCAGCGGGAGGAGATTGGTGGGTTTGGGGGCAGGGGCACAAAGGGTCTCTTACGCAATCGATGCATTTTAGTCACTTGGCAAGGCGCTTGTTAAACACGCAGACGGTTAGATTGAAAGAGAGAGGGGCGAACCTGTTCTTGAAATTATCGGGCACGAATATGTTCCACCAGGAGTGGCGCTTCTCGCGCGGGAAATACTCTCCGTGGTTGGGATCGATGATGTCGTCCTCGTCATTGGCAAAGCTGCCGGAGGCCTCGGCCAAGCTGTCATTGGTGAGGTCGCTCTGGGACTCGCTGCACATGAGGCCCGAGTCCAAGCTCCTCTGGTTGATGTACTCCATCTTCTTGCGGCGATGTCTGTCCAACTTGGTCTGCAGGGAGCTGCGCCTGCGCCTCTGTCGGTCGTTGGCGGGACCCTCGTACGAGGTGTTCAATCCCTGGAGCACTGGTCTCGGCGACTGGCTGCCATCCTCGAAGAAGGTCTGTTTGCCGGGGTCGTTGGGGGAACTGGCCCTGATGTTCTCCTCGGAGCTGTATACGATCTCCGGGCTGTTCGGTGTGCCGGAGCCATCGGACTTCTCGCTGCGCACAGCCGATTCATACGAGTCTTTGGTAGAGTTCTGCAAGGGGAAAAATAAATGGGTTAGTACTCAGACCAAACGAGGTTAATTTCATATTAAACATAAACATAATTTCTTTCTTTTCTGTATATTCCAGGGACCGTAACTATAATATTTTGTCTTTTAATAATCTCATATTAAGAGTTTTTATTGATTTTTGTTAAATACTTATGTTTTAAAATTGAATGGGTGGCATTTTGTTGTTAATTATAAAAATAAAACTCTTATCTCAGACTTTTTTCAATAAGAGTTTTTATCCTATTTATATTAAAATTAGACTTTAACCGCGAATATCTTAAAATTACCATTTTACGAAAATGATTTTGTGGTGGTCACAACAACGGAAAAAATAAAAGAAAAATAATAATCTTGTTGCTGAGCAAAGGATATTATTTCTTTATAAAGTTTGTAATTTTTAAATTTGTAATTTAATTTTTAATATTTTTTAATGTAAATCGATTTTTAACCAATAAAATTCTCTAAAATTCGGCTTAAAAAAATTGTTAACATTGATTTGTGCGTAGTAGATATTTATTATACCCTTGCAGAGGGTATTATGATTTCAGTCAGAAGTTTGCAACGCAGTGAAGGAGACGTTTCCGACCCCATAAAGTATATATATTCTTGATCAGCATCACTAGACGAGTCGATCTAGCCATGTCCGTCTGTCCGTCCGTCTGTCCGTCTGTCCGTCTGTCTGTTTCTACGCAAACTAGTCTCTCAGTTTTTAAGCTATCGGGATGAAACTTTCCCAAAAGTCTTCTTACTATTGCAGGTAGTATATAAGTCGGAACCGACCGGATCGGACAACTATATCCTATAGCTCCCATAGGAAGGATCGAAAAAAAAACGGTAAAAAAATTCTAGCTTCGGTGTTTTTTGTAGTATTACCTTCTTATCTTGGGAATATTAGTTTTTAATTATTTCTGAATTTCGAATAAAATTTTATCAAAATCAGACGACTATATCATATAGCTGCCATAGGAACGATCGGAAAATTAATGGGAATATAATAGGAAATAAATTATTGCTTCGTTGGTTTTTATTGTATTCTCTTCTTCTCTGGGATATGACTCTTTTTAAATACTTCCGAATTTCGATTTTAATTTTATCAAAATCGAACTACTATATCATATAGCTGCCATAGGAACGATCGGAAATAAGAGAAATAATAGGAAATTTAACATTTTTGCGATTTGTAAATTAATAGGAATGATCTGCAAGGGTATATAAGCTTCGGCTGGCCGAAGCTAGCTTCCTTTCTTGTTTTTCAACTTTTTTTTCGATTTGAAAAGAAGTAGAAAGATCATATTTGTTATACATATCATCTAAACGGGTCACTGTTAATTTTAACTAGGTAAAAAAAATATAATTTTGAACATTTTTAAAAATGGTTAAAATGTGCTTGGATTTTTTTTTAAATTAATTTTTAAAACACTTTAGAAAGTATATCATTATATAGTATATCTGTCTTCCTAGGGATATAAGCATTTAAATATTTCTGAAATTATAATTTAATTTTGAAAAAATCGGACGATTTTACCCAGTAGCTACCATAGGAGCGATCGAAAAATTAATTCGAATTATTATGATCGTGTTCTTTCCTACTCGGAGATATAACATTTTTGTAATATTGCAAAATGGTATATCAAATTTAACAAAATTGACAGAGGTTTTCCATTAAAAACGAATTTAAGATCTAAAATATTGAGTGTGCTGTTACACTTACCTTACTACTATCCCGCCGCAGGAAGGAGACGGCTATGGAGCTTCGGCGCTTCTGGCTCTTGTCCGACTTGCTGGAGAACAATCCGAGGGCCAGGGAGCTGCGCCTCGGGGGCTTCTGTGGGGGCAGTGGGGCCGTGACACTCAGACTGCCCTCCGTGTCCCCGGACCCGGAGTCGCCGTCGTGCTCGTCGATGTTGACCAAGGACGGAATGGAGGCGCTGGCCCAGTCCTTCCGCAAGCGGTACTTGCCGCTGTCGATAATGCTCATCGTGGCTCAGATCGGTTCTCGATGCGTCGAATGGATGGGGGCACTTCTCGGGCGGTTAATTTGGCAACTGGTTACTGGTAACTGCTAGCCGTTAACCGATAACTGTTAACCGTTAGGCGCTGCAAGTACTCCAACCGATTAATTATCGTCGAAAAACATGGCTACGGGGTTTGTTTTGGCTGTTAATTGCCGCGCTCCAATTACTACCAAGCGTTGCCCTCTCTCTGTCTCTCTTTTTCTCTGCGGTTGCGAAACTTTTACTTTCGGTGAACTCTATTGAACCGACATTAGCGTGGTAATTAGCAGGCCGTTGTCGGTCGAGCGGAACGCTGTCGTCGTTACTACGACAAGCAAGCACAATAAAACCAGCCTGCACTGGAATATCCCAGTGCATCGGAACTATTACTATCCGGGGGGATGAGGGCTGGGGTTATCAGTAGGGAAAGCAGGGAGATTAATTCATTGGGGGTAGATAGGGGCAGCAAATCAAGATCGATATGTAAACATACTGCCAGTTTGACATTAATCATTCGATTTGTTCACCCTTTGAACCCCAATAAAATTAGCTATGAAAATATTTGATTGAATAATAAAACCAATAAGACTTTAGAACCTCAGACATGAGATCAGTTGCAGTTATTAAAAATGTTTACTAGCCAAAAACATCATAAAACGGGGAAAAGGGCGGGATAAAAACTAACATCATATTTATGTAATTAAATTTTGAGTTGAATATGTGGAAATGAATGTATTATAACACCATTAGATTAGTTTAGATAAAATAATAAAAATGTTTTTTAATTAAAATCTTAAAACGCTAAAAAGATTCCTATTTTTGAATACTTTGAATTGTAATATCCGAAATATGTCTAATCCGCGTAACGACCAGAAAAATGTACTCAAACAATTACACCCAACAGAGCTAAGCTCAGTCCTCTCACTTTTAACCCGCTTGCCTGCCTATTCCGCAACAGAATATGTACGTACTTACATCGCGGAGGTAGCAACAAACAAAGCAGTTAATAATGCAAATTAACTCAAAACTTCATGACATCATGGGCGAGTAACAATGGGCAACAACCTACGACAACAAAACAACAGCCTATACAGCATGGGTTATTACAGAAACCAGCACAAAAATTCAATGATGACGACGAGCGCTGTGATGATGATGATAATGCCGGCGATGACTGACTAGAATTGCTGGGATCGGGGGATTGGGGGATGGGCGAAGGGGCCAAGATACGCCACTTGGCTGTGAAATCGAAAGTGCCTAAAGTTTAGCTCGACTTGCCATACAACTGTCGCTATCACACGATTCTGGTCGGAACAATGGATGGCAGTCGGCAATTTAAGGGGCGGGAGCCCCCGCATATGCTTCTGTAAGCCGACAGACTTTACAATTTAACGCCAGATCAAGTCGTGAGAGGCTGTTTATACTTCCAATTCTCACTCGGGCCGGGAAAATTGTAGTTAATGTTTGGGGGGTAACAGGGGTAGCTAATTGAAATGGGTCATTAGACCCCACGCGACAAATTACGCGACTATGAATAGTGCAATGCACAGCCACCCAGAAAAAAAAAGTGGTGTAATAAATTCTTCTTTTACTCGTAGAGTAAACAGGTGTATTGCATTCGTTCAAAAGTATGTAACAGGTAGAAGGAAGCGTTTCCGACCCTACAAAGTATATACGAGTATATTCTTGATCAGGATCACTAGCCGACTCGATCTAGCCATGTCCGTCTGACTTTCTGTATGAACGCTAAGATCTCGGAAACTACAAAAGCTAGAAAGTTGGGATTAATTACATATATTCTTGGGCTTCCTACGCAGCGCAAGTTTGTTTCAGCCGAGTGCCACGCCCACCATCGCCTTAAACGGTTTGTGTCGTGTGTCTGGCGCCCACATCTTTAAAGATTTCGAAAAAGTATAAATGTAATATTTTGGACCCTTTAAATTCATATCGAAATGTAGAAGAAATCCGACCAAGTATTAAAAAGTAATGAGCAAATAATGAAATTCAAGCAGTGCAAGCAGTCGCTTTACTGCATGCAGATTCCATCTCTCTCGCACTTCCTATGACTATAGCGTTCTCTCTTGTTAGTATTTTAAACTATTATCCTTTAATGTAGTAACTCAAAAAACAAACAACCTTTTGTATCTATATAACTTAGGTATCCTTGGTTTGGAGACCGAGTTACTTTCTTTATTTCCCAGGCTGGGGGTTTGGAGTGCATACCAATTCCGGATGATTAGATCACTGAAGTGGGCCGGTACTCAAGATTTGCTTACATGTGTCCCTGGCATTATCACTGGAGGAGCTATTGGCAGGCTTTCCGCAGTGTTTGTGCACAAACACTTGACAGGGCCGTAAATACGCGCCACCTTATCGGGCCGAATATATAGGAAGAGAGCAATTTGAATATACGGGTAGCTTTGTGATGGAAAAAAGCCAACCTTGTCCGCTCGATAAGTGAGCAGAGCGGGAACTCGAAACTGACCACAACCGGTCGAGCTCAAGGCGCTTACACTGTAAGTCCAACTCGACTCGATCAAGTGCAGGTTCCGCTGGACTGGAATGGATTGGAGTTCACGCTTGACGACCAGGCACGTACATAAGTCACGGGTCTAGGTCTTGGACTTGGTCTGGATCGGGGTCTCGCTTCGGGTTTTGGTTTGCGATGGGGTCTAGGTCTAGGTCTTGGCTCTCCACACGGTCTCCATTGGGCCGCGAAGGTGGGATCCATGCCATAATTTATGGCCCATATTCATAATCCATTGAGGGTCTATTATCTATTTGGCTGTCGCCTGATCAATTGTGCAATGCGCGCATAAATAAATAAATCCAAAGACCTGCAGCCAAAGTCCGTATTCAAAGTCTTAGTGTGTCAATGTCATGGCGAGTCAAGCGAATAAACTGGTCGCGGGTTGTGGATCCCTTAATAAATTTAGCTAGCACTTTTGGGGCGGAAAAAACAGTAATAACAATTATGGGGTGAACGGAAAATTAAATATGCTTTTAATTTGTTTTAGCAATGAAAATGTCTCTTTCTTATATTTCGAATATTTAGTAAGATATAAGAACTTGATGTTATATTTACCAGAATTATAATTATGTAGTTAAGCAACGTAGATCATTATTCTGATCTTTAAATTGCTAATATTCTTATTGATTTCATTTAATTACTCTGTTATTCAGTTTTTCTGGAAAATCGAGTGCAATCTCTTGGAAACAAAATTTTCCATGGAACTCCCAGAAGAACGGAAAACTACAGCACGTGATAAGCGGAGTTGCGGCTGATAAGGACGCAGAAAGGCGCACGAGAGCACAGACTTATAAATACCTCTTTGGGGGGTATCGGATCGACTCTCCGTATTCAGATGGAAATGCCGCAGACAAGAGCCCATAAAACACTCAATGACGAGGCCAACTGTCACATGGCTGAGGCTGCAGCTGCAATTTGCAGTGCATGGCAAGGTCCAGTGAAAATGTTGATAAACTTTGATGTGCTCAAGTGTGAAAATTTTCCATAGTCTATGTTCATACGCTGTGGTAAATAAAACGAGCGCCGAGAATAGATTATAGCATCACAGGAAGTTTAAAGGGGCAAGGTATGGGAAGTACGTCTGAGTTAGAGCGAAACTTTGGCCAGCCATTTGAGTAGGTAAAACTGTCCACCGACATTGATTTATGGCCCACTTGATGGGACTAATCTTGAGGATTTGGCTTTATGATTGGGAAATCCTAAGAATTATACCTACGATAACACGGGATTGATTGTGTTAAATACGAAAATTGGATTGACGTGCGCTTAAATATCGGTTTCAATTGTTTATTATTATTTGTTCTAAAAAAACATTGAGATCAACCTTTTACAATCTTTCAAAAATCAGTACTTTTTTGGCTTAAAGAATAATATTCCTTAGGTATTTAATCGTCCAATCATTTTCTATGGAAACTGTATCATAAGAAAAGAAAACTATTAATAATAACATTTTAATGATCAAACTGAAAATATCTGGCAATGAACAAACACTAAAAGGCCATAAGGACCGCCATAGTGTTCACAGAGTTTTATTGATGCTAACAAACACTTAACCAATTCCGGAAGACTGAGTATTCTAAGATTAGTTAATCCCAAGAACAATACCCTTCATGACAATGCTTTCCAATATGGCAAAAGATGTCTAAAAACACATTTTGAAAAAAAAATTGGCCACCCTTTCAAAATCATATGAAATCAAATGTAATTGATATTCACCAAGAGATTCAGGGAATGCCGTGTCTCATATTTTCACGATCCCTAGAATAATAACCTTGACGGCATTGCATTTCGACTGGGCTGCGGGCACGTAAAAGTGCACTTTCGATTTCGATAGAAACCGACCGGCAGCAAATGTATCTCGCAGATACACACGTTGACTGGTAGGTGCAGACGCGTTATGGGGCCAAATGAAATGGAATGAAATGCGAACGGGCAGAGGAGACAACATGCAACTGAAACTGAAACAGAAACAGAAACAGCAGCGAAACAAGAGCAACACGATATAAATAAACCACTCAGACGGCGCAACAATGGACACTGGGAGGTACAGATACAATGTATCTACACACGACGATTGGCGGATACATCGCGTGTGCAAGGCATGTAAGCGATATGTCCGACGTTGTGTTGAAGCAATTTGCTACATAAATGCCGCAAACATCTCGTCGGGGGTGGGAAAGCGAAACCGTTTGCCCAGATGAAAGGGAAAACGGGCAGAAATGAGAATTTTGAAATGTGCATTCCACTCGATCCCTCCCCTTTGAATAATCATGATCTGCGTAAGCAGCTGGCAATTGCTTATTAGGCAAACCGGTTGAACAACTAACTTGCTAATAATCGTCTTAGGTTCATAAATTTCGATATCATGTGCGACAGCAGCCGAATTCCGAGTCCAATTCCCAGCCAAATGTCGAGCACCCTCAGTAGTGCTAGGGTTGTCAGCTGTCGCGAGTTCAAGCCCATAAATCACTCTTTTGGAATAATTGATTCCCTTTCTTGCGCTCTTTTTCGAAATGAAAACAAAACTGGTCGCTGGGAGTCGTTGAACCGTCGAGAGTGACATATGTATCTACGTGTGCGGCCAAGATACAAATGTATCTGCATGTGCTACCGTTTAAGCGGGCGTTGTCATTAGCCAAAGTGCCAAGTGGTCGACAGTTTTGGCTCACATATCTGCTAGAAGCGATCGGTCTGCGTTCTGTTTGCCCAATCACTCGAATTTCCTTTTCGGAATCGCCATAAACAATTGCATCAGCAGCAGCCCGGCTGTTTATTTGAGCCCAGTTTCACATGACAAGACGGCCTGCGGCTTTATTAATAGACACTGCTCGCATTGCCCATACGTGTTTGCTCACCGGCGAATTCCCGCCTGTCCATTCGATCATTAACTAACCTGTTTACACCTGGCCGGGCTTGCACACCTAATGCAGGGCGTTGGGTGGGGCCCCCTATACCATTACCATCGTGATGCAGGCGAGGGCGTGGGAGTGTTCTGCGTTTCGTTTCTGGGCTTCTATAAGTGCGAGCCCGCAAAAATGGGTTTGGTCGTTGGTCCGGACTTAGAGCGGGTGTCCGATGGTCACAGCGGCCTCTTGGCGAAGCTTTATCGCTATTCCTTCATATTTATTTATTTCTTCAGTCACTGAAAGACACTCCTTTAAACTCAGTCGGTTATGAACGTAACTTTACTATTTAACCCTACTTTTCCATATCAAGTGACACTGTCCAACCAATTTCAAATATAAATTCAAAGTTCATGTCCTCTAACAACATATGCCGTTCCATTCCAAAATTTTAAAAAATATTATTTTAAAATTTTAGTTTTTTAGTTTTTAAAATAAGGTTCGAAATACTACTGCCAATATAGATTCATTTATCGTCGAAAGTTTCATTAGCCTACTTTTTCCCGTATCTACCAGATAAAAGTAATTGCCCGAAACTTACCGCTCAGATAAGCATTTCCAGAAATACAAGCCTGACTTTCAAGTTACAGAATATCTCCGCTCCCAGAAGTAATTCAATGTAGTCACAATAAACATTCCCGGTTAAAGCGAAAATAAAGTTGTTTGCAAACAAAAAAAGATTCCCGTTCGATGACACAAGAATATAATCTTTCGGAATTTTTAGAATGAAATCCAGCCACTTGGCTAAACAAAACACGTAAGCCATATAAAGTATATGAATTCCAGAAAGGCACACGTAATAACAAATTTGTATAGGTAAGAACCATCTCAAATTTAACGATTTTTTCCACAAAGTAACAAGCAGGTATCACAAATAGCCGCTGATAATTGAGTATTATATAAATAGTAAACAACACAGCCCAATAGTGTTTGTTGTTGACTTGGGAACATATCTTGAGATTCCTCCATGAGTTCGATCACACCTGAAACCCGCTGTTTAGTCTACAAGCATTAATAAACAGCGACAAAACTACGATATAAATCCGCCTTAGAATCGAAACCATGATACTCAAAAGCCGCCGACTGACAAACGAGTCGGGGGATTGGGCACTTGTAACCAGAGAGCGGACATTGCCGGGTTGATATGGCGACATGGAATGACATAATCCGCAACCGTGACACTTGAGCCGATTTGTGTGTGAACCGCAGAAAGAATGCTGACATGCTCTTGGTATCCGAGTCCGGCTTTTTCCCGGTATCTGTATCTGAATCTTTTGTGCTCTCGAGCCGGTCAACAATTAAAGTGTTCTGACGACTGTGGTTTTCTAGAGCCTCGATAATTATTTGCCGCACTGGAAACAAAACAAAAGTATCTTACCGTGGCGGAAGTAGCGTCGCCTTTGTTGGGAAACCAGTTCGGGTTCGGAATTCACTGTCTCCCGCGCAACTACTCGCTCAATCAGACCCAATCAATCGTCAACTTTGTGTTCCGCAAAATGTGAACAGCTTGGAGAACAGCGGGTATGCGTAAACAAATTACAAGTGCTCCGAAACAAGCCAAAGACGGAACCGAATCACATGGGAGGGCCTCACGCCCCGATAGTCCCCTGAATGGGAAGACTATAAAAATAAAATCACCTGCCGGCGGCAATCAATATGCAAATCCAAATCGCCTTTAATTTGAATGGGTTATGAGTGCAGTTGCTTGATTAATGATCTAGAGTCTCGATAGATGTGTAGGCGTGACACTCAGGAAGTGGAAGTGATTTAAGGAACACCTTATGATTTATGTATTGATTGCGGATCTACATATTCTAGTTCGTTTTAAGTATAAAAATAAATGTATCCTTTAAAATCATTGTAAACGTCTGTTTAAAAATGTTGTACATTTTATCCATTTTCCCAAAATTGTGCTATTTTACTGGTCCAAATCCTAAGGCGTATTTAATTTAATTGGTCTTATCTATCCAACCCTAAAGTACATATAGAATTTATTGAGCATATTGCCGGAAAAGTTTCTTGGCAGCTGCTTTCGAAAAATTTGGCACACTTTGGGCGACCAGAATCGATGTGTAATAAACATTTTATGGACGCTCTCCGCGATACTTAAATATTGGTATTTATTAAATCATCGATTGTCGACAGTAAATCAAAAGTATGTTTATAGAGGATGGAGGGTACTTATTGTCTCGAATAACTGAGTGATCGGATGGACATCTCAAGTGCCTTTGTTCGAATTTCGGCGCACAGGTAGGTGGGTACATATGCATTTATAAATATCTATAGATTTATATTTATTTGTGTAATTATGACACTTTTTCACGCCAACTTGAGCAAACAAATAACAGTAAGCCTCTTTGTCTGGGCCAAGTAGAATTCAGCGAAGTCAGGTACAGTGAGCAGCGGCAAACAAAAGCCCATAAATAAATCACATGAAAAGACAACATGACAAAAGAGCAGCCCATAAAAAATATATGTACAAGTTTAATTATTGAGCAGGCCAGATTAAAATATTCTGTCCTGTGACAAGCCTCCTTTCGGCCGTAATAACAACAACGGCTAAATGACTCCGAGACTTCCTCGTTCAACATCGAATGGGTATGGAACTGTCACTTAAAATCAATAAATGTAAAAACCAGACGCGGCTGTGCGTAGATACTCTGTGGGAATTTGCATTTCCGTGTTGGATTTTAAATTATTAAGTCATTTTATTTGCACTTCGTTTTCCATTTTCTCCCCTTTCTTCTTATTTTAATTTTGCCGTTTTCTTTTCGCCGTTTCCTGACAGTTTTAATTGATTTGCATAGTCAATTGCACTTTACGTGGGCCACCCCCAGTTTTTTGCGGAGAAAACTACGTAGCACAGCGCCCCAACTAAATTATAGTAGTATAGAATTTTGTTTAGTTTCACTATCTAAAGGCGGCCGACATCACGTGGCCCGAAATTTATGCACACCTTGCGGACATCGTGATAAATGGCTTTGTCAATAAATATTGTATCAACGCTTTGTGCGGCATTTTGCTGAGTTGCGTCAAAATAGAAACTGAAAAGTTAATCCGCATTAATTATGCTATCAAGTTTTGATGGAGCGTATCACACATTAGATATTAATTTTGCGTCGCAATTGATCGGGAATATATTTTTCTATTTCCGAAATATCACAGTTTGACTTAAACTGGGAAATGTGCTGAGATATATTTTCTGCACGGCCAGTATTCAGTATGTGTCAATGTTTGGGCTTAGCATTTATTCTAATTATAATCTGTTTTCGCCTGCTCATTTTACGCATTTTTTGTGCTATTTATAAAAAACAAACAAGCGCACAACTGAGAAGACCTGAGCCATCGATTATCCCAAGTGGATGCTTTTCTCTTTTCCACTTTTCTCGCCGTGGAAATCGAAGAGAGAAGCTGCTGCAGTCGCCAAACAGTCTGCGAATCGACTGCAAGATTTTTATACCCGTTACTCGTAGAGTAAAAGGGTATATTGTATTCGTGCAAAAGTATGTAACAGGGAGAAGGAAGCGTTTCCGACCCCATAAAGTATATATATTCTTGATCAGGATCACTAGCCGAGTCGATCTAGCCATGTCCGTCTGTCCGTCTGTCTGTCCGTCTGTCTGTCTGTCTGTCTGTCTGTCTGTCCGTCTGTCCGTCTGTCCGTCTGTCTGTCTGTATGAACGCTGAGATCTCGGAAACTATAAAAGCTAGAAGGTTGAGATTTCACACACATATTCTTGGGCTTCCTACGCAGCGCAAGTTTGTTTCATCGAGGTGCCACGCCCCCCTAACGCCCACAATCGCCATAAACGATTTTCAAATGTGTCTGGAGGCCACATCTTTTAAGATTTTAAAAATATATAAACGCCATTTTATAGTGTTTATTAATACCTATCGAAATGTAGAAGACATTTTTCAAATCGGACCATTCATTAAAAAGTTATACGCAATCAAAATTTTTTATATATCTATCTCCCTCGCACTCCCTTTAGCCCCAATAGATAGTCGGGACACCAACCCGAGTACAGCGTTCGCACTCCCTTTAGCTGAGTGACGGGTATTAGATAGTCGGGACACCAACCCGACTATAGCGTTCTCTCTTGTTGGAACTGGTTTGCATCTACAAATACTTAGATTTAGATTTATATAGTTTTCTATTTTCCTCTTAGGGAACATATTATTTTAAGTGGTTTGCCATCAACAAATTTCAACAAATTTTCAGAGGTAAATTGATGCAGAGGGTATTATAATTTCAGTCAGAAGTTTGCAACGCAGTGAAGGAGGCGTTTCCGACCACATAAAGTATATATATTCTTGATCAGCACCAATAGCCGAGTCCATCTAGCCATGTCCGTCTGTCCGTTTCTATGCGAACTAGTCTCTCAGTTTTAAAGCTAACGCGATTAAGCTAGCTTCTTTTCTTGTTTTTTTCTGTATTTATTACACATTTTGTAACTCGCTTGAAACCAGCTGGTTAAGAGTTTGAAAAATAAACTCAAACCAGATAACATATTTATAATAGTCCGAGTGAAAATTATTTTAATTTTTAATAAAAAATTATTTAGTGAAAAGTTTCGGTTGACAATTAAATTTGGGAGAAGAGTAAGTGTAAAAATTCTTCATTAATTCTCGATACTGATTTTGTTAGCTCGAAAAAGGTCGTCTGTAGTTTCTTGGGGTTTTCTTTTCATTTACAATGTGGCCACTTTTTGCGGGTCAGGCCATGAAGGCAAATGAGCTTTTGGGAGGGGAAAGCAACTGTATTTGGGACGTACGTATGTGTGCGATCATTACTTTTTTATCTACCGTTGCCTTTTAATTCTCCACACAAATGGCATGGAAGGGCCATAGACAAAATCAGAAAATCCAAAAAAAAATCAGAGAAACTGGCGACTCCAACGTTTTTTTTCGTAGCCATAAGCAGTTAGTGTTGCTTCTTCTTTGCCGACGCTGGTTACTGTCATTGTTGTTGTTTTATTGTGCTGATGACCTTAAATTAGGCGTAGGTCTTTGGTTTTTTGTGTCTGTCGTATTCGTCATTGTTGGCCAAGTTTTTTCTTTGGTTTCTTTTGTGGTGGTCAGCTGTTTTTTTGTAATAAGCAATAACAAAAAGATATTACACGAATGTCATGACCTGCAGGCAGGCGAAAATGCCGAAGAACATAATACAAATAATTTGTGCTGTGTTTTGCCTCAAAAAATGAAAGCCTGAAAAAGTTAGGAACAAAGGAAATGGCCGAGTGGCTGTGGGGCAATAATGCCGATACGAACGGTAAACTAAAACCAACCGACTAAAATAAAAACCGTTCACTGCGCAAAGAATCTGGAAAAAACCGCAAGCCGCGCCTAAAACAATCGCAAAACAGAATAGCAAAATGAGAAGCAGAGAGAGAGATAAGTTTAAGCCAAGCTTGTCAAAAAAATGCAAGCGCAGCCATTAATTATTGCATCACATTTTGGAAGCATTACCTTTCTATAATTTGTAGTCTTTTTTCGAAGTTTAGCACAATTGGTTTTCCTTCGGTTGGTTAGTCACATTTCTCATTCGTATTGATTTCACAGTATTGACACTTTGGCTTGGATTTAAAACAGCACTCGCGTACAATGACAAACGTTTTGACTCCTTTTTTATGTATTCTGCCGATATTTTTGTGATTAAAAATAATTTAAATTTTTTATTTGCATGTAATTACTTTTGTACACTCACATGAGGGAAATCTACTCCTCAATTTATCATAAAAAATAACATTACTCACAGTAAATCTACGTATACTTGGGTTTTATTAATTCAAATAATCTAAACAGTATTATGACACAATCATTTGAAGAATTTATTTGAACTGAATTTGTTGAAATAAATAATATTTTCAGTATATTTACAGTATGGATTATCTGTAGAGAAATTTCCCTTTCAACTTGTAAGCTCTTTAGCCTGAAAGACTCTCACAAATAACTGCAACTGCAGACAGTTATTAAGGAATCCATGATCACGGAATGGTACTTTTGTGGGATTTTAAACAACTCAATTTATTACCACAGCCAGAACAACGGACGCTAATGGCTGAGATGCAACGGACAATCGGAAAATGAGTGCAGAAAAATAATTATCGGACTGCAATTTTCGGCCTCGCACAGTCGCGCACAACTTAATCATATTTTATAAATAATTTTTACAATATTATCGTTGATGCTCCACATGGGTATATCTTATTATTAAGCACAGACTTTTGAGCGCGCGCGTTGCTTTATTTTGTTTCGTTTTCGTTTGGCGCGGACTCTCAGTTGTGTTTTTATTCAGCTGACTTTTGTTTTGGGGAGCGGACTACTGGGCGCTGCGATCGGTGCAAATGGAAAACTTGAACTGATCGAATCGAACGAAATTTCTACGGTTGTGTCTCCTCAGAAAGTGGAGAGCCGAAAACCGAACGGCCGATCTGGCCGATCGCTGCCGACGCACAGTGGGCCCAATCGAGTTTTTCGTTGCAAAAATCATAGCTATTGACCCAAGTGAAGTGATCGTATACTTTCAACGTTATGAATAATCCTCAATTGATCTTGGTGTGCAGAATCCGAGACTAGCCACGAAAATGCTCTTCTACACAAGGATTTGGTGAAAAAACCTCTGTTGTTGAACTGCTTTGAATCCCAATAAATTCTTCAAAAGCTTGCCCTAGAAAAATGAAATATTTCATTTTTTTGTAATCATTCTATTTCGTACGACTTAATGGACAGTCAGTATGCTTTTGTGGTATTTTGCAACCACTGTGCGACGTCGGCATTATGTTTTTCGATCGCAGCGCAGTCGCAGCTGCGTCTTTACCTCTCTCACATACTCTCTTTTCTCTCTCTCTCGCGACCACATGTGCTGCAGTAAACTTGTTTTTTCGTGAACCTGCTTGAGGCGTTTGGCTTATTTCCGTTTTTTTTCCAAGTGTGCGTTTGTTTCACGATGCTTAGATCAGCGGTCGGCAGCGTCCTTTTAGATGAGTGTTCTATCCACGGAGAGTTATTTGCACTATCCGTTTCACAGTCCAAGAAAAGAAACCAAAAAGGATAATTTCATAAGCAATAAATTTCCGTCTAAGTCACATCTCTATCGTTTACTGCAAAATGTAGAAAAGGTATTTCGTATGAAGACTATACGAATCCTTTTATTATCTAGTACTTAGAAAGTGTATTAAATATTCGGTTAGCTTCGTTTATTATCTTTTTTTTGTTGCTGCTTCTAATGTTAGTGCGCATGTGCAATGAACTTGTTTTGAATTGCAATTGCGATACACTTATTGTTGCTATTATTTTTTTTTTGGAGGTTAGTCAGTTGCGGCGACTTTGTAATTTCATTTAAATTACTCATACGCCATGTGACGCGCTGCAATTATTTGATTTCGCTTGAAGCCTCTCGGTGGCAAATGCATTTCCTCAACTTTAATGTAGGTCATTGTTGAGGGGGTGAAAGTGCTGCAATTATCTGGCCAACCCCTCCCCACCTGCGTTTCCCATCCGACAAGGAAATTACCGCCAAGGTTGAAGCATTTGCCCAGAGAATTCACATTCACCCTAAGGTGAACTGCATTTCAGCGCCGGAGAAAGAGAGGCAATAGAATTTCCCATTTAACCTTGGGAATTTCTTTCATTTAGCTGGTAGCGGCTGACTTTTTCTTCTTTCGTTGGCTCATTTAAGACGCATGACTGGGCTCAAATTGCAAATTATGCAAATTTCAAATACGCAACTCGACGAAATCAGAAAAAGTGCAACATCATTTTGCTGCTAGTCGGTCTCCGCCCCCTCCGTCTGCGTACTTACGGTTTTTCGGACTCGGACGATTATAATTTTCAGCCTTCAATATTATTACACAATCATAAATTGTCTGAACTAAAATTTAAATGTTTTCGAATGCGCCTTGGGGGCAATAAAAAGCGCAATCGCATGCATAGCCAAAGCTATGACTAAATCTATGTCTGTGGTTATGGACATGGCTATGGGCATGGATAATCAGGGTCTCCAGTCGAACCAGTCCCAGGTCCCAGGTGAGGTAAACACATAAAACGCACTAACAAAAGAATTAAAAATTTATTTTAAGTTCTGTTTTCAAACATGATACATGAAGAACTTATTTGGAGATTGTTCTAGTTACTATACTTCTTAAAATAAAATTTCATAAATGCTTCTCGACCTTAACATTCAAAAACTAAAGGTTAATCAACCTGTTGGAAGAGTTTTAAGCTTACACACCCACCTCACTGCTTCCGACTGGATTCAACTTCAAATGCTAATTAGCTTAAGAGCCATAAAGAATCGACATTATAATGTTTTGATTTCGCGGTTGGCCAAAATAAAGACCAGCCTGTAATTAGCTTTGGAAGCTATTGAAATACAATAAATGAGCTAATGCCATTCACTCCGCCATTCCAAAGAAGACTTATTGTGAATTTCATAGCATGTGCTTTGTACTACCTTGTAAAAAACCATTGCTTCTTTACTAAAGTTTTTTGTTTGCCTTTCAATTTTAAATAATTATAAGTTTAAGAAGCTATATACATTTATGTTTTTTCCGCTTTTGAAGAACAACCACACTCAACTAACTTTTCTTTTAGTCATTTTCCTGTTTTCCATTCAGGGGTTATGTTGCCCCCAAATCGTCTCCATAATAAACAAATTCATCGGGCTGTTAAACTAAAAGTACAAGAGCGAAAATATTCCCTTTTAAGCAGCTTCATTTAAATAACAAATGACATTTTCCCCGCTCAGTTTTCCAAACCGATTGCAGCTTAAAAATTTTGCCATCCAACTGGCGCGTTCCCAGACCGTTGTTGCTGAGCTGTTGAGCTGTTGAATATGCAAAGCTCGAGGAAAGCAAAAAAGATTTACTTTTTAATTTTTGTTCACTTTTTTGCTCGGGCCTGTTGTTGTTCCTCCGGAAAATGACGGAAGGTACTTCCAAACCAAGTATCTCTGGCCAGCAATGTTTCGACGGCTTTTTGTTGCAGCTGCTAAAAATAGCAAAGTCGCCGCATTGGTTGCAAGTTGTTTGGCTTGCCAAATGGCAACAGCACATGCTGGTGTGGTCCAATAATGAAAAGTCGGCGGCAAGGCGAAGAAACACGCTGGAAAACCGGCTTGACTGGAAAATGCGAATTTCGTTTAAACGAGGAAAAATTCAAACGATTTCGTTGTCGCTGCCAGGCAGCTGAAAAAATGCATTTTTGGGTCTCGAGCCCCTCTATATACAATCATCACCCCCTACTAACCCCAAAAGGCGGTTGAAGTCCCGGCTAGACGACGGTATGTGCCGCGGTTCGATTATCTGCTGAATGGCTGTTATTGTTTTTGCTTCTGTTTACCTTTCATTTTCCCATTTAATTGATACAGTGCATAAAAATCAAATTTATATGGATGCACCAACGGCTATTCCGCCGCTGTGAATGAAATTTATATTTGTTTACTGTTGTTGATTCGAGCTTTACTCTTTCGAATCGGCTTTTTTCAATCACATCCGTCGCTTTGGGCGCGGTGCGCCATTTGATTCATATAAATAAATGTGCCTTAAATTTGCAAAGCAATTGCAAAACGTGCCTGAATTTGTCTGAGTTCTTGAATGCTCTGTATTCCAGTTGTGACACAGAATATTGAAAACAAAACAATTAAATAGTAGAGACCGAAAGGTGTTTAAATGGCAAGGGGCTTGGATTTGTTTCGTGTGGTGTTGAATAAAGTTTTGATTTTGGTATTAGAAAGTATGATTCTTAAATAATACCTACATTTTGTATTTTAAGAATATTGTAATATTTATTTTGGTTTTGGTAATTTTTAAAATGGTATTAAAAAACTTAAATTTTATGTTCGTGAATCCATTTTTGGTAAATTATTGTAATTTATTTTTTCATTTCGCTTCTGAAAATAATAATAGGTTTTAAAAGATCTAACATATTATTTTTCAGAAACCACTAAAGTATAGCTAAGCACATATTTTTTAAAAAAAATTTTGTTAAAGAGTATTTCCTTTATATAATAACAAATAGGATTTGAAAATGTATTTATTGAAATCTGCTGCTGTCACTAAGCTCGTTACTCAAACAGAAGTGTGTTCTATTTTGTATTTATTTTTTCAATAACAAAATCAGAGCTTAATTAATAAATTTGTTATATTCAAAAAGACTGTCAACGGTTGCTGTCGGAGACATAAATTCTAGACCTAACCCGATATTGAATTTCTGTTTCGAAAGGAAGTGACAAACCCATTGACATTTGCCATTGGGGCTGTTGGGGGAAAGGACTGGGGGATCGCGCTAAAACATTTGTCATAGAACATTTAAATATTCATCCATTATTGTCCGGTTTGTGGAAAATTCAATTTCAATTCCAATTATGCAGTCAATCAATTTGTATTGCACATACAATTTGTTCGCCAAAAACGCAAACAAAAAACCCAAACTGTTTTTCCCCCCTGGGGGCATATGGCTTATAATTTATTTACATGGTAAATAAAAACCGTAGAAAGGTTGTTTTTGTGTTATCAATAATTTTCGTATTTTTCCAACGCTTTTGGCAACAGATGGGCGCCATAATTGGGGTCAATGTCAGGCGTAGTATACTCTTTTAGCCTGTATTTGTGTTTATACCGCAAGTATTTTGACAGGGGCAAAGACAAAGGTAAACATTTCACTTTTTAATAAAATACTGATATTTTATTTATGAGTCGAGTCGAAACATCAATTAGCCGCACAAGAAGGATTCCAGCGAGCGCGCAATCGAATTATTATAAATGGCCCATCATAGAATCACAAGACTTAAAAGATGATGTATCACCCCAATGGTGTCCAAAACTTTTAAAATAGCAAGTAACCTTACAATTGGTGGGAGGAGTCTTTTTGCCAGATAAAGTATTTCTTTCTCTTGCGATAAGGCAGTCGTTTAAAAGGTTTCTTGAACAAAACTTTTTAAATGCTTAGAGCCGTATATTCACGATTTTAGAGAAAACAAAAATTAAGTAAAAACAAAGGATATATAAAACATTTTAAAGAAGAAGAACAAATATTCTGGAATACATATTATGTGTGCATGTAATCTTTATCCGTTTTTCGATGGTTTTAATAAATGATGAAATAGAAAACCCTTAATACTCATCATTTTCCTTATTCCTAGCGTTTTATTTTGATAATAAAATAAGATCGCTAATCAAAAAATTTCCATTGATGGAATTTTCTGTTCCAGAAAATTCGTGTGGAATACGTACGTGATGCAAGTCAAGTCAACACCTCTCTAATCTCCTTAATTTTCCATTTCTGACTGGCAATCAAATATTTATGTGTGTGCAAACAGAGCCAAAGTGCAGACAAAGAACCATCTTGCTACCTATCTATCATCTCTTAATTTTCGAAGGGTCAGCGTAGCACAAAAGATTTTATGAGTTGTTCGAAATTTTCCTTCGGTTAACAATGGAGATTTGCGGAGGGTGGGAGGATCGGTTGCCTTATCGGCGGCCTTCTTTGCCTTTGAAGCCACCCTAATATAAGCACTGGCAAATATCAGGTAGCCGATGCGATAAGCAGCCAGTGGATTTATAATTAAATAAAGCCAAAAGAGACAGCGTAGGAGGGAGATTAATAACTTCCTAATCCGAGCAGGCGACGAAAAGTCTTGTGACAAACAAACAACCGATAAGTTTTCCCCGATCCAAACCGAAAGCGAAGAATGTTACTTTTCGGATCCAATAGATGTGAGGTCGCCTGTCAATAAATCATTCTGTCCATAAACTAATTGAGCTGTTTAGCCATATTTGGGTTCCTTGATCCGGGGCTCACGTGTCATCCCCCGGGTCGACTGTTGCCCATATCCTTGTTTATGTTTTACTGCCTTGCAGTGCTTAATTCCACATGTTTAAGCCAATTTCAAAAGCAATAAATTTGTAAAGCAAATCATAATGCTGAATTCGATTAGCAAGGACGACAACACGGGCAACAAACCTGAACACAGATCCGAGACATTCGATAGCAGTTCGAACATTGTTCGCGTAATGTGTTCGGCTGAACAATAATGACAGATAATTATATTGATATATATGAGCAATCTCGTAGATTGAATGCCAAATTGATTGGTGCGGCGGCTCATGTGGCATTGAAATAGCCAATGGAAAGGGTGTGAAAATCGATTAAGTATGTGTCTCTACATGAGCGAGAAAAAACCATACATAGGGTTCACTGGGATGTTTGGAAAATTCTTTGGAACTGCTTCGGTTTCTCAGAATAGTCCATAATGCTGAAAAGGTTGGCAACCATATATACATACTTGATAATTTATCTTTGTCCTTTTTTAAATACAATTTTATCAGTATCAAAATAGTAAATGGATTTTGGATTTACAAATTAAAAAAGCTTTTAGAAATTGGTTTATCATTCAGTTTTTGCCATTTGAGACGAACACCAAATCGTTTTGCGAAAATCACTTCGGAGCAATAAATAATTCCACTGAATTTACCAGCGCATTAAAGTCCCTAAAAGCGATGAGAAAATTTTCTTTGCGATATTAAAAATGAATGCGAACAATTTGGCTAAGTGCATTTGCCTCCGTTTGGCGCGCACTTACATTAACATATATATTTGTATATATTTGCATGCCTGTGTGGATATCTTCTGCTTAGATAACAAAATATAATTCGTCGCAATTTATGAAAAGAAATACGAAAATTGTTTGTTTACAAAGTGTCAGGCAAAATGTCGGCACCAACAATGCCAGCAGGCATTGTGGCTCACATACACATGTATAAATAGATATAGTATCTGAACGTCATATATATGCATGTCCGACTGTCAGAACTTCCCGTACGATTTGCAGTGTTTCTTGAGAGCCAAAAGCCAGACAAGTCTTCAGGTCATTGCATTTATTAATAACACAAATCCGAAAGCGAAAGCATAGAAATTTAAATTGCGAAACAAAAATTAGCTTTATTTATTCCTCTCTATACGCTATATTCTTTATAGTATTGGATATAGTAAGTTGATAGCTATAATTAGCGGCTTGTGGATTTTGTGTTAATTAAGAAAATCCTAAATTCTTCTTTGATCATAAATAAGCCAACGATAGCACCTTACAGTTGCTATTAGGGGTTGTATATTAAGACTGTCATGCAGGGAATATCGACTATTGAAGGCGATTATATTGCCACGAGCGTCACGGATCGTGAAACTTAAAACCAAGTGATGAGTTTGATTTACGAGGCGATAGGTAAAGTCAAAACAAAGCGGGAATGAAGTTGTAATAAAACAAGACGGTTGCACGTAGATTGAGAAGAAAATAAACTAAACCGGAGAGTTGTTGAAAATATTCTCTAAGAAATTCCTTTTATTGGCCTATCAAACTTAAACTAAGAGATAAATTAGGAAATATGTACTATGTACTATTTTTGAAACCATTGCCTTCTGTTAATAGGTTTGTTTTTTCCATAAAATGTTCTTATTCACCAGGATGCCATATTCAACACAATTAAAACGCTGGCAATTATTTTTAGCAATTAATGAATATTAAAAGGCTTCGTTAAAAATATTTGCATGCACATTGCTCATACGCCGCGTGGGACAGGCGGCAGCTAGGCGACTCGGCTTCTGTTTGACTTGGCTGCCACTTTTTTTATTAAGCGTCATTTCATAATCGTTATGCAAAGCGCAAACACAATAACCGTTGCCCAAACTATGGCAACGCCCACGTCAAACCTGATGTGGAGGATGAGGAGCGGAATGGGGAGCAGGATTGGGAGCAGGATGAGGGCAGGAGCAGTCAGCTGCCAGCGACAGGCCACGACATTAATGACAACAACAGCGATGGCATAACACTAATGAAAATTTGTGAGCAGGCGGGGCAGGATGTTGGGGGAGCGGCGGCAGTGGACAGCATTGACGTTGCATTTTATCCTCGGCTGAAGACAAGACCACAGCAACAACCCCAAACACGGGCGGCTGGAAACGCTCATCGGATGAGTGCTCTTTCGGCAGGCACTGTGGTGAAGGATACACATTTTGGGGATTATCTAAAGTATCCCCCAAGGTCGAACTCGTGCAAGTGAAGGTCCCAGGCATTGTTTCAAATTCATTTGCTTATTCATTTAAGGAAAATCACACTGTAATCGGGCCATTCAAAAAAAGGTTATGAGCAAATAACGGAATGCAAGCAGTGCAAGCAGTTCTTCTTGCATACATATCTCCATCTCCCTTGCACTTCCTTTAGCTGAGAAACGGGTATCTGATAGTCGAGGCACTCGACTATAGCGTGCTTGCTAGTTTTCTTCTGTTACTCTAAGACCCTTTTAGGTCGCGCCCTGTACCACTGTGCAATCGATGCAAGTTATGGCCAAAAACCATGTCAGGCGCCAACAACATGAGCGATACAAACGAGCGTGTTGTCGTAGTCATTGGTTGTTGCTGGTCGGCTGTGGTTGTTGCTGTTGCATAGTGTTGCTGGCGTTGACAGGCGCGGCAAACGTTGCAGCTCGTCACAGCTGCAAGTGAAAGTCAAACATGAAACGCTTTTAGACTCCGGCACACACATTTACACTCGGCCAGGAGCGCACACATGAGCACACAAATTGCCAGCTATTTAGCGGGGCGAAGGGATGGGAGAAAGGGGAGAGATTCTCATGTGCATCGTTTCAGGGTCAACTGCTATTTACAGTCAATGTCAGCGCAAATTACACTGAAAAAACGTTACTGTGTTTTTTTATACCCGTTACTCGTAGAGTAAAAGGGTATATTGTATTCGTGCAAAAGTATGTAACAGGTAGAAGGAAGCTTTTCCGACCCTATAAAGTATATATATTCTTGATCAGGATCACTAGCCGAGTCGATCTAGCCATGTCTGTCTGTCCGTCTGCCTGTCTGTCCGTCTGTCTGTCTGTCCGTCTGTATGAACGCTGAGATCTTGGAAACTATAAAAGCTAGAAGATTGGCGTTTTGCATGCAGATTCTAGGAGTTCCTACGCAGCGCAAGTTTGTTTCAAAAAGGTGCCACGCCCCTTCTAACGCCCACAATCGCTTATATACGATTTTAAAAATTCCAATATTTCGGAAAAGTAAAAATGCAGTTCAAATCGGACCATTCGTTAAAAAGTTATGCGTGTTCAAAGTTTCTATCTCCATCTCCCTCGCACTCCCTTTACCTGAGTAACGGGTATCTGATTGTCGGGGCACCCGACTATAGCGTTCTCTCTTGTTTAAATTTAGTTTTCGTGGGTTAAATTCGCCACAAAAGGTTTTATAAGAACTTTAACAATTTTTTAATTGCTGTTGGAAACATCATTATGAATTTAAATGTAGATGACAAAACCATTACCATATAAACTATGAAATAGAAACCAATAGTGAAGGATAGTGAATATGGATAGTTCATTTAAAAATTTGCTATTATAAGTCTGTTTCAAAGTCGCTCAATTGAATCATTTTTCCAAGTGTACGCACGAGATGGTGTGCGTTCGTGAGGCTGGGCAAAGGATTTGCTAAAACAGCCAGTCAGTCAACAGTTTTGGGGGAAACGCCCACACATCCATTACCATCATCATTTTGGCCATTATCGTTATTATCAGCCACCAACGCTGCGCCGCGGAACGTGCATGGCATCGTCATAGGTCTTAATGCCGACACATAAAAATTGTTCGCACATCCAAAATTCAGCTGATCCGCTCCGAACTGCTCTCGTGTCGTGCCTTGCCATTTTGGCCTGGCTAACTCGACGATCTGATCTACGGGGGCCTGTCGAAAGTATTTGCTCAGGCAACAAACGCTGCGACTGTCTCGATTCTTTATGATTTTATTGTCATTGTTCTCTTTTCCCACTTTGGTTTTGTGGCGAAACAAAAGCCACAAGCTCCTGAAATTTCAATTAGCATTTGGCTGAATTGATCGTGTGTGGGCGTCTGGGACTTGAAGTCAAGATCGAATTTCATTCTGAGATGCGAACTTAAAGACCAGGTCAAGGTCGATCTGCTACTTATTTCAAGCCACCTTTAAGTGGGAATTCTACTTTAAGAATTTGTATGGAGGATGTTTTTAATACGCCACTTTGAGCTTTAATGTTAAAGAGGTGTCGTGACTACGCATAAATGATAGAGGAAATATTTAAAAATATTTCGAATGAAATGGGATTTAAAACTGATGGAACCCAGAAATGTAAAAACAAAGTATTTGTGAATTTCGCATTCGAAGAATTCCTATTCAATGTTTAAGAACGAATCTCAGAAAAACACAAAGTTTACCAAACATGTTTTATAGCATCACTTAACTTTTCTTTAAAAAAAAAACAACCGCGCATATTGTATAGCTATATTTTCTTTAAATTTATTTTACCCACAAAATTGCCATACATCAAGTTTGAGTTTTATTTTTGATCACGACGAATAACTGTTATTTTTCCACTTTTATTATAAAACTCAAGAAATAACAGTTATTCTTTACAAATCAGAAAATAACTTTTGAAATGCGATTTTTTCAATAAAACTCATAACAGTCACAGTCCCTGCATTAAACATTTCCAACGCGGAAATTAAAGAAAAACTATAAATGGCTTTAAACACAGAAAACTGAGAGCCTTTTTCAAACGTCTATCCCCATCGCAAAATTTCACAATAAATACCGCACACTTAACTGCCTGCCAAGTGTCTGAGTTTGAGCCGGCTTAAATAACAACAAGAAAGAACATGTCGACTATGGGATACCTCGTACTCCATTGACAAGCTATTATTAAATGTAATGTTAATTATTATATGTAATAAAATTCTTTTTACATATAAACTTCGTAAGATCCCGGTGCTTACACCGACGGAAGACTATTAGTGGTAATAAAGAGTATTATAGACATACATTGCCACAAATCTATTATACCCTTGCTTTCACCTTAAGCGGGTATGAAAAGTGGCCAGACGACCACTCGAAAAGGGCAAAGCCTTTACCTGGTAAAAAAAGAGAAAAGAAGATCTCAGAGGGAATCCGCAAAAGCAGCAGGTAAACAAAGGAGACAAGGCCAGCTTAAACAGGCTTCAAGGTTATAAATTACCACCTTAAAGTGTTTAAAGGAACTGCACAGATCCAATCTGCAGTTGCAGCTGTCTGCGCGAAGAACAAGTTTGAGGAGTGCCCGATACAAGACGCAACACAGAGCCAGAGGGTATGGGATACGGTGTACTGCGGGTGGGAAAGTGGAGTAGAAGTGCAGGTATACTGGCAAAACTTTGAAGGTCAAATTGCTTGAGCGAAGTCGACGACGATAACTACTCTGGTGTCTAAATAAAAGTGCTGTATAATGAAAATGACACAACCGAGCTGGTGGCGAACACGAAGTAAAAGTTTTTAGAACAATAAATATTACGCATACGCCGGGTGGAAAATAACTCAACTCGAAGTGAACTTTTCCTTTTACTTGGTCAACGGAAAAATTGCCAACCTACTCCCTTTGCCAACCCGCCAAATGAAATGTCCAAAAAGTTTGCTAAATGGTTGTTGTTAGGCCAAACTTTTGAACTGACTTTATAACAACTTTTTTGGTGGAACGGCAGGCATAGTTGGGTAAAGGGGTCAGTGTCGGGGAAAGGCATTTATGATGACCTCAAGGCTCGTCGCACGTGCTTCAATTGTTTTGCAAATAAATTGCAAGTTTCTTTTTTCTTCGCTGCTGTTTTGACTTATGGAAATATTTTGGGAAATTAATGTTGGGTAACCTGAAAACTTTGAACGCTGGTGATAGTTATGAAGGCAATGAACAGTTTTAAACTAATGTTAAAGAAATGAGGTACTAGTTTTTTGACGATACATTCTCTTTTGATTATACCGAATGTTAAAAATCTGGTATACCTTTAACAAAATTTTTGGCCTATTACAATTTTAGAAACGGACTAACCGTTTTATCCATCTTTATTTTTATACCCGTTACTCGTAGAGTAAAAGGGTATATTGTATTCGTGCAAAAGTATGTAACAGCTAGAAGGAAGCGTTTCCGACCCCATAAAGTATATATATTCTTGATCAGGATCACTAGCCGAGTCGATCTAGCCATGTCCGTCTGTCCGTCTGTCTGTCCGTCTGTCTGTCTGTCTGTATGAACGCTGAGATCTCGGAAACTATAAAAGCTAGAAGATTGGCATTTTGCATGCAGATTTTAGGAGTTCCTACGCAGCGCAAGTTTGTTTCAAAAAGGTGCCACGCCCCCTCTAACGCCCACAATCGCTTATATACGATTTTAAAAATTTCAATATTTCGGAAAAGTAAAAATGCAGTTTTATTGTGTTTATCAATACCTATCGAAATGTAGAAGAAATTTTTCAAATCGGACCATTCGTTAAAAAGTTATGCGTGTTCAAAGTTTCTATCTCCATCTCCCTCGCACTCCCTTTACCTGAGTAACGGGTATCTGATTGTCGGGGCACCCGACTATAGCGTTCTCTCTTGTTTAAAATTGTATCCATTATAAATCGGTTAATTTTAATTGGGATCGAGTTGCAAATTAATTCATTTTGAGTTTATTACAGTAAGTACCAGAATATATAAATTAAGGGGGAAGCTCCATATAAATTGTGTTAATTTGTATTTCCTGTTGGTAAATTAGCTTTTCCACGTGCTGTCAGCTTTCCTTGCTTTTCCCACCTCAATTGGGGAGTTAAGTGCATTGACTTTGCTTATGTCACCCTTTCAATCCGTCATATAGCAACCTCCTCTTGTTCTCCCGCTTTCTCCGCCGTTTCCCTTAGTATTTATATTTATTTTTATATTAATTATGCAATGTTTGAGCCACTTTAGGTGATTGTTTGCGCGTGAGTTCCCTTAGGGAAGACGAAGGAGGATTGGGAAATAAAAATGTCAAATTTAATTGATTTATGACCTGTGATTCATTATATCCGTTAAAATTGCACAAACGCTTTGTTTTCATTTTTGTTACATTTTGTTGTAGGTTTTATTTAACGTCAGAGATGTTGTGCTTCAGCTTTCGCTTTTTCTGTTATTGTATTTCCCCAAGTGTCAGTCACCGGAAATACAATACAATACATACAGTCACCGGAACAAGCATAAAGATGCCAATAAAAAAGGGCTTAGATATATCTAAATATTTTATTTTGTTCCCAAAATAAATCCTGAAAAAATACCTTGGCATCTATACTTAAGACCTTCTACTCCCTGGTTTTTAATGCTACAAAATCAATAGCATTCGTCACTTACCAAATATGTACCAATACAAGGCCTAAAAGTTCATTTTGGGTTTTTAGTTGATAGTTTTATAAAAAGGGTGCTGTGCAATCTAGTGGATTTCTTCGATTAGGCTTCCGCTCTTAACAGAGTCCTTTTGTACTTGCTTACTTACAACATTGTGCATTTAAATTTTTATTTCGTGTGGGTACTAACTAAATCGAATTCAAGTCTAAAAAGAAAAGCTTTAACATACAGAGGAGATTGGACTACTGGAAAATAAATCTACGGAAAATAATTTCAAACGATTTCAAGTTCGGGGGTGTTGAAAAAGAGTGGTATTAAATTTGGAACAAAAGTGGTGGAAGAAGCATCGAAAAGAAGGAGCGTGGCGGGACTTACTGCCAGGAGAAGCTGCCGGTGATGCCGTCCTTGAGCCGATCTCGCAGGGACCTCTGGCGACTGGGCCCCGATCCCGTCAGGGGCGGTAAATGGGCGTTCTCGCCGTCCTCCAGCACAGTGGCTATGTTCGAGGCGGAAGTGGAGATCGGCGCTCCGGCGTGCTCCATGATCGGCGGCTGGTGGTGGTGGTGAAAGTGCTGGTGGTTCGACTGCTGGTGGTGTGGCGATCCCGGTCCCGATCCGGATCCAGAGCCCGGCGCCCCTGCCGAAGGATCTCTGCTGTTCAGGGATCGGCGAAAGGAGCCGTGGCGTGGCGAGTTTTCGCGAGACATTAC
Organism: Drosophila lutescens; assembly: GCA_037075285.1. Taxonomy (NCBI): domain Eukaryota; kingdom Metazoa; phylum Arthropoda; class Insecta; order Diptera; family Drosophilidae; genus Drosophila; species Drosophila lutescens. The sequence continues at coordinate 89,024 of JBAMCF010000538.1, read as the reverse complement.
AGATCGATTTCGATTTTAAGCGGTTTGGTTTGGCGGTTAGTTATCGATAGAAATTTCGCATAAAACAATTAGAAGCATAAAACGATTAGTTCAAGTGGAGCCAATTATCTGAAGCTTTCTCTTTTTTTTTGCTTTTTGGTTTTGTTTTTAAGATGAAGAGAGAACGAGCGAGCGACTTGAACTTGCTTTGATATTTTGGTTTTTGTTTAACTTTGTTGCTTAGGTGGTGAGTTTATTGAGATTTAAATTGCACATAGAGCCAAAAAGTATTAACGGTGTGTAAAAGTTGGCTATTCGGAGGGGTTAGGCATGTACCAAAGAAAAATATCAAAAAAGAGTAGAGTTGATAAACAGTATAGAAAAACGATTCTCATACGACGAACACGTTGCATTTGATCGAAATAAAATATAGGATTGGCATACGCGACACTTAGAGGCAAACATTCGTTGGGATTTCCTTTTTTAGTCATGGAAAAGGTGCGGGTAATAAAAGCATAAATGTATGTCGGTGTATGTTTGATTGTATTAGTGTTGTATTACAAAGAAAGTAGTATATAGCATAGGATAACAGAGTTAGAAATATTAGAGATTTTGTACAGCTTAGGAAATTACACATAGAAGGTAGAAGAAATATGATTACGTTTGAATGAAAATATAGAGGTAAGAGCGCATATTTTATTTAAACAAAAAATTAACGCTTTGTAATGAAAGATATAAAACATATTTATATACGTATTAAAATGTATTTAAGTTATGTCGAAGACTTTAAGCGTGTTTTACAGGAGTAATATATGAGGGTAGTATAATTCGAACTGTTTTACAGTTGTATAAGAGCCGTATAAGAGTCATAAGCGATCACAAGCAGCATGCCTTCTATAGCTATAGTTATAGAATAATTCTTAAAGGAATCGGGAAGATAATAGTTTTGAAAAATGTGTAACAGTCTGACAAGTTCAGATAGGTGGTGGATAATGTTTCAACTTTTGGAGGAAGGAAAAAACGCACATTTCAGTTCGTGTGTCGTCGCCTTTCTGCGGGATTTCAGGAATCTGGACACGGATTGTGTGAGTGTTATCGGTGTCGGGTGATCCAATGGCTTGGGAAATCAGGAACTGGAAACTGATTTTTGATTGTTCGGGTAGGTAGAGTCTGTATTTACATATGTCTGGCTAGTTGGGTTGACTGCAGTCGGGTTAGCTATAGGTGGCATAGCAGATATTGGGCATAGCGTGCTCAGCCGATGCAGAAGCTGCATTTACTGCACATTCGAAGAAGGCACACAAACAGCAAGAGCGGATGTTCATTACTTTCATTACGGGTTGGAACGATCAAACAGTACATTTAGGTAGACATTTATATGGGGGGCAAGGCAATCAATATTTGATTTTGATATCGCTATTTAGTATTTAGTATTCAGTATTCAGTATTTGCTGGTTGTTCTTTTCTCGAGCTTGTTTAATATGTTTTATTCAGTGTTGTGGCTTTGCTGTCTTTGCTGCTAAGTGTTGCGCAAATATTAGCAGTTTATCTATGTGGCTAGAGGCGGACGATTACAGGTAGGTAGTACTGGATATGGGCTAGTTATGTGTCTGCTGTACGGGCATTGTTGCTTAATTAGCTTTAGCTATTCGTAATTTAATTAGCAATATGCATATTCGTTCTATTTGATATTTGTTCAGTGTGTTTCTGTGTTTGTATTCTTGTTCGTATTTGTTTGGTGCTTTTTGTTTTGAGTACTGGGTCTTTGTGGAGTGTTCGAGTTGGATTCGGATTATTGGTGTGCGCTATATGGTCGTATTAATAGCATTATCATTATATTTATATTTTTCATAAGTGGATTAGATATTGGGTATCTGATGGGCAACGAACCTGCAAAGAAAAACAATGAAAAGGGTTACTGTTGGATTTATCGATGATATTTTTTTATATTTTTGAATTTTGAATTAATAATATGCAATTGAATAAAATAAGTATAACCTAACTAAAAACATCTGATAGCGATGTTCAAAATCTTCATTAAAACGAGGACAAAACGCAAGAGAAAGAAACAAGAAGTGTCACCAAATCAATTAGTTTCTATTTGTTATATAAGTTTGAAAGTGGCGTTGCTGTAAATTTTAATAAAGTAAAGTGTGCTAAAATAATGAACGTGGTCACAATCACAATAAAAATAAACGTTATTTTTCAAATATTTAATAACTTAATCTACATGAACTTCAACTTTTTGACTAACAAGTGCAGTTTGCAGCACTATAGCTTGATTGCAAAAAGGACGCGTACAAATAGAGAACATCAAAAATGCATATAAAATAAAATCAAAATTCCTGCAAGGACATTCAGCCATCCGATACAGCAACAACATCGACTTCCACAGGGCAGAAAAAAAAGTCTTCATAAATGTTTTCTTGTCGATTGGCAAAATGCATTTTGCCCCATGAAATTCCGCAAAATAAACGCACTCAATGCCATTCCGAAATGGGCATGTTCCAAAAACCCGCTTGCGCCATCAACGATGATTTCCCCCACTTTCCGTTTACTTTTCGTTTGAATTGTAACAGGATATGCCGTTGAAAAGAAGCAGAGGGAAAACCCTTAAAATCCCCTAAGCCTGCACGTGCCTATAGACCCAATGTCAAATTGCATTGGAGTGTGTCGGCTCTCAAAATATGCAGAAGCCGCCAAATGAATTATGCATCAAGACGGGTGCAGTGCCAAGGAGCTTTCCTCCCACATTATACATTCGAAAATGTTAAACGAATTCAAAATCGCAGTGATGTCGTTTGGCGAAAACCCAAACAACTTGACATTTGATGTGGAAAATTTGAAATTTGAAATCAAATAAATGATGATATGTATATAAATGTAAAAAATACTGATTTGCGAATATTAATATGAGTTTTCCATAAATAAAAACAACCGAAATCGATGAGTTACAATGTGCATACATGCACAGAAAATAAAGTTTCATCATTAAGAAAACATAAATGTCGTAGATTACACAATGTTACGGCTCTACGGCAATTTAATATTTAATGTATTGCCGGGCAGATAGCGCTTCTTGGTTTTGATGTCCTTTGGCTGTAATTACGCCAACATCAACGTCAGTGCCCACGCTACATATAGAGCTTTGGCTTAAACGCAGCCACATGGCCTAGAGCCGAGCTCAACTAAAACGGACTGAGCAGCAGCAGTCCTGCATAAAGGCACTGCATCTGTCTGCACTCGCACACCCGCTCATTATGATTATTATGAGTAGTTTCTCTCTTTGGGCCGGCATTCAAGCCAAGTCTGTTGCTTTGCCCTTCGACGAAATGCCCACCCTTGCCCCCTTTTTTTCCGTGTGTCCTCAAATATAGCTTTCAGTTGGATGCCGCCAGAAAAAGTGAGCGGAGTGAAAAGGGCGTGTGGGAAATGGGCGGGGTGGCAGTGCCATACAATGAACAGCGAGACACGTTTAATAATCGTACTTGAAGCTTGGTCCAAAAAAGACACTGTGGTGAGAACTATTTATAAAAAGTGTTAAAATAAAACAATTTAGTCTCACATACTTTAGACTATTTCAATTCCATTAAAGAATTACGCAGTTTGAAAATCAAGAAAGTAAAAAGCCTACTGAACTTCCACCACAGAAAGAGATTCCATTCTCATTACAGATTTCTGATAACAAGATTGGGAGTTGTTTCGAGTTTTTAATTTCGCTCCCCAAGTATGCAACATATTTTTAATTAAAAATTATTTCATTCACATCGTTCATTCATTATTTTTACTTCAAGGTATGTCAAATTTCTAAATTTGTTAAACCCAGTAAACGGTAGAGTGTGAACTCAAACTGCAGCTCTACGTTTAATTCCAAATATTTCCATGCACTGTGGTGTCCTACTACTCCTATGGGTTCCTGAGTAGAGTGCGTAGGTAAGAGCGAGAAGCACGGAAAAACATACATATCCATTTCCCCGGCAGGACGGGCACACTTTTTAATACGTGTGTGGGTGTGGAATGAGTAATGACTGCCTTCAGCCAGAGCATTTCAACAGTTGAGCATTTCAGCAGTTCAGCATTGGCAACGCGTTCCAATGTCCTTACACAGACAGTCGTTCGTTCATTCTGAAGGCTATGCACTTAGGCGAGGTCATAAATACGCGACGCAGGGGGAAGGCAGCGAAGGGAGGGGCCAGGACGAAAGGGAGAGTGCTAAAATGTTATGTAAAGTGTGTTGGCCAGCTTTAGGCCAAAGGCTTCAACTGCGGACAGCACATCCTTTGACTTACTATCACTGATAAAAATCAAGGAACGTGGAAGACATTAGGAAACCAATTTAAATTTTGTTTGTCTTTCTTTCAACAGATTTTTAAATGGAATAAGCTATAATCCTCTAAAATTGGTATGGGATTTATACTAATTTATATTTATATGAAGACAATGCAATTGAAATATAAATATTTTAATATCCGAGCCAAATAAAACTATTTTTTTTGGTTGAGAAAGATTATTTTTTTTAAAACCATGTTTTCCCAGTGCCTTTCCCATAAAAAAAGGACATTTGCATAGTGAACCGCGTGCAGCTTCCGCAAACGCATCCGCTGGCGCCCGGCTGACTTCCTCTTCCGCTGTTTCGGTGCCTCGGCATTCATTCATAATTGCAGGATGCATTTTGTTTTAGTTCTTTTGGCACCACCCCATCGGGCCCTTCCTCCTTGGCCGGGCAAACATCAGGGATATCCTTGAGTTGGCACTGAAAAAATATTTGCACTTTCCAGTTCTTTTATTCCTTGGTGTGCTCTGCTCTGCCACTTGTCGTCCTTTCACGAGTTCCCAATGCACAAATGTTCCTATCTTATTGGCCCTAATTGACCTCGCGGGCAGGAAAGGGGGGGCCCTTAATTTAGTTACTCTTGGTCCAGTGTATGCGAGTGTCCAGCAAATGCAAATTGCATTCACATATTTTAAACGGCCTTCGGGCCACCCGGGCGCATACGTAATGGAATTGACAGCGCGGAAAATCGGAAACTCTGGTGCTCTGCTGCACAAACTAAACTAGCGACCCAGTGCCAGTGTCTATGTGTGCTTGATTTGCAGGGCTCCGGCTTCCCGCAAATGTAATTTATGCCTATAATGGAGTCCTGCCTCCGCCATGTGGCTTTTGTTTCCCATTTGCAGGCAAAATGGCCTAAGTGACACATGGACGGGGGCGACCAAGCAGTTAATGCTCGGTGATTGGCTCCATTGAGCCCCGAAACAAAGTTTTAGTATTTACCCTGCAGTCCTCGAATGCGTGCACTGTCCCTTGGCTATGTCATGTCCAAAACTTTAATTACTCCTTGAATGCTGAGCAAGCACGCAATACATTCGAAGGACCAAAAGATCAAAGAGGCAAACTATATATAAAATCTAACTCTTAAGAAAGGAAGTCTACAAAAACACCGCATTACCATGTTTTAATTTAGTTCTTAACTATCTTAAAGTTTAATAGAATTTTGCGGTATTTGCAGAAATGCACATCCTGTCCAAAGTATACGTTCTTATTCTTTTTTTCTTTTTCTCTTCTTTTTAATAGAAGCGTTTTATTTAACTACGTTTCTTTTTTCAATTAACCACTTAACACGAAGATTTTAAAACATAGCTTATTTACAATTTCTAGGCCTTATATAGTTATTTCATCCGCTTGCTGTCAGTGCTGTCCACTTAATAGATAGCCATAGTTTTTCCAGAGCAAAAACCCCAATATTTTTCAGGCTTCCAGCTAAAACAGTTTTCCAATGAAATGCTTCTCGAGGAAGGAGGATGGGCGGCGAAGGTCTAAAAAATGACAGAAATTACATCGACACGAGCAGGAATGTTTTGGTTGTGGTTCTCATGACAAAGTCAATTGCCCAGCGGTTGAGGAAAAACACGACCGGAATTCGGCCCAATTAAGTTGTCACACAGCGAGAAAAGAGTAGGTGATAATAATCAAAATGTTTACCATTTAACTAGGTCAATAGTTGGCCAAATGGGAGGAATCATGTTTGGGGGATTACCAATCGCGTTGCGGAATTTAAGGGCTTAGCGCATTATTTTCCACTGCGGCAGGACCCTCGAGCTACCTGGCTGACGGATTTTAAGGCCAAAGAGAAGGCAAACAATGTGCTGCAGGATAATGGAGCAGTCCCCTCAGCCTGCCCGGCCTCCTCGGCCACTTCACTTGCATTAATGCCAGCCTTGCCACAAACCCGAACAAAGAAATAAAGCACTGACATTGACAGACTTGGCTAATGTTGACATGACTCTCTCAAGATCTCTCGAGCTTCGCAGTTCGCATTTGCATTTGCAGTTTCATCTGCATCTCTGGGTTTGTCAACTGCATATTCCCCCCGTCTGTAATTGCAATTTGCACAGAACGAGGGGGATTTAGGGCATTGTTTGGGCCATGCACAAATGGATTAAGCAATAACAAAAGCGCATTACAAGTGGATTTAATTGCAGGCTTAGTTTGCAACTCTGCTCAGCAAATTACTTATACGCAGTGTTTGCCCTGTGGTTATGTGTCTACCTGCGGGCGAGTGTTTGCCCAGGCAGCGAGCAGGTTACTTAGTTACTTAGTTATGCACTGCCAGCTAGGGGAATTACCCATGAGTGTCATGGTATCATGGGTATAAGAAACATTTCAAGGTAAAACAACCAAGGCCAGTGGTCAAAATCCCTTTAATACGTTCTACTTCTTCGATTTGTTAAACCTATCGTAGAAATACCAACAAGACCGAAAACCAGCTTCAATTGATGCTTTTAGGATAATCACGATAAGGTTGCGAGCCAAAATAAGTGGGTTTACCTGGCAGATATCAGGATAATCATAAGCAATTACTTCTAAGCTGGCCCCAATTAGAGCCAAGTTCTGTTCGGGTAATTAGCTTTCAGGCAGCTGTCAACTTATAGCTAAGCATTTCTGCCAACACGTACGCTTACTGGACCCTGAGCGCCCGTAGAGTCGAACATTTATCAACGTTTTAATTAACATACGCGGCAGGCACTAAAAAATAAAATTTCAGCTGGAACGTAAAATATTACGACGGGGATGCCTCAACATTGTGGCGGAATAAGGATGGGGCGAAGAATTTTACTGAGCAAGCAAGGGACACGTGCTGCGCAATTAAAGCGACAACGATGAGAATTAAAGGTGCGATCCGCGAATGGGTTCCACAATGGGTCAACGCATTACGGCTGAACCCGAATATGAAGAAAAAAGGAAACCCAGAATTTATATTTCATGTGACGTACACAGAAAAAAATGTATGAAATTGGGAAGATTTTAAAATAAGAAATGTAAAGGTTTAAGGTTTGTATAAAATACATTTTAAGATGTGTCATTCTAAAGGTATTTAACTCCTTTGAAGTTTACGACAGGTAACTTGTTGATCATATAGAAATTAATTTTAATACCTCCCGATTTATAAATCTATTAAAGCTTATGTACTCTCTTTCGTGTGCTAATAGAATAGGTATTTCAGTGATAGAGGGGTTCGAACAAGGCAATGCTAACGAGAAGTGAAAGTCGTGCGGGCTCTGCGGTTTCTGATGTGTCTTTCCCGAAAACTTTCAACCAATTTCGGAATTTCTCAGAACTTATGAGCCATTGGCACGCGAAGGGAAGCCACAAAAGAAGCCAAGAAACATGAGCCTCGCACAGAAGCACACACACAAACTATCCACCAGGAACGTTTCCGCCTTGGAAAAACTTTAGCTTCCTCTCCTTTTTTACTGAATGAAAATGGCGCAGCCAGCGAAAAGCTGTGTTCTCTCCCACGCTTTCCATATTTCCCTCTCGCTCTGGCTATCGGTCTTGCTCGCTCCTGCAGGGAAAATATGAAAAATGCTGGAAAAACAAAACCTTGTCAAGGACAAAGAACGCGACACGGCCAGAAAACAGCTGAGCTGCTGTTTGTTGTTGTTTGTGCTCTCTTTCTCGCTCTCTCAAACCCCTCCCCCCCTTTTTTGTACTAAAATTAAATGTAAGGCCCTGCGCATGTTGTTAACTTAACAGCTTTTCCCTAGGCTGTTAACAGCTCTGAGTTTTCCGCTGCTGTTCCTGCTAGCCTGCCCATTTCCTGAGAATTGATTATCGGCTTTTGCCGTCGACAAACTACAATGCAAGAAGGGTACAAGGTCCTGCATGTGCTAGGAACTTTTTAGTGAATTTATAATGTTAATAGCCGTACGAAACTTGCCTACAGTGGACCATTTATTTAAAACTGTCATAACAACCTACAGAAAAAATGTATACAGCCTTACAACATTTTATTGGACTATTTGCATTGACTTTTTAAATTAAGTCCAGTTAATCAACCTAATATTTATGTTCAAGGAGTTCTCAGCAATATACTTTAAATTTAAAATTTGCAGTTTTGCGTCCTTTGAATCTTAAATCATATGCATTCTTGATCAGGATGACGAGACTAGTCGGTATTGCACTCTCCGTCAGTCCGTTTGAACGTTGTGATCTCTGAAACTAAGCTTCTCATCTGGGATTTGGTCTTGTTTATAACTAACCATCTGCATGCTAAAAATGTTTCAAATCAGACAATTTATTAAAAAGGTGTAAGCAGAGTGTAAAAAAGACAACATGAGTTTTTCGGCTCGACGTGGGATTGAACTCACACTTGTGGCTATAAACTTGAATAACATATACATGCACGCACGCGTTAGACCCCTAGGCTACCAATAAAGGAAATTTTTTTCGATTTAAGACAATATTTTCTAAGGCTTAAACAAAAATTTCTAAAAAGTCTATAAGAAGGGAAACTGATCAAATAAGGTTACATTTTTTATTTTTTAGAAAAATATTTCAAAAAACAGACACATTTTTTCTGAATGTTAGAAAAATTATTATTTATATTTATATTTCTATTTTGTATAAATATTTATAATTTTGACGGCGATTTTTTTTTTGTTTTTAGAAAAGTTTAGTCTTTTTTTTCTAAAATCAATGGCGATTTTAACCCTCAAATAAAAAAAGGAAGATTAGAAAAAATCACCTTATAATTTAAAAAAAAAGGAGTTTTCTGCATTTCAGAAAAAAAATTCTAAATAATTCGTTTAATAGAGAATTTTTTCTGAAGTTTAGAAAATGTTTCCTCTTTATAGAATACATTTCTAAAGCACAGTAAACTTTTCTTTTTTCTATATTTAAGAAAAATAATTTTTTGAGTGTATATGATAGTCGGGGCCAGTGGCGGATCTAAGATTTGGTTGTGGGGTGTGATATCAGAACAATTTTGTTGTTGCGTTCTTTTTGAATACCAAAATTTCATTCATTTTTCGCCCGAGTGGGGGGTGATATATAACCCATATCACTTTCCTCTAGCGTTCTCTCTTGCAGAGGGTAAGGTCAGAGGTTGTAACGAAGTGAAGGACCCTATAAAGTATATATATTCTTGATCAGGATCATTAGGGGAGTCGATGTAACTATGTCCGTCTATCTGTATGTTTTAATACCTTTTGCGAGCTCAGCTTTAAAGCTAGAGATCTAAAACTTTCACAGTCGTCCTAAAATATATGTATGTAATATGAACCTTATATCCTATAACTCAGGGTAAAAGCGCGTGCCGATCGGATGTATATATTCTAAAGCTCCCATAAGAACAATAGGGTGAAATCGGTTAAAATTTGATGTTTTTCTTTCCAAATCCTTTTTTAATTAGGGTGAAAGCTGGTGCCGATCGGATGCCTATATCCTATAGCTCTCATAGGAACAATAGGGTGAAATATTATTTCATGTTTTGTATTTATGCCATTCTAGTCACATTTTCAAATCTGCCAGGGTATTACACCTTCGGCTTGCCGAAGTTAGCTTGAGATCTCGTTTTTATACCCGTTACTCGTAGAGTAAAAGGGTATATTGTATTCGTGCAAAAGTATGTAACAGCTAGAAGGAAGCGTTTCCGACCCCATAAAGTATATATATTCTTGATCAGGATCACTAGCCGAGTCGATCTAGCAATGTCCGTCTGTCCGTCTGTCTGTCCGTCTGTCTGTCTGTCTGTATGAACGCTGAGATCTCGGAAACTATAAAAGCTAGAAGATTGGCGTTTTGCATGCAGATTCTAGGAGTTCCTACGCAGCGCAAATTTGTTTCAAAAGGGTGCCACGCCCCCTCTAACGCCCACAATCGCTTATATACGATTTTAAAAATTTCAATATTTCGGAAAAGTAAAAATGCAGTTTTATTGTGTTTATCGAAATGTAGAAGAAATTTTTCAAATCGGACCATTCGTTAAAAAGTTATGCGTGTTCAAAGTTTCTATCTCCATCTCCCTCGCACTCCCTTTACCTGAGTAACGGGTATCTGATTGTCGGGGCACCCGACTATAGCGTTCTCTCTTGTTGTTTTACTGTTCGTTCTAAGCAAGAAAGTTAAGCATTATAATTTGGTGGAATTTTAGAGGAAGTCAGGCACATAAAGGAGTTGTGAAATCGTCGTGGCAGGAGCATAATTTCCCCTACACACAATGTCAACAAACTTTTTATTAGCTTTGACATTTTGGCCAAATTTAATGGGCGCTCGCAAAAGCTAATTTTGTCATAGTATATAGTAGCAAACTTCTGGTAGGCTTTATCGTCAACTTTTGGGTCTAGCATTTCAGGACGGGAAAAACCTCAAGCAAATCAAATCAAGTCAAAAGGGCTTGACTATATAATTTGGGAGAGCTATAGTAAGCCATAAAATGTATTTATGATGTGAAAAACTTTTAACCCTCTGCTTCATTAAAGGAGAAAGGAATTATAGAAATGGTACAATGTTGGCAACAATAATAAAATAATAAAAACGACAAACACCAAAGAGGAAGACACATTTGACTCGAAGTTATTTTCATTTCCACATTGTCATTTTCTTTTCCCATCAAAGCTCGAACTATTAAACTATAGACATTCCGTAATTTCTACAGTAAGTGCAAATCTGTTGACGTTGCAAATGGCTTTCAATTTCATTTAATGTGCAACAGAAAACCACAAGCAAACACGAAAAGCACTGAACTGCAATTTGAATGTTTCGCTTTGATCATCGCAATACTTTATATACATCAATTCATTTGAAATGACATCTTAATGCAATGCGAAACGGAAAGAGATTTGAATGGAGCTGAGCCGAGAGGCTAAAGAAATGCGAAAATGTAATGGAATACATTTGCAATCGCTTTCCTTAAAAGCCTGAAACATAGTAGTGGACGTAATTTTGCCATTCGACAACTTAAGAACAATTTTTTTTTCAAATTTGTTCACCCTTGCAGAGGGTATAATGATTTCAGTCTTTCATTTTTTTCACTCTTTCTTTTCACTCTTTTCTTTTCACTTGATACAAAAACCGCAAACATTTTTTAAAACTATACTCAAGGCTTATTCCACGTGAAACGTGACAGGCCCGTTTGGGTCAAATCTCAGAATCAATCGAAACTTTTTTTTTCGATAGAGGAATGAAATATAAGGATGGGTTTTTGTTTTTTTTTTTTTAACTCTTACCGTTTATTTAAAAAAAATTTTTTTTTTACTTAGCTCCGATTTTTCAGTTGTGCATCACTTGAGACTCGTTTGAGTTATTTTAATATTTGGTATGCAACTTTGTGTGATATCTTAATATCTTTCAGATAAATATTTTTAAAAATTTTTAAATTTAAAATTAAGTATTTTTTAAGGGAATTTTAAATTTAAAAAATTCTGTACGCCGGAATACACGCGATTTCCGAAAAAATAATTATCCTTATTTTGCTTCAACAATTCTTCACGAAGTGGTAAAATAAAATTTTTGTAATTGCAAGGGATACTAGTAAAGACAACGATTTTAGTTTAGCAACTTTGCATCAAGCAACAACAGCGCAGCGTGTAAGAAGAGAACAGCAATACGAGCACGGGAGAGCAGGAATAGTGCTTTCCCTTTCCCTTAAAAAATACTTAATTTTAAATTTAAAAATTTTTAAAAATATTTATCTGAAAGATATTAAGATATCCCACAAAGTTGCATACCAAATATTAAAATAACTCAAACGAGTCTCAAGTGATGCACAACTGAAAAATCGGAGCTAATTAAAAAAAAAAATTTTTTTTAAATAAACGGTAAGAGTTAAAAAAAAAAAAACAAAAACCCATCCTTATATTTCATTCCTCCATCGAAAAAAAAAGTTTCGATTGATTCTGAGATTTGACCCAAACGGGCCTGTCACGTTTCACGTGGAATAAGCCTCAAGTAAACCTGAATGTAACATTTTATAACAAGTCTATACAAAATAGATTCCGTTCTTCTTAAAAACAATATGTTTTAAAAAGTGTTAAAAAAATTAAACTTACAAATCGTATAGCTGGAATAGGAACTATCAGTATTATAAAGATATACAAATCTGACGAAATCGAACAATACTTGGGAAACCAGTTTGGTTTATCTTAAAATATTTATTTTGTTAATCCTGTATTGAGAGTTAAGAAAAAGAAAGTGGAAGGAAAATTATATTTGTTTTGTTTTATGTTTTTTTCTAAACGTTTCAGTGCTTTCTTTTCGCCACAGTTATAAATGACAGTTTTTGCCAAAGTGGTACTAGGTAAAATGCGGTGCCAATGTAATGGCTACAACTGAAATGACACTCGAGCAAAAGTTCTCCATCTCCTCCACACTCCCCTCCAAACCGGTCTAAATGATGATAGCTGACCAGAAAATGGCAAAATACTTCAAGCTGAAGTCCTTCAGCAGTGGGAGCAGCAGCAAGAACAATGGGCAGGACGAAAGACAGAAAGCAATAAGCAGGGAAACAAATGAAACGACGAAAACGCAGGCAGCGAAAATGTGTCCTGGAAATTACGGTGACTTTGTCTTCGTCGTGGGTGGTCAACAAAGCCGCTCACAAAAACCACGTTTTGGGTGTAAAAATTCCTCCCTTTCAGGTAAATAATATGCAAAACATGGTTTTAAAAAATATATAATATTACAGAATATTTGTTCTGAAAACCCCATAAACAAAATCCTGGCTATGCCCCGACTATCAGATACCCGTTTCTTAGCTAAAGGGAGTGCGAGGGAGATGGAGATCGGGCATAACTTTTTAAAGAATGGTCCGATTTGAAACATTTTTTCTACATTTCGATAGGTATAAATAAACACAAGAAAATTGCATTTATACTTTTCCGAAATCTTTAAAAATGTGGGCGTCAGACACATTTTAAAATCGTTTGTGGGCGATTGAGGGCGAGTGTGGGCATTAAAGGGGGCGTGGCGCTCGGCTGAAATGAACTTGCGCTGCGTAGGAAGCTCAAGAATATATATATGTAGAATATAACGGGTATAAAAATCGACGTCACCCTAATTGAAGACAGCCTTCATTTTCTGGTAAAGAACATCTCCCTGATTAAGAAATGGGCACTTAAAATTTGTTGTATGGTGTCAATTTTTTTTTAAGTGTAAAAAAGTTTTTGGCACTTTTTTATTTTCTATCTTTTGTTCTGGGAAGCCAATTTTGGTCATCTTAGACTTATTATACAGGAAATAGAATGCCCTTTAACTTTTTTATACACAGTATTCCAGAATTCCAGTCATTAGTTTAGAAGCTACACCGCGTCAAAGTTAAAAAAGTTGAAAAAAATGCAAAAGCTCTGCCATAAATGGCTTCGTTAAAAATACACGCCTAGAAACCGAAATTAGTTTTATAACTTATGCTGGTAGATGGTACTTTGACAAAAAAAATGAGGCTAATGGGCATAAGAATCCACCAGAAAATGAATTTTATAAGAATACTAGCTATACCCGGAGCGACTTTGTTCGCTTAAAATTAGCTTGGAGTACGGTTGTCAGGACTTTATGTTTTCTTATTAGCGCGTTTTTTGAAAACCTTTGTGTAAAACCCTTTTTAGAAGATCCTTCAGGGGCGAGAATCAGAAGGCTACTGGCAGAGCTATATAATAAATGAATGTGATCTATGTAAAAGTAGTGAATTTGTATACTTTCTATCAGTTACAATACTATCAATGCAATTTTAATTTGCGCACAAATGTACACTTGTTTGTAAATTGTTTCAAATTTGTTGTTTTGAATGAAACGAAAACATTTGTACACACACGAAAAGATTGGCATCTCATACAAAAATAGCGAAGTAACTTATTATTTTCCGATTCCACATTTGATTGATAATTATTAATTTTAAGCTCGACAAATTTTGCATTGGCTGAAAGGAAATTAATGATTTTATTTGTATTTAAGCACATTATCTACTTTCAAGTAGAAACATACACACAAATTGTGTGTATGTGTTGTATTGTACATGTATTGTACATATAAGCAAATCAAAACATATCCAAATATACAAATGTACATACGTATTTGGTCAAAAGTTCGAATCTTAAGATTAATAATTAAATTGGAAACATTTTGTCTTTGCTTACAGAATTTGTAGGAATTTTTTATTTTCTTCCTTGGTGGAAATAAAATAAGGCTCTTACTTCTGCTACAAAATGAAAAATATTTATTTAAAAATAAAACCTAAGCTTTTGATCCACAGGACTGACTATTGATCGAAAATCATATTGATCGGAACAGCAGCTTAAGTTTTTAAAATCCAAAACAAATTTTAACTTAAATTGCCCCTTTCCCCTCCCTATCACACACAGCACTACCCCTCCCCCTCGTCAGTTTCCTTGGGTGTTGCTCTCTCGGCCGTCGCTCTCTTGGCATCCGCTCTCTGGGTTTCGCTCTCTCGGCAGGCTCCCACAAAATGCAACGCAATAACTTCAAAAATCTAAATAAATTCGTTAAAAATACTTAAAAAAATGTTAAAAACTTGAAAAATAAAACTTAAGCACTTGGGCCATAGAATAACTAATGATCCAAAAATCATCTTGATCGGAGCAGCGGTTTAGATTTTTAAAATCGAAAAGTTAATTTTAAATGTAGCCCCCAAATTATGGGGGATATCGAAATTTCTTTTAGATTTCTAATTAGGCCTTTTCAAGACCTAAAATTCTGCACAATCCAAATTTCGAAATTCCAACCACTTTAGAAGTTAAGCTTAAGTACATCTAATTCTTTTTTGCTCTAAATATGGATGTTGGAGCTGTTTGGGGCCACTGGGGGGACATGTCGGATCTTAGTGGGCGCCTACGCCCCCAATGAAATACTGTGCACAAATTTGGCTGCTGTAGCTCTTAAGGTTTGGGCTGTGGTCGTATCCCCTTAAAAATCGGTCTTTCATTTTATAATCTTTAGAGATTTTAAGTTTGGGACAACGGTGATTTTTTGGTCATTTACAGCTGTTAACTGAGACAACAGGGCTTTAAAAGAGCTCTAACAGGACTGTAATACCGGGTTTCCCGGCTTAAAATCGATATAAAATCGAACTTTTGGTTGTTAATTAAGTTGATGGTCTTGATAGTTTTCCTAAAGTTGTATTTTTAAGTAGAAGGTATAAAACTTATTTCAGTATTTAAGCGTGTATTTTTAAGCGAGAATTTTATACTACAGTTTTAGCATATTTTTCAACTTTTTTAACTTTGACGAGGTGTAGCTTCTAAACTGATTACTGGTACTCAACGACATGTTTTTAAAAGTTAAAGGATATTCTATTACCAGTAAAATGAGTTATCTATGACCGAAATCGGGTTATCAGAACTCGAGATAGAAAATAAAAAAAAGGGCCAAAAGCGTTTTTTACACTTAAAAAAAAATGACACCATACAAAAAATATGAAATGCCCATTTATTAATCAGGAAGATACACTTTAACAGAAAACCTAGGTTGTCTTCAATTAGGGTGACGTCGATTTTTTTTGTAAACTGGTGTTACAGGCAAACTGACTATAGGTTTTTTAGCTAATCCAAACATTTGATATTTCACATTATAATGGCTCGTAGTATAATTTCTTTCGTTACCTCCTTTTTTACTTCGACTGATAATAATCGTTGGGAATATCCAATTCTATATACCACACAAATTGTCTCAGTCTGAGAAACCTTTGGATACCATTTCTCTTTCAACAATAAGATATTCAATCCGGGGCCTCGACAAGATGATATTGCCCATTTCAGGTCACAAAGGTGGCAAGAAAAAGAGGCAGGCGAGAACGGGCGAAAACGAGATTCCGAGAGGAAAGTGGGAGTGGCAGGCAGCGAACGGGCAAAAAGCGGCACAAAAAGTGAAAATAACGAGCAACTGCGTGGGCGTTAGCACAAAAGAAAGAAAGAGCAATAAAACGACGGAGAAAGGGCCGAAAAGAAATTAACAAAGTTGGGGCACAAAACAAAACGCAAAATGCCAAGTGTGCGGTTATTAAATTTTGCAAGCAATTGACTTGACCAGAAGAAAATGGGAGGTGGCGATGGGTGAGTGGGCGCCGATAATCGATAAATGTTGTGGAAAATGTAGCGCTGGGAAATTGCTACACATGTTGCAGCTGATGGGGCGAAATTAACTAAAATTGAACAGACGTTGCGATTCAGGTTTCAATGGCAGTCGATTGGTGGAGGTCAGGCACAGAAACAGATGGCACAAACGTCAGTCATGGTTTTATGAGGTTTAAAAAATAGCTATTAATAGCTATTGTAAAATTAAAAAAAGACAAGATTTGTTGATAGATATTTTATATTTATATTTGTGAAAATTTGCACTCTGTATACTTAAGGGAGAGATACATATAGAAAAAAAATTCAATTCTTTTTTTATTATTTAAATTGGTAAAATAACTCTTTTAGAATGTGTCATGAAAGTTTCGAACTATTTTGGAACTTATACCAGGATGACGGCACCCACCTTCCTTGTACTTATTTCATTACTTTGAATGCGTTTTTCTCGAAACCATTTTTTCCTCAGCTGCGGATCGTGTATCTCAAAAAGTAATGTTTCGATCATCATGCTGTTTTTACAGAAATGTTTGTAATGAAATTGCCGATTATCTGAACCTACTTTATGTCAACCAACAAAAAAAAATATGAAAAATTGTTTTTGACTTTGAAAGAGTGCCACAACCAGAGTTTTTGAGATATTCTATGTAAGTTAGGTTCAGACAGTTTCTACATTATTAACAAAATTCTTCCATACAAATCGGATCTACACAGCGACCTGTGGACGATCCGCAGCTGGCCTACTTTTTAATATAGTCTGACAAAAAAATGCCATTTGAATAATACAAAATAAATAAAAATTGGTTAAAATTAAATAAGAACAATGTAATCAACATGCCAAGTTACGAAATCCCAGCACAATACCTTATTGAAAAAATCACGAAAAACATGAAAAAATTGCAGTTCTATATGTATCTCGCCTCTTAAGCAATATTATTGGATCACTTAATAAACTGTTCTTCCGCCTGAAAACTATTCTCGAAAACTTGACTTAGCCTTAATTAAAGCAAATTAGGGAGTAAAAACCAAAAATTGAAAGGATTTTTATTCCACTTACATTGCTTCGACTGGTTGTTGACTGTCGATTAGCTGATTTCTGAGTGGTTCTTCTTCGTATGCGTAATACTTTTAGGTAGTAACTTTCTCGTAATTGACACCGAAACAGCTTTTGGGTTGATCCCAATTGACTAAGCACACAAACGATAGATCGAAATCGGGGTGTAGCTTTTATATTATTTTTTTAGCTGCTATTTTTACTTTTTTAGCTGCTGTTGCTGTTAGTCGCACACACACACATGAGCACTCTCTCACGCACACGCACACATTCACCGAGATTTATGTAACACACAGCTGAGGGACCGAAAAAACCTTACGAATTGGCCAAAAATACAAAACCGTCTCTCTTTGATTTGTGTTTTTAGGCTTTACGGGTTGCCATTTTAGGTGTTGAGGGAACCACAGGTTTCTGTCCTTTGTTTGCTTCGATTTTTGTAATCTTTTTAATTCTCTGTTTTGATTTATATTTGTTGGCCTTTCTGATATAATCGGCAAGGGTTTCTGGTTGCCCAAACTTGCACGCTCAACTGTCCACGATGTACTGTGCTAACGGTATTTACGTCGCTCCAGCCAACAGGGCCGAAATACATGGCCAAGAGAGAGCGAAGGAACTGGCATTCACTCTCTCTTTATCTCTCTTGGTGGCCACTTTTTTAGTCCGTTGCTTTTAACAGAACTGGTGCTTTTCTATTATTATATCCATTAAAAATATTGAACCTCAAAGTATTGTCTTGAAGTTCACTTTTTATTTGAGTCGGGCATCTATTGCATTTTTATATATTTAGTAAAAAGTATTATATTATACCTACCATTATTTTATTTCGAATACATTTAAGAAAGTTATAAACAAATATTTTTAGTACTGACAGTAAATAATTTTATACTTTAGGTTCGAAACCCCCATTTCCGTTTCCTATGGACAGCATCTGTTAAAATGTATTGCCTACTGTTAGGGGCGCGTGTTATACCCGAACGGCCCTCTGTAAACTTCAAAACTTACGAATTATTGTTGTTGCTGTCAAACTTTCACTATCACGATTCTATAGGTATGCACCATAAATTTAAGGCTCTCTCTTTTTGCCCCTACTCCGTGAACTTGCCCACGGCGCAGGCGTAGTGAGATGGGCTTTTATTCTCGTTTGTGGTGGATGGCAGGCCTTTCTGGCCACTTGGGGGCTTGTTTTCGGTTTTCAATGTTAAGTGCGTAGGAGACGCCACGAGTGAGAGTGATAGAGAGGTGGGAAAGGGACAGGGAGAGGAACAGAAAGCGCGAGCGGACCAGGGAGCAACGGGGCGAATGCGCAACGCCAGCGATAACGACAGCTGAAAACGACAACAGAGAGACAGACAGACGAGAAGAGGGAGTTTGGAGGCTCCAGAGGTGTGTAGAGCAAAGCGTTGACCACCTGGCTATTTTCACGTTGACAAATTTGGCTATATGTCATTTCTAATCAGGGTATGCAACCTGGGTAATAATTACAAGATTACAAGATACCTTTAAGATAATAATTCGTAAAACTGGTGATTCTGTTGCAATACATATTTATAGAAAACCAGAGAAAAGGTTTCTTGGTCAGTGCTTAGACCAAAGCGAACAATTTATATTTTACAGAGAAAAACAAGAGAGAACGCTATAGTCGGGTGCCCCGACAATCAGATACCCGTTACTCAGGTAAAGGGAGTGCGAGGGAGATGGAGATAGAAACTTTGAACACGCATAACTTTTTAACGAATGGTCCGATTTCAAAAATTTCGATACATTTCGATAGGTATTGATAAACACAATAAAACTGCATCGAAATATTGAAATTTTTAAAATCGTATATAAGCGATTGTGGGCGTTAGAGGAGGCGTGGCACCTTTTTGAAACAAACTTGCGCTGCGTAGGAACTCCTAGAATCTGCATGCAAAATGCCAATCTTCTAGCTTTTATAGTTTCCGAGATCTCAGCGTCCATACAGACAGACAGACGGACGGACAGTCGGACAGACAGACGGACATGGCTAGATCGACTCGGCTAGTGATCCTGATCAAGAATATATATACTTTATGGGGTCGGAAACGCTTCCTTCTAGCTGTTACATACTTTTGCACGAATACAATATACCCTTTTACTCTACGAGTAACGGGTATAATTAGGGCAATTCGCCGTTGGATTTAGAAAAGGTCAAAACGAAAAGGTCGAAAAAAATCGCCCTAAATATTAAAAAGATATAAAAATTAACCCCAAAAAGATTTTTTATGGTCACCTGCCTTGAATTTATGGCAAATTTGTCGTGAAAATAGAACATTTTTCTCAGTTCAAGGGCGAAATTTTTTTTTAGGGCGATTTTCTAAAATGTAGAAAATTATTTTTATGAGTGTATTACTATTCAATGACCCAAAAAATAAAGCAACAAAATACATGCAAACAAATAAAATAGTTTTGCTACGAGATTAATTGAGACGTTACTTTTAATTTGCCAAATGAATAAAACAACAAAATACATGAAAGTTTCGTAAATAGGTTTTCTACTTTTTAAATTGTTAAATACTATTCAATGGCCCAAAAAATAAAACAACACAATGCCTGACAAATTCAGAAAATAGTAAAGTTCTATTTTTCTATGTTGATTTTACATAGTTTTTTTTGTGTGTAGGCTCTGAACTTTGGGTGTCGACCCTGACCCTTAGAGACCCAATGCAATGCTGAACATTTAGTTTTGGGTTATTATTGCTGGTTGATTGTTTCCAATTTTTGTCAGCTTTTTTCCAAATTTAAATTTCTCAAAGGCTTTCAGTCCAGCAAGCGTGAAAATATCTTTTTTTCAGGGACCTGAGCTAATTAAACTCGGCCAGGCACTTAATGTTTCTGGGCGAGCAAACGCCGCATTTAAGGACTTTTAAGCCATTTAATTTCTAATTTCTCCAGATATTTGATTTATCTGATTGAAGCCTTACAAAAAATGATCTTTAGGGAAGTGTTTTAGCATCTTCCGAGGTAAATGAGAGACAACGGCTGATATCTAACTTTCTAAAAAGCTGCGGTTGTTTATTTGCTATGCCCTCAAGTACTGATTTCAATATAGCGCTTTTAAATGTTCCAGATAAAAAGAGCGAATCGAAACGAATACCCACACTCAGAAAAAAACACTGTGCTAAAATCAAGCAAAATCAGTATTGATTTAAATCAGTCTGCAGAGCGAGTGGTCGCGGGTTCAAACTGAGGTTGGGGTAAGAGTTTTCCTAACTATCACTTAAATCATTACTAAAAGTTGTTTCTGAATATAAATTGCGTTAAAAATATGTTTATATATATATTAAGTAAAACATTATAAGTACAATATTAAGAATTATGCATTCTTAAATTAAGTACAAAATTACTTAAAATAAGTACAAAAGTACTGAAGTTAAGAATTATGCATTCTTAAATTAAGAATTTTTGAATAAACTTATTTAAACTGTTTATTTTTATACCCTTGCAGAGGGTATTATAATTTTGGTCAGAAGTTTGTAACGCAGTGAAGGAGACGTTTCCGACCCCATAAAGTATATATATTCTTGATCAGGATCAATAGGGGAATCGATATAGCCATGTCCGTCTGTCCGTCTGACCGTCTGACCGTCTGTCCGTCTGTTTCAATACCATTTGCGAGCTCAGTTTAAAATCTAGCGACTTAAAACTTTTACAGTCATCCTAAAACATGTGTACGCAGATCAAGTTTGAAAATCGACCCGATCGGACGTCTCTATTCTATAGCTCCCATAGGAACAATCGGATATAACTTTCATAAAATGAAGACATTTCTCTCAGTGTAGGAGCTATTGACAAGAATCTTTCCAAATCGTATTTTTTTTTTGCATACCTTGATCAGGGTAAAAGCGCGTGCGTTAGCTTCCGTCCTCGTTTTAATAAAAATGTATTATTTCAAGTACAAATATGTCTAGATTTGGTACAATTTAATTCTTAATTTTAGACAGAATCCTTCTTAAAACGTACTAAAATCAATTATTTTCGGTCTTAAAAATTCGTTCTTGAAAGCAGTATTTTGTTCTCAAGATCAGAATTTCGTTGCTTGGCTCACTTTTGACACTCAAAATGCTAGATTCAAGCACGAAATACTTGATTTTTTCCCTGAGTGCATGTCTTCTTCATCATATTAATTGTTAGGAGACAGTATGTAGGGACGATAAGGCTCAAAATTATCTTTATCGTTCAAAAATTTTCAATGTTGACTTCTACAGAAGTTCATCAAATTATTTGTAATTAAGGATCATTGCTTCTACAGAATGGCACAATATCCGAAAACCTACCATATAATTCGGTTCTGATGAATTCAAGAATCTTCCGCATCCATTCGAAAATTCGCTTTATGATGTCCCAAGTAGTCCGCGAGAAGCTGGGCAACAAGAGCTACAATCAATCGGAAGCCTTAAAGTGCATCGAATTCTAAGTTGTACTATGTGTATGATCTTCTTTAAATTTCAAATTAAACTAAAAACTACTTTCGTACTAGTATTTGTAAATCCCATAACCATCGCTCTCCCTTTAGCTGAGTAACGGGTATTTGATAGTGATGTCTTCGTATAAAGCGTTCTCTCTTGCTTTTAATTTAAAGTATTGAACTCAACATTTGGAGATGATTTTAATATAACAAGTATGTTTGTAAGTAAGTTATATGGGTAATGCTTATTTAGCAGGGTACAATACGTACGATCTTATCTGGTGCTCCTCTTAAAAGAGGTTTAACGCTGCTCCACAACGTAGGTCAGAACTCGCCCGTAAGTATGCAGATAATTTCGTTTGGCGCTTACGTTTCCCATCCACTCGTGCGTATACACAACACACTTTTCGCTTAAAAGTGTGCGGAAAAAGGAAAAGACCTGCACACTCACGCTGACATTACACACACCACCAAGCGAACAAACAAACATTAAAACATTCAGACATTTTGTGTCAATCTGTCAGTCACTCATTCAGTCCTTCCTTCACTTTTTAACGCTTTTAAAGGTTGCCCGCTGTCGATACACAGGAATCGATAAGGGCTAACGGAGGCGAGAGTTTTATTCTATATATATAGAGTATATCTATTTGTACACATGTCCAATTATACATGACGAAAAACTTTAAATTTACATTGGTTTTCCTTTTAAAGAAATGGTTTGTATTTCATCTTAAAGGTATAATATAAAATACAATAATATAATAATAGATCCGATAATTACAAAATAATTATGTTTTGTTACATATTGTATATATTTTTTTTTTGTAAACTCTAGGTAACCTCTTTATGATGAGAACATTAAATTCTTATCACTCTTTCAAGGTTACACAAACTAAGATGTGTTTTGGTTTGTGTAGCCCTCTATATTTCTTCCTGCTGGCGATGAGTTCTGCTTATCAATGGTCACATAGGAAATACAATACAAAAAGGATACAATGAATATAAGGATGTGCCGCTGCTCAACAATGGAAAACCGGAATGGGGAGCGTTAGGAACAGAGGCAGGAACATACACACAAATACATATGTGTCTGTTATGCGAGGAGTGTTATGCGCTGTTAACGCGCGTTAAACGTAAATCAATAAACGCACAAAACGGAAATTTTGAACACCTGTAAGAGATAATTGACGCGAAATTAAATTATATGTTGCCACAGCGTGTGACAATAATGTCGATTTCATTAAACATACATATACATTACCCTATTATTATGTCCGCTTGAATTGGAATGGAATTTCACTTGGATAATAAAACTGCATATCGTTTCGACATGCGATCTTTCCCACCAAACTATACGAAATAGCTCCTGGTATGTTAACCTACACAGAGAAAAAAAACCGTTCTCTACGTTCTTGATTTCAGTATTTCCGTGCTCAAAAGTGAGCCAAGAACGATTTTACTAAAACCCAGAACGAGTATTCTTGATTTGAGAGTACTTTTTTGAAAATAACTATTCTCGATTTCAGTAAAAGTCTTCTTGCTTTCAACAAGAAAAATTCTCGTACTTGTTTCCGAGTTTAGGCGCTCTTGGTTCCAAGAGTAAATCGTTTTCGGTTTTAATAATGGCTCTCTTACCAAGAAGAAAGTACTCTTGTTTTCAAGAACAGAATTCTTGGATTCGAGCATAGGCGGTCTTGATTTCAAGAGTAGGCGTTCTCGTTTTCAAGATTAGGCGCTCTCGATTTTAGTAATATAGTCCCTACCGAGACGAAATTCTTCTTGATTTCAAGAGCGATTATTCTTGATTTCTTTATATAGTGTGCTTGATTTTAAGAATACGTTCTTCTCGATTTTAACGGCTAAAACTTAAAAAAATTTGTAAAATTATTTAACAAATCACAGAATCTTTTGATTTTCGACCTAGACTTGCAAAATCTGTAATCCAACGCTTTGGGCAGAAACAAATTCTCCTAAAAGTTAAAAAAATTTAAAGATACGGGATCAAAAATTAGCTGGTCTTATTCAGAACGAAATGGGCTAACAATGTTGTGTGGAAACTATTCGCACACCACACACTTATAGACCAATCAAGTTAAAATATGCTACTTATCACATTTAAGAACAATCTTAGCATATTAAACTAGGCTATTAAGCACGTCATTCGTCCCATTTTCATTTGGAATAATTTTTTTTCTCATTAGAGTGCTTACTGA
Source organism: Drosophila lutescens (assembly GCA_037075285.1). Taxonomy (NCBI): domain Eukaryota; kingdom Metazoa; phylum Arthropoda; class Insecta; order Diptera; family Drosophilidae; genus Drosophila; species Drosophila lutescens. Next base: position 64,990 of record JBAMCF010000538.1, on the reverse strand, counting down.
CTAGTTATCATTACTATTAAATTCAATTTGTGTGCTTCCAACGGAGTACCGATTCTTACAGCACCCACCTAAGAACTAAGGCTGAGCAAAGTGGCAGTAATGATATATGGGAGGACCACCTGTGCCAATGGATACTGCTAGTTCCGGTGTAGTCCCTGTCCCTGTAGTCCCTGTATCTGAAAGTCAGGCTTCAGAGCCGGCTGAATCAACTAATTCGGTTCAGGCTGCTGCTGGGAGGCGTAAAAATCTCTCAGCTGTACCCAGAGATACAGTAGGTGCCGCTTCTGGCTCTCAGCTGAGTGAGGTTCAGACTGCTGCTGGGGGGCGTAAGAAACTCTCAGTTGTTCCACATAGGAAGCAACTATTTGTTTCAAGATTTACGCCTGATACCACATCTGAGGATGTTTTGGAATTTATTCGTGAAAAATTCCCATCCGAGGATATTGCGGTTGAACAATTTCGTTTTTCATACGCCCGTAGGATATCGTCTTTCAAAATTTTTGCTCCGCCTGATGTGTTTAAAGAACTGCTTTCTGAAAGCTTCTGGCTTAATGATGATCTGGTTATAAAAGAATTTGTTCCTAATAAACCGAGAACAAATAACAGGCCTTCCACGGTGCCAAAAAACTGAAAAGTTTATTCTTGGCTTACCAAAATGTTAGAGGACTTAACATGAAGCTACCCAAGCTTTATGCTGACTCCTCGGCATTTACGGACGATATCTTAGCTTTTACAGAAACTTGGCTGAAACCAGAGATAACAGACTCTGAAATTCTTGCAAATAATTTTAATACCTACAGAACTGATCGCCTTCCCCGTAGGGGGGGCGGCGTTCTAATTGCCGTTACTTCTACCCTAAATTCTGAGAGAATTAACTCTCATGTCCCTAGTGACATTGAATTTGTTTGTGTGAAAGTTACCCTCCAATCCTTATCTATCTTTATTACATGTTCCTATATTCCCCCTGGCTCTGACCTTAAAATTTATGAGCAACATCTATCTGCTATTAAATCTATTCTATCCTTTTTTTCCAATAGAGACCTTTTCATTGTTTTGGGTGACTTTAATCTCCCTGATATATCTTGGTCCCCCCCTTCTGACTCACTTGTCGCTTTACCTTTATCCACCCATGATTTTGTGGATGGCCTTTTAGAATTATCGTTACAGCAAGTTAGCTTTATACAAAATTCATTAAATAGACAATTAGATCTTGTGTTTGTTTCAGAGCCGTCTGAAGTCACAGTATCTAGAATTGACGCTCTTGTGGTACCAGAAGACCGATACCACCCAACTATGGAATTGACAATTTGCCTCCCCTACCTTGATACCACCTCTCCTTTAGTTTCTCCAACTAAAATGAGATGCTTTCGGAAATGTGACTATAATAAACTTAACGTAATGATTTCGCAGTACGATTGGACAGATCTTTATAACTGTATGGACATCGAAAGTGCCACTGAACTGTTCTATAGCGTTCTAAACACTTTTTTTAATGAATGTGTTCCTAATAGGCTTCCTCCAAAGCCGAACAGGCCCCCTTGGTTTACAAATGCGCTTCAACGACTTAAAAATCTTAAATCAAACACTTATAAAAAGTATAAAAAATCGGGTAAGCCATCCGATTTTTCGAAATATGTGGTGGCTCGATCTGATTTTAATGTTCTTAACAGTCATTGCTATTCCATGTATTTAAATCGTTGTAAATTTGAATTTACAAATGATCCGAAGCAGTTTTATAACTTTGTCAACGCAAAGCGTAAGTCATCAGCTTTGCCTTCATCGGTTCGATTTAACTCAATGGAGGCATCGACTGACTCTGAAATTGCAGATTTATTTTCCGACTTTTTCCAAACTACTTATAGCTCTTCTTCATGGTCAGAATCAAACTACCGTAATCCCTTAAATAGGGCAAACTGTATTTTTTCACCTATAATTACCGAAAGTTCTCTCTTAAGAGATTTAACAACAACAACGCCAACTTATTCTCCCGGTCCTGATGGACTCCCCGGGTGTGTGCTTAAGTTTTGTGCCTCAACCATTTGTAAACCGATTCTTAAACTTTTTCATTTGTCTATTTCATCATCAGTTTTTCCAACTATCTGGAAGGACTCTTTCATTATTCCACTCCACAAAAAGGGTGCGAAGGTGGATGCCCAGAATTATAGAGGTATTTCTAAATTGTCGGCAATTCCAAAAGCCTTTGAACGTATTATCACTTCTCATTTGCAACATTTATGTTCCTCGCTAATATCACCGTGTCAGCATGGTTTCGTTAAGCGAAGATCGACTACCACCAACCTACTTGAATTGTCATCTATTGTAATTAATGGATTTAACAATAAAATGCAGACCGACGTTATATATACAGATTTCAGTAAAGCCTTTGACTCCGTTAACCACTCTCTTCTTTTATTCAAACTAGACTTGCTTGGGTTTCCATGTAATCTTTTAACTTGGATTTCAAGTTATTTGAATGGGAGGACTCAGAGGGTTATATTTAAGAACGCTGTTTCTAAAATGATCCGCGTGACATCTGGAGTGCCCCAGGGTAGTCATCTAGGCCCTTTGCTGTTTACTTTGTTTATTAACGATCTTCCCTCTATCATAACAAATTCTCGCGTACTAATGTATGCTGATGATGTTAAGCTTTGTTTGACATACAATAATATTGAGTCTGGTTTCGGCTTACAATCAGACATTGATAACTTTCAAGTATGGTGTGAGTATAACCTCTTAAATTTGAACTGCCTGAAATGTAACGTAATGACCTTTCATAGGGGTACTCCTACGTTTATAAGTTATTTGCTTCAGAACTTGCCACTTGACCGTATATATTCAGTAAATGATTTAGGCGTTCTTCTGGACCCGAAGCTTAAATTTGACTGCCACATAATGCTGACTGTCAACAAAGCTATGAGTGTTTTTGGGTTTATAAAGCGTTGGTCAAAAGAATTTGACGACCCTTATATAACCAAATTACTATTTACCTCCCTTGTCCGACCTATATTGGAATATTGTTCTTCGGTTTGGAGCCCACAATACCAAGTGCACATTGACCGTATAGAGTCGGTACAAAAAAATTTCTTCTTTTTGCTCTTCGTAGTTTGAACTGGGATCAAAACGTAATGGGCTACCTTCCTATGTTCTGAGGCTTCTGAGGGTGGAAGCATTTTTTTTAAGAATGAATGATTTAAACAATAATCTTCAACATTAAATAAAAAATTCGATCAAAAAATGTATAAAACTAGGCCTAAAAATTAGATTAAAGTTTTACCAGGACACCGGCCACACTATAAAAATTTTCTTTTTGCATTCCTGGCGTATCAAAAACTCATTATACGTAATCAATTTAGTTACCCAGTTATATAACGGTAATTAAAGAATAAAATTTTGGATCGTCAAGAATCAAGTTAATTTTTAAGGATTTATTTTCAGTAAAATACAATTTAAAGCACGTTAATGACGTAATATACTAAATTACCCAAAGATATTCGTTTTTTGCGGTGGTTATCTGTTTTGAAGATATTATCAAACATAACCAAAGACCCACAAAATTTTTCATTTAAATTTTAAGGACTTTGTTGCTTGCACGAAATAAGATGCGACATGTAAAAAGCGACTTTTTTTAAATTTGTTCGATTTAAGTATTATCTAACAGAATAAAAAAACAATAAAATGGTTTAATGTAATTTAATATAACACTGAATAAGGCTGCAAAGAAATTTTGTTGATATCTATTTTACTTTATGAGTAATACGACTTTTAAGTTTTATTTTAGCTCTGCACGAAATAAGCTGCGAGCCACTGTATATAAATTAAATAATACAAATTGTATAATATTTATATATAATTTCGAGTTTCGCCAAGCGAACAGCTTCTCCCTGAACACAATACCTAAACCGATTGGCGGAATCGCCTGCTTGGTCTTTGTCTATGAATTCTAGACACTCATAGTTCACTCCAACGCCTAAAAATATACATATTTAAAGCATTATTTCATATTATTTTTTAAAACAGAACATTCTAAAAGCATAAATAGGGAACTAAAACTAAAAGAAAATGCAAACACTTACATAGAAACTTAGCACGTGTTGTGCAAATTTTCACAAACTAACGCTGCTGCATAAGGACACATATTTATACATAGATGCATTTAGCGTGACGTGCCTTTTTTCCACAATACATGTGCATATGTACATGTTCAACGTAGGTATGTATGTATGTAAAACATAGTTCACGATATCAATAGCTGTCATCGGCCACATCAGCTGTGCTTCGGTATCGACAGGGTGGCCAGATCGGGCGGAGATAAGAAAGACAGAGGCAAGAAAACTGGAAGGAAAACACAGAGAGTTGAACTACAGAAGAGATCACATCGGGAGAATATAGCTAAGAGGAAATTAAAGTCGTCGCCGTGGAATTAAGTCCGAGTACAAGAAGTTGGTACGCCGGGGGGTCCATCGTCAATCCAGTTGAACTCAAGTCGTCAAGAGCTAATAAATTCCGTTGCTCTAAGTGTCGTTGCTCTAAGTTCTGTTCCTCGAAGTCGTTTTGTAACCAACTACCATTTATTTATCATTATTCCATACAAATATCATATGTACTATTTGTAAGCTGTGTAATTTCAGTATATAATATTATTTAGTATATTCAGTGCAATCTAGTATTAATCGATTTAGTTTTTAAGGAAATTGTAAATAATGTTGGACGGGCACACTATCCAAGGGACGCCGATCGAGAAGATCGAAAACGTGACAAAAATAAAATATTTAAAAAAATATAAAACCTACGAGTTTACAAATCAGGTGTGGGGTTTGCCCAAGTGTTACGCGATGTTACCATACAGCGATGTTATTAAGATGTCCAAAGACGAGCTGCTGGAACTGCTTTCCGAGAAGAACATAACGTTCGGGGCCGATGCAACAATTCACCAACTCCGTGCGGCGTTGAACCGTGCATGGAATCTAGAGGCTATCATCGAGGACAATGAGAATGCAGAGATCGAGAGTCATGATGAGGAGCAGGATTCCCCGAACACACCGAAGCTTGCAAACCACATGCTATCGCTGATCGGGGGTGAGGAATTGCAAATGGCCGACGCTGTGACGCCGTTCTCGGAACCTTCTGGAAGTTCGCAGCAAACAGTTTTAAACATGTCGAGGCAGGAACCAGTTGAGCAGAACATTCGCGCAATTGCTCAGGAAACATTGGCAATCAACCAGATGATGCAACTGTACACCGCCAGAAAGAAGCTAGCCGAACTGAAATTGAAAGTCGCCGAATTGGAAGGCATGACTACACCGAATTCTTCCGTACATCAAGTCGATCTAAGGGATGTTGAGGCCATGATCCCGGAGTTCTCTGGAGATGACAACTTGTCAGTCCAAGTTTGGATCCATGAATTGGAAAAAGCTGCCGATATCCATAAACTAAGCGTTACACAATGCCTATCTATTGGCACCCGTCTTCTCCGAGGATCAGCTAGGCAATACATGCTGTACGAGAAGGTGTCTTCCTGGCCAGAAATGAGCGCCATGCTTACTCAAGTCTTTGGAAACAGAATGTCAAACCAGGAAATTGCTAAACAACTGCAAAAACGCACAATTGGGAAGTCCGAAACCTTGATGCAGTATTTTATCACGATGCGCAATATTGCCCAGCAAGGGAACTTTGATGAAGTAGACGTCGTAAAGTACATCGTCGATGGACTGGAGGACCACAGTGGGCGCGCTGCTCCACTCTACTACTGTATCACGTTGGATGAACTACGCCAAAAGCTAATGCGATTCCAGTCTGTACGTCCGGAGCCCAATCGTAAGCCCGTCACCATGATCCCTCGCCCAGGAGCCGTAATTCCGAAGGATATTAGGTGTTACAACTGCCGACAAATGGGGCATACCGCCAAGGACTGCAAGAAGCCGAAAAGACCGGACAACGGATGCTTCATCTGTTTCGAAGTGGGCCATACGCACCGCCAGTGTCCCAAGCGCACCGTGGGCTTCACCTTGCCAGAAGCTGAAGAAACCATGGATGACAAACCGTTTATTCAGTTAGTAAGTTTAAGATTAAGTAGTTTAGCAGGATGCACTGTTATTAAAGATGTTTTCGCTTTATTAGATACCGGAAGCCCAATAAGCTTTTTGGGAAAGTCATATTACCCATATTTAAATGAAGATCATCAGCTAAAGAAAAGCCCCTTTCGCGGAATTGGTGGCACATCAATACCCACGTACGGAAAAGTACCTTGTTCAATTTTGTTCGAGAAAAAGTATTATGATTTAGAAGTCTACGTTATTCCCGATCTCATCCTACCTACAGCGCTCCTTCTTGGCAGAGACGCCCTTAAGTTACTCAATATAAAACTTGTTGTGAAAAGAAATCATGAAAGAAATGAATCAAATTTAATTTCAATAAACAATCGTATTGCTTTCGTTAATGAATCATTCTGTGCATCCTTGCTAGGCGATATAAATAATAGATTAATTTTAGATAAAACACAACCTTTTAAATTAAGTACTGGTTCTGTAAATCCAAATGCTCCCTTGATTCCTGATAATTCCCTCGCTGATTGGCTTTTTGATATGAAAAGCATTTGTGGAGCTATGTCGAATGACCTTGATAATGTAAATATAGGCCTTGATTTTGGTGTTTCTTCGGCCGAGAAATGTAGTGGTATCATCAAACATTATTTGGATAATATACCTAATACGTACGGGTCGCCTAAATGTTTAATGAGCATACGATTAACAGATTCTACACCGTTTCATAGTGCACCAAGAAGATTATCATACTTAGAGAGAGACGTTGTTTATAAAACCGTTGCCGAGTTGCTAGCTAGTAATATTATTAGACCTAGTCAATCCCCTTATGCATCTCCCATCGTCCTTGTCAAGAAAAAGAATGGAGAAATCCGCATGTGTATTGATTACCGAGCGTTAAATAAATTGACAGTTAGAGATAACTTTCCGTCCCCATTGATAGAAGATTGCTTAGAATATCTCGAAGGCAAAAAGGTTTTTTCAGTTGTAGATTTAAAGAGTGGATTCCACCAAATCGGTATGGACCCCGAGTCCGTGAAATACACTGCATTCATAACACCCGACGGGCACTATGAGTATTTGCGTATGCCATTCGGCCTAAAAAATGGACCTGCCGTGTTTCAGCGATTCATTTCCAACGTACTTCATGAAATGATACGTAATCGTCAGGTTTATGTCTATATGGATGATATCATCCTAGCGACTTGTACAGTAGAAGAACACCTTGTTTTGCTTTCCAAATTATTAGACCGTCTAAATGAGAACCGTCTTGAAATTAATTGCAAGAAAAGTGTATTTCTAAAAAAGCGAATTGATTATTTAGGATACAACGTCTGTATGAATGGTATTCTTCCGAACGAGACACACCTAAAGGCCATTCGTGAATACCCTGAACCTCTGAATTGTAAATCTCTACATTCTTGTCTAGGCCTTTTCTCATACTTCCGTAAGTTTGTTCCGTCATTTTCACGTATTGCTAAGCCACTGTCCGATCTGCTTAAAAGTGGAGGTCCGTTCCCGATGGGAAAACTTGAAGAGGAAGCTTTTACTAGTTTAAAGAAAGCATTGTCAAGTCCGCCCGTTCTTTCCTTATTCAACCCTCATAGTGAAACCGAACTTCATACCGATGCGAGCTCTCACGGGTTTGGAGCCGTGTTGATGCAACGCCAAGATGATGGCAAGTTACATCCAGTCTTTTTCTATTCTCGTAAAGCAACAGCCGCTGAATCTCGTTATCATAGCTTTGAGCTTGAGACCCTTGCGATAATATATTCTCTCCGACGTTTCCGTGTGTATTTAGAGCACAAACCGTTCCGTATAGTTACCGATTGTAATTCCCTTGTTCAGACGTTAAGTAAGAAATCAATAAATCCTCGTATTGCGCGATGGTCTTTAGAATTGGAAAACTATAACTACTCTATTGTACATAGACCTGGTTCTAGTATGACGCACGTTGATGCCTTGAGTCGACAACCCGAATTGTTAGATCCCGTGGTAGATGAAATTTGCGATCCATGTGTACTTTCAACTAAGCCGAAATCTTTTCATGATATTGTTAAAGAACCGATACAGCCGTATGATTCCTTGAGCCCGATAGATCCGTGTGAATCCGTTAGCCAAATGAACCCGGTAGACCCGCGTAAGACAGTTAGATCCTTGAGTCCGTACGATAATGATAAACCGTTAGCACCGTGTGATTCCTTAAACCAGTTAGATCCCGTTAGTCGTCCCGTGTTAGCTGTCCCCGATAGTTCCATAGACCCTTGTGAATCGCATCAACCGTTTTCCCCGTGTGATGAAAATATCGATACCGTTGTAAATGTAGTGGGGGCTACTCCGGGGGATATAGATTTACTTTTACAAACCGAGCAGATTAGGGATCCGGAAATTGTCAAACTCCGTGATAAATTAGAAAGAGAAGCCGTTAGTTGTTTTGAACTTGTTGACGGAATAATTTACAGAAAGAATGATGCCGGAAGATTATGTTTGTATGCCCCAACTCAAATGGAAGAACAGTTGATCAGATTAAGCCATGAAAAGTTAGGTCATCTTGGTGTCGATAAGTGTGTCAATGACCTGAAAGACAAGTATTGGTTTCCATTGTTGAGGACCAAGGTTGAATCCTTTATTCGCAATTGTTTGCCGTGCATCCTTCATTCAGTACCTAAAAGTATCCATGACCGTACCCTTCATAGTATTCCTAAAGCCCCAATTCCGTTTGATACCCTTCACATCGACCATTTGGGGCCGTTGCCTTGCATCAATTCGAAAAGAAAACATCTGTTGGTCACTATCGATGCTTTTACCAAGTTCGTGAAATTGTACCCGGTTAATTCTACCAGTACCAAAGAAGTTAATTGCAGTCTTTCGAAATACTTTGAGTATTATAGCCGTCCGCGACGAATTATTTCGGATCGTGGTACCTGTTTTACATCATTTGAGTTTTCTAGTTTCCTAAGTGAACGCAATATAGAACACGTTAAAGTTGCTACCGCTGCTCCTCAGGCAAATGGTCAGGTAGAACGCATAAACCGAGTGTTAACCCCGATGTTAGGAAAACTATCTGAGCCGTTGAACCAATCCGATTGGTACAAGTTAGTCAACCGAGTTGAATTTGCAATTAATAATTCCGTTCAGAAGAGTACCGGAAAGACTCCTAGTATTTTGCTTTTTGGTAGCAACCAGCGAGGACCCGTTGTAGACGAATTATCCGAGTACATTGAGGAGAAGTTTAGCCTTTTTAACCCGTGTGATATTACCTCTGAAAGGATAAAAGCTAGCGAGAATATTAAACGATCACAAGAGCAAAATGAGTTTCGATATGCTTTGAAACATAAGGCACCCCTACGTTATAAGGTTGATGATTTTGTAGCTATCCGAAATGTTGACGTTACTCCAGGATCTTGTAAGAAATTCTCACCGAAATACCGTGGTCCTTATAAAATCAACCGTGTGTTCCCGAATGATAGATACGAAGTCACTGACATAGAGGATTGCCAGCTCACCCAGCTTCCTTACAAGGGCATTCTTGAAGCCGCCAGACTTAAACCTTGGGTGCAATCGTGTACAAAAATCGTTAATCTGTGTAGTTGATTATGTAGTTAGTAAATATGTAAAGATCGAGGTCGATCTAGAGTCAGGATTGGCCGAATGTAAGCTGTGTAATTTCAGTATATAATATTATTTAGTATATTCAGTGCAATCTAGTATTAATCGATTTAGTTTTTAAGGAAATTGTAAATAATGTTGGACGGGCACACTATCCAAGGGACGCCGATCGAGAAGATCGAAAACGTGACAAAAATAAAATATTTAAAAAAATATAAAACCTACGAGTTTACATATTAAATAAACCAGGCCCAGTGCCTTACATTTGGGGGCTCGATCCGGTCAACTCGTTGGACACGCCGATTACAAGCTCATCAGCTAAATCGAAAAGTTGTGAAATTGAGGCGTCACAACGTCGTCAGAAAACAGTGAATACGAAAGTATGAGTGAAGAGGAAATAGAAAAAGGGAGACAGAGAATTTATGCTTTAACGCGATTGCAAAAAAAACGCAACGAGTCAGACGAGCGAGAAGTGAAAATTGAGCAAAGAGAAAAGGAACATCGAAATATAAATCTATCCGAAATGAACAACGAAAGTCTTGAGAAAATAATTCAGCTCCTTACGCTGAAAATTAATGCAGACGAAATTGCAGAAAGAGATCGAAATATTCCAACAATTTCAGTGGAAAACTTCGCAAACATTGTTCCAGACTTTGACGGAGAGAGTATTCCTATGGAACAGTGGTTCAACAATTTTGAACAAAATGCTGACGCGTATGGACTAAGTGATCAGCAAAAATATGTACAAGCACGAGGAAAGATGGTAAAGCTGGCCAAGCTGTTCCTGGAGTCGGAAGTCATTAATTCGTTCGAACAGCTAAAAAATGTGCTAATGGGAGAGTTCAAGCGCACAATGCGAAGCGCCGATCTACATGCCAAACTAGCAAAAAGGAAGAAGAAGAACGACGAGAGTTTTCAGGAGTACATATTAATAATGAAAAATATAGCTTCACAGGGCTCAATTGATGGAGAGTCCCTCATTGCGTACATTGTGGATGGTTTGGATATACCAAGTGAGTTCAAGTTTAACTTGTACAGCTGTAAGGAGTTTCATGAGCTAAAAGAAAAGTTCGAAATATACCAACGCAAGTGTCAATCGAACAACCAAGTCAAGCAGCACAGTGGTGTCAAAAAAAACATGTCCACTGCAACCAGCCGCACCAGTCGTTGCTTTAATTGTGGATCAGCGGACCACCTGAGGAAGGACTGCAAGACGGACACCAAATGCTTTAAATGTGATGGTATTGGACATATTTCTAAGGACTGTCCACAGGTGACCAGATCTGTGCAAGTGATCAAATCCTCAAAGCGCTTAAAGGGGATCAGACTGAACGGATTGGACATACAGTGTCTTGTAGACACAGGAGCGGACGTATCAATTGTTTGCTACTCAGTGTTTAAAAAGATGCTCGACGTAGAGTTGGAAAAAAGTTACGCCGTGCTGCGAGGTCTAGGAAACATTCAGACAAAGCCGCTGGGTACCTTCATCGGCATCGTAGACGTCGATGGACTGGTTGTTAAGCAAAAATTTGTTGTAGTTCCGGATAACCATATCGAAGACGAAGCTCTGCTAGGTTTTGACTTTGCATCCAAGTTTCGGGTCATCTTGGATGAAAATGGATTCACATTCACCAAGGTGTCAGCGCAGCCAGAGAGCGCTGGAGGATAATATTAACGTCTCCCCACAGTTTAAGCCGCTCATCCAGTCGATGGTCGACAAGTACAAGCCGATTGAACCCCCAGTTGGGTGTCCTGTTCAATTAAAGATCGTACCTGATGAGCAGATAAAGCCTTTCCGTCACCAACCGAGTCGATACTCACCAGTAGAAGCAGACGCCGTAAGACAACAAGTGGAAAAATGGCTCGCGGAGGGCGTAATACGGAAGTCTACGTCAAACTTCGCAAGTCGAGTGGTCGTCGTAAGGAAGAAGGATGGCACAAACAGAATTTGCATTGATTTCCGTCAGCTAAACAGGATGGTACTCAGAGACAGCTTCCCTGTTCCACTAATGGATGATGTTCTAGAAAAGCTGCAAACGGCAAAGGTGTTCACAGTCATGGATCTGGAAAATAGTTTCTTACATGTACCGATTGAAGAGTCCAGTCGCCGCTACACTGCATTCATAACAAAAGAGGGCCTTTTTGAATTCTGCAAAGCTCCATTCGGATTTTGCAATTCACCCGCGGTGTTTAACCGTTTTGTCAACTGCGTTTTCCAAGATCTAATTCAAGATGACGTAATGCAGATCTACGTTGATGATATAATTATCTTTGCACAAACGGATGAAGAATGCATAATGAAGCTGGAAAAAGTACTACAGGAGGCCGCAAAATATGGGCTACGTATCAAGTGGAAAAAATGCCATTTCTTAGAGAAGAGGATCAGTTTCTTGGGTCACACAATCGAAGACAGCAAAATATGGCCAGGACAGGAAAAAACACTAGCTGTGCAGAAGTTCGCTCGTCCTAAAAATGTCAAGGATATCCAATCGTTTCTTGGACTTACAGGATTTTTTCGCAAATTTGTTCGAGGCTATGCATTAATAGCTAGGCCGCTGACAAATCTTTTGAGAAAGGATGTCGAATTTAAATTTGAAGCAGCTGAGATGAATGCCATGAAAGAGTTGAAAGATATCTTATCGCAAGAACCAGTCCTTCGGTTATATTGCAGAGAAGCGCCAACAGAACTGTACACTGATGCTTCAATGAACGGTTTCGGGGGCATACTGATGCAGAGATTCGACGGTGAACTTCATCCGGTGGCATTTTGGAGTAAGAAGACTTCATGCGCTGACGCAAAACGCCACAGTTATATCCTTGAAGTTAAGGCAGCTTACCTAGCTGTCAATAAGTTTCGCCACTACCTTCTGGGGATTGAATTCAAATTGCTAACCGACTGTGCAGCGTTTTCCCAGACGGTGAAAAAGAAAGATGTACCAAGAGAAGTCGCAGATTGGATTCTATACCTCGAGGACTTCACATTCCATGTTGAGCATCGCGCCGGGCAGAAAATGAAACACGTAGACAGTCTCAGTCGTCATCCAGTTGATGTTTTTACGGTAACATCAGAAGTCTCCGTTCAAATAAAGATGGCCCAACAAAAGGACAATTATATCTCTGCCATTCTCGAGATACTTAAGTCGCAGCCCTACAAAGACTTTCAACTAAAAGGAGGAATCTTGTTCAAAGTGGTGGATGGTAATGATGTTATGGTTGTACCTAAGTCAATGGAGTACGAAGTTATAAAGGAAGCACACGACGTCGGTCATTTCGCACTGCAGAAAACTATGCATGCCTTGCAACAGCAGTTCTGGATTCCGCATATGGAGAAAAAAGTGGCCCAGATTATCAACAATTGTGTCAAATGCATTCTTATAAACAAAAAAGTTGGAAAGCAAGAAGGTCTTCTGTATTGCATTGAGAAGGGAGATAAACCACTGCACACTCTTCATGTGGACCACCTTGGACCAATGGACGCGACATCCAAGCAATATCGGTTCGTTTTTGCAGCCGTGGATGCTTTTACCAAATTTGTTTGGTTATTCCCAACCAAAAGCACCGGAAGTGACGAGGTTGTGAAGAAGTTGGAGGAATGGTCGGTAGTATTTGGCCACCCAATACGGATCGTAAGCGACAGAGGAGTCGCGTTTACATCGAATCAATTTCAGGAGTATGTCGCAGGAAATGGCATTGAGCATGTTTGGACTACCACAGGAGTTGCTAGAGGAAATGGCCAAATTGAACGCGTAAACAGGATAATAATTTCGATGGTCGCTAAATTGTCTGCAGAAGATCCTTCTAAATGGTATAAGGTTGTAGCTACAGTACAAAAAGCCATAAACTCCCACGTCCACTGCTCCACGAAGAAGACGCAGTTCCAACTGCTGTTTGGTGTACAAATGCATAACAAAGTTTGCGATAGTGTGTTGGCTGTACTGGAACAAGAAATGATCAATGATTTTGATATGGAAAGGAACCAATTACGTCAGGAGGCGAAAATTCAAATTCAAGAAGCCCAAGAGAATTACAAAAGAAATTACGACAAGAATCGATTTATGGAAAAAATTTATAAAGAAGGAGATCTGGTGGCCATAAAGAGGACACAATTTGTTGCTGGGAAAAGCTTGCTAGCTCTTTCCTTGGTCCTTACACTGTAACCAACGTGAAGAGAAATGGACGATATGACGTCAAAAAAGCTGCACTAGTTGAAGGACCTGCTGCTACATCGACCAGTTCGGATAATATGAAGCTATGGAAGTACGTAGTCGAAAATGAGGATGGGCCATCGTCTGGGTCAGACTCGGAGTATCAGGATGGCCGAATGTAAAACATAGTTCACGATATCAATAGCTGTCATCGGCCACATCAGCTGTGCTTCGGTATCGACAGGGTGGCCAGATCGGGCGGAGATAAGAAAGACAGAGGCAAGAAAACTGGAAGGAAAACACAGAGAGTTGAACTACAGAAGAGATCACATCGGGAGAATATAGCTAAGAGGAAATTAAAGTCGTCGCCGTGGAATTAAGTCCGAGTACAAGAAGTTGGTACGCCGGAGGGTCCATCGTCAATCCAGTTGAACTCAAGTCGTCAAGAGCTAATAAATTCCGTTGCTCTAAGTGTCGTTGCTCTAAGTTCTGTTCCTCGAAGTCGTTTTGTAACCAACTACCATTGATTTATCATTATTCCATACAAATATCATATGTACTATTAAATAAACCAGGCCCAGTGCCTTACATGTATGTACATTAGAAACGCATTTTCACTATTATTAATTGGAAATTCCTTTTCACTTTTATAAAACACTAATATTATTATTAAATACTTATGTACATACGTTCGAGAAAGGGCAACGCACTCAAAATATCTAGTTCCTCTAGAAGGTTCTTCACACGTGTGTCGTGTGAGTCGTCAGCGCCATCATGCTTCACTAATTCCGAGAAACTGGCCGAAAAACACGAGCATTTGACGAGATCCGAAGTGCACTTCGGAAGCTTGCCGAAAAGTTCCAGAGAGAATATCTCCCTCAATCTCTCTCAAGAGTACTTTTATTCTTGATTTCAAGAACGTTTGTGCTCAAAAAAGTGAGGAGACAAAATACTGAAATCAAGAAGATTCGTTCTTGGTTTTTTCGTTCTGAAGTTTTCTCAGTGTAGTTCAAAAATGCCGCTGAAAATTCTGCTACCGATGCAATTTTAAAAAGAGAATTAAACAAAAAAATGTTTCGGAAACCCTTCTTTTGACTAAATCCGGGATCCTAAGACTTCCTTAATACCTAAGATTTAAATCAAAAGAAAACGATACATTTCTGCCCCTCTTAATCTTCTCTTCAAGATGGGGGATCTTCCAAACATTTTCCTGCCACGGTAACATAGCTCATCAGAAGAACGCTCCGAGTATCCTTGTTTCCATTTCTTATTTGTGCAAAATGGTTACAAGGACAACCCGATTATGAGAATCTATAAATGACTGTGTGGGTTGGGCTGGCTCGGGTCTGCTAACATTTTGACCTTACTGGGCTCACAATCAGTTCTGGTTGCGGGGATGGAAAGGACGACGAGGATATGGCCAGGAGGATGAGCAGACAAAGCGTTGACAATGCCCTAAACAATAGAAACACAAAACAGACGAGCAGATAATGGACGTGACGATATTGGGAGTGGGGAGCAAGGGAACCGCGAGCAATGGGAAAATGTATTTACATAGCTTATATGGTCGGGATAAGCTCCATTGTTTTATGCATGCAAGCAAAACCCATTTAAGGGACAGGGGAGAAACATTCGCGGAATGCCACTGACTTTTTATGGTTACATCTGCACGGATAGTTTTCTCAGCTCCAAGCTGAAGTGCTCTAATATGGTCATGAGTAACCTTTTTTGGATGGGAGTTCAAAGATATCCGCCAACTAAAAATTCACATTAAAACAGAAGAACGGTAATAACTACAGTTTTAACATTTAAAAACTTGGAATAACAAAATATTGGATTACAACCTACTTCGCCTTAGTAAGTTTAATAATGCTTAAACTAAAAAAAAATCTTTGCGAGGTAAGAGTTGCATCGATCGCATTTTTAACATACGAAATTTCATATATATTTAATTTTTAACATAAATGCCAAAGAATTCGAATTAACAAACCTAAAAGTTTTAAAATCTTTAAGGGCATATTTTGTAAGGACGGCGTAGTATTTGAAAAAATAAATTAATCCATAAGGTTTATAGAAACACTTATTTTAGCTGCCACTCCAGTTGTAATCATTAACATTTAAAAAGAATATCAATGAAATACAATTTTCTGATACTAAACAAATTTAAAGGACTCAACACAAAAGAGTTTTATTACACTTGGAAAAAATGATTAATTCCCATTCGAAAAAAGGCTCTCGATACGGCCCTTATATTACTTTAAAATCTAGTTTGTAATCCAGAAGTAGGGCGGTATTTAAGTACCCACTTATTAGAAATTCCTGCTTGAAAACAGTTTTCGTCAAATGCCAAATGTAACTTCGATAAAAACATATACCTTTCGAACTTCCCTGAATTTAAATAATTTTAATTTGTTGGTTTGCCTTTTGGGTCTAATATAAAATGAACTCGCCAAGCCATAGCTTTACATTAAAAATTCAACTAAATTATAAGTTACAGAACTAATAGTACAGAGCAGTCGAGGCGCCTTATCTACAGCTCCGAGTGGGCGTATTCCTCGTGCGCGGAGCTCTTCTCCTTGGGCACGATGAAGAGGCCCTCAGCCGTGGTCCAGCGCGTTCCGTGCTGCGGCTTGTGCACGCCCACGATCTCCATTTGGCCGGAGATGGGTCTGCCGTAGGAGCGGCCAGACATGCCCAGGTACATGCCGGTGTCGATGTGGCGCAGTCTCACATGGGCACTCCGCATCCAGCTGTCGTTTGAGCAGACCACCTCCCAGTGGTCGCCGGTGTCCCCGAGCCCGTCGGTTCCGTAGGCGGACACCTCCTGCTCGCCAGAGAGAGGTGACGAGAAGTGGTGGGAGTGCAGGTTCTTCTTGGTGGTTAAGTGCTCCAGCCGCACTGTGGACCCGCAGGCGATGGGCTCGCCCCGTTCGCACAGCTCGCCGGTCTGGGCCTTGACCACCCAGTGGCTGTTCACGTCCTCCTTCTGCTCCACGCCCGTCACCGACTGCTGACCCGATCCGGACCCGTACTTGACGTCATGGGAGTGCAGGCGGAAGGAGTAGTCCGAGTTGAGTAGCTTAAGGATGGAGCCGCAGGTGACCACGTTGGATTCCGTGGCTGTTTCCGAAGGCAGGGAGATACGTAGAGAGATAAAGATTATTGCTGGCGATTATGGGCCCAAAGGGTCGAAAAGAGTGGCGTGGCCAATCACAGAAGACCACATAGACGCTACTTTCCGGGGCTCGAAACTTACCGGCACCGCTGGAGAGGCTGCTGACCAGCGCCAATCCCGCGAGGAGTAGTCTGTGCTGCATGTCGTCCTGCCCGTGCTATCTTATCTCGTCCTGAGTGTTTAAGTCAGCCAAGCTGTGCCGGCAATTGCTATTAAATCCCCGTTGAACACGCAAACAATAGAGGTGCAGAAATATCGATGAAAACATCGATGTTTTGAAAAATTAGAAAAATATCGATGTTTTTAAGGCCATCACTGTTCCAAATAGGGTTGTGCTGTGAAAATATATTGAGGGGATTCCCTAAACTGTTGAATTCCATAGAAAGTCAACTTTCAGAAATTTCAGCAATTCAACAGCCTCGAGGCTGTTGAAAATTTTGTTGAATCGTTGAAAACCAGAGTTGTCACCTTATTTTTCTAAAAGTCATGGCAACTCTGCAACATTTTACTATCATAAGTTCGCATTATTTTCTTTCAAATCAAATTAGAAAGTCTATTAGTAGTTCTTCTTACCTAGCTAACATTTTTAGTCAGTAACAAACATTAAAAAATCGAATTTTACATGTTTTAAGTTCCGTGAAACTTTTCAACAAATAACAGCTGTTTGAAAATTCAACAAGAACCATTTTCGGTCGTTCCCTTAATTGCTGAAATTTTCTGTTGAATTTTCAACAATTCAACAGTTTAGGGAATCCCCTCATTACAAAAATATCGTACCGATGATATATCTGATTTTGTTTTAATGGCAAAATATATATCAACTGAAAAATATATATCAACTGAAAAATATATCAAGTTTTTTTTTTCAAATAATTTGTTTTTAAACCGCCATAAATAAGTGTCCTTCTTTTTATGTTTTAGATTTATTACTTTTATAAAGAAAAAAAATCACAAATGAAACGAATAACATGTATAGTTTAAAGCCTCTTCCCATAGAGTCTATCCGCGTGAAACGGTTGGGAATTTTTTAGGTATTTTTTTTAGTTACGTTTAGTTTAGTTTTTTATTAGTTATACAATGGTCGCGTTCAGCAGAACAACATGATCACTGATCACTGATCCAATGTATAATTTTGCGTATCAGAAACAACACATTTGATTGCTGATACCAGCCTCTCTGATGATACTAAGCTACCTAGGGTGATAAGTTGCTGACTTAGATAGCCCAGGAAGCGAATGGTAGGCTTAGAAACAATTTAAGCTCCTAATTATCCTGTCGCATTGCTATCGACCGGTTATGCGCCTCAAAAATCGTTAATTTGTGAAGTCCGTCTTCTTCTAATGGGCTCGCTATCAGTCGATTATCTTGTACTTTTTGCAACTTCGTTTCCGATCAGTTCGATTTTCGTAATATCAAAAATTATTTTAAAAAAACATCAATATTCGATATATCAGGGGAAAAAAATCTCGATATAAATATTTATTTTTATTTAAAATATCGATATATTGATATTTTGATTTATTTTTCACATCCCTACTGCAAATTTGCATCAATTTTCTCCAAATAAAAGGCAGGAAAAGTGAGGAAAATTGAAATCAAAGAAAAATTAATGGCACACAAGCGTCTGTTCGTCTACGCTGTGCTGCTGGCGATATGTTATTTGGTTGGCGTGACATGGGTGAGTGCCCCAATTAGCCAGATCACATGACTGGTCCACTAATCCAGGTGCTACTCCGTCCCAAAAACAATCAACAAAGGCTGAGACTGCAGCGCAAACGCCAGCGATCGGCAGCAGCAACAACAATGCCAGCCAGCTGAGTGCTCCTCCAGCAGTTCCAGCGGCTCCAGTGGTTCCAGCAGCACCTGCCAAGCAAGCAGGCGTTCCAACTGTGGCGCCTCCGCCCAAGGTCATCGGCAAGTCAGCGCCCGCTGTTCCCGGCCAGAGTTCTTCCAATTCCACAAGCGCAACAACGCCATCTACGGAGTGGTAAGTGCTACTGCACCAGCGGTCAACATAATAGTAGCCAACCCTTGAAATTCATATATTTATCCAAATCAACTGAGCTTCCATATCGCATAAAGGATTTGTTTTCACTTACTAAGCACTCTAATTATATGCATACTTCTTTGGAGAAGAAGACCATAATCTTTTTAAGCATAACATTAGATCAGCGGTCGGCAGCGCCCTATTAAGTGAGCATAGGGTTTTGTTCTGCCCAGCCGCTGCTCGCTCACGTATACTGTAGAACAGCGGTCTGCACACTCACTCTGATGATCTGCCCAGTGCAATTTACTCATGCAAATATTAAACAAAACGTTATTGTATGTGTGTGCCGACCGCTGCATTAGATGCAAAGAAGTAGACAAAAAATTCAGATTTTAAAGCTACCTAAACTAAGCCCGGATTAAAAAAAATTAAGAAACGCTTAAACTTTTTTTTTTCCTTTTCAATATTTGTTGATAAATATACTTTTATTACTCCTTTTTTTATTGATCTGATATTTCTCTAATCTCTTAATGCTCATTACCATTTTAGCGTCTGTGCTGGTGCCCTGCTGCCCCGTTTGGATGCGAATGGCAAGGAATTGCCCATCTGTGCCGAGTGCAAGTGCTCCCATGTGGCGAGAAATACGACACTGATCAAGGTTGGCACAAACATACGTGCTTATGCTTTCCGTACCTAACGCAGTCCCACCCATTTCTAGGTCGTGGTCATCATTGTGATTTGGATCATCTCCATTTTAGTGATATACATGCTCTTCCTGATGTGCCTGGACCCGTTGCTGAACAAACGAGTGAAGGCGAACTACCAGGAGCACACCAACGAAGATGTACATAACAAGCATTCTAGATACAAGGGCATTCAATATAGCCTACTAGTTACAGCCCAAGGCGAAGATGATGAAGCAGACGAAGTTGACGCCGATGCGGCTCAACTAGTTGGCAATAAAGAAGCACCACACTTTTGAATAGATTTAAATTTCCACAACCCCCTTTGTTTCATTTTCCGTTTGCAATTTTGATTAAGTTTTTAACCCACTCCACCCGTCCCTAGAGGCACTCACCACTAACCACATTTCGAAAGATGATCTAAGATCTTCCGACTAATTCCAAATTCTCCCCTCCTTTCTAACCAGGACGAGCCGACGCCACCCATGCCCGCTGTTAACAACCAGGAGCTCAGCGCCAGAGCCAATGTCCTCAATCGCGTGGGTCACCAGCAGGACAAGTGGAAGCGGCAGGTGCGCGAGCAGAGACGCCACATCTACGACAGGCACACCATGCTGAACTAAGAATGGGGTAGAATTGCAGCTTGAGGAGATTAGAAGAAGCATGGGCGACTTAAGACACGTATTCCAAGCAGTTATCCTCCAAAAATTCCGCTTTTGGATCAAATTGAAAATATATAGCCTGAATTATTATTTTAAATAAATTATGTAACCAAAATAAGATTGGAAGTATCGCGTTTTTCTACTAATTCAAATGTCTAATAGTGGAGGAAGGAAACTATTACGGAAAATAAGGAAATACTCTAGAACTTTGCAATTCAATTACAAGAAAATCATGGCCGACCGCCAAGTTCTTTTTGCACGTATATTTTTAAGAAATCGCGGTCCTTCGAGGATAATTTTTTCGCGAATTTCGGGGGTGAGTCCGCTAATCTAGAGTATTACCGAAAATAAATATTACACGAAAAAAGATTCTTCAAAAAGAAGCTGGCAAGGCGACACCAAAGTGGTTTCTCTATTTGTTAAAATGTATTATTTTAAAGAAAATGAAAATTTGTAATCATCTAAAACTTGGGGACTGAAAGTCAAGCGAGACTCTGAACTCTTTGATTGTAACAACCAGCCGAACAATTTCGGAAACGCTTTTGAATTTGAACGTTTGATGAGCTTAATTAGGGGATAGTCCCAACAGCAATCTTCGCAAAACAAACAGCTTGAAATATAGTATATTTAGCCACATTTATTTTCAAAAAATCATGTAGACGCATATCCTTGGAGAACTGATTTTAATGCATACAAAAACCGCCGAGCTAAACCTAAACTACTTTCATTCAGGATCGGAAACTTTAGTATCCCTTGATGGTTTCGGCGAACGTCCAATTTTCATTAACCTGGAAAGGACCCTCAACTCCGCATCCATTGACGCTGCATACGCCCACCGTGTACTGGGAAATATTACGGGTATCGCGGTAGTAAAGAACCTCCATGCACGTGCGAATCTATGATCAAAGAAACAGTAACAGATTAGATCGATATTTAAATAATAAATAATAATTACAATACAAGGGTGTGGTTCTTCTAATTTAAATATATACTTGAATTTAAGCTAAAACGTATTTATTTTTCAGAATTAACACTTTTGATCTGGTACAGTAATTATTTTTTTTAAGTACCAAGTAGTGAATGAAATCAAATAAGTATTTTTAATTGATTATTAAAATTCCTACCGAACATATTTAAATTTCTGAGAAATATTTAATTTACTTATGAAATAGTTCTAAGATTGTTTTGATTACAAATATCGAATAAATTGATAATTTTCGGTTGTGAGGAAGAATTCATTTACTCATGTATTGGATAATCCCTATATAGGGACAGAAATACATACCAATTCGGAAGCCTCCACGGCGGTGAAGTCCCTGTCCTTGGGCTTTTTCTCACGCACGAGTGGAATGGCCAGATGACGGGCAAAGCCGGTGGCCACCACATAGTCCTCGTGCGAACGTCCGCGGAGATCCACGTTAGCCAGGTAGGGAGTTCCGTCGGTGTCCACGCCACCCACGACCACGTCGATGTAGAGGGGATTCATGCGAGAGCGGCGGTTGTAGAGCACTCGGGTCATCCAGCTGGCCAGCGACTTGGGCTTCATCTCGATGTTGTCGTCGCAGCACTGGTCCTCGATCATCTTCTGGTCGATATTGCGCTTGATGGACTGGATGTCGGCGAAGTCCCCGCTGCCGCCGAGCAGGATGTTCTTGTTGATCTTGAAGACGCGCTCGATGTTCTGGTAGCGGGCCAGGGATCCGTAGGACACCAGGGTATCGGCGGCCAGCATCACTCCGCCGTCGTAGCGAATGCCCAAAACGGAGGAGCCCGTGGTGATGGCAGCTCTACGGATAAGGAAAGGGTTACAATGTGAGGCCTAGGCAGGATTTTATCCCCGATTCCTACGTGCTGTGCTTGGTTCCATAGGGACCCGCTGTGGTCAGCTCACGGGGCAGCTGCTGGACGGGCGTCTGTCCGCCCGTGAAGTTGTAGAACTCGCCGGGAGCGGGTCCATTCTGCCACAGGGGCTGTGCCAGGCAGTTGTAGTTGTTCAACATGGTAATTTATTCGGTCAGGAGTCTGAGTTAAGGCAAAACGACAAGTTGTTTGTCTCTACCGGAGAATGACGGGCGCAAATAAAGTAGAGGTGGGGAAACATCGATGGAAACATCTATGCATCGATAGTTTTATAAATTTTGGGAACATCGATATTTTTCGTTTTAAAAATGTCTTTTTAATTTTTTAAGATTATGCTAAACATTTATTGTTTTGTTGGTCTTGTTGTCTGTTGTCTGAATAGTAAGCTATTTAGCATAATCGGACCAATATTTATTGAAGCACCTTTACAGGTCCGGGAAAAATGCAAAAATACCAAATATACCGAAATTGAATCTAACGTTTTATGAGGTCACACCTTTTTAATTTTAAAATCCTAAACATTTTTATACCTTTGCAGAGGGTGTAATGATTTCCGTCAGAAGGTTTGCAACTCAGTGATCAGCATCACTAGATGAGTCGACCTAGCCATGTCCGTCTGTCCATAAAAACAATTATAGCTTAGGTATTTTTTGGAATATTACCTTCTACTCTCGGGAATGTTATTTTCTTAATATTTCTGGATTTAAATTTAAATAGGAACGGTCGGAAAATTAAATGTAAATTAATAGGAAAAAATTTATATATTTGTTGATTATCTTCTTCTCTGGTATATAGCTTTTCCTATAGATTTCAAAATTTCCAATTAAATTTAACAAAATTCAGATGGCTATAGCTGCCATAGGAAGGATCGAAATAATAATGTCAAAATTATACGAAAGCAGCTAAAATTTTGGCTAGATTGACAATGGGCGGTTCAAATTGTTCAATTGTTCTTCCCTAAAAATCTTTTTCGACATTTCTATTATTAGAGCGCACGTCGGTAAGTTACAGTTTATACAACAATTCGAAGCAATAAATTAATAGTGATAAATAAATACCTTGAAAGCAAATGTGAGATTTTTAGAAACCTCTTATTAATTTTAGACCTACTTTTGATTTATAAAGCTAGTAAAAATAGTAAATTCCATATTCTAAAAATCTCTAAATATTTTTGGGGCACATTTAATTACTTCCCACAAAGTCATGTAATTTGTTGTTCTGAAAATATCCAAAAGGACAATTTACGACAGAACTATTTATTGGCGCTCCTAGTAATTTTTAAAACAAACTCACAGTTCGATTACATATAGACACATTTTTTATTGCCAGTATACCAGTACACAATTTGTAAATATATAGGTTTGTGAATAATGCACGCCTTCCGAGGGGAATGTTTCGGTTTGCTTTCGCATCTTTCAGATGCCATAATACAGTCGATAATATCAGTTGCTTTATTGAGCTATGCTAAAAACAATGACGGGGAGACCCGCTCTTTAACACGATACGAATACGAATAAGGATACCCTACACAAAACTACGAGCTACTTGTCACGGCCAATGATTGATGCTAATTCTATGTGGTTAAAGCTTCTAGTCCTTGCAGCAGCAATAGACATTATCGCTGGAGCTAGCTGGGGTTGTAGGCGTGGTGCCACCCTTGAGGGGTTTGCTGTAGGAATGGGGTCCCCGCATAAAGACCTCGATTAGCTGACAGTGCGATCTGTAAAATGTAAGCTATTAATGAGTAATTCTTTCGAGTTAAAGGTACAATGAACTCACCTCATGGTAATGTCCAAGTCGGTAACCACCTCGCCATCACAGTTCCAGCTAGAAAACTCTGTCGCGGAGGAGGTGTTGGCCATCTCTCCTGGCGGGGAAATTGGTTGGCAAGAGCCTGCTAAGCTGTAGTCCTCTTCACCAGCGCCAGAAAGCGTTCTGAACCGGAATTCCCTGGTCCGATAGACTTCCACAAACGGCAGATTGCGCTGCAATGGAAAATAAATGTATAATTAGTGTATTTCAGATTCCAAGAACTTTAAATTTAATTTCATATTTTAAATTACTTGCTAACCTCCCGACCACAACGTTAACCAGGAAAAAAAGTGGCCAAGTAAATTTAAATTAAAACATAAAAATATACATTTTTTTAAAAATACTTTTCTTTTTTTTTTACCACTTTTTGATATAATACATCCCTTTTAAAATATTGTATTTCTTAGTTATTATACAAGTTATACCAGTTTTACACTAAATTCAAGAATTCTACATGAGATTACATGGATTTTTTCTACGTGGCAGTTCGTCTAATTGATAAAGCATTGCAAGGTAAATTAAAGTACGTTTCACACTTATAATTCCTAGGGTAGTAATAAGTCTAAACGTATTGCAAAAAACAGGATACCAAAGTAAAAGGAGTGCCCAGCGTAAGCTATTAAAGTTATCAAGATGTTTGCAAGCAACATTGGGATAAATGCAAAATTACGATTTATTTCATGAACTTTCTAACATTTAGTTAATTTTAAATATAAGGTTTGTATTAGTTTATACATTTAGTTAAAATAAAAAAATATTATTATAAAACCAACATATTTTCTAACAGGTAATACAAAATGATTTAAACAAAATAAGTACTCACAATATCACCGCTCCTGCCGGCCGTGTTGAGCAGGAAGCGCACATTGTTGAGCAGCGAGGTCTTCTTGACCAGAATCAGATCCAGGCAACCATCGCCCAAGTGACTGTAGCGGGAGATGCCATTGGGACTCCTGGCGCAAGCGCAGGTGATGTTCGCTCCGCAGATCATGAAGAAGTTTCCCCGCACCACCTTCCACTGATCGGTTCCGAGGTTTCTCATAGATGAAATGGAGCCGGTAGGCAACTGAAGGTTCCCTGGACGTGGACGAGGCCTTAGCAGAGCTGCCTCACTGGGGGCTAGATGGGAGTCTTCAGGCTCCTCCTGGTGAATCCGTTCTGACTCTCTGGACTCTTCCTGAATTAACAGCGAAGACCGCTGCTCCTGTATGCTGCTAGCGAAGCTACAGCGCTGGCAATTGGCATAGCAAACGGAGGGCACGGACTCTCCCAGCGAGCACACGCTGTCCGGACTCTGCGGAACCTCTTCCAGGGGCGTGGTCAGCAGTAGATCGGGCTCTTCCAGCATCCTCAGCTCGGCGTCATAGCCACGATTACTCAGAAAAGCCTTGACGCCGCTGTACTCGTACCGTCGCGGTCCCATCCAGCGGTAGTTCTCACTCTGGGCGGCCACGTCGCCCAGGTATCCGTAGCTCAACACACTGGCACAAAACCTGAGCAGGGACTGACCATTGCTAACACTGCACACATCCAGGCCGCGGTGCTGGCCCAGAATCACATGGATGGCCGCAGTCCTCACATCCGCCGTGCCATGCATACTGTAGGCTATGGTGTCGGTGCTGCCAGCGGGGATGACGCCCACTGGCAGAGCCGGTCTTGGAATGTAAGGCGGTCGCTGTTCGTCCAGTCCCAACTCCCGCATCTGCCGGAATATCAATCCATTGATCACTTCCGCCACGGTTCCATCGCCTCCGACACAGCAAACCGCATCGTATACTCCGAGATCGTGGCTCAGCAGTATGTCCTTTACTTGGTTTGCCCTTTGAGTGGTGATACAGGTGGCATCCACTCCGGCGAGTTGGAAAATGGGCCTTACATGGCGCTCGTAGGTCTGGGCTCCCGCTTTGCGACCACCGTAGGGATTTATAAAAACCAAAAGACGACGTACTCGCATCCGGGCAGGCGAGGAACTCTGGAGACGGACTTGCAGCTCATGATCCCACTGCCTCACTATGTAGGGATCCGAGTTGAAGAAGGTGAGCCTCCTCAACTCCCAGCGATTGCAGTCCGTTTGGGATTTCGTCAACCGCATGGCGTAGTTAATGGTCAGGTACTGACTGGTGGGCTTTCCTGGCGCTCCATCGCCACTGCAACTGGAACTGCGTTCCGAACCTGGAGGCGATGGAGGTTTGAGGGAGCTCGCCTTGGTGTCCCCGCTTCTTATGCTGACCACATCGTCCAGGTGGAGCACATGACTTTGTGGCCCGTAGGAGGATATTCCTCCTGGCTGAGATGGCGAGTCCGGTGGCAATGGCGCCTTAGTCTCGTTGCTTTGGGGTGGTTGCTTGATCTTTTGCAGACGCTCCCAAACCAACTGCTGCCCATGGAGCAGGACCCGGTAGCTCTTCTTCTTCAGCTGAAAGTTGTTCAGCAAGACATCGTGGGCGGAGGGGGGGCAGGCTGCGAACTTGGATGCACTCGTGGAGGTTACGGGGGCCACAAAGTCGGTGGCCGAGGTGGTCGACCCCCCTGCTGGCTGCTTGGTCTGCGTCATCTCGACTGGACGTCGTCTCCGTCGTCAGCTTTGTCGGCACTAAGAGAAAAAAAAACAGGTTTCGATTAGAAAAACAGTGGAACTTTAGTAACTCAAACTCATCAATGTAAGAGGTTATTGTATAGGAAAACTAATTTTAAAGTAGCACCATCATTTTAGTAGCCAAATTTGTGTCACCCGTCATTGGTGAGACCCAAATTTAAAAATATTGAATTTAAAAAAATTTTGTGCAATACTATTTTACTGTATTTCGATTACCAACTTGCTTTAAAATTGTATTAATTATACAATTTAACATTTTCGATTTTAATAGTCAAATAAAAGTGTTCAAATGGAGTAGGTATATATAAAGACACATGTATTACTTTTGGATATATTTTACAAGAAGTCAGTGACCTTCGTTGGGATGATTTTGATCTCGAGAGCGTAATTTTATTTAATTTAAAAATACACTAATTTGGCAAAGAACAAATGAGTTTATGCACAGTTATACAAAAAGAATGTTGCAAATCAATGTTATTTAGTATTCACTTTATAAAATTGGATGTAATGAAATCTGAAGTTAACTTTAGGAATATCTGACTGTACTTGTGGAAAGAGTGGAGGAGGAAGAGTAGTTGGGGAATGGTGGTTACTCCTCACAATAAATCTGAGTTACGACGCTCCATTCTCTTTCCGTTCAATGTTCGCCCTTTGTTACTTTTGCAATTTACGTAAGCTTTTCAACTCTTAATTACTTACTGAGAAGTGTCGATAATGAAAATAGGACGGAAAAGGCAGAGGGGTCTGGGGACAGAGGTGACTCAATCAACTCCACGGAGACATTTTCAAATCTATTCCTGACCTGATGGTTTTTGTCATTAACATAGGCACGATAATTTTTCAATGAAAACTCTGAATGGCGGAAAAATAAAATATTTTCTAATGGTGATTATATGAGTTATGGTTCATTGGTATCATAAAATCACATAAAAAGTATGAAGGGTAGATAATGATGTAGAATTATTTACGACATTAGTTTAAATATATTTATTATATTATACTTCCATATAATACTTGCACAAACTTTTTCAAATTTAAAAATGCTATTTTATGTAGATACTATAATTTATTTTAAACTGTTAGGCTCCATGATTCATGTGACGATAAAAATAATCGCAAGGAATTTAATTTGCCAGTAATTCTGATAAGGTCGCCATGAAAAATAAATATTTCGTCATTAACAAATTTAACGGATCATATTTTAAGGGCTAGGTATTTTAAAAATAGTTTTTTGGTTACAAAAAACATGTATAGATGTATATAGCTTCTATAAGGGTAATTAATTAATATGGCACACGTTATAAAAAGTAGGGCACGAGTTGACAATAAATACATTTTCAATTTACCGTGCAAATTAGCTTTTAAAATTCTAAGGTTTTTGTCTTTCTCAATAGCTTATCGGTCGCAATAAATTGCACATTCTCAGAAGTTGTTAACAACAGTTATAGCCAATATGCGAACTGCGCAAATGTAAAAAAAACTGGTTTAAATTGTATGCCACTCAATGGGAAGGGAAAACAAAAATTCAATGCAGTAAGTACCAGTCAAAGTGAGTTGAATGAACTCTTGATTGCAGTTTTTAAGATGCGGCAGGGAAAAAGCTGTCAAAAGGTAAAGGTAAAAATAAAGATCACAAAAAAGATTGGAGCTATAAAAATACGTCTGACTACTTAAAATTGCAGCCTGAATCATAGTTCACTTAACCAGAACCAAACAGGTTTCGTATTCAATTCATGTTCGGATCGTAAACTTTATGGTTTCTCATTTACTAACAATAAACAATTGCTTTGAAATTGGACAAAGGGAAAGAGAACAAAAATGTTATCGAATAAACATTTAGTAGGTACGAAGTTCTTTAAACCATATATGGTATACCGATAAATAACGATGAATCGCTGTATTTCACATGCGAAGAGAACAAACCAAGCTCCGTCAAAAATGGCAGAAAAAATATGCAAATCTATTGAGAAGTGTTCAGGGTTTAGTTAGCTGACTAACAAAGCTAACTTTGTTGTTGCTAATTAGAGAGTCGCACACACTCGAACGCCTGAAAGCAGAACTCGCATCAACACGGCCCGTCTTACTCGGCGTATGAGCAACGAATCGCCTCAAGGTTAACGACGAGCGACGGCACCCAAAGACCGCAAAAAATCAGTTTTAGAATCGCCCCAGACTCGGAGACATAAAAAAGCGGACCGGGGAAGCTGTATTCGAATTTCGAACCGCTTGGAAAACGAGTTCTCCCCGCTCGAGTAGCGTGCAGCCGGTGACCTTCGCCTTGAATCGGTCGAGTAATCTTGGCCAGGCTGCCATAACCGGCTGTTGGTTAAAGTATATCATTAAAACAACCTCGGACCTTGTCCACATTTGCACCTGAACTGCAAGCTTGTTTGAGGCGCTTTTCCTGCCTTTAAGTCTTGACATTGGTGGAGGGAACTTTAGATCTGGAAATGGCAAGGCAAATATAAAGCACAAGTGTTTCGTTTATTTGTTTTTTAAATAGTTCTGTATATGCGTACACAATATACATTTAATGCTTGCACAAGTAGATAAAGCTCAGCTTTAATATTATATTAGCTCTTTGACATTGGGAATTTTGAAAGCAACAATAAAAGTTCCTCACTTAAAATATTATTATTAAAATATTAATGGCTGACTATTTAATTGCATTTAATAGCAATCAAAAAAAGATCTTATCAGACGTAGTGGTCTGGCAAGGAACGTTTTATATTTAGATCATTGAGAAACCTCAAGAATTTGGCTCACGTTCGCAGAACAGGTAATTGCAAAAGTATTTATAGAATGATTATGCCATTTATGCATCCCTTTCCCTTTTTGTTGCCAAAAAGTAATTAACTTTTGGTATTGCATGCTCATTGCACTAAATTGAATATGTTTTTCCATAAATAAACATAACATTAGCCAACCAGAATACCTATGTATAAAAAAAATATTTGTTCGTCTCCCACTTCTGCGAGCAAATCAATCATAAAAGGAATGAAATTAACACAAATGCCACTCATCGGAGGACAGAAATGGAAAGAAAAAAGCAGTGAAACACGAGGGGTCCCCTCAGGAAATGTGTTTATATATATGTATGTACAAGCAAAGTAAATAAAATAAAATATGTATAATACTACCAAATGGAGGCCTCTACAAATGTGGGGCCTAAAAGAATCGGAACCCGGTAATTTGCTATTTATGAAAGGAGATGGGAACGATTTCCCAGTGGTGGTAATCTTGTGAAACACTACACGAAAGTATCGAATTGGATAATAAATGGTGATAAAAGACTACAAACTGACCTTTTTGCTTTTCATTCATTTAATTACGGCTAGTTATTTGGATGTCGCTAATTGGCGAACACGCAAGCGATCTGTTGGGATAAAGAGGCAATTCAAATGTGCTAAACTTACAAAACTATTAACAAAATATTTAACTTTTTGCAAAGTGTAACGATATTTATATTGTATTCGTTTTGTGAAGAGCCATTCGTTTTTGCTATTTAATCTGCACTCCCTTATCAGTAACTCAAACAATAACAATCGAGTACTTTAGTACCCTATGTATAGACTGGGTTATCTCGGAAATTGTGTGGGTCCGCACGACACGTTGTATAAAGCTGGAGAACAATAAATAAAACACTGTACATGCTCCATAAGTATGCGGCTGATAAGATCGATGACACCAAGTTTCGGTTAAATTGCAACGTGGGAGTTACTGGAGCATAATTGATTCGTCAGCACTAGACACCCCAACTATGTATGATAAAATAAAAACAGTTTTTTTACCTTTGTTAATAGAAGTAAAGTAGGACACAAGTAAAGATTAAAATTTAATGACAGAACTTTTGGGCCTAATCGACATTTAATTTATTAGGCGCTTTACTGACTCACTCCAAAATGAGAGCGCATGACAGCAGTAATTATTTAACAAAGCGAAAAGGTCTGGTACATGTGGGTCGATTTTAGACAGTTCGTCCGAATAAGGAAAAACAACAAGAACGGAAATGTGAGCTACACTTGTGCGAGTAAGCTGATAACCAGACAGAGCAAATGGAACGGGAATAATAAACTTGGTAAAGTTATCAATAGGTGAGATGTAGCTCAGCTCATTAGTTTCGTAGCACCTTCATAAGGCTCCCAACCCCTAACCTGGTTTTACCCTTTGAGGCATTATTCAGTCTTGACCCGCTTTATCGCACCCATAGATCAACGCACGTCTGACCTTTTCGACGGTACACGCAATCAAATAGCAGAGCTACACAAAATAATAAACATCACGGGGAGAGGCTCCCTCTGACATGTGAGAGGGCACTACTCAGTGCTATAAAGCAGCTGGCCCGCAGAAATCAAAATAAAGGCATGCACATCTTACGTTTGTGCCTCGGAATTGCATAAAAATAAAAATGATAAATATATTTGTTGTAACAACGAAAATCAATTAAAGTAGAATAATAAGATCATTTTTAGTCAGCAACAAAGGTTCTGTTGAGTTACGTTCTAAATTAAAATAGCTGAAAGATTAATTGTACATTGAAAGTGTTGTGTGTACCGATTAATTACGAACTGCACATCGTTAATTTGAAAATGTTTATTTTACATATTTTGAATTTCAGGACCGCACCAGTGAATTTACATTTATAAATTTACTTGCAAAGATAGTGATGTGGGGACGGCGTAGCATTACGGCATCGATACTTTGGGGTGGGTGGCCCCACGCACCCCCAAAACAATAACAATCCAGCAAGACAGACCAGAATCTGGGTCCGCTTGCCCTGGCATAACAGAAGTGCGTCAGAGGGGGATAGAACGAGTGGGCGGAGGGGCAGACAGGGACAGCTGTCATCTCCATACTACTAGTGCCGTTATCAGAACAAAATACAGCTGTGGAGCCAGCAACAACTCAGCTGGGGACTCGTGTACGTGTACAGGTCCAAGCGAGTGTGCGTAAGAGTGCTGGTATGTGTTTGTCTGGCTTGAATTTCTGCCTTTAATTCCAGCCAAAGTGCAAGTGTACTTGTTTCTATTCTACTGCCCTATTCTTGTTCTTCCAATTGGAGTGCCGGTTTTTGACTGGTCGATCTGGTTGGAAACTCACCAAGTAGACAGGTAGGTCCGCGTATCCATACAAGAACTACTGCACCTTTAGATGAAGTTGCTCTGCGTTTTCTTTGCTTTTTGGGAAATCACGAAAACTCGATACGGATACGCATTGCAGTATCGCACACTTGCACTTTTCTTGCACACAAACGCGGACACAGTTTGGGAAATAGCGAAATCAATTGGAGTTATCTGCGTTTCGACATTTCCCGTTACTCTGGCACATTCACCGGAGCTCTTTGATCCCCTTTTCCACGGAGCGGAGTCAACACAAAGAATTTGCGAGAACAATTAGGAATGCACTTCCGTGGCCGTTACAAAAACACAGCGGACGAACAGCTATAGAAATACGTCCGAACCGCTCGACCTGAAAAAAAAAACACTCGCCCAGTGTTACCAGGTGGGGAAGTGGATTTCTTCCACACAGAATCCCAATAGGATTCCCAATTGCCACTACAAAATCGAGCGCCCTCTGGCCGATGACCAGAGAACTAAAAATTTTGGGATCCAACAAACTAGTTCGATATTCCGATGACTGGCTATGGCGCGCACTTTAAAAGTCACTGTATTTCTGGAAAGTGATAACACTGCTCGACAGTGTTTTTGGCGCAGGCCTATAAGCATTAAATTGTGTTAATATAGAATCTATATTATAGATGTGTAAGAGCATATCTACATACTTTGTTTTCGATTTTAACGGGTGGTAATTGTGATATCGCGGATACTCAATTTGGTTGATAACTATGCCAAAAAATTTATTAAATGCCCTTCTACAGAAATACATTTGAGGTTCCATCATTATTTAAGTCAAATAAAGCTGGTAAGCCATTTAAGGAAATGGTTCACCTCTAACATCCAATTTCATGCGGTGGACAGACTTAAAAAAATGCAAGGAAAAATATGTGCCCTAAAATATTTTACAGGCATCTAGAGTCGACTTTTTTCAGGTAAATACTAGCATTGAACGATGAGATCTCGGAAACTGTAAAAGCTACAAGATTGGCATTAGGCAAGCAGATTATAGGGGTTCCTGGTACGGCATCTTATCGCACCCCCTCTAGCTTAGTATCGGGTATCTGATAGTCGAGGTGCTCGACCATAGCGTTCTCTCTTTTTTTTCTGGGCTTAGGGATCCTGATCAAGAATATGCCAAAATACTTTATACGTTCGGAAACGCTTTCTTCTACCTGTTACATACTTTCCAACGAATACAATACACCCTTTTACTCAACGATGAACGGGAATAAAAAAATGTTTATAAGTCAGAGCCAATAACAGTTAAATTATTTTGTTTATTCTAAAAAGAATCTATGCGATAAATAATTTTTCAAGATTTATTGCAGGTCTGAAGAAATGTGAGGCGTACATATATCCTACAGTAAATTAAAGCTAGTCTATGGCTAGGAGAATCACAATACCTTTTGTCTCTTCTTCTCAAAGAGTTTTTTTCTTAAAATAATTTGTTTAGGCTTTTATACGGGAATCCACCCTGTAAAAGCCAGAGATTGCAATTTGCAACTAACTAACCATGGCTACATTTGTTACAGCTACATGCTGTTCCTTTGCTTCATCAGGAAGTTCTTGAGCTTGCGTTCTTGGGACGCCACTTTAGCGTACAATTCACTGAGCCGCAGATTCTCGGCCACCAGTTCGTCCTCGATTGTCTTCTCCTCCTCCTCGCATCTTTTCTTTTTTCGGCGTGAGACGCGGCTCGCTTCGTTGTTCTTGATTCTGTCCTCGTAGGCCTTCCTTTCCTCGTCGTTCATGCGCGACATGAGTTCTGGATTGGGTCCATCGGCATGATCCTTGGCTGGACGTCCCCGTTTCCGCTCGCCAATCTTTCCGCCGGCCGAGGAGGCGTTAGGCTGGGGTTTAGTGGCCGCAGAGTAACTGGGCGAGGCGGAGGCAGTGAGGAAAGCACAGAATTCAGTCTGGTTGTTGGGCTTCCCACAGCTGGAGTCGGTTGTGCTCTCATATTCGGCACTGAGGACTTCCTTTACGATATCTGCTTTTTCCGTTTCCGTGAAGGAGGTGTTGCTGGTGCTAATACTAGTATCGGCGCCCTCAAACTGCAAGTTGGAGGAAGTAGAGAACTTAAATAATAGATAGTAGGAAACACAGTTGAAAAGTTCAACTGCATTAGGGTACTAAAAATTCGAAAACATAATAATTACTTCGTTTTTAACGTTAACTAACCTGCAGTGCTATTTCCCCAAGGCTGGGATCTACGTCACTGGATCCCTCGGAGATGAGAGCCTCCTTGGTGGTGCTGCATGTGGTTGGAGCTGAGGTCTCGGGGATGACGCTTACATCCTCTTCGATTTCTATTTGGGTGGTGTCGCTTGTGGTGTAGGCTTCCTTGAACTTTAAATAGGAGATGGAATAAAGTTAATATAATGCTTATAAATATAACTCTACTAGGATATTAAAAAATCGTCCAAAAACAAAGTTTTTGCGTACGTGCCTTTTCGAAAGGCAGGAATTGTTTGATGATTTCAGGCGTACTCGGACCGTGAGTCGGGTATCGCGCAGTTCGATTGATCGTGGATACAATAGGGTCTTGGATAACCAGAACGTCGTCGCTGTCAGTACTACTACTGTCGCAGAAGATGGGCTCGTCAGAGATCAGGGTGGCAACAGCCTTGGGCTATAAAAAAGGATGTAAGAAATTTTGATATCGGTAAGGATTGGGGGGAAATACCATTTCTCAATGGTCAATAACTCTTAATTTGTGAATATTTTCTAGTTTAATCTGCTTTAGAGTTTATTATTTATTGAAGTGTTACCAGAACTTACTCTATGGGTAACCTGAATGGGTACTGCGGAGGCAACGGCGAAATCATCATCAGTGCTATTCCATTTGTCTTCCGGCAGAACGAAGGGATATGAATATCTCTTGCCCTGGCGCTCATTTTCATATATATCACAGTCAAGAAGATCCTTCTCATTGTCATCTTCATCAAGGTCAATAATATCAGTATCAATAAACATATCCGTTCCGTTTTCGCTGTTGAACGTGTATGAAGTTGATTCTATATCTTCCAGGTAGACTGTGGCAAAGGAAAAGGAGTGTGAGTAAGTCGGAAAAACATTGAGTCATCATTTTCTTAAAAAGTCCAATAACAAACATATTTTGAAATCTAAATTCTTTTCTAACCAAGAACTGTTTTACAGATATGCAAATTTAGTTTCTATTAAAAAAAAACGTATTAAATAACAACTGAATTGGATGCATAAATGGTGAAATCAAGAGCGAGTGACTATAGCCATCTCGCTCACTCCATGTTTGTTGTGAAATTGGTTAAAAGAAAATTATATGAAGCCACGAATTGAATGCACACAATGATAAATTTACCAAAAAATCCGTATTAAGGAAGTGAAAACATAAGGCAATGTATAAAATTGTATTTAATGGATCTTAAGTTGTGCTTTCTTTACCTACGAGTACAGATTAACAGAAGAGACACCTTGACGATCAACTGACAGCAACCCAAACATCGAACAACTGCGTGCGCGTTAAATTAGGGGATGTTTTCCTTTAGGTTTATAATTGTATTTGAGATACATATGTATACGCAGGTAAAAAAGACACTGGATCGATAGAATACATACTGCAATTGAAGAACTGTAATCGATGTAACTATCGATACAATAGATGTTTTTGAAAAACAACATGATTTAAAAAATGAAATTAAACAAATGTTTATACCTGTCACACGTAAAGTAAAAGAATATTTTCAGGGGTGTCACAGAAATTGAATGCAAAATATTGTTTTCAAAATGATGCTACACAAAATTTGTACAGACGGGTTTTCTCTTAATTACGGTTCAAATATTGCCAAAAACAGAATTTACTATTTTTAAGGTCCTTTCCCTCAAAATTAAAACAAATGAACTCAAAGTCTCTATAAAAGTCTATAGATTCTAGGACACCGACGAATTTGGTTGATTGGTTTAAGATATTCGTTACTCAGCTAAGTTTTTTAAAGTTTCACTCCTAACCGTGTAACTTTACGAATAATGAGTATAACTATTTCACCATATATTTTGAGCGGCCTCAATTTGGGAGCGCACGGAGCTTTTTTCTTAAGACTTTTGAAAAAACAGTATGGAAGAGGGTCGAAGATTTGAATTCTTGTTAAATGCCTGTGGGCAGAAGGTGGACTTAAAAGGCCATTCACCAGTATGCGTACACTCTCTCTGCGGTGATTTTGTGATGAAAATGTAGGACATGCCTGTAAAAAAATCATCACCACTTTTCATACATAATCACTAGAGATTAGGCGCTTGCAGGGAACTACAGGGTTAAAGCTACAGAAAACTTCTCCTGTGCCTATGCAAGTGTACCCTACCTCCATCTTCAAATTGCTGACGATGTCGCAGTCTGAAACAGGACAGTATTCTTCCTCGAAATCGTCTTCTTCAACGGGCTCCGGGTAAGCCATTTCAGGAAAAACTTCGACTATTTCTTCCTTGATTAATCTAACGTACAGATAAGGATGAGCCTTTCTTACTGTTTGATAGTACACTTTCGCAGTCTGACCCTTTGCTGACTTCTTTCTTCAGTAATTGCTTCTCCAAGTAAGCCTTTTGCGGATCTTGCTGACAGGAGTAAGTGTCAATGTTTTCCGGAGATCGATCCTCCATTTTAAATTCACTCCTGGCAATGGAAATTCTTACTTCATGCGTCCTCTCAAATTTGTTTTTAAAACTGCCCGGGCAAAAGCAACTAATTAAAGAATTTATTGCTCTAAAATTAGATAAACTAGGTGATTGATCTACACCATCCATTAATGTAAGTTTCTTACGGCCGTACAAATGTGATTATTTTATGTCAAAATATTCTCAGATCAGATAGTTTGTTTGTTTTGTTTACATTGCATTAGAGATGTGAAGATACTATCGGTAACTGTGCTGTGGTAAAGCCAGTTCAGACAGACGGCGATTCTGCAACAGCGACAATAAATAAATAAGTAGAAACACTACACACCTCGTGTTTTATTTGATTTTAAATTTTTTTACAATCATTTTTGTATTTGTCGAAAAAATATCCTATATGTGGAGGACATTTAAAATATGTTTAACATACAATTTTATGATATCAACATTTGTGACGAAAAATTATTATATATTCGACTAAATATATATATTGGCAAATTTTTTCCCGGTGGAATTCGTCACTACGTGAACTTCCGACCTCAGTGATATAAAATTTATTTATTCTTAATATTTTTCACTAAAACACCATACCAAACTTTTTTATTTTATCTTTTTAACTAGCAGGGTCGGTAGCCCGCAGCTTCGCCTGCGGAAATTAAAATTGAAAAATAGAATAGAATGTCATACAGGATAGAATGTCATAAATCTAGAAAATAAACTTGTTTTCTTAAAAAAAAGAACAAAAAATTGCTAAAAGATGTACATTTGTACCTCATACGCGGCACCTTATTATTTTGGGAATTAATGTGATTTTTTTAGATTTTTATGTCAATCAGTTCTGGGTGAAATTTGCTACTGACCGTATTATTGGTCTACAATTATATTGATTTAGCTTATGTTGGGGCGGGGGTGGCTTGATTGTAGGAGATGATGAGTCCCAGTAAAAAGCGGTTGAAATCCGCGCAAAATTATATCGAAAACACGGTGGAAAACTTTCGGGGTTTTGCGCGACGTGCGGCTGTTTATTTGTGTAAATTGTAAATTGTAACTCTACTTAAGCCAAGCTTATCTTAGAAGCTCCAGAGCGGAGCGGGGATTTGCGGGAGAGTTTGAGAGGGAGAGCGAAGGGCAGTGCGAGCGAGCGAGATGTGGACATCTGGATAAAACTGCCGCTCGACACTGCCTCCCGAAATTAAACGCCCTTTTGGCGTGAACAAATTATATTTTTTTAAATTTCTTCGTTAATGCTAAAAGCGAGGTGGAAACTTAACAACTGAACCTGTGTATATTAACGAAATTTCTTAATTTTATGATTAGTTTCTTATAGAGTGGTTCCATTTTACACAGCCTTTAATTTTAAAATTTGTACTTCTATTCTTAAAATTACGTTTTTTGTTATTATTAAATAATCACTTCAGTTTTCCTCTGCATTTTCACAATCTAAACACTTACCCAATCAAATACCCATTGTTTCTAAATTAGTACACAGAGAAAAAAAAATACCAAAATTGGTCATCAATCGGGTATTTTTTCATATCAATTTCGGCCTATATGTGGCCATATCAAAATTATATTTTCGAACATACCAAATTGGTATTTTCGAACATATTAATATGGTATTTTTCATACAAGATTGTTATGCGCACATATCAAATTTTCCTACAAAATTATGGGAAATTAGGTACCAGAATGGTATTTTTTCATATCAAACT
The DNA here is from genome assembly GCA_037075285.1 of Drosophila lutescens. NCBI lineage: Eukaryota > Metazoa > Arthropoda > Insecta > Diptera > Drosophilidae > Drosophila > Drosophila lutescens. The sequence continues at coordinate 26,950 of JBAMCF010000538.1, read as the reverse complement.
GTTAGTTCTTCAAACCAAGCTGATATTCTTTTGCATCAATTTGTCTTTCGTTTCATTTTAAAATGTTATGCATTTCGTACCTATGCATTTTAAAATCCATTTTGGTTTCCCTTATTTTTGTTTTGAACGCATTTTTACATTTATTTAAAATATATTAAAATTGTATTTCAATTTCTTAATCTACTTATAATAATTAATGAATTTATTATTAAAAAGATTAAAATTTTTTCAGCGTTAAGACCAGTTGGAGTAATATAAATATGAATTGGGGGACCTTCAAATTCTTTTATATTTATTATCTTACTATTGTTTATAACCGAACCAATTTCGTAGTATTGGTAATGCTCATTAGAGCAGCTTACCATAAATTCTTTTGTTGCTATATATATTTCATTGGAATCACATATTAAAATTCTAACGATTTCGTAAAGTTCTACAGCTGAAGAAACATTTTTTGTTAAATAATATTCTTCTTTGTATGTTTAAGTATTGTCGTTTTAAAATGATAAATTAAGTAAAAGTATTCAACTGATGAAATGATAATTAAAATAAAAGTGCGTATTCAACTGATTAAATGATAATTAAAAAAAAAGTGCATATTTAAATGACAATGGTATTACAAAATATGTAGCTAACCTATGGGTTACTACTGATTTAAGTATTCAATAAACTTGATAATACTTGAATTTTTTACATCGTAACTTGTTGTAATATTATAAAAATAAAGTTGCAAAAATGACCAAACAAGAATAGACTCTTGTGAATACTTAAGATTAAAGACATGGAAGGTCTTGAAGCAACAATCTAATGCCTTCAAAAAGGATTTAACTTTCAATGTTTGCTTTCCAATAATAATGTAGAAGTCGGTTAGGCTAGCCAAATCTATTCCAACTACCACAATGAAGGGTTGAATTGTAGATTTTTCTTTGATGGCGTTAAGACTCTTAATTTCTAAATGGTTTTGCAAGTCGTTTATAGTTTTAATATGGAGAACACTGCTATTTATGGAGTCCTGAATGGTATGCCGTCTTAAACATTTCTTGTTATTCTCCATCAATACGCTCCTTCCTGTTGGTTTGATGGCGCAGTGCAGCAACATAAACAATATGCAGTGTTTCGAATCTTAAAGATAAGATAGAAATATTAATGTTTTATAATGTATTATAGTTTTAAGTTTACTTACTGTCAGGTAAAGATTCGGTGCAACTCCGAAGAAGCTGTAGAAAGTATTTGTCTATCACAACTATCTCGTAGTAGGCCTTAAACTTCACAAATGATTCTTCCCATAAACTTGTAAGTTTGAAAGCTTGGAAACTATAGAATGAGCATCGCCACTAGTTTTGACATTTAAATGGTACAGCTTTTCAACAGGCGTGAGACTCGGATTGTCTATGTAGATCGCCGTGAAAAGGTCCCGGAAAGTCGGCCAGCGAAGATAATCGCCTGAGAAAATCTCCGTATCGATCGGAGGAAGCTGACAGCCAAACGAAATGTAGTCTTGGGGAGACGATGCTTGAGGTTGAGATGATTTTGGGGAGCCCTGTTGTATTTGCTCGAGGATCTGAGCAGCAAATCTTTCGTATATGGAATAGGTTTCGTTATATTTCGCCTTCAGGATGGATTTGGTGTTTGCGGCGCTGTCACCCGCAGCCACAGTGCATTCGGAGCATGTGTCGTATGCCTCCTTTACCTTTTGCCATAAGGAGCTGACGTGCTCCCTACGGATTTTGCAGGCGGATAAGGTTGGTGTGGATGCACCGGGAACATTTAATGTGGCTTCAAAATGGCTGAGAGTGTCAGCTGTAGCAATAAATTTATTAAGAGCGGATTTAGCTAAGGATGCCATTTCGAACAGAGAATTGAAATTTATACGCAACAGAAATAATTGTGAGGATGAGGGTTTATATCTTGAAATTGGGGAATTTCTTCGAATTTAGGAACCAATTGAAAGTCCGTAAGGATATACGGTCACACTGGATTGTGTGGAGGAAATTGTGTGGAAATGTATTTTATTTTTCGGAATAATTTCGAAAATAAATATTAAAGCGTGTGCTCCAAAAAATAATTATTAAATTTTGTTACGGTAAAATATGGTCACACTGGTGAAGGAATAGGAAAAAATGTTAATTTTTTAACAATATTTAAATTCGGATTTTTTAATTTTTTTTGTTTTTATTATTGTCAGCACTTGACCCACTGTGCGCTGCAGAATGCGCGGAGAGAACGTTGACGTATGTATATATGGATATGTATATACATATGTGTGTAGCGAAAAGCTGGACATAGGAAGGCACCGATTGCGGGAGTTCTGGAGACTTGTTACGGATAGCGGAACAGCTTCGAAATGCAAAATATATTTGCGGGAATTTATTGAAACAATTAGTTTAAAAAAGGTACATATGTAGATGGAGTGGACTGTATTTTGATATATTGGTAAAAAATGTATGCATGCAGCAGGAACACAGTAAAAACACAAAAGCTGCCAATTTCGGCGGATCACTTTGAACTCGAAATATTTACTGTGGCTGGATTATATATTTTTAACCGACACTCGAAAAAATGTAGTTTATAGACCACGAATTTGTATTAGGGTCTTGGAATGGATTAAGACACGCAGAGTAGTAGAAGTGGACTGTATTGGAATATTTATGTATAAAATATATACACGCAGCTGGAACACAGTAAAAACGCAGAGTGCAATTTTTGCAAAACAATTTTAAGAATCGTAAATATTTACTGTGGCTGGGTAATATTTTTACACACACTTGGAGTAAATCATATAGTTATAGGAATTTATATTTCTTATTTAAATAAATAAGCACTGCGGAATTGGAAATGTGGGCTCGGAATAATTTCGAGTGTACGAAATTCGGTCACAAAGGAATTGCAATATATTGGAATATATATATTAAATGCCGTTGCGTCGGATTAAATCTCTTTTGGATTTAGACAAGAAATCATACAACAAGTTGAACGAAATGGGGTTCGAACAACTGGCTGTATGACCGGCAAATAATAGGAATTGGAAATGGAACTTAGCTGAAGCGGTTCAAGCCACCGTAGGCGCTGGAGAAAATCCAGGAAAATTCCAGGAGAGGAAAAATCCAAAATTTGAAGTCTGGCTCGACTGGACCAAAATGCTGGGGCGGGGGTGGCTTGATTGAAGTAGTTGCTGAGTCCCAGGAAAAACGGTGGAAACCCGCGTAGAAATTATAATCGAAAACACGGGAGAACTTTCGGGGTTTTGCGCGACGTGCGGCTGTTTATTGGTGCACTTGGAAATATGAACTAACTACATGAATCTAAGCTTAGTGGCTCCAGAGCGGAGCGGAGAGTTGCGGGAGAGTTGGAGAGGGAGAGCGAAGGGCAGTGCGAGCGAGCGAGATGTGGAGATCTGGAGAAAACTGCCGCTCGACACTGCCTCCAGAAATTAAACGCCCTTTTGGCGTGAACAATCTGGATGAATCGATTTGAAATCGAGGTTAATCTGCAATATTTAAATTAAATGATTTAGTCATATATACAATATATATAAAATAACTAATTTTCTACGAATATCACAAAAATTAGCAAGGGACATCACAAACATTTACTCCAAGGACATCACATACTACGTCAAAACTGTTTAAATTGCTTACAAAAGAATGTCCGAGAGACTGTTTATAAATTGGAAACTCATTAAATATTGCTTCAATGTCGTTTGACCCCTGCTTAATAAAGTTTTGGCGATAACTTGTCGTAACTTCCCACAAACACAAACAATCTTCTTCAGTTCCGTTGTACAGCTTTAGAGTTCTAACAATTTCATGGACTTCTTGTGAATATTCTTCTGCTTCAACTGCTTCAATATTCGAGCTATCAAATCCCGTAGACAGTTTTCTTTTTCTATTTAAATTGTGCAATTTACTAAACAGAATTCCACTGGGGTTTGCTTTTCCATTATCTTTCCTACTCAAAAAATAAACATCCTTGTTTTCGGTTGGAAATAGTGCCACAATTTCTTCGGAAAGTTTTCTTATTTCTGCATATTTAGGAATTCTATAGCATTGCGATCTGACGTTGTAAAAACTTTCTTTTATAATTGATAAGATTTTTCCTCGTTTATCTTCCGATAGATTGCCCTTTTCTTGATAATCAAGAATGATTTGTTTTCCAATTTCACTGGACTGTAGAATTACTTAAGCACTCTAGAGTAAAGTATAGAAGTATAATTATAATTAAAAATAAAATTAAATTAACAATGAACAATAAATTAAACTAATAATATTCAAACCATAAAAATCGTACCTTTTCGATATTTTTTGGGATTGCGTTAGGAGCGCTATCCCCTGCGCAGTCATCAATACTCTAAAATTTAAAAATAGTTCAACCAATTGTGAAAATTTTTGTAAATTAATATTACTTGGGACCGCTTCCACTTTAGCAGCTTCTCGCGGAACTCCGATTTTAGTCCAAGATATTCGCGCTTTGCAAATATAATGTCCAGATCGGCTGCGCTTATGTATTGGAGTCTGTCGTAATTGTATCCACATTCTAGAATTACATAGAAACAATAAGCCTCAACCTCTTATTGTTTTTGTTGATTTATAAAAACCTTGAAGAAGGTCGAAAACGACCAAGTCGACCTCGTGGTCTTCAAGGAATTTAAGCAGCTGTGGATCATCCATGGTATTACGCCAAACTATTTAAAAACTAAGACATTAACCCAGGTTGCTTTAAGCTTAAACTTAAACTTAAAATAATACATACTTACCAAAGGATTATATATATTATAGCACTTTTAAGTTTCACTTTTCACCACAAACTTATTTACGCAGTACGAAGGAAATGTAAGTGTGACCACAGCATATAAAGCGTTACAATACCATTGTATACCAGAAATACAATAAAAATACAAATTCACAGCCATACTATTTTTTCGAAGACTTTTCGATGTCCCATTTGATATGAAAAACATATCAATCTTTCAAGTATTCATATTAATTCTTTACGGATTCATATCAACATTTGTAATTGATATGATTTCGTATCATATTGGTATGAATTCGTATTATTTTAATATGGAAAAATTGATATGTATAGATTGAGGAGACAATATCAATCTGGTATTGTTCCGTTTTTTTCTCTGTGTATGTAATTTTATAAGATATCGTGGCCAGTACGTAGTGAAAGTTAGGAATCTGGCAAAAAGACTTAAAGATTCCGATTAAGAATGACTTTTTTTGTCCAGGCTGTAGTTTTTTTCGAACTGACCTGCAAAAAGGGAATAAAGGCGGGTTACCCTACCTGCGAGGGATTCATTACCACGTATCATGAGTATTGGAAAAACACGTCCACCCGGTACTCCGTGGAGCAGTTCTTGGACACCGAATATATAATATATAATAATATCATAATCATACTTTGGGACGAGCGTATTTGACTTTTTCGTTAATTTGCTTTTTTGAGGTTTTCTACTTTGGGACGAGCGTATTTGACTTTTTCTACTTTCCGAGATATATTGTTTAGTATTGACTTAATACTGGCAGTTTAATACTAGCTGTAGTATATTATTAACACAACCGGTGTTAAATTTAAACTTTCGGTTTTTTTTTTGGGTGTACTACAGTAACACCCTTGAGACTTATAGATGCCTCTAGCAACATATTGTGGAACAACAGGACTCCGCAATCTATTCGTTTTTGCCGCCCATTGAAATTAGCTTTTATGAAAAGAAGTAAAGAGTTAGTCCTTAATGAAAATGAATATTTAAAGGGGCAGATAGATAATTCAAAGTCATGTAAAATAACTTTAAGTGACGGAAATGTAATATACGTAAGGTTCCGTCTATACTTAACGGTTATCGACGGGAACTAATTCTTCTCAATCGTGTTCGATTTGTGGGGCAACACGCGAAAATGCGAAAAGTTTCTTCCAGTTATGAAGAACCTCAATTACGGTTTAAGTCCATTGCACTGCTGGATTCGTCTTTTCGAGTTTGTGTTGCATGCCGGTTACAAGTGCCAAATACGAAAATGGATTGTTACCAATGATGAGGACAAAAGAGAAGTGGCTGGTAGAAAATCGGTAATTCAAGATGCGTTTTGGAAGCTGTTGTCACTAAAAGTAGATCAACCCAAAGTTGGGGGCTTTGGCAGCACGAATGATGAAATCACCGCCCGCCGAGCCTTTAGTGAACCTGAAACATTTTCAAAAATAACTGGAATAGATCTCAGGCTCATTAAAAACCTAGGGACTATTTTGATATGTCTGTCAAGCCAGTTGCCAATAGAGGTTACAAAGTTCCAAAGTTTCTGCTACAAAACTGCGGAGATTATAATAGACCAATATTCATGGTTACCGATGACAGCCACGGTACATAAAATCCTTGTACACTCGGCCGATATTATTGAAAACACAGTCCTTCCAGTGGGATACTTTGGAGAAGAAGGTGCCGAGTCCCGAAATAAGATTTACAAATCCGATCGATTGCATCATGCAAGAAAATGTAGCAGGAAATTAAATCTCACAGACGACTTTCAAAGGGCAATGGATACGTCAGATCCTGTAATTTCAAGCGTCAGCCTAAACAGGCGTTTACAAAAAAAATTGAACCTTCCAAGTGAGGTTTTAAATGTATTATCTTGCGAACTTAAAAGTTCAGGCGAGTGGGAGGATTATGGATTGGATGATAATCTTTTTAAAGGTTCATGGGATATTCAGCTGGAAAACGAAGACTATGAACAATAGGTGGGCAAAATGAACACATTAATAAAAACCGAATTATAGAATTTTCTATTACAGGTTTTCCTTACATTCCTGAACTCTTCCATTCTGTATTTCTCTGAAAAAATGTGTGGAAAAAATAAACAAAATTAGATTTCGTGTAAAAAAAAAGGTAGGACCACTCTTATTTTTTATAAAATAATATTATATTGCAGTTATTCTTACAAACAAAAAAAATTTTAAATTTAATATTAAAAAAATATATTGGAATCGTTTGTCCACCGTTTGTCCACGTTTTACCACCTTTTAGTTTTTTTTGTCCACGTCCAGTTTCGAAAATATGGGATTTCGGAAATTTTCGAAAATCAAAAAGTTGAATTTTTCAAATTTTTTTGCATGGAATCGTTTGTCCACCGTTCGCCCTCTGTTTGTCCACCCTTTGGAATTTTGAAAAAGTCAAAACTTTAGAAAATACATCACTTTTTCGTTTTCACTGAATTTCGAAAAACTTAAAAGTTGAAATTTTCAACTTTTTTTTCATGGAATCGTTTGTCCACCGTTTGTCCAAGTTTGTCCATTCTTTAGAATTTTGAAAAAGTTAAAACTATGAAAACTGTGGGCATATTTAGTTTTTCTCAAAATTCGAAAATCTTAAAGTTGAATTTTAAAAACTTTTTTTGTCCAATCGTTTGACACCCAATTGACCACCATTGTTCATCTTTTAGAATATTAAAAAAATAAAAACTATGAAAAATTAGGGAATTTTATTAAAATGAAAATAAAAACGTTAGGCCACCTTTTAATAAACAATTTTACACTTACAAATAATTAATTAATCTGTAATTAAGCATTACATACTTCTAGGCTGTAACATACTTCAAAGCTTCGTCGCTTAAACTTCTAATGTGTGTGAAAGCTATAGTCGTTTTTTGTCTGTTTGGAAACAATCTGTTTTCCAATTTCAGACGTGAATTTGTTAAATTCGAACGTACGCATTTCTTATGCATTTGCATTATGCGATTGTTATCGATTGATTTTTGGCGACCTGTGTTACTATTGAATACGTTTTTAGCGGACAATTTCAATAACACATTTTCGCACCCCACAAAGCTAGAAAACTTAATAACCATTTAATTTAATTTTTTGAAAATACCTAATATTTAGGTAATTCTGGCCTAAAAATCTAGTCCACTAGCCATTTTTTTAGGTTACGATTACCAAAAATGAATGTATATAAATATAGTCCACATGACCAACTTTTTAGGTAATGCATGGCCTTGGCGCGTTTTTCTGGCCCTGTTTCCTAAAATTTTAGGTAATTAGGCCCCTTTTTAGTCCATTTTGTTTTCTGCGTGTATAGCGTCAGAGACCTATTTTAACTAAAAAATAAACTAGTAAAAGTACTGCAACAGAATAAGCATGTAAATTAACCAACGACACGATTTATTGACAATATTTTACGCATAAGTTTCTTCAGAGCGACTTTTGCTAGAATGGTGCTTGATGGCCTTTCGATCAAAACCCTTCTTATTCTTGGATCCAAGTAAATGCTGCTGACGATGACGTAATTATCCATCAGCTTTTAGAAACATTGCTGCAATCGGGCGCTATGGGATGACTTGGATGCTTTCACCAACAGTTTCAGTTCTAGCCAGGCCCTATAAAAATCCCCCATGAACAGCTGGGCACTTTGTAATTTGAAAGTTGCACTGAACAGTGGCTCCAACGAACTTACAAGGCATTCTATCACAGTCCATTCATAGTTTTGAAGATTTATCTCAGGTTTTTCATCATCCTTACAAAAGGTCTTGTACTTTATAAGTTTCCTTAGCATTGAATACGTCGAATTCCATCGAGTGGCTACGTCAAGCTCAGGTTGCGGCAGCGAATTTGTTTATATCAAATATCTTAATGGGTATAATATTAATTTCGTAAAAAAAAATAAAAGGCTAAAAACTTACCTAAACGTACACCCAAAAAAAAAAACCAAAAGTTTATATTTAATGAGCGTTGTATTAAAAATATACTAATGGTAGTATGAAAGTGTAAGTATTAAATCAACACTAATTAGTTTAAACTGTATACTTTGTAGTGTAAGTGCTATACCAAAGAGTATAAAGCCTAGTACTCAGTTCGGCTAAGAGTTTTACTAGTCGAAAAATATTAATCTTTTAGTGTCGCCGAAGTTTTTGTAGTTCATCCGCAATGCATGTAGCATGGTCTTACTAGGTTTGTTGACAAACAGCAAACATCAACTGGCGCCAATTTTAAAATATTACAAAATGTTGAGCCGACTTGGGTCGCAAGAGTTAAATTCGCTGTTGGCATGGCGATATGTATTGCCGCAAATCCTACAGGCACTTTTCCATTGGTTTTCGGGGTTTTCCTTCCATTTATAATGTGTTATTGGCACACCGCTTCCGCACAAACACAGCCAAAGATCAAATTTTCTATTCTTTGGGCCTCGGCTAAAGGCGTTCATCGGAATTCATCCGCTAAATCTGGTATTTTTTTGGTATTCCCTTACTATTTCCTTAGCTCAACTGAGTACCGTGGTGAAAAAAAGTCCCAGCTAAAGGCGTTAGCTACCTATTTGCCTCTCGCTTACTCCTATGCTTAGCTAGCAGTTTTCGTCGTACTGAGTACTAGGCTTTAAGGCGTAAGCCTGTAGTGAAATTTGTAAACTAATTACATTCGACTATTTAGTTTATTATTTATACTTTTGGTTTAAAAAAAAACTTTATGTGGTATAAAGAAAATGTAGTTTCAACGTACTACAAAATAGTTTCATGCCTACACTTTATAGTATTAAGGTTACACTAATTATTATAAGAGTGACAACCCTTCAGTTCTGGCTGTCACTAGATGACAAATCATTAGACCAAACCATGGTGAAACTATGTATACAAGGTGGTCTCGTCAGCTCTGCCAATGACGTTATTTTTCAGAGAGACAAGCGCTAGAAAGAGATAGAAATAGTATTTCATTCGCACGACTGGCACAAATAACGTCCTCAAAAGAGGGCAGCTCTCGCGACGAGACCACCTTGTATAGTTCCATCATGGTTCCACCATGGGCCAAACGAACGGCCGCTGCCGACGTCAGCAGAGAACTCGGCGCAGCGTAGAAGACTGCTGACGAAATCTATCGTTCTCTTTTTCTGTCTTGTAATCTGCCTACACTCGGCCCTAGCAGAGACAAATTTCGACCGGTCCGGTCTCTTTTGCGCTTAACCGTTATGTTCAGCTAGCGACCAAAATTTGGCTGGACTAATTTTCGTAACGCAGCGACATGTGTATGGGGTAAGAAAAAGACCTTGATGCATCGCATTATTTTCAAAGGTTTTCTGAGAGAAGGAGTTTTTTCGTGGTTAATTCAATATTACTAAAATGCTTGTTTCCATGGAAAAAGGGTTTGAGATCGGAAAAGTGCGCTGTGTTTATAAACACATATGTACATATATGTTTTTGGCTCCTTCGCGTATATTTATGTACACATGTATCTATACGCGTGCGCAAGACACTTGTTTCCACTTGTCAGCAATTATAAAATATTATAATATTATAAATGCGAAAAATATTTTTTTCCATGGAAACAAGGGTACACTTAGAAGCATTGTGCGTTAATGTATATATCTACATAATTACAAATGCATTTCAGATATTCAGAAAATGTACCAGTTGACCCAGTTCCTCGGAGAAAATAACTTGGACCCATGTTGCCTAATAAACTTGATAGGTAAGTTATTCGTAATATAAATTGTACCTTTGATGTTTAAGAATTTATAAAATAATTTATTTATTATTATTATTTATTTTTCAAAGTCCCCTGTTAAATGTCATAATAAAAATACTGTTACCTATGTAAGATTAAAATTATTTTAACTAAAAGTTTATGAAATAATAAAAAAAAAACGAAATATACAACGAGATTTTATTGGGATTAATTGGTATAGCAGGAAAAACTAAATAGTATACATTGTATACTACAGGTAGCGGGGAAATCGTATTATACGAAATAGTTTAAAATGTATGCTAACAATCTTGAATATTAGTTTAATAAGTTACTACAGCTCACGAGCTTAGTATAATATGTATACAAAGTAGTATAAAACTAAGAACACAAAGCACTCCTATAGGAGTTCTAAGGTGCTTGACAACCTTTCGAGCTTTGTCAATACCATCCACTGAACCTAACATTTGATAGAAGTCTTTTACGGCTAGCTGCAGAAGGTGGGCTGCGCATTTGATTGATTTTATAGACTTTACATCAACGCATGTCAGAAGCTCTTCATCATCCAAGTTCATCAAGTTAGAAGCATTATCGCAGTCGTCATCATCAACAGTCGTCATTCATTAAACTAACAGCTTTTATCATGTTTCGTCCGTTGTCTGTGGTAACGGAATATATTTGGTTGGTATCTATACCAAATTCTGACAATATTAAGTTTATTTCTGTGCACAAATTTTGCGATGTGTGAGGCTCAGAGTGCGTATACACAGTTTTTTGTCATGATAAAATTGGACATTTAACCCCGACTTTCCACGGCCGCATCTAGTCGATGTATCCATCTTTAAACTTATAATTTTTTTTCGCCTTTTCTATTATTTTACTTTGAATACGTATATTAAATCAAATTTAATAAAACGGATTGGGAATATTTTGCAATGAGTACTAGAGCGAGATAACTCAACTTAGAATAATAATTTATAAATACATTTTATTTAATATTTCATATTACATAAAACGCATTTTTTTAGTAAATCATTCTTCCCGTCATATGATTATGATATTGTTTATGTCGAATAATCCGCAAATTCTTCCGGTCAGAATCCACGAATTCTTACCGTCAAATGATTCCGATATTGTTTAAGTCGAAAAATTCCACGAGTTCTTAAGGTCAAATGATTCACGAATTCTTTAGGTCAAGAGAATCCACGAATTCTTCAGGTCAAATGTTTCTCGAATTCTTCAGGTCAAATAATCCGCAAATTTTTCAGGTCAAGAGAATCCACGAATTCTAAACGTCTTCTTATCAGCTTCCTTTCAGTTTCGGGTACAGAAAAATTAACATGCCTGGTTAATACTGCTGAAAAATACCACAAATTTGACTTCGCAGCCCTGTAACGCGACAATTTTCCACCCTCCCTTCCCCTCCCCTCGCCAACAAGTTTTGTATGGGATTTGGGCGCGTTCAACGGTAAATGCAAACGCGACGCGTCCATAATGAGCAGAGAGCATTAGCTTTGGGTGTAGGAGTACAAAATGATCGTCCCGAAGCGCTCAATCCTTCCCGATGATTGCGGCTTCGAGTCAGTTGTACATGAATTGATTGTGAAAAGATTATAAATTTATTGTGACCACGAAATAAAATTAAGAGAGAATGCTTTTCAATGTATTATATGTTTAATGAGAACAAAAGAAGTATTAAATATTTGATTATTAACTAAATAAAGCGATGTTGACTCCTTGTATGTTTACATACTAAGGCACACATTTTTTATAAAATATGATTATTTAAAAAAAATTATGAGGGGATTCCCTAAACTGTAATATTGTTGAAAATTCAACAGAAAATTTCAGCAATTTTCGTTAAGGAGGCTGAATTTCCAAAAAAATTAAATGCAGTTATTTGCGGGTATGCCATAATATTATGAATATCACATTTTTTTTTACCATTTTAACAACATTTATAACATAGAAATGGCAAGAGAAAGAATTGAAAAAAAAAACAAATCGAATTTTGGGGCACTTTGGGGTCGTTTATTGTTCTAATTTGTACCCCACACGCGGCTCCTAATTATTTTAGGAATAATGTGATTTTGTGATAATGTGACAAATTGTCAGGCGGTAAAGTATGCACATTTACAAATTTTTCAGTTGCTCATCGCAGACGATTAATTTCTGTAGCAACTAATTCTTTATAATTGTCTGGTGTGGTTTCAACAATAATTTTGAAATATTTTTGAAAATGAATTTTTGAACAGATTTTGTGTTATCAATATAGTGCTTGAAATCCCATTATGGGGACTTACCCTACATTTTTAAAATTGTGTCTTATTGTTGTCGGAAACCACCACCAACAATAGGCTATCTAATTTGTTATCTCTTACACCCAGAAAAAAGCATTGCCTAAAATTTAAGGTCATTTGACCTAAAAAATTACCGAAGGAATTTTTTGCCTAAATTTTAGGCAATAACATTTTTAGGCAACCAAATTGCTTGAAACGGGATTTTTAGGCAATATAATTTTTAGGTAATAAAATTGCCTAAAACGGGATTTTTAGGCAATATACTTTTATGGCAATAAAATTGCCCAAAACGGGACTTTTAGGCAATGCAATTTTTAGGCAATATAAACTAGGGTTAGTTTTCGGCAATGATTGTCAAAAATTTATTATTTTTTAGGCGATGTATATCCTAAATAAAAATATTTTTAGGCAATATAAAATCGGCTTTGATTTAGGTTCCCATATCCAATAAAACACGAAAATAAATATTTTATATTTATTTTTTTTTATTTACTATTTACATGTTACTTAAACTATAAAACTATATAAACTATAAATGATGAATATGTACATATTACTTAAACTAAAAAAACTTAGGTTTTACATATGATTTCGAATTTATATTATGGATGTGTACAGGGGGATTATGTACTGCGCTTATATTAATTAATTTAAAATCAAGCTTATCACTAATTTCATAGCTATTATAATGTTTTTCATAATGGGTCTCCTATTGTTGACAAAATAAATACGTGTTTTTATTGGCTCTGCGAAATAAGTCCCCAAGAAATAAGTCCCCAAAAAATAAATGAAATAAGTCCCCAAAAATTTGTATGGGGACAACAACAACGATTTTAGATGTAATTTTGGGGAAGTATTTCATTTTTTGGGGGAAAAAAAAATGGGGACTTATTTCATATGCAATAAGTTCCCAAAAGTGGATATGAAATAAGTCCCCAAACCCAATTTTTGGGGACTTATTTCATTTTTCTTGTTTGACAGAAAATAGGTCTAAGTGTGCCAGGCAACGCCTGACAGCTATCACATCATAACCTAGCCTTGGTTTACTAGTAAGTCGCTCAGTTCGCTTATTTACATTGCGCGACGTGTACGTGAACTATGGAGTGCGAGAGAATTATAGGTCTACGCCGAACTGGCCATTTGTTTTATGTTAGAGAGCAAAAAATGTTGTATATGAAAAAATCGAGTTATAATAATATAACAAAACTAGAATGCCGAAAAAAAACTTGCCGCGCTCGGTTAAATCTTTTGGAAAACGGTACCTGCGAACTGCCTACAAAATTTATTGAACATAACCATGAAAACGAGGAAGAGGCGTATTTAAAAATAATGGCTCTAAATGATATGAAACAACAATGTTCTAACGTAAATGGCGTTCTAGGAGCAGAAAATAGTGCCATCAGTTGCATTCGATCAGCGTATCGTAATACCTGCGAAAGGTATTTATTGATATTGTGCTTATGCAACTTTATAAAATATTAATTATTTTGTAGGTTCCCAGAAGATACAAAAAACATTGAGTTTGGCAAAATTCGACGCGGCTTACAATATATCGCTAGCCAAACCTTCATTACTTCACCTCAACTTCCAGTGCAAGTTATAGAGGCATTCAATTTTGAGCATGTGTGGACTTCTTTTGGTCTAACCAAGGATATGTCAAATCCACTGCCATTCTTTACCGCTTGTATATTCGAGGAGGAAAAACAAGCTTTTTGCATATTTTCCTCTTTAAAAATAATAAGTGGAATAAAAGAAAACATACCTCCACAGAATAGAAGATTCCTAATGGATGGAACTTTTAAAATAGTTCCAAAAGGGTGCTTTAAACAGCTACTTGTTATTTATATTCAATATTTTGAGGAGGTAAATAACTGCATTCTTTCCAAACAAATAGAATATTAATGAATTCATAAATATATTATATTTAAAATTGCTCGCCTGCGGCGCAGCTTGATATTGAATAAATATGATTTCATATATACTTATGGGTAATATTATAGACTTTTTGCTTTTTATAAGTTCTTGGAAGTTGAGGGTGTTAAGAATTAAACCTTTTCTTCTTAGGTATTTCCAGTATTTTTCATTTTAATGAATAAAAAAAATAAAAAATGTTATGAAGAATTATTACAATATATCAAAGAAAATGTATTCGATTTGGAGCCTTCAACAAGAATAACAGATTATGAGGCAGCCATGAGAAAAGCCATCCGAAATGTGTATCCCACAGTTAAAACTGTTGGTTGCTGGTATGTAAATTGCCGTTTTTATTTTCGATTACATTTTTTTCGTTTTAAGGTTCCATTTTTGCCAAGCATTAAGAAGAAATATGAGCAAACGCAAGTCCTTGCTAGAATTTATTAGGAATTCAAAACTAGCTAGTTCGGATTTTCACAAAATATTGGCTTTACCATTGCTACCTCCGTATTTAATTGAAAGCGCTTTTCACGAAATCAAGATTCGAATTTTTATGTTTGATGTTAACAACGATTTTCGCAATTTTTAAACTTATTTCGACAAGCAGTGGATTAAGAAGGTAACACCTCTTAACGTAAAATATTAAAAATATTAACTTATTTCTGAAATTGTAATTAGGTGGGCTGCAATAACTTTTCAGTGTATAAGGAAAATACTCGCACGACAGCAGCTGTGGAAGGATACAATGGTGTTTTAGGGCGTTCTGTGTTGCCAAATGGCAATTTCTTTAAATTTGTTAAAGTTATTCGGGACGAGGAATACTTTAAAAGTCGCCAATTTATACAACTAACTGAGAGTGGAGGTTCTTCGACACATAAAAGACGAAAGGAGAATATTGAAAAAGATAAAAAGATTAAGGAAGCAACATTGCTATTGGAGGAAGGAAAGCTAAATGCAGCTTCCTTTCTTTCTCGGATGGTGTATAAGGATAATGACATTTGTGCCAACATGATGGAAAAAGAGAACATTTGTGATGATGTAGATGACGATTCGGCAGACGAAAATTCAGATGAGGAGGAAGCCGCTAATAATACGATAGCAACAACTGACGATCGTAAATGTGTGGTTTGTTTGGACTTGGTTCCAAATATTTTATTTTTTCCATGCAAACATTTAAAAACTTGCGCTGAATGTCATCTAAAACTACAAGGAGAAGCAATTGCAAGTAACTTAGAGCATTACAAGTGCCCTTATTGCAGAAAAGATGTTGAAGATACCATGCAAGTCTTTATTTAATTTTAAATAATTTAAAAAGAAAACGTAAAATACACACATCAAAAGAACTAAAACAAATTTGGGGTGTTATTTTTTTTTTTGAATTGGGAACTTATATTTCATATGAAATAACTCCCCAAACCTTTTGGGGCCTTATTTCATTTTTTTTGTATTGCCGACTTTTTGGGATTGGGGAGTTATTTCGTTTTTTAAATTGGGGACTTATTTCATATGAAACAACTCCCCAATTTTTGGGGCCTTATTTCATTTTTTTTTTGGGGACTTATTTCTTGGGGACTTATTTCGCAGAGCCGTTGTGTTTTACTGAAATAAGTCAAGTTTTTTCGACTATTTATATTTTTACAGTACGACTTCAGCTCACGATGCTTCGATTCAAAAGCAAAGGTCCACAGATACCTTAAAGGATCAGACATTTTTACTATTTGCGGATAATGATTTAAGAAATGATGCTTCGGTTTGAGTGTGTCATTGAATAATTTGGTATATTGCATGTTGTGGAGAATTATGTGATTTTATAAGTTTGCAATTTCGACTGGTTTGTGTTCAAAAAGGCAAAAAAGGTCCAAAAGCTCTGACAAATTAAGAAAAAATGTCCATACCCTATTTTCATAGGGAATCTTATCTGCAATCATAAGAGGAAAGTGATGAACTAATGTTATTGGGTTGGCAAGAAAGTCATGTCGTTTATTTTAGTAATCGTTTTTAATCTAATTTATTTACGACTAATCGAGCACCAGGGTCACACTTTTTAGTATCGTTTTAAAGCTTATTGTCTTAGGTACTATCGATGAAAATTTGGTAATTATTCGATGACATTTGTGGAAGCTATAGCAAATTAAACATGGAGGATCAAAGTGAGCATTTTCGGCATATTTGTTTCGCTCTCTTCAGCACTCTTTGAATGGTAAAAACTTTGATTCAGATGAGGCTGTCGAAAACCACTTGTCTCGATTCTTTGCTGGAAAAGACCAAAAGTTCTTCGAGCGCTGAATAATGCAGCTGCCCGAGAGATGGTCATTAGTGGTCGAACAAAACGGCCAATACATAATTGATTAATTATAAGTCCTGATATAAATAAATCATCTTTGAAAATATTGAAAAAAACGACATGATTTTCTTGCCAACCCAACATTTTTAGAATAGTCCACTATTACCTTAAAAGTAGGAAAATAGTCCACGTTGGTATTGATTTTATATATTGAAACTTTTGCATCACTAGCTTTAAGCTAAGTCTAAGAATATTTTTAAATATTAAACTTAAAAAAAGAATAATTTGTTCATTAATATTAAGGACCAATATTTGTATTAAATTGTGAGTAAAAATCGACTTTAAACTATTCCTAAATTGTATGTCATATGGACGAATTTTAAGGTTACGATGGCCTATAAAAATCTGTTTAGATTTACCTAAAAACAAGAGAGAACGCTATAGTCGGGTTGGTGTCCCGACTATCTAATACCCGTCATTCAGCTAAAGGGAGTGCGAACGCTGTACTCGGGTTGGTGTCCCGACTATCTATTGGGGCTAAAGGGAGTGCGAGGGAGATAGATATATAAACAATTTTGATTGCGTATAACTTTTTAATGAATGGTCCGATTTGAAAAATGTCTTCTACATTTCGATAGGTATTAATAAAACTGCGTTTATATATTTTTAAAATCTTAAAAGATGTGGCCTCCAGACACATTTGAAAATCGTTTATGGCGATTGTGGGCGTGGCACCTCGATGAAACAAACTTGCGCTGCGTAGGAAGCCCAAGAATATGTGTGTGAAATCTCAACCTTCTAGCTTTTATAGTTTCCGAAATCTCAGCGCTCATACAGACAGACGGACAGACGGACAGACGGACATGGCTAGATCGACTCGGCTAGTGATCCTGATCAAGAATATATATACTTTATGGGGTCGGAAACGCTTCCTTCTCCCTGTTACATACTTTTGCACGAATACAATATACCCTTTTACTCTACGAGTAACGGGTATAAAAATTCAATTAATACTTTGAAATGATTTATGTGAGTTTTATTTGGAAAAAAAAATCATTAAAATTAATTTGATTTTTATACCCGTTACTCGTAGAGTAAAAGGGTATATTGTATTCGTGCAAAAGTATGTAACAGCTAGAAGGAAGCATTTCCGACCCTAAAGGGGCACTAGCCGAGTCGATATAGCCATGTCCGTCTGTCCGTCTGTATGAACGCTGAGATCTCGAAAACTATAAAAGCTAGAGGATTGGTATTTGGCATGAAGATTCTTGGAGTTCCTACGCAGCGCAAGTTTGTTTCAAAAGGGTGCCACGCCCCCTCTAACGCCCACAATCGCTTATATACGATTTTAAAAATTTCAATATTTCGGAAAAGTAAAAATGCAGTTTTATTGTGTTTATCAATACCTATCGAAATGTCGGGTGCCCCGACAATCAGATACCCGTTACTCAGGTAAAGGGAGTGCGAGGGAGATCGAGATAGAAACTTTGAACACGCATAACTTGTTAACGAATGGTCCGATTTGAAAAATTTCTTCTACATTTCGATAGGTATTGATAAACACAATAAAACTGCATTTTTACTTTTCCGAAATCAGTACCAGTCCAAATCTCATTGAGTAAAGACGTGCTATCGGCAGAACTCCGCGAGTATCACCAGCTACAAAAACAAAGTTCTACCAATTTTGGTAAAAACAAACAAGTGCGCAAAGAAGATTTCCAAAAAACCCAAAAACAACTACCACACCGAACCCGTTATAAAGTGCAAGTGCTCTGTGCAGCGGGCGACAGCCCAAGCACAAAAACAATGCATAGACAATCTGACTTAGATTACCCTGCACTGGGTAATAAAGCAACAACACTTGAACCGAAGTTCCTTATAATCTCCAGAACAGACAATGAGACATTTGAAAAAGTTTCGATATTCATAATAAAAAAAGTTATTGAATTCACCTGTGGCGGCGAAATTGAAACCTGTACAAAAACCAGAAACGGAACCCTATTAGTAAAAACCAAAAATTTAACACAGGCAGTAAAACTACTAAAGCTTACCAAATTCCACAACTTCACGGTATCAGTCACTGAACATGAAACTTTGAACTCTTCGAAAGGAGTAATCTACTCAAACGAACTACGGCATATAGACGAAGCGGACATATTAAACGAGCTTAAGCTTCAAAAGGTCAACAATGTTGAAAAAATACTCATCAAAAAGAACAACGTTCTCCAAGAATCTGGACTTGTAATTGTCACCTTCTCTTCAACGTCACTCCCGGATACCATAATGATTGGATGGGAAAGAGTAAGAGTTCGCCCTCATATTCCACGCCCATTAAAATGCCGCAACTGCCACAGGTTTGGACACCCTACTAAAGCCTGCAAGACCCCCACCAAAGCCTGCAACAACTGCTCAGGAGAAATACACACTACAGACGACACTGAATGCGACAAACCCAAGTTTTGCATAAATTGCAAATATGACATAAATAACCAATACGACCACAGTCCATTAGATAAAGCATGCCCAGCTTTTATTAAACAAAAAGAAATCATTACAATAAAAACACTACAAAAAGTTGACTTTAAAACCGCTACAAGAATTTATCACATGCGCCACACCCACCAATCTACCCCGTACTCCAAGATAGCTTCCATCCAAAAACCTGCAATCACAGAAAACCAAGTTCCTAAGACTGCCAGCACCGAAGGCACCAACACTAACACCAACCGTGAAATAAGGACCTACAACGACATCATCAATCCCCTACCCAGCACTTCGTCCAAACTCATCAGGCAAACAACCAACCCCGGCATCGAAGATATGGATACTGAAACCTCCACAGAAGTCACTGCTACACGCCCCAAAAATACAACTCTTGAATCCGATCGTAAGCTTAGAAGCCAAACTAAAGATAAAGCAAATGTAATTTCCAAACCCTCCCTCAAGGCTAAAGACAAAGCAGATAAATCAAAGCCCATTAACACATCAAAATTAGCAAACGAATTAAGCAGATTAGCCAATCGCAACAGCTCTGAAGAAGAGCTTTAAATAGTTTTTCTTTTTAGTTTATTATTGTTATTGAACGTTAAGAACTAATCACTCAAACTAGTACTAAGTAATACAACTACCCCTTACATTCTAATGCTTAAAATTATTCAATGGAACATACATGGATATAGAAATAACTACATCGAACTCCAATCCCTGATCAAGACTTTCAACCCCCTAATTCTTGCCCTACAAGAAACACACATAACCAACTTTAACTCACTACCCATTCCCATTAACTACACACTCTACCAACAATGCTGCACCAACTCCTACGGGGGCGCAGCACTCCTGATACATAACTCAATATCGCAAAGACAAATCTCAATCACCCAAGACTTCGAAGCAACCGGAGTCTCAATAGATACTAAGCTTAAACTAAACATAATATCAGCCTACATTTCTCCAACCAAGCCCTTTAACAGAATTAACTTAGAAAACGTCCTCTGCTTCGACAACACACCCACGTTAGTCCTCGGAGACTTTAATAGCTGGCACCCCTACTGGGGCTCTCCTAGCCCTAATACCAGAGGCAATATTATTGCCAAATTCCTAGACCGTTCAGATTATATCTTATTAAACGACAAAAGTCCCACCCACTTCTCCACACACAACTCTTTCACACATATAGACTTATCCTTTTCTTCATCCAATATAGCCCCAGAATTTCTCTGGGAAACAATAGACGACCTCTACGGAAGTGATCACCTCCCTATTTTAATCTCAATGAACCTTAATACCTCCCCCTCATCCTACACCTCCAAACCCTCTTTTAACCTAAAGAAAGCAAACTGGGAAGCATACAAAAAATCTTTTCGATACAATTCTACTGACAAGCCACCGAGCGAAAATGTCAATAAAGAAGCAGCGATGTTAAGAAAAATTATTATCCAAAGCGCACACCAATCTATCCCCCAGAACACTACCTTTCAATTTCCTAGAGCAGTCCCTTGGTGGAATCAAAACTTATCAGTTTTGAAGAAAGCCAAAGCGTCTAAGTGGTCAATACTAAAGCGCAACATTACTACTTATAATATAGTCGAATACAAAAAAGCCAACGCGAAACTTAAAAAAGCTGTTAGAGATGCCAAACGCATCTCTACCTTCAATTTTACTTCCGATATTAGTCCCTTCTCATCTCCAGCTAGAACATGGTCCAACATCAGACGGCTTTGCGGCTTTTACCCCACAAAGCATATACATTGCATTAACGACCCTTCTTTCCCCACCCCCAGAACATCCCAAAGTGAAATTGCTAACTCTTTTGGACTAGCCTGGTCCAAAGAAGCCGACGACAGTAACTTTTCAACAACTTTTCGCACTAACAAATCTCTCTTAAACCACACTATAGACTACCAACCCTCCAATTCTGCACTCGAAATAGAAAAGGACATTTCGTTCATAGAATTCAGCAGCGCACTTAACTCCCTGAAAGGCAAAACTCCAGGCTTAGATCGCATCTCTTACGTTATGATCAACAACTCCCCTATATCATTCAAACATAGAGTCCTTAACCATTTTAACTCAATCCTAGATTCCTCAATCCCCCAAGCCTACAAACATAGCCTAGTACTTCCTATACTAAAACCACAAAAACTCAAAACAGATCTAAAATCTTACCGTCCGATATCCCTAAATTCATGCCTTGCCAAAACACTTGATAAAATTATCGCGAAGAGACTGTGGTGGTTTGTTTTAAATAACAATCTAATCAACAGCCATCAGATTGGATTTAGAAGGGGAAGATCTGTTATAGACAGTCTACTTTTAGTAGACCACATAGCAACAAGATCCCTCTCCCTCAAGAAACACATCACATTGATCTCTCTCGATTTCAACAAGGCCTTTGATAAAATAGGCATACACTCAGTAATTAACCAGCTGAAGGAATGGAAAATTGGCAAACGCATATTAAAGTACGTTCACAACTTTATGACAAACAGAAAAATAATCATTAAATCCGGCAACAACCTCTCAAACTTTTACCCACTCAACAATGGCATCCCCCAGGGGTCTCCAATCTCAGTAATACTCTTTCTTATAGCTTACAACACTCTCTCCAATATCATCTCCATACACAAAGAAATAAAACTAACAGCATACGCCGATGATTTCCATCTTATAATCGAACACAATAAACAAAAAAACCCCACTACCAACCTCCAAACCCTGTTTTCAGAAATAGACGACTGGTGTAATTACTCTGGATCAATCCTATCAAAAGAAAAATGCCAAGTTCTTCATATATGCAGAAAACATAACTGTACTGCCAGTATCCTTACAGGCGACACAAATTTTCCCAATACAAACTCCCTCAGAATACTAGGACTTACTATTAACAACAAATACACCTGGTCAAACCATATTTCAAAATTAAAAACAGAAATATCAAAAACGTTAAATATCATCAAACATCTCTCTTCCCTTAAATATAACTGTAACACCTCCACTCTAATCAATACTACTAAATCTATCCTCATTTCAAAAATCGATTTTTGCCTACCTATTTACGGGTATTCTCCCAAATCTAAATTAAACTGTTTAAAAACAATAATAAATGCAGCTCTAAGATCAGCCTTGGGAGCCTATCGAACCACACCAGTAAACAACTTACTACTAGAATCTAAAACAAACACAATAGAACAAAAACGAAACTTCCTTACAGCCAAATTAAGTAAAAATATCCTTTTCGCCCACGACTCCCATATAACTAAACTAATAAAGCCACACAAAAGAATATACAAATACCCCAGTACCATAGACAGAATAATCAAGTCATGCAACCATCTATCCCTCCCCATTTCTCCTATCCGAACCAGCAAATGTAAAAAATTTAATATGACAACCATACATAAAGCTATCGATACTAGTCTGTCGTCTCATAATAAACAAAATACCCCTGCAACAACCTACCATCAACTTTTCAGGTCCTTACAATACTCTTACCCACAACACAATTTTGTATATACTGACGGTTCTAAGGCTGATGGTATATCTGGATTCAGTATTACTGATGAAAATAACCTTCTAAAATCCGGTCTACTTCCAATGTACTCTTCCTCCTACACGAGCGAGATCATTGCCATCCTAGAAGCCACAAAACTTTGTCAAGGAAAGTCGGGAAAACACGCAATCTGCACTGACTCCCTCTCCTCCCTTAACTCGATCAAAAACCACAATAAACACTCCTACTATATAACATCAATAAGAAACATCCTAACCAAAAACTTCCCAAAAATAAGCCTTATTTGGATTCCTAGCCACATAGGAATAAAAGGTAACGAAACTGCTGACTCATTTGCCAAACTTACCCTTCAATCCCCCCTTATATACACCCCTAACTACAATTTTACTGACATCGCTCGCCACCTAAAACAATGCTCAGACAACGAACTGATAGACACCTTGGAAAAAGCATCTCCTTGGTACAAACTTGTAAAACCCCCAACATTCCCCCACAAATACGAAATGAATAGAAGACACCAAATTATCATCAACAGAATACGACTTGGACACACCAAGTTCACCAACGCGCATTACATTGATAAAAACCTTTCCTCTATATGCCCCATGTGCAACAACAACCCAATATCCCTAACCCACATTTTTACCTCATGTCCCGCCCTTACTCCCCAACGAACCGCATCGTTCAACTCCCAAAACCCTATCCACATTATCTCAAATCCTAATTTAATAAATACCCAGAAAATTATACACTTCCTTAATAATTGCAACATACTATATAAGATATAAAAAGAAAATCTGTAAAATATAATAATAATAACAATCACAACTACTAAACTACAATAAGCGAGCTTAAGGCCTTTTGCTGCTATAGCTCAAAAATAAAACCACTGTTAGTTTATAGTTTTTAACTATAAGTTAGCATTAGATAATAATAATAATAATAATAATAATAATAATAATAATAAAGTCGGCGTTAGGAGTGCAAATTAAGAAATTTAAATCAGGATCCTGCCAATCTCTTCATTAATTTTGTACCCCCTCCTGATAATCATAAAGTAATTTCTTGGTGTTTTTGAAGAACATAAAGCCTGGTTTTTAAAAGATAATTTTCTAGGTCTACAATTCTCCTTGAATTCCAATATGCAACTTATTCTCTCAGTGCAAAAGCAAGTGCAGGAGCGGGAACAGTCGCGGATCCGGCTGCAGGATCTGCTGCCGCACCGAGTTGAGTTTGAAGAAAACTCAGTTAAAATGCTTAACCGTTTCCACAACGTCATCGTCATCCAATGTTAACTCCGTGATGAGGCTTCCTGCTGCTGCTGTTCGTCCTTTTCGTCCTGCTGCTCCTGCTCCTTCCCGAACTGCAACTGTAAACGAATCAGGTGGCCCAGCTGCCAGTTGTCGGCTGCTGGAAATTGCATTTGTATTGGCAGCCATTGGCAATGGGTTCGTTCAAGTTGGCAGCAGCAGTTCCGCAGTTCCCCCTTAGCAAGAGGTCCTGGCCAGGTAATACACCCACACTAACACACACTCACACACACACAGGCAGGACAATTGAATTAGTTTGGCAGTCAGCAAAAGGCTGCTTCTCACTCATGGATCCCAGCTACAAGAACCGACGGAGAAGCTCCGTTTGCATTTGCATTGCATAACAATTTTGTATATCGATTACGGGATCATTATGCCAGGCCAAATATACCAACTTTATATTCATGGAAATATATGTGAAATTTTGCTTTCATTTAAGAGAAATGGGGTCTACCACGTGCTACAGGATAACAAGTCAAATGGAACCTTTTAGGTGGCTAAAGATATACAAATTAAAAATTATAAACGGGTATTTTATTAAAAAAAAAATTGTCTTTGCTATGAAGCATTTTATTTTTGAAATTCGGATAATTGTTTATATTTTTAGTAAAAAACCAACCTTTAAATCAATTTGGTTTACAAATATGTTTTATCAAATACCAAAAACAACTTAGGAATGAAAGAGCTGAGATAGGCATCGAAGAGGAAGAGGTACGTTGGTAAATTGAGTATTTAAAAATCAATTTTATGATTTCCATTGTCAACATGGGAAAATGTTAATCTATCTGTACCTGATTTCGATTTCGAGCACCAATTGTCCTCACATTTGCACTGTATCGGAGATTGGAGCCCTGAAAGACGATTAATTCTGCACGAACGCTTCTCGCACACTTAACTCTCCTGACTAATTAACTTTTGATTGTTCCTGACTGAGTCCCCTTAAGGCCAGGGAAATTTCAGCTTTCTGCCATTGTCGATGGACAGCTTAATTAAATTTTAGCCAGGGTATTTCAACTTTTGCGGGATGGTTATTTCGGCTGCCGTATAACTGCTGCACTGCCGATGATAATTTGCTTTGGAAAGCTTTAATTTTATTTGCCATTTTTGAGTTGCAGCTGCAATTTCTGCTGCACTGCAGTTGACATGTTCGAAAAATGGCCAAGTGAAATGCAATTACACGGCGGTAGATGTGTATATTCTGGTAGTCGGGGAATTGGCTGGTAGTCGGTGGAAATATATGAACCAAATCAAATGCACATTTTTCAAATTCATTGAATTTGCAGCGCATTTACAACGCAACAGCTCTGGGCCTCTCATTTATGTGTGTTATTTCATTTCATTTGTTTTTCCCTGGCAATACGAATGCGAATCCAGCTTTTTTCCCTATTTTCTTCTTTTTTTTGCAGCCGAATGGCAGCGTGACTGCTGATAGAAGGTGAAAACTGGGTGGAGGCAATTGTGCAGCGTTGGCAAATTTAATTGGAAATGAAGTGCGCGCCGGGCAGAGCGAAGCCGAGAGTGAGCCCCATGAAATCCGAGTTGTGCACAAGATTATACTGTCAATAATCGAAATAAATTGAATTTATGAAATGAATTTCATTACAAACACGAGATATGCACAAATTGGTTATACTAATTGAAGCTTAACAAACAGCACAAGTGAGTCCTGTCCTGCTAATCGACTGTCCACATTGAGGTTGATATAATAAAATGCCTCCGGGCTATTTTCTTATTTGCTGGAATTTAAACAGCTCTTCGTTCTGCGGACGGACCGCTTCTCGACTTGATTTAGATTTGATTGTGTTGAGGTCATTAGCAGGGAAGGGGCCGGCATCTGATCACCATTTGAAATGGACTCCTGCATTATTCACTTAAAATATGCAAATATTTTCTTTTGCCAAGTCAACTTGGGTATTTTTCTTCTCTCTCTCTTTTCCGCGGCTTTTCTTTTGCCTTTTGCGAAGGGGAGGAAGAGAGACCCTTCATAAATTTCATTATTCTTTTTGTAATTTTTGATGGCCATTAAATGCAAATTATAAAAGCCAAAATACACAAAAACAGCAAAGTCTAATGGACAGGGGCGTGGCCAGTCGACATATTTTTTTTTGGCGGCCATCCATTTAAACATTAGCGCTCAATTTAGCTTTTAATGCCGTTTCCGTTGCCTTAAATAAAAATTCAATTACTCAGACACACACACACGCACAGCCATAAACACACAAACGGTCACGAGTTGTGCCGTAAATGCGTTTAAAATTGAAATAATTTTATTACCCATACGCCCCGTGGCCGCACATAAATGCGCACATTGATGCGGGGACAGCCATGAACGCACATAAATGTTTATATACACTCAAAGAAAAAGTAAAAAGTTCGGAATGATGCTCTTTATTTATTTTTTAGCAACATTTACTTTATAAATATGGAATTACTATTCATTATGAAACTTTTCCGAAGTAAAAATAAATTTTGTAATTAATCTATTGTAACTAATTGTATGAATAATGTTTTCAATAAATAAATAAATACAATATGGTAAAAAAATTAATAAACTTCCGTAAGTAGAAACCAAGTTCAAAAAAAAATTATTTCGATATTTAAGTTAAGTTAAGTTTAAGCTTTTCGGTAGCCTTAAATATATTTTTATGGATAAAATAATTAACTGAACATATTTAATATAAAATACTTTTTT